>OX326960.1:43084548-44284548 GCA_946800325.1 Luzula sylvatica
GATCAACTTTTATTTATACTGAAAATGTTCCTTGACAATCAACTTTTTTATTCTTTTTAGAAAAAAATATTGTGAAAAATATATTTAAACAAACTATTATTATTACATAATTTAATATCACAACGACTGTCCGCAATAAGGTCATTGCCCCCGCAAACGCAATCCGCTGCAAAAAAGACCCGACCGCAATGGACCACAATATCGCAATTTAAAACATTGATATATATATATATATATATATATATATATATATATATATATATATATATATATATATATATATATACGCACACACACACATCAGTGATTTAAATTGCGGCGCAATATCGCCGCTATAGCGCAAATCACAATAAATATTTCTAAAACGCAATACCGCAACGCACTAAATAACACCGCAATATCGCGCAATATCGGTGATCATATGTAAATTACAGTCCAAGCGCAATTGACCGATATATCGCATTTTAAAACATTGATATATATATATATATATATATATATGACTTATAATTTCAATGCATATGTGATATGTATGTAATATTCTTCGATGGAGTCGAAAATTACTATGCATATGCCATATACATATAATGATCTTTCCATAAATATGATAAAAGAGATACAAATAAAAAATGGTCAAGACATCTTGTCCTTGCCATATTTGTATAAAAGAAAATTATGGAGATATTATGTGGGCCGAATATTTATATGTATTAAGTATATATGTTAATTACATTAACATGCAATTAATGGAATACATAATAATTGTAAGCCGAAAACAATATGGGAATTATATATATGTTAATTAGATTAACATATAATTTACATAATTATATTAGGTCAAGATATTTATGTCATGAATGTATATGTGTTAATTAGATTAGTACATGATTAAATTTGGCCGAAATAATATATATATATATATATATATATATATATATATATATATATATATATATATATATATATTGGCAGTAAAATAACGCGAATATGGCTTGATTGTAGAAAGCAACGTATTCGAATTGAATTGAATTGATTTTATAATTAGACCCAGCCCAATAAAAAATTCCTTCCAATCGGATCCAATTTAGGTCCACTCTACGATAATCCATTAGGACATTTCAAAGAAGATGGTCTGAATATTACAAGGACGGAACAGAACCGATGGTGTTGATATTGTTCGTAAAAATATCCGGATATTACAAGGACGGAACAGAACCGATGGTCTGAATATTACAAGGACGGAATATTACAAGGACGGAACAGAAGATTGGCATACTAAATAAAGTTGTTCGTAAAAAGCAGAACCAAGTTAGGTCCACTGTACCATTAGGGATGTCAATGGTGTTGATATTGCCCGAACCGATCCGAACCGTATCCGAAGAAATATCCGGATTCGAAAAAAATAGTCTGGTTGCTAATTTTAGGATCCGAAACCGGATTCGATATTCGATTTTGGTGCGGAGACCGGATCCGTGTTCCGGAACCGGATATTTTTAGGATCCGGATACTCGAAACCGGATTCCAGTATCAGGAACCGGATCCGGATAGGTATATTATATATTATTTTTATGTATTATATTTGATATTTGTTGAAAAATCATATACAAATTAATGATTTTTGAGTGATTTTAAATCACAATAGTAAAATTACGTTTAAATATAATCATATATATCGTTCATGTCACAAATGATATATATATATATATATATATATATATATATATATATATATATATAACTAAAAAGTAAGTTATGTTATGATAACATAATATCCGTTTTAATATCCGAAAAAAAACCGTATCCGTATCCGACAATATCCGAACCGTACGTATCCGTATCCGTTTATTATCCGAACCGTATCCGAATCCGGGTAATTCCGTATCCGTATCCGAAAAAAATATGAATATGGATCTGGTATGGCCATTATCCGAACCGGATCCGAACCGCTGACACCCCTGTACCATGATCCATTTATATGCTAAGATCCAATTCACAATATTTCACTGGAATTGATATAATAATTGATTCAGTGAGAGTGTCTCAAAGGATCTAACAGAACAGTCTACAAGAAAAGAAGGAACCAAATCGCAAGGATTTTTTCAGAATTTCAATATAATAGTATCTCGGATGGTTAATGGATCGATAACCCAGTTGGTTCAATATATGACACAAAAAAAATAATATATTGTAGATATTGTTATTTCAATTCTCGTGAACATTAATGAATGAAAAACAAACGAGTCTTCTCCATTTATTCTAAAAAAAAGAATCTCAGATCGGTATGTCGAGAAAAGAAGAAATCAAATTAGAAAGATTTTTTTTCGTACTTTCAATATAGTATCTCGGGCCGGTTTGTAGAGAAAAGAAGAAACCAAAATTTAAAGGGCTTTTTCACGGTTTCAATATCCTATCTCGGGCCGGTTCGTCATCCTTTGAAGATAGTTTGTGGAGAAAAGAAGAAGCCAAATTTAAAGGTTTTTTTTTCCGGGTTTTGAATATAAAAGAAAAAAGAAAAAGGGAAACGAGTAAATGGAGAAGGTTATGTAGTTTTTTATTCATTGGTGTCAATGAAACTTGAACATACAATCTCTCACAACATATGATTTTTTGCGTCTCACACCCAACCAATGGACCACGAGCATATTTGTTGGATTTTGAATATAATATCTCGGACGGTTTGTAGAGCACCAATAAGGAAAATTGAAAAGAATTCAGAGATTAATTTTCTCCACTTCATTACTAACTTCTAAAACAAAGAATTTAAGAAACATCTTGTCATTTTCCTTGTAAATCTTAGTAGCTTATTTCTATAGTCCTAGTCCGGTAGTCCCTATGGCTATTACCACTTACCAGTGACTCAGTGAGATATGATTTAAAATTTAAAATTTAAAATTAAAATTAAAACTAAAATTAGTTGTTAGTATTGGATGAGGTTAGGCCATGACATTTGTTCATTTTCACAAGAAATATTATTTAAGTATCAAATTGACAGAAAATGAAAATATTATATTTAGTGAGAGAACTTGTCGAATAAACCAAAATATAAATAAAGCCAAGAATAATATGAGAAAAATCTTCAAAGGACGACGAGGGAAAAAAAACCAATACGCGTACATTTTAATTTTGTCGATTATAATATGTTAAAATCTCAATACTATATAGTAGATATTAATAGTAAAAAAAATACCTATGGGTTTGAATGCAAAAAAAACTAGTAAAAAAAATCCTAGGATGCTCAAGGACATTTCAACACAAAAAAATCATATGGAACAATGGAAGGAGGGGTACGGTATCCCGTCTACCATTTAGTTAGGGCCGGCCCTCACTCATGTCAAAAGTGGCAAATAGCACAGGTCCACCAAATATAAGAGGCCCCAATTTTCTTTTAACCAAGATAGGAAGAATAGTCATTTTTGTGAGTTTTTTTCGGGGAGAGCATGGTCTTGGTAGGGGTGTCAACAGTTCGGATCTGGTTCTTATAGTGGTCGTACCATATCCATATTCATATTTTTCTTCGGATACGGAATTATCCGGATTCTGATACGGTTCGGATACGAATACGGTTAAGATTCTTTTTCGGATATTAAAACGAATACTATGTTATAATAACATAACTTACTTTTAGTTATAAATATATATAATTTGTGACATTAACGATATATATGATTATATTTAAATGTAATTTTACGAGTGCGATTTTAAATTACTCATAAATCATTAATTTGTATATGATTTTTCAACTAATATTAAATACAATCATATAATACATAAAAATAATATATAATATACGTATCCGGATCCGGTTCGGGATACTCGAATCTGGTTTAGAGTATCCGGATCCTAAGAATATCCGGATCCGGAACACGGATCCGTTCCCCGCACCAAAATCGAATATCGAATTCGGTTTCAGATCCAAAAATTAGCAACCATATGCATATCCGGATCCACTCGGATCCGGATATTTTTTTCGAATATATAACTTAAATTTATGATGTATTTTTTTCGAATATATAACTCGGATCCGGATATATAACTTAAATTTGTCTAATTATATTTTTTCTATATATTTTTTAATTAAAAAATTCAATTCAATTTTTATTTATTTAGAAAACTAATATGATTTCTTTTCATTCTCAGTTATTCTCTATTTATGATGTATTTAAAAATATGTTATTTAAATGATAATTAAATGATAATTGTCAGTTATGTGATATTAGTGACTATATTTTCTATTTGAGAAATTTTTGTGTTAAGTTAAGTTAATATAATATTAATATTTAATTAGTCTCGTTAAATTTTCGTCAAAAGACTTCAAAAACGTCGGGCCGAGCCTGCCTTTAGTGGATCCATTTATTATAGGAATTTTTTTGTTTATAGACACAAAAAAGTTTGCAATTGCAATATTAGTCATCTTAGTTTTATAATTACAAAAATGGCACTCTCGACTTTTGAAAAGTCGAGAGTTTGTCATATTTGCTTTTTGTTGATATTTCACCCCAAATTGTACCATTGTATATATCCAACATTTATATTATTGAAGAAAAAAAATATCAAAGTAAATACTATATTTCAATGTTAAATCTTAGAAAAATCATATTTTAAAAAAAAAATGTGCACCCATTACAAAATATTCAGATTTTATAAAATAATATTTCTAATAGTATTTTATTTCGCAAATAAAAATCATATTTTTGTACAAAAAATTATTACATTAAGTATAAAATTATCTCATTGTGCTATTTCGAAATATCATATTTTTTTTTTTATAATATTTGCATACAATATGTTTTATCTTTTCTCAAACATAATTATTATTCTATAATAATTTATTATAATATTTATTATCATTTTTGAAAATATTTTAAAATATTTGTGATTTTCTACAAATTATATATTCTTTGAAAAACAAATATGTGCCTATTATAAATATTAAAAATATTTGTGATTTTCTACGAATTAGTCACCACCTCTCGCAATATCATTACTAATTTGTAGAAATCGCAAATGGTTTAATATATAATTTTTTTTTGCAAATATTTTCAAAAATGATAAAAATATTATAAATTATTTTAAAATAATAATTATATTTGAGAAAAACTAAAACATATTGTATAAAAATATTATAAAAAAAATCTAATATGATTTTTCAAATTAGCACAATGAGATTACAATCTTATACATAAACGTGATATTTTCTTGTACAAAATATTTTGGAAAATATTATTTTTATTTGCGAAATACTATAAGATATATTATTTTTTAAAATAAGAATATATTTTTAGTAGGTGCACATTAATTATAAAAAATAAATAATGCATGATATTAAAATATTATAATAAATAATACATATATATTAAATTATTATAATAATTGTTGAAAATGATATTTTAATATCAATATATTATTTATTATAATATTTTAATACTATATATTATTTATTATAATATTATAATATCATGTATTATTTATTTTTAATTTTTTTATAATAGTTTAATATATATTCATTATTTATTAAATTATAAAAATTTAAAAAATAAAACTAAAGGGTATAATGGTTATTTTTTTAAAAACATAATAAAAAGTTAGGGGGTTTTTGAGAGAATCTAAAAAAGTTAGGGGGTTTTTGAAGAAGCAAAAAATATAAGGGATTTTTGAGGGAATTTAAAAAAGATAGGGGGTTTTCTAAAAGTAGAGGTGGTTTTTCAGAATTTTCAGAAAAGTTGGGGGGTTTTTGTGAAAGAAATACAGTTTCGGATCAACCGTAAAAGTGTACACAAGGATAAACGAATGTAGTCGTACATTCGTGGCCATAACTTTCAGTGGGAAAATCCAATTAGAATGGTTCAAATTGGGTTAGATAGATAATGAGATTATCTACAACCTTCATATAGAAATATATTTCATATGAACGAAGTATAAGTGTCGTTTCTGTGAAATACCGAAAGGGTGCAACAGTATGACATATAGTTAGTAAAACAGTCATAACTTTTGCGTACGAACTCCAATTGGGCTGGGCCAAATTGGGTTGAGTAGATAATAAGATTATCTACAACTTTCGTGTTGGTTGATTTTCTGTCAGAGAAATTTATCAATTTCGTCTGGACAGAATACTGAACAGGTTCATACAGTTTTCTGTGTGAAAGGGTGTATATTGGATATACATGCATTTTGGCTAATCCTTATCATATTAGGTATAAATAGGATTTTCTCTCTCATCTTCACTAAGGAATTCAGAAGTAATTCAAAGCAATATTCTGCCCAAGACACAAGAAAAAAGAGCAAATTCAGATTTGATCTTTTGTGAGTGAAAAGGCACGAAGAGAGATTAATAGAGAATCGATCGAGATCAAGCAAGTGCACTGATACATCGTCTAGGCAGGTGTATCCGTGTCCGGCGTCTTCCGACTCAAGGTGGATACGTGTGGAGGAGCAACACTTGGGGCTCTCCGTTGTGATCGAACCGAAGGATCGAAGAACGGGAACGAACGGTGAAGGACGCACGGTGTGGGACGCGCGTAAAGTCACCAACGTGACCGGAGGAATAGGAGGCAGCGATCAACCCTTCGTGTTCCATCAATTTGGAACTGGTATGGATCTAACCTTCTATTTGCATCGTACCCTCGAAGTCGTGGCGTGATCTCGGGAATCGGGGAATCGGACCGGGCCTACATATCCGCTGCGCGGGCCCGGGGTCGGGGATATTCCCCTTCATTTTGAAGAATAAGGAAAATATGATTTTCTAAAATTTAACAATGAAATATAGTATTTATTTTGTTATTTATTTTGATATTTTTTTCTTCAATAATATAAACGTTGGATACATACAATGGTGCAATTTGGGGTGAAATATCAGTGAAAAACAAATTTGGAGTGAAAAGTCCATATTGTCATTATTGTAATTATAAAACTAAGATGGCTAATGTTGTAATTGTAAATTTTTGTGTGTCTATAACCAGAAAATTCCCTTTATTATATCCGAGTCCACTTGAGTTGGTAGCAGGTAGTATAGAGAAATAGTTTATAAATTATCACAAGTGACAGCAAAAAAAACTTATAAGCACATGATCACGAACAAAAGAGTACTATTTACAAATTTTCTCAAAACCGACAGAAAAAGATCATAAGAAAAAGGAAAATATGCTGAATGCCGATGGTAGTATAGTCCCTATATTTGCAGTAATCATCACCGTCCCTGTAGGACTTTCTAAAAGAGTGAACCCTAGTTCCTAGAATCCTAGTTCCTAGTTCATCCACTTGGTCGAGATAGATATAATCAAACCCTACAAAGAGAAATTAAACAGAACTGTTAGGGAGGCCAACCAAAGGACAGGTGGGGGTTAGGGTGACAAGTCAAGAGTCTGTGGGTTATAAGGGAACACACACCTTTCTACAACTACTTTATCAATGCACCAGAGAAGCAAAATAAGCTTTGAATATCTAGCATAAATCCAAAGAACATAAATTATAAAGAGGAAAATTATAATTTGCCTCCCAAATTCACCTTCTTGATGGCATCATCAATTTAAAGTTGGGTGAAAATTTGTTCCCAATTTGCATCTCAATTTATCTCCAATTAATCTTGTATCTAAAATTTGATAATTTTAATTAAAATTTAATTCATTACACCATTGATTAATTCAATTAGAAGATAATTAATTAAAAATTAATTAGAATTATTATTAATTGGAAGAAGAGTTCGGGTGCAAATTGGAGACTAATTTCTCTCAAAACCAAATCGTGATGTCATGATGATGACATCACGATTTTGGTGGTGAAATATGAGGACACAGTAGAAAAACTCATAAAGTTCATACTACGCAAATGCATTGTGGTTCTTTTGCAACTCTTACTCCCATAGCCATCAAATAGATGGGATCTTTTTTTTAGCATGGATCTTATTATGCTTAAATTCCTTAATTTGCATATATGATATAGGGGAAAATAGTTAACCCATCTAAACAATCTTACAAGAAAAATTTATCAGAATGAACCGATTGTTTATACAAACGGAAATCGAATGATTATTTTATAAGATGACCAACACACATATCTCTGAAAATTTTCATGAAGATTAAATTATTAAAACATTGTATACACACACAAGTTTTTTTACAACCTAAATATTTTTTTTGATAATAAATGAAGAAGACTCATATGTCATTCATCCATTGTTGTATTATTTATAATAAATAATAGTAATTAAAATTTAAAAACTTATTTAAATGATATAAAATATTAGCATGTGAAGGTTAATATTCATCATTAAATATTACATCACAACATGAAAAATAAAAGAATTTATGAGATATTAGGAAGGAAATGGAACATCTCATTTATCATCATTGCCATTTTCGGTTATAATATAAGAAAGAATTAGATGTCATTTAATTCTCCAAATGAAACCGAAATGGAGAAGATTATGAGGGCTCTCATTCCACTTTATATATACTAATAAGCCAATAGCCAGAAAGAGATGAACAGAAATCCTTTTCTTCTTATTGGAGAAATAAAACAAACAATCTTATAGTATTTCAATATAAAGATCCCTTCAATTATATTTATTCTCCAATTTTCGGAATAAAAAAACTTGGTTAGAAAATCGGTGTAAGTAACTTCATCTCTTTCGAGGTGTAAGTTTTCCGCTCTACGACGGTGCTACTAGATCGGAACCGAGACAAATCGGAGGTGTAGAACTTTGGAGATGGAGAAACGAAATACCCTGCACTAGAGGGCGTCATCTGTCTTTAGGGCAGTTGTGGCACTATCACGCGGCTACACCAGGCTTGTTCTCGATTTATTTATTTATTATTATTATTTAATTTGTTTATTTGGTTATTTTATTGAAATATAACCAACATTAATGTCAATGAAAATTTAACTCACAATCTCTCACAACCTATGATTTTTTGTACCTCACATTAAACCTAAATATTTTTGTACAAATTAGTTCACGAATCCGATATTGAGAAAGATCGAATACTCGAATCATTACTATTCTCATTTTGTGAAGAATGCGGCCATTTCGTCGACACTAACATATGCTTTTCGTAATTATTACTATTCTCATTTTTTTTATCCACACACACGCACGCACACACACACACACACACACACACACACACACACACACACACACAGGGGCGGATCTAGGGGAGGCGATCGGGAGGCCGCCCCCCCCCCCCCTATGAAATCGGGAACCGATATATTAGCGATAAAATGAGGTGATTTTGTTTTTTTGGAAAGTGATAAATACGATAAATTTGTAAGTATTTCACAATGATTAGTGTAGTCTAGTGGTAAAATTGTTGTTTGGGAGATTGGAGGTCTTGAGTTCAAGACCCTCAAGGCACATATTTTGATTTATTTTTTATTTCGGCCCCCCCTGTAAAATCCGGCCCCCCCTATATATGGATCCTGAATCCGCCCCTGCACACACACACACACACACACACATATATGAAACTAGAAATATATACACAACTGTCTTTGAAAATTATTTTTGAAAATTCTCCTAATAATTTTTCTTAATTACATTTTCTCAAAAAAAAAAAAAAATCTTAATTACAACAATTATTGATACGGGACAAGATCCGTCATTACTTCTGTTTATGCCTTTACCAACCTACTCATGACGCGTCCTAAACATTTTGTCTGGCTCGGTCCCCTTATAAGGAGCACCAGGATTTGGTTAATTTGTAGATGGATCTATTGTCATAGTTCATAAATCTTTAAGAAATTTGCAAGCTTCTTGTCACGATGGGATCCATTATTATTGTGTTACCGGAATTTATAGTTCTCATGATTTAGCATGGCGTAGTTAGTATTTTTTTTGAACTAGAATTAGTGGCTTCTTGTCAGATAGATTATGCGGTTCGACTGTTTGTTGTAGGACTAAGTAAATCTTATTGAAGGTACGTAACATAAGACATGATCATGTCGGATCTAACTTACAAAAAATAGAACATGGTTTGTGATTGGTGTTGATTAATTTATGTAACGAGTGTCGTGGTAAAGGGTAGTCAAGAGACATTATTCTTGGTTCGAGTCACATCTCAATGCATTCAGCAATAGCTAATTACGTGAATCATACTTTTTTTTAGGGGAAACTAGCGATTTCCACGCAATTGCGCGAATTTATTCTAGTTGATTGCATTTATTCTTTGTGTTTTTGTTTTGTTCAGGATGTATTGTCATTATAATTTTATATAGGTCCTGCGATATTTCAAAATTGAAAAAAAAAATGACGACGTGGCAGACACAAAACATTCCACGTGACATATCCTATTTTCATATATACATTGTGAAATCAAAAATTTGAAAAAATCTGAAAAAAAATAAGTAAAAAAAAAGACGTGATTGATACATGACATGCCACTTGGCAGCTCCTCAGTAGCGTTAAAAGTGCTATGAATCGAAAAACAAAATTTCTTAGTGTTTATAACATTTGATGAAAAATAATGTAGTACAAGATCGATACAAATGATCTAAAAACGCGTTATTAGAACTCCTCAAAGCGTAAAAAGATTGCTATGAATCGAAAAGAAAATTTTCTAAGTGTTTGTACAATTTGGTGAAAAGTTACGTAGTTAAAGATTCGATCCAAACAATCTCAAAAACACGTTATTTGGACTCCTGGGAGCGTTAGAAAAATGTTATGAATCGAAAAGCAAACTTTCTTAGTGTTCGTAAAATTTGGTGAAAAGTAAAGTAGTAAAAGATACGATACAAATGATTTAAAATACGTTATTTGAACTCCTCAAAGCGTAAAAAGATTGTTATGAATCGAAAAGAAAACTTTCTTAATGTTTGTGAAATTTGGTGAAAAGTTACGTTGTAAAAGATTCGATCAAAACCATCTCAAAAACATGTTATTTGGACTCCTCGGAACGTTAAAAGATTGTTATGAATCGAAAAACAAACTATCTTAGTTTTTGTAAAATTTGGTGAAAAGTTATGTAGTTAAAGATACGATACAAACGATCTCAAAACACGCTATTTGAACTCCTCAAATCGTAGAAAGATTGCTGTGAATCGAAAAAAAACATTCTTAGAGTTTGTAAAATTTGGTGAAAAATAACGTCATAAAAGAATCGATTCAAACCATCTCAAAAACACGTTATTTGGACTCCTCAAGGCGTAAAAAAAATGTTATCAATCGAAAAACAAACTTTCTTAGTGTTTGTTAAATTTTGTGAAAAGTCATGTAGTAAAAAATACGATACAAATGATCTAAAAATACCGTATTTGACTCCTCAAAGCGTATAAAGATTTCTATGAATCGAAAAGAAAACTTTCTTAGTGTTTGTACAATTTGGTGAAATGTTACGTAGTAAAAGATTCGATCCCAACCATCTCAAAAACACGTTATTTAGACTCCTGAGAGCGTTAAAAGAATGTTATGAATCGAAAAACAAACTTTCTTAGTGTTTGTAAAATTTTGTGAAAAGTAATGTAGTAAAAGATACGATACAAATGATCTAAAAACACGTTATTTGAACTTCTCAAAGCATAAAAAGATTGCTATGAATCGAAAAGGAAACTTTCTTTCTGTTTGTACAATTTGGTGATAAGTTACGTGGTAAAAGATTCGATCCAAACCATCTAAAAAACACGTTGTTTGAATTCCTCGGAGCGTTAAATGATTAATATGAATCGAAAAATAAACTTTCTTAGTATTTAGAAAATTTGGTGAAAGGTTATGTAGTAAAAGATTTGATACAAATGATCTAAAAACACGTTATTTGAACTCAAAACGAAAAAAGATTGCTATGAATCGAAAAGAAAACCTTCCTAGTCTTTGTACAATTTGGTGAAAAGTTACATAGTAAAAGATTCGATCCGAACAATCTCAAAACACGTCATTTGGCCTCCTCAGAGCATTAAAAGATTGTTATGAATCGAAAAACAAACTTTCTCAGTGTTTGTAAAATTTTGTGAAAAGTTATGTAGTAAAAGATATGATACAAATGATCTAAAAACACATTATTTGAACTCCTCAAAGCGTAAAAATATTGCTATGAATCGAAAAGAAAAATTTCTTTGTGTTTGTACAATTTGGTGAAAAGTTACGTAGTAAAAGATTCGATCCAAACCATCTAAAAAACACGTTATTTCGACTCCTGAGAGCGTTAAAAGAATATTATGAATCGAAAAACAAAGTTTCTTAGTGTTTGTAAAATTTGGTGAAAAGTAATGTAGTAAAATGTATGATACAAATGATCGAAAAACACGTTATTGAACTCCTCAAAGCATAAAAAGGTTGCGATGAATCGAAAAGAAACTTTCTTAGTGTTTGCACAATTTGGTGAAAAGTTACGTAGTAAAAGATTCTATCCAAACCATCCCCAAAACACGTTATTTGGACTCCTCGGAGCGTTAAAAGATTGTTATGAATCGAAAAACAAATTTTCTTAGTGTCTGTAAAATTTGTTGAAAACTTATGTAGCAAAGGATACGATACAAATGATCTAGAAACACATTAATTGAAGTCCTCGAACGGTAAAAAGATTGCTATAAATCGAAAAACCATCTTTCTTAGTGTTTGTAAAATTTGGTGAAAAGTTAGGTAGTAAAAGATACGATACAAATGATCTAAAAACATGTTATTTGACCTCCTTAAAGCGTAAATAGATTGCTATGAATCGAAAAGAAAACTTTTCTAGTTTTCTACAATTTAGTGAAAAGTTACGTAGTAAAAGATTCGATCCAAACCATCTCAAAAACATGTTATTTGGACTCCTCGGAGCGTTAAAAGATTGTTATGAACCGAAAAACAAACTTTCTTAGTGTTTGTAAAATTTGGTGAAAAGTTATGTAGTAAAAGATACGATACAAATGATCTTAAAACACGTTATTCGAACTACTCAAAACGTAAAATGATTGCTATGAATCAAAAAGAATACTTTCTTTGTGTTTGTACAATTTGGTGAAAAGTTACGTAGTAAAAGATTCGATCAAAACCATCTGAAAAATACGTTATTTGAACTCCTCAGAGCGTTAAAAGATTGTTATGAATCGAAAAACCAACTATCCTTGTGTTTGTAAAATTTGGTCAAAAGTTATGTAGTAAGAGATACGATACAAACGATCTAAAAACACGTTATAACTCCTTAAAGAGTAAAAATATTGCTATGAATCGAAAAACAAACTTTCTTAGTGTTTGTAAAATTTGGTGAAAAATAATGTAATAAAAGATTCGATCCAAACCCCCTCAAAACACGTTATTTGGACTCCTCTCAAGGCGTAAAAAATAGTATGAATCGAAAAACAAACTTTCTTAGTATTTGTAAAATTTGGTGAAAAGTCATGTAGTAAATGGTACAATACAAATGATCTAAAAACACTCTATTTGACTCCTTAAAGCGTAAAAACATTGCCATGAATCGAAAAGAAAACTTTCTTAATGTTTGTAAAATTTGGTGAAAAGTAACGTGGTAAAAGATTCGTCCAAACTATCACAAAAACACGTTATTTAGACTCCTGAGAGCGTTATAAGAATGTTATGAATCGAAAAACAAACTTTCTTAGTGTTTGTAAAATTTTGTGAAAAGTAATGTAGTAAAAGATACGATACAAAAGATCTAAAAACATGTCATTTGAACTCCTCAAAGCATAAAAAGATTGCTATGAATCGAAAAGAAAACTTTCTTAGTGTTTGTACAATTTGGTGAAAAGTTACGTGGTAAAATATTCGATCCAAACCATCTAAAAAATACGTTGTTTGGATTCCTCGGAGCGTTAAATGATTAATATGGATCGAAAAACAAACTTACTTAGTATTTAGAAAATTTGGTGAAAGGTTATGTAGTAAAAGATTTGATACAAATGATCTAAAAACACGTTATTTGAACTCAAAACGGTAAAAGATTGCTATGAATCGAAAAGAAAACTTTCTTAGTGTTTGTACAATTTGGTGAAAAGTTACATAGTAAAAGATTCGATCCAAACAATCTCAAAACGCGTCATTTGGCCTCCTCAGAGCATTAAAAGATTGTTATGAATCGAAAAACAAACTTTCTCAGTGTTTGTAAAATTTTGTGAAAAGTTATGTAGTAAAAGATATGATACAAATGATCTAAAAATACATTATTTGAACTCCTCAAAGCGTAAAAAGATTGATATGAATCGAAAAGAAAACTTTCTTTGTGTTTGTACAATTTGGTGAAAAGTTACGTAGTAAAAGATTCGATCCAAACCATCTAAAAAACACGTTATTTCGACTCCTGAGAGCGTTAAAAGAATGTTATGAATCGAAAAACAAAGTTTCTTAGTGTTTGTAAAATTTGGTGAAAAGTAATGTAGTAAAAGATATGATACAAATGATCTAAAAACACGTTATTTGAACTCCTCAAAGCATAAAAAGATTGCGATGAATCGAAAAGAAACTTTCTTAGTGTTTGCACAATTTGGTGAAAAGTTACGTAGGAAAAGATTCTATCCAAACCATCCCCAAAACACGTTATTTGGACTCCTCGGAGCGTTAAAAGATTGTTATGAATCGAAAAACAAACTTTCTTAGTGTCTGTAAAATTTGTTGAATAGTTAGGTAGGTAGTAAAATATACGATACAAATGATCTAAAAACACGTTATTTGAACTCGTCAACCGTAAAAAGTGAAGGAAATACAGTTTTGGATCAACGGTAAAGTGTATATATAAGGATATATGGACATTAATGTTCATGGGTTTAATTAAGTACATAATAGGATTATGCGAAGTTATGTTCCAGAGAGAGGTTCGTTCGAACGAACCTTAGGGTCCGTTCGAACGGACCATTACGTGTAAAAAATGGTTTTATACATACTCATTCCAGGGAGTGTTCGTTCGAACGAACCTTGGTGTTTGTTTGAACGGACTACTACAAATGTAATTTGGAATTAACATAGAAATGAGACAGAAGGTGGTTCGTTCGAACGAACCATAAGGGTGCGTTCGAACGGACCTCTTCGGGTATAAAATGGTTTTATACATACTCATGACAGAAGCGGTTCGTTAGAACGAACCTCATGGTGAGTTCGAACGAACATGATGCTGGAAGTGTATATTGGATATACACAACCTTCAACCCAATCCTTATCTTATTTAGTATAAATAGGATGTTTCTCTTGAAGGAAATAATGCCCTAGGCTGAACCAAATAATGTCCTAGGCTGAACTGTTTAGCTTGTATGTAAACGAATGATCATTATTATTTATGTTTGTTGATCCAATATTTTAATATTTGATTAAAGTTTCATTTAATACGTGTACTGGTTATTTAACATATTTAGGAATATGTGAATAAGCCTTGAATTATATCACTAGTTTATACATCATCATAATATGTGATTATGATAGTAAAACTGTAGCAATGAACGTAATACGATTCTAAATGTCCATGGTCATATATATGATGTATATAGAGATATACATGTCTAAGGAAATAGAATATATGTGTACACCGGTATATTGGCATATGAGATGATTATGTTTTACTGATCATGGACATGGAATACATAGAGATGTAGTGATGTCAAATATGAAATATAGATATGTATTAGAGACTACATATGGGACTGACCAACTTATGAGAATATACATGGTTATTGTCATTATATATATTCTAATAAACAAATAGAATTTTAGTTCTTTGACCTGAGGTTATCATTAAATTTCTCACCTGTGAATTGTGATACTTATATATGTTTCTTTGTTATCTTTAACCGGGTAATCAAGATCATCATTGGGTATTACATGAATCATGTTGGAGGATGTGAATAACCAAGATGGAAGTTGTTCCTTTCATGATTGAAAAAGATATCTCTCAGGTCCCCCTGATGAATTAGGATTGAAGGAAATGCATTGCCACGCTCAATAAGATTAACATGTGTTGTTAATATTAATTGAATATTCAATCTAATTCTATATCGGGAAAGAGTTAAGTTGATTTAGAAAGGATGACATTTCACCATGCCTTTGATCAACAGATATCGTATGAACAAGAGAGCTAGTAATTTATCTATTTGATAAATAGGTTATGATCACAAATCATTTATTTAATTTGGGTAGTCATAATGCCTTGCTAGAGGCCAATTATGATTTGCATAGTTAAATGGAGATTTAATATGCTGCCAACATTAAATAAACCTATAGGGTCACATACAAAGACAAGTTTGGATTGGACACAGAAAATCAAATAAAGATGAAGAGGTGTAAATCATTAATTGAATGCTACATGCATGTATGCATGCATGGTATTAATATTCAGGATATTATTCATTTGATGAAGATATTTTGTGAGCATTGGATGCCACAAAAGTGGTTGGAATTCTAAGAGTTTTCCACTTGATTATAAATACACACCAAAACATCTTCATAAACAAGATAGATTCACTCAATCTTTTGGACATAATTTTAGACTAAAAAATTTCGAATTTAGAGAGTTAAAAAGAAGAGAAAATAGTTTTCTTAGAGAAAAAGAAAAGAGTGAAGCTTGGCTGAATTTCTTTGAGAAAGAATAGAGAAGCAAGCAGATTTTCTGAAGGGAGGAAGAGACCGACTAGCATCGGAAGTCTTCACATCCAATTCGAACGAGTCACGAGTGGATACCTCTAGAGTGTGGTGCCGAGTTTGGAGCATCGCTTGAAGTGATCGTCCTTGCTTCCGTCAACCAGATTTGAACTAAATCTGAGGTATAATTTTGAAACTCTTCATTCGTATCTAATTAGCGATACAAAGATCCATGGCTTAAGGGGATCGGGTAAGTTCCGCTGTGCAATAAGGTTGCCCGAAAACCTAACATCTCTCTCTTCAGATTAGACTTATCATTTGAAAGTACACCATCATATATTGAGTGAGTGCGAAGAGAAAGAGAAAAGGAGTTTTCTCGGTTTAGAGAATCAAACACGATCAAGCAAGTTCGCCGGTGCATCGTCTAGGCAGTTGCATCCGCGACCGAGGTGCTACGACTCATGGTGGATACGAGTAGAGGAGCGCGCGATTTTTTGCTCTTCGTTGTGATCAAACCAGAGACACGTTTATCGTCAACGAAACTGTGGGAGACGTGTGGGCGTTGGATGCACGGCTAAGTCACCAACATGACAAGGAGAAAGAAGGACCGCGATCAACCCTTCGCGTGTGATTAATTTCACACCAGTAATTGACTATTCTTCTATGCATCGTACCCTCGAAGTCGAGGTGTGATCTCGGGTTTTGGGAACCTGCCCGCGCCTTCATATCCGCTGCGCAGGCCCGGGATCGGGGCTATTCCCTACAAAAAGATTCATATGAATCGAAAATAATACTTTCTTTGTGTTTGTACAATTTGGTGAAAACTTACGTATAAAAATATTTGATCCAAACCATCTCAAAAACACGTCATTTCGACTCATGAGAGCGTTAAAAGAATGTTATGAATCGGAAAACAAACTTTCTTAGTGTTTGTAAAAATTGGTGAAAAGTAAGGTAATACATGATACGATACAAATGATCTAAAAACACGTTATTTTAACTCCTCAAAGCGTAAAAAGATTGCTATGAATCGAAAAGAAAACGTTCTTAGTGTTTGTACAATTTGGTGAAAAATTACGTAGTAAAAGATTCCATCAAAACCATCTCAAAAACACGTTATTTCTACTCCTCAGAGCGTAAAAAGATTGTTATGAATCGGAAAACGAACTATCTTAGTGTTTGTAAAATTTGGTCAAAAGTTATATAGTAAAAAATACGATACGAACGATCTAAAAACACGTTATTTGAACTCCTCAAAACCTAATAAGAGTTCTATGAATCGCAAAACAAAATTTCTTAGTGTTTGTAAAATTTGGTGAAAAATAACGTAATAAAAGACTCAATCCAAACCATCTAAAAAACGCGTTATTTGTGTTGGTTCAAATTTCCGATGGTTTGATTATCTCAAAAACAATGTCGATACTACTAACAAAATCTATCGAGAAATATGTGTAGGAGATATAGGTACAAAAAGCAATGAGAAGATCAAAATATACAAGCAAAAATCAATCAAGAATAGCAACGAACAAGACGTCGAAGAATCGCGAAGAAGATCAAGACGTAGAAGAATCACGGAATCAAGACATCGAAGATTCCGCAAGTTGGGATATCAATCTAATCACCAAAACACAGTATAGGTATCCCTAAACTTGTTTATGTATGATTAAGCTCAAAATAAAAGTTAAATAAATATATTCGAAATCCTGAATTGATATAAAAGGCCGAAATAAGGATGTCCGTTACAACGGAACTCAGTGTCCGTTATAACGGACATGCTCGTCCTATTCAAGAATGAAAACACAGTATAGTCCGTTACAACGGATTAACCAATCCGTTATAACGGACTTCAGCAAAGCGTTGCAACGGAATAATGTCCGTTACAACGTTAATTAAATTCAAACTTGAAGGAAGTCACAGAAGTATGTCCGTTACAACGGACATATATGTCCGTTATAACAGACATTGAACTCACTTCAGTACAATACTCTTCTCTTCATGTCCGTTGTAACGGATTAACCAATCCGTTATAACGGAATGCCTTTCAGCGTTGTAAAGGAGTATTCTCCGTTATAACGGGAATTAAATTCAAACTGAAGTGAAGTCCCAGTATGATGTCCGTTGTAACGGACTTGATAGTCCGTTGCAACGAACTACATAACACAGAATTCCGTTATAACGGACATACGTTCCGTTATAACGGACTGTGCAACAATTCGAATATAACAGCCATAACGGCTAGTTTTACTTATGGTCCGTTGTAACGGACATGCAGTTCGTTATAACGGACTATGCAGAAAATGCAAGTTCTGGGAA
This sequence comes from Luzula sylvatica, assembly GCA_946800325.1. Classification (NCBI taxonomy): domain Eukaryota; kingdom Viridiplantae; phylum Streptophyta; class Magnoliopsida; order Poales; family Juncaceae; genus Luzula; species Luzula sylvatica. The sequence goes on from OX326960.1 coordinate 43,103,348, forward strand.
GGGTCTATGTGTTCTATAAATATAACCCTTTCCTCATTCTCTCTCCTAACTCTGACAATCTTATTTCCACTTTAAAAAGAGAGAATACTTGCAAAATCTTTTGAGCTCTTAATCATCTAAACATTCTTAGAGATTATTAGATCCAATTTCGAATCCACTACTAAACGATTCCCAACTTGCGTGACCGATCACGACTAGTTCGTTAGTAGTAAATTATTTGGACTCCTCAGAGCGTTAAAAGATTGTTATGAATCGAAAAACCAACTTTCTTAGTGTTTGTAAAATTTGGTAAAAACTCATGTAGTAAAGGATACAATACAAATGATCTAAAAACACATTATTTGAACTCCTCAAATGGTAAAAAGATTGCTATGAATCAAAAAACAAACTTTCTTAGTGTTTGTAAAATTTGGTGAAACGTTAGGTAGTAAAATATACGATACAAATGATCTAAAAATACGTTATTTGAACTCCTTAAAGCGTAAAAGATTGCTATGAATCGAAAAGAAAACTTTCTTCGTGTTTGTACAATTTGGTGAAAAGTAATGTAGTAAAATATTCGATCCAAACCATCTAAAAAACACGTTATTTGAACTCCTCGGAGCGTTAACAGATTGTTATGAATCGAAAAATAAACTTTCTTTGTGTTTGTAAAATTTGGTGAAAAATTATGTAGTAAAAGATACGATACAAATGATCTAAAAACATGTTATTTGAACTCCTCAAAACGTAAAAAGATTGGTATGAATCGAAGAGAGAACTTTCATTGTGTTTGTACAATTTGGTGAAAAGTTACGTAGTAAAAGATTCGATCCAAACCATCTGAAAAACACGTTATTTGGACTCCTGAGAGCGTTAAAAGAATGTTATGAAGCGAAAAACAAACTTTCTTAGAGTTTGTAAAATTTGGTAAAAAGTAATGTAGTAAAACATACGATACAAATGATCTAAAAACACGTTATTTGAACTCCTCAGTGCTTTAAAAGATAGCTATGAATTGAAAAGAAAACTTTCTTAGTGTTTGTACAATATGGTGAAAACTTACGTAGTAAAAGATTCGATCAGAACCATCTCAAAAACACGTGATCCCGCTCATGGGCTTGTAAAGATTTGGAAACAGCTTAATGCCATCGTTAAACGAACCAACATGGTCACACAACGAATCGTACTATGTCTGATTTGACTGCAAGTTTTGGCACATAGATGTGCATGGATTTAGCGTATTTGATATGCTGGCTATATTCTCTATTATAGTGTATATGTGATATACATGAGTACCTTTTGGTTAGATCTGAAACTGAGTGGGCGACTGAAAGAAATACAGTTTTGGATCAACGGTAAAATAGTACGTACAAGGACACCCGAATGTACGCGTTCGAAAAGACGGATCAATGCACAATATGATTGTGAAGAACTGGGCTTTTGTACACATTCCGTCATGACGGACCATATGGTGCGTCATAACGGACCTAGTGTACGTAGTCCATACAGTTGTGGACTTAGCCAAATTCAGCATACACATATGGTACGTCATGACGGACCATATGGTGCGTCATGACGCACGTGTCCGTCGTGACGGACAACGTGTGCGTCGTGAGGGAAGTATGCGTGAAATATCTAGGGGCTAATTAGCATTGGTACGTCATGACGGACCATGGCTAAAAGATGCTTTTTGGCAGTTTTTGCTACACATGAGTTGGTGTGTCTAATATGTGCCTTTTGGGTGTCCTTATCCTATGACATATAAATAGGATAATTCTCTCTCTTCATATTAGACTAATCCATTCGAAATCACACCATCAATAGTTGAGTGAGTGCAAAGCAAAAGAGAGAAAGAGAAAAGGTGTTTTCTCGGTTTAGAGAATCGAATGCGATCAAGCAAGTTCGCCAGTGCATCCGCGACCGAGGTGCTACGACTCACGGTGGATACGAGTAGAGGAGCGCGCGATTTGCGGCTCTTCATTGTGATCAAACCGGAGACGCGTGGGAGACGTGTGGGCGTGGGACGCATGGCTAGTCACCAACATGACAAGGAGAAAGAAGGATTCGTGATGAACCCTTCGTGTGTGATCAATTTCACACCGGTAATCATCTATCCTTCTATGCATCGTGCCCTCGAAGTCGTGGCGAGATCTCGGATAAAGGCTCAATGCCCTTGTTAGTCTTTATTGAAATAGGAACTATTATAAGAAATTCATCACACTCTCTCGTGACGACGAGGCTATTATCCGGAGACGTAGGCACCGTTTCGTCGAATTTCGTTATCATATCCGGTGTCATCTATATCTTTTCATTATTTAATTATTCGGGTTTATTTTCCTTTTCTTTTCTTTTTGAGGAACTTGAGATTTCCTCGTACTCCCACTTTATTTGCGTGCGAATCCATAAGTCACGTATCCATTCGTGAATAGCATTAGTGTGCACCAAGTGTGTTATATACTTTCCCGTACTAGTACTTTTATTTATTCTTTAATTAATTTATTTTTATCGAGTTTCTTGATTGTACTTGTTTTCCTTTTCTTCTTTTCTTTATTTTATTTTCTGTCGAATTTTTTGCTTTTCTTTTATTTTTTTATTCAATATTTATTCTTAATCATTTATTTATATACAAGTACTTTGTTAATGACTACAACATCTACTATAAAAGTGACCAAATTAAAAGGGATCATATAGTTACATATTTAAATAGTTAAATAAGTTTGATTAGGTCTAGAAATTCTGCATATAAACATATTGAACCAACCCACCCACCCCCCTGCCTCTAGGCCATCTCGGGACAACAAGTGGTATCAGAGCGAAATACAAACTATTTCCGCGTTAAAAAATAATTTTAGCACGGAACGAACGTGTATAATGATCAAACCCTATGCAACTGTCATATCCTGATAAATTATATGGTAAAAATTGGAACTCATGGAAATATTGTATGCTTAATGTTTTTAATATTAAAGGTTTAGGACACATCGTAAAATAAGATTTTTAATTACATATGAAACCGGTAATAGTACATCCACCAAAACTACCATGACCAACTTGACTTAGATTACATAGCTCAAAATCAAATATTCACAAATATAGTTAGTTCGTTATCTCCCGTAGTTGATGGTCGTGTTAATGCAAATTCTATGTGGTGAATCAGTGGACGATATGTACATCCGTATGTCACATATAAAAAATGGATACGTCATTCTAGAGGGAGTCCATAACGAACTCTCGACTCGTTGGAAAACTTCTTAGGGGGATGCCACCAAGTTGGGAAACACTCCGAATCACAAATGGGGCAGCAAGGTTTGAACACAAAAACCGGAAAGATCGCAGTCTCATCCACACATGACGATGACGAAGATGACGTGGCTCTCCTTGTTCAAAAGTAACGAAGATGCAATAATCAGAATACGTATTGTTTAGACTTAGAGTGCAACAAGCGAGGACACACTATGAGAAATTACTATTCACTTCATCCCGAACTCGCACCATGGTACAAGAAGGATAGTGATAAGTGTGACAAAGACGATGAAAGATGTGAAAGATGAAAAGATGACAAGAACCGAGATAGAAAGAAGAAGAAGTAGAAGAAGAAGAAGAAGAAATCGTCCAACGTCGCCGTATGGGGAACCTCCGACAACTCCGATCAATCATCCGACGAAAAGTCACACTCCGGCAAGGAAGAAACGAACACCGCTTTCATGGCTGTAATCCTTCCATCGGCAGACGAAGTAATGGAGGTTGCCATTCAAATGATGCTCAAGAATCAAAGTAAAGTGGATTCATTACGCAATACGGAAGGAGCACTCGACTATGAGAGTCTTGACACTCTTGTAGGGACTAACGCTAATCACAACCGCACCCTCACGCCGCTCTTTTAAGCGAATGCCATCTTCGAATTTCCGAGACGTAAGATCGACACCTATCTCTTTGGAATGGAAGTCTCCCTCTCGCTTAACGATATTGGCCATAATCTAGAGAGTGTTCTTTGAGAGATGGGTGGTTGCTTGGATAGTTGTTATATCCGTTGTTTTGTAGAGCTAGTTTGTTGTGTAAAGGTCATACGCCCTTGTTAGTCCTTAATGTACTAGAAACTGTTATAAGAGGTTTGTCACGCTCTTTCGTGACGACGAGGCTATTCCCTGGAGACATTGGCATGATTTCGCCGAACTTTAATATCATATATGGGGTCATCTCCATCTTTTTCTTTATTTCAACTATTCATGTTTATTTTCCTTTTCTTTTCTTTTTTGAGGAACTTGATATTTCCTCGTACTCCATTGTATTTGCGTGCGAATCCAAACCGTCACATCTATAGTTCATTGAGTCATTCGTGACTAGGATTATTGTGGACTAAGTGCGCTATTTAATTTCCCCTACTAGTACTTTTATTTATTCTTTTCTTTTTTTATCGGGTTTCTTGATCGTACTTGTTTTCCTTTTCTTCTTTTCTTTATTTTTATTTTATGCCGATTTTCTCTCTTTTCTTTTATTTATTTATTTATTCAAGTAATAGTTCTAATCATTTATTTATTACAAATATTTTGTTAATCAGCACAATATCTACTATAAAACCGACAAGATTAAAAATGATCATATAGTTACATATTTAAATAGTTACATAAGTTTGATTAGGTTTATAAATTCCGCATATAAGCCTATTCCCTCCCCCCTTCTCTCTAGGCCATCTCGGGACAACAAAAAATATGAAGATCCAAGATAAACTAAAGAAGGGGAGACGATGGACACATGAAGCAAAACACATGAAAATCAAGAACTCGAGGAAAACATCGTCATATAAAATATTCTCACACTTATTTTCAAATTTAATATAACATGAGAGAAAAGTTTTTTCAAACATAACTTTTTTATACACTTAAATTCATTTTTTACGAGTAAAAGTGTTTCACATCAATGTCCATTCGAACGGAATCATATACCGGTCGAATGGAATAAATCATATTTTGAACAAAAACATAAACGTTTTGAAAATAATACAATATGTTCGAGCGGACATTCCAGCCAGTCGAACGAACCCTTATACGCTTTTTTACACTGTCTGGTTGAACGGTACTTTGAGCCGTACGAACGGACCTAAATATTAATTATGAAATATTATTTAAATCACCTTATATCACTCGTTTTAACGGGGCTCATATCACTCGTTTGGACAGCTCATATCACTCGTTCAAACGGATTCCCGTGATTTTAGGAAATTTCGTCGTTGGCATTTAAAAAACTTTTATATATATATATATATATATATATATATATATATATATATATATATATATATATATATATATATATATATATATATATATATATTATAATTGTTCGAGCGGACAATTATTGTAGTCGAACGAAACTTCACAAAATTTCATTTTGACTATAAACCCACCCGAGCATGCAAACTGAAGACCGTAATGCGAGATAACTTGGTCCGAACCCGCCCACTTTACACCTCAACGTTTTGTTATGATTCGAAAAACAAGAATGTTTTTCATAGGAATGTCAATGGGTTGGAAACAACGCTAGTAAGGTATAATGCTCGTAGGCTTCTGAATTATAAACTTGATATAACAAAAATGATGTGTCGAACGTAGTTTATATTATATTTACGACTAAAGAAACTTTTGTGCTGATTAATTAATTCCACTAGCCTATATATTTGACTGGTAGAAGCCTCAAATTTCAAGTGCTCTATTAACTAAAAAGAGAGTAGCTAGCTAGATTTGTGCTGTCTGTTTATTAATGTAAACAAGTGGAACAAACAAAATCTCAAATCTACGACTAAATTATACAAGATGTCCCTATTTTATGATACAACAAATTGACAGGTAGAAAATATGTTATTATATATAATATCCACGTAAAATAATGAAAAGTTTAAACCATTAAGAAAAACAGATAAAATGGCCTCAATAAATATGTACTAGTAATCAAATTTGATCTGCTAAAGATATACTGTTTAATTTATTCTAGCCCATTATCAATTTATTGTGAGATCAAACTTTAAACCTATATATGGGGCCCAAAAGAATGATTATTAGAAAAGACGGAAAAGAAGATTTTAAGTAGATCCCAAACAAACATAAAACAAAAAAAAATTAGAGATGTCCATGGGCCAGTTCGGATCGGATTCGGATCATGTTCGGATCGGGATTGGATCGCTCATACCATTGCCCATCTAATCAGGTAGTATCCGTACCCGATCCGTCAATTAAACGGATAATTCAACCCGTCCCGTTTAGTACCCGCGAGTTTTCGAATTACTCATGAAAAATATATATATATATATATATATATACTATGAAAAAATATATTTTTTCAAATTAAATAACATCACATAACATACTAATATCACAAAATACACAAAATACACAAAAAAATATTTTTGAAATCACGTAAAACAAAATTGACGTCACTCAATTCGATTGTCTCATCATGTGCGGTCAATTATCTCGCACTCTTCATCCGCATCTTGTGAAAAAACACGATACTCGAAATGGGGCATGGAAGATGAACAGAGAAAATGAGACGAGAAGGGTAAAGAGTTAAGGATGGTAAAAATATTAATATAACTTGGGTTATTAAGGACCGGGTTCGGGTCGGGTATATCCACGGATCGGGTATGACCTCATCCATACCAGTACCTGTACCGGATATTTTGTAATCGAGTAATCCCCGACCCGCTAGTATGTTTAATTGCGTATTACTCGACCCGCTCGGGTCGGGTACCCGTCGGGCACGGGTGTTATCCAACCCATTGACATTCCTAAGAAAAACATTCTTGTTTTTCGAATCATAACAAAACGTTGAGGTGTAAAGTGGGCGGGTTCGGGCCAGGTTATCTCGCATTACGGTCTTCATTTTGCATGCCCGGGTGGGTTTATAGTCAAAATGAAATTTTGTGAAGTTTCGTTCGACTACAATAATAGTCCGATCGAACAATTATAATATATATATATATATATATATATATATATATATATATATATATATATATATATATATATATATATATATATATATATATATATATATATGTTTTTTAAATGCCAACGACGAAATTTCCTAAAATCACGGGAATCCGTTTGAACGAATGATATGAGCTGTCCAAACGAGTGATATGAGCCCCGTTAAAACGAGTGATATAAGGTGATTTAAAAAAATATTTCATAATTAATATTTAGGTCCGTTCGTACGTCCCAAAGTACCGTTCAACCAGACAGTGTAAAAAAGTGTATAAGAGTTCGTTCGACTGGCTGGAATGTCCGCTCGAACATATTGTATTATTTTAAAAACGTTTATGTTTTTGTTCAAAATATGATTTATTCCATTCGACCGGTATATGATTCCGTTCGAATGAACATATATGTGAAACACTTTTACTCGTAAAAAAAGAATTGAAGTGTATACAAAAGTTATGTTTGAAAAAACTTTTCTCTCATGTTATATTAAATGTGAAAATAAGTGTGAGAATATTCTATATGATGGTGTTTTCCTCGAGTTCATGTGTTTTGCTCCATGTGTCCATTGTCTCCCCTTCTTTAGTTTATCTTGGATCTTCATATTTTTTGTTGTCCCGAGATGGTCTAGAGAGAAGGGGGGGGGATAGGCTTATATGCGGAATTTATAAACCTAATCAAACTTACGTAACTATTTAAATATGTAACTATATGATCACTTTTAGAGTAGATATTGTGCTGAAGGAAATACAGTTTTGGATCAGCGGTAAAAGTGTACATTTAAGGATATATGAACATGGATGTTCATGGGTTTGATTAAATGCATAATATGATTATGCAAAGTTAAGTTCCAGAGAGTGATTCGTTCGAACTAACCATCGGGTTCGTTCGAACGGACCGCTACGTGGATAAAATGGTTTTATACATATTCATTCCAGGGAGTGGTTCGTTCGAACCAAAATTGGTGTTCGTTCGAACGGACTACTACGAATTTAATTTTGAATTCACACATAAATGAGGCAGAATATGGTTCGTTCCGACTAACCTGATAGTGCGTTCCAACTAACGTCATATTGGAAGTGTATATTGGATATACACAACCTTTGTCCCAATCATTATCCTATTTTAGTATAAATATGATGTTTCTCTCTTCTCTATTTAGTCTAAGTGAAGTACAATCTAATTCAGTCCAGAAACTAGAGAGACTCTTATCAAGGAATTGAAAGAGTGCGAAGAGAAAGAGAGAAAGAGAAAAGAGGAGAAAAGAGTTTTGTCCGTCTAGAGAATCGAAAACAATCATGCAAGTTCGCCGGTGTATCGTCTAGGCAGGTGTATCCGCGACCGAGGTGCTACGACTCACGGTGGATACGGGTAGAGGAGTTCGCACTTTGTGACTCTTCGTTTGTGATCAAATCGGAGAAGTAAAGGAGCAAAAGGTTGTGGAAGCGTGTGGGAATGAGACGCACGAAGACAACCGGAGACGTGTCAAGACGGTGGGAGACGTTTGGTATGGGACGCACGGGCTAGTCACCAACGTGCCACCGAAGAAGAGAAGGATGTGAGCGATCAACCCGTCGTGCGTGATCAATTTCACGCTGGTAATCGTCTGTCCTACTTTGCATCATACCCTCGATATCGAAGCATTATCTCAGGATTTGGGAACCGGAACGGGCCTTCATATCCGCTGCGCGGGCCTGGGGTCGGGATAGTTCCCTTTATGTGCTAATTAACAAAATATTTGTAATAAATAAATCATTAAAATTACTGCTTGAATAAATAAATAAATGAAAGAAAAGAGAGAAAATCGACATAAAATAAAAATAAAGAAAAAAAGTAAAGGAAAACAAGTACAATCAAGAAACCCGATAAAAAAAGAAAAGAATAAATAAAAGTACTAGTAGGGGAAATTAAATAGCGCACTTAGTCCACAATAATCCTAGTCACGAATGACTCAATGAACTATAGATGTGGCGGTTTGGATTCGCACGCAAATACAATGGAGTACGAGGAAATATCAAGTTCCTCAAAAAAGAAAAGAAAAGGAAAATAAACATGAATAGTTGAAATAAAGAAAAAGATGGAGATGACCCCATATATGATATTAAAGTTCGGCGAAATCATGCCAACGTCTCCAGGAAATAGCCTCGTCATCACGAAAGAGCGTGACGAACCTCTTATAATAGTTTCTAGTACATTAAGGACTAACAAGGGTGTATGATCTTTACACAACAAACTAGCTCTACAAAACAACGAATATAACAACTATCCAAACAACCACCCATCTCTCAAAGAACACTCTCTAGATTATGGCCAATATCGTTAAGCGAGAGGGAGACTTCCATTCCAAAGAGATAGGTGTCGATCTTACGTCTCGGCAAGTCGAAGATGGCATTCGCTTAAAAGAGCGGCGTGAGGGTGCGGTAGTGATTGGCGGTAGTGATTGGCGTTAGTCCCTACAAGTGTGTCAAGACTCTCATAGTCGAGTGCTCCTTCCGTATTGCGTAATGAATCCACTTTACTTTGATTCTTGAGCATCATTTGAATGGCATGCTCCATTACTTTATCTGCCGATGGAAGGATTACAACCATGAAAGCGGTGTTCGTTTCTTCCTTGCCGAAGTGTGACTTGTCGTCGGATGATTGATCGGAGTTGTCGGAGGTTCCCCATACGGCGACGTTGGACGATTTTTTCTTCTTCTTCTTCTTCTTCTTTCATCATCTTTGTCACACTTATCACTATCCTTTTTGTACCATGGTGCAAGTTCGGGATGAAGTGAATAGTAATTGCTCATAGTGTGTCTTCGCTTGTTGCACTCTAAACAATACGTATTCTGATTATTGCATCTTCGTTACTTTTGAACAAGGAGAGCCACGTCATCTTCGTCTTCGTCATGTGTGGATGAGACTGCGATCTTTCCGGTTTTTGTGTTCAAACCTTGCTGCCCCATTTGCGATTCGGAGTGTTTCCCAACTTGGTGGCATCCCCCTAAGAAGTTTTCCAATGAGTCGAGAGTTTGTTATGGACTCCCTCTAGAATGACGTATCTGTTTTTGATATGTGACATACGGATGTACATATCATCCACTGATTCACCACATAGAATTTGCATTAACACGACCATCAACTACGGGAGATAACGAACTAACTATATTTGTGAATATTTGATTTTGTGCTATGTAATATAAGTCAAGTTGGTCTTGGTAGTTTTGGTGTATGTACTATTACCGGTTTCATATGTAATTAAAAATCTTATTTTACGATGTGTCCTAAACCTTGAATATTAAAAACATTAAGCATACAATATTTCCATGAGTTCCAATTTTTACCATATAATTTATCAGGATATGACAGTTGCATAGGGTTTGGTAAAGAACAATTATTCCTCGAGGCCATTTGATCATTATACACGTTCGTTCCACGCTAAAATTATTTTTTAACGCGGAAATAGTTTGTATTTCGCTCTGATACCACTTGTTGTCCCGAGATGGCCTAGAGGCAGGGGGGGTGGGTTGGTTGGTTGAATATGTTTATATGCGGAATTTCTAAACCTAATCAAACTTATTTAACTATTTAAATATGTAACTATATGATCCCTTTTAATTTGGTCACTTTTAGAGTAGATGGTGTAGTCGTTAACAAAGTACTTGTACACAAATAAATGATTAAGAATAAAGATTGAATAAATAAATGAATAAAAAAATAAAATAAAAGCGAAAAATTTGACAGAAAATAAAATAAAGAAAAGAAGAAAAGGAAAACAAGTACGATCAAGAAACTCGATAAAAATAAATTAATTAAAGAATAAATAAAAGTACTAGTACGGGAAAGGATATAACGCACTTGGTGCACACTAATGCTATTCACGAATGGATACGTGACTTACGGATGACTCAAGCAACTATAGATGCGGCGGGTTGGATTCGCACGCAAATAATGTGGGAGTACGAGGAAATCTCAAGTTCCTCAAAAAGAAAAGAAAAGGAAAATAAACCCGAATAATTAAATAATGAAAAGATATAGATGACACCGGATATGATAACGAAATTCGACGAAACGGTGCCTACGTCTCCGGATAATAGCCTCGTCGTCACGAGAGAGTGTGACGAACTTCTTATAATAGTTCCAATTACAATAAAGACTAACAAGGGCATCCTTTATGCAAAAAACTAGCTCCACAAAACAACAGATATAACCACTATCCAAGCAACCACACAGTGGAACTTACCCGGATCCCTAAAGCCATGGATTTGTGTAGTGTTAATTAGATACATAAGAAAGAGTTTCAAAATCATACCTCAGATTTAGTACAAATTTGGTTGAAAGAAATTTGCAGAGATCACGTTAGGGATCCTCGAACCGTTACCACCCTCTATCGGTATCCACTTGCGACTCGTTTAGTCTGGATGTGAAGACCTCCGATGCTAGTGAAGGGAATCGTTCGGATCCTGGGCCCGTGCAGCGGATATGAAGGCCCGGTCCGGTTCCCAAAACCCGGGATCTCGCCACGACTTCGAGGACACGATGCATATAAGGATTGATGATTACCGGTGTGAAATTGATCACACACGAAGGGTTCATCACGAATCCTTCTTTCTCCTGGTCACGTTGGTGACTAGTCGTGCGTCCCACGCCCACACGTCTCCCACCGTTTCGTTGATGATAAACGCGTCTCCGGTTTGATGACAATGAAGAGCCGCAAATCGCGCGCTCCTCTACTCGTATCCACCGTGAGTCGTAGCACCTCGGTCACGGATGCACCGGCGAACTTGCTTGATCGCGTTCGATTCTCTAAACCGAGAAAACACCTTTTCTCTTTCTCCCTTTCTCTTTGCACTCACTCAACTATTGTTGGTGTGATTTCGAATGGATTAGTCTAATATGAAGAGAGAGAATTTTCCAATTTATATGTCATAGGATAAGGACTCCCAAGAGGCACATATTAGACACACCAACTCGTGTGTAGCAAAAACTGCCAAAAAGCAGCCTTCAACCATGGTCCGTCATGACGCACCAATGCTAATTAGCCCCTAGACATTTCACGCATACTTCCCTCACGACGCACACATTGTCCGTCACGACGGACACGTGCGTCATGACGCACCATATGGTCCGCCATGACGTATCATATGTGTATGCTGAATTTGGCTAAGTCCACAACTGTTATGGGCTACGTACACTAGGTCCGTCATGACGCACCATATGGTCCGTCATGACGGACTATGTACAAAAGCCCAGTTCTTCACAATCATATTGTGCATTCATCCGTCTTTTCGAACGCGTACATTCAGGTGTCCTTGTACGTACTCTTTTACCGTTGATCCAAAACTGTATTTCCTTCTGTCTCCCACTCAGTTTCAGATCTAACCAAAAGGTACTCATGTATATCACGTATACATTATAATAGAGAATATAGCCCGCATATCAAATACGCTAAATCCATGCACATCTATGTGACAAAACTTGCAGTCAAACCCGACATAGTACGACTCGTTGTGTGACCGTGTTGGTTCGTTTAACGATGGCAGTAAACTGTTTCCAAATCATTACAAGCCCATGAGCGGGATCTAGTCACTCCATCATGGCTACCTATGTTGAAACGAAAAATGATTGTGATCATTGTGCCTATCTCGAAATAGTGGTTATTCGTTCTCTTGTTTACGATATACATTAATCAAAAGACATGGTAATAGTCATCCTAATATTTTGATTAACTACACTTATTCTCCGATTCCGAATTGAATTAACAAATTTCAATCGATATTAACTGTTAATGGCATTGACTACGGTCGTAGTTTTCGTTAATCAACTCATCGAGGTGCCTAAGAGATATCTCTTCCTTTCGGAATAAACAATTCCTATCTTGGAGACTCACATCGAATTCCGTGTTTCGGACAATACCCAATAATGACCCTTTTGGCCCCTTTTTACGGCAGGCGTAAGATCACATCAAAGCATTGTGTTACGCACATAACGGGATCAATGGTCCCCTCAAGTGTGAAGAACCTAATACCCTACTCGTTGTGAGTCCATCCATAATGACAAAACCATGTCTTGGTCTCGCACCTTTTGGTCATATCCAATATATGTCGCCTAACATATATCTACGTTCCCGATTCGACAAGCACCTTGTCCTGTGATTAGCAAAACATAATCATCTCCTCGACTAATGTATTAGTGTACGTGTTCAGTCTATTATCAAATAATAGAAATGCTTCTCTCTTAAGCAAACTGATCCGCGACTAGGGACGTTTAGAAATGAAACTTTAAGTGTGACGGTTTCGCTGCACATAATCATGTATTATGTCGACGTCCACACAAGCTCAAATCAGGGTTCACGTAATCATATTACACAACCCGCACACGATTTTCATATAAGGTAAATGCAAATGAAATAAATTTTAAAATCTCAAAATTATTTTAATATAAGATAAGTTTGGGGTGATACAACATTTAATATCCGACGAATCTCGTCCTACGAAACTATCGTTTTGATAACTAACTAAATCTCATCCTCCTCTAGGTATCTCAAACCTATAGCTTTCGCATGATAGTCATGCTTAACTTGCGAGAGTGGTTTAGTAAACGGGTCCGCAACATTCCTATTAGTATCAATTTTCTCAATGATCACATCCTTTCGTTGCAAAATCTTACGGATGAACATAATTTTTCTGAGTATGTGCTTGGAGCGATGATGCGGCCTCGGTTCCTTGGACTGTGCTATTGTGCCATTATTGTCGCAATACACTACCACAGGTTCCGATATACTCGGCACTACACCAAGTTCGGTCACAAACTTCTTGATACATACCGCCTCCTTTGCAGCTTCGGAAGCTGCAATATACTTCGATTCAGTTGTAGAGTCCGCAATTGTTGGTTGTTTGGAACTCTTCCATACGACCGCGCCACGATTTAGACAAAACATGTATCCACTTTGTGATCGAAACTCATCGACACATGTTTGGAAAACTGGCGTCAGTATAACCAGTTATGACCAACCCGACTGTCATTCCACCATAAATTAGAAATTGATAGTCCTTCGCAAGTACTTAAGGATGTTTTTGACCGCGGTCCAATGCATATTCCCAAGATTCGATAGGTAGCGCGAAACTACGCTCAATGCATACGACACATCGGGGCGCGTGCAAATCATGGCATGCATAATTGATCCGACCGTAGAAGTGTAAGGAACAATACTCATCGCATTCTTTTCTTCGCTCGATGTCGGACATTGAGCTTTAGAATACGGTATGCCACTCGACATTGGAAGAAACCCTTTGTTCGGATCATTCATTGAAAACCGTTTCAACACTTTGTTGATGTACGTGCTTTGACTCAAGCCGAGTAACTTCTTGGATCTATCTCTATAAATCCTCACGCCTAAAATATAGGCGGCCTCGCCCAAATCCTTCATAGCGAAATGAGTATTTAAATACTTCTTATCATCCGTAACCATCGGTATGTCATTTCCTATGATTAAGATGTATAGCGAAAACGCAAACTTGCTTAATGTTAATTCAATCTTGTAAAAAGTTTTTTCGGAAAACTTTCGATTCAAAAGTTCTAAAAAACAAGTTATTTTTACTGCCCGGGCCCCTAAATAGATTGCTATGAACGCTTATTGCGAAAAACAAAATTTTGTAATGTTCGTACAATCTTGTGAAAAGTTGTGTCGTAAAACTTTCAATTTAAATGTTCGAACAATGCTATTTGGACTCCTAGGGGCATCAATAGGTTTCTATGACCGCTTATTGCCACACAAAAAAAACTTTCCTAAAGTTTGTACAATCTTTTCAAAAGTTGTGTGGTAGAACATTCGATACAAACTTTCTCAAAAATAGATTATTTGGAGTTCCCACGGGTTAAATAGATTTCTATGACCGCTTATTGCGAAAAAAAAACAAGCTTTCACAATGTTTGTACAATCTTGTAAAAACCCTAAACACTAAAAAACGTTATTTGGACTCTCCGAGGCCTAATTAGGTTCCTATGATCGCTAAATATGAAAAACAATTTTTTATATTGTTTTGTACAATCTTTTGAAAATTTGTGTCGTAAAAGTTTCGATACAAATTTTCTCAAATATAGTTTATTTGGACTTTTCAAGGCGTAAATAGATCTCTATGACTGCTTATTGTGAAATAACAAACCGTCTTAATGTTTGTCCAATCTTGTAAAAACTTGTTTCGGAAAACTTTCAATACAAATGTTCTCAAAAAGAAGTTATTTTTACAGCCCGAGCCCCTAAATAGATTGCTATGAACGCTTATTACGAAAAAGATAATTTTGTAATGTTCGTACAATATTGTGAAAGGTTGTGTCGTAAAACTTTTGATTTAAATGTTCTAAAAACATGTTATTTGGACTCCTAGAGGCATCAATAGGTTTCTATGACCGCTTATTGCGAAAAAACAAACTTTCCTCATGTTCGTAAATTCTTTTGAAAAGTTGTGTGGTAAAACATTCGATACAAATGTTTGCAAAAACAGTTTATTTGGACTTTCCAAGGGTTAAATAGATTTCTATGACCGCTTATTGCGAAAAAACAAACTTTCATAATGTTTGTACAATCTTGTGAAAAGTTGTGTCATAAAACATTTGATTCAAATGTTCTAAAAAAAGTTATTTGGACTCTCTGAGGCCTAATTAGGTTCCTATGATCGCTTATTACAAAAACAAATTTTCGTATTGTTTGTACTATCTTTTGAAAAGTTGTGTCGTAAAACTTTCGATACAAATTTTCTCAAATACAATTTATTCGGATCTTTCAAGGCCTAAATTGATCTCTATGACCGCTTATTGCGAAATCACAAACTTGCTTAATGTTTGTGCAATCTTGTAAAAAGTTTTTTCGGAAAACTTTCAACACAAATGTTCTCAAAAACAAGTTACTTTTATTGCCCGAGCCCCTAAATAGATTGTTATGAACGCTTATTACAAAAAACATAATTTTGTATTGTTCGAACAATGTTGTGGAAAGTTTTGTCGTAAAACTTTCGATTTAAATGTTCAAAAAACATGTTATTTGGACTCCTAGAGGCGACAATAGGTTTCTATGACCGCTTATTGCGAATAAACAAACTTTCCTAATGTTCGTAAAATATTTTCAAAAGTAGTGTGGTAAAACATTCGATACAAATTTTCTCAAAAACAGTTTATTTGGATTTCCCATGAGTTAAATAGATATCAAAGACCGTTGCTCATAATATTTCCGGGCATATCTCCGGGCATTTATTTGGCTTTGTGAACCCTTCACACAACTTTGACATTTATTTCCGGGCATATCTCCCGAACAAACATCAACAGATTTTTGCTCATAATAAATATGAACCATATTTTTCATTCAGCGCATCCACAAAATATCTCCAACTAACCTTGCCATCAACGACATCCTCTTCACGGAGGACAGAAATGTTCCACATCATTTCTATCGTAATCGAAACAACCAACTTCACTTTTATGTGCATCGTTCACCTCAATCATCTCAAAAGTCTATTCTTTTGTACTAGGCACATCCGATCATACATCTTCCACTTGAACAGTACTACTTTTATCGTAACGCCTTCTCATTCGAGTTACCGCTTGAACTACTTTTACTTCCAACAAAACCACTACCTTCATCACAATGCATTATAAAAGCAATTGTTGAGATCCTTTTGCCTTCACGAGACATCTCAACCCCATAAAGTACACCTTCTTCGTATACCAAACCTCATGTACTCTTCGCACCAACCAACGAAAGGAGTACAACTTTCCTACATCAATGGACCTTACTTAGCTTCGCCAACTACAACCTTCCTTGTACCAAGCTTTCTCGAACTCTTGCCACCAACTACAACCACATCTACATGAGTGCTCGGTACTTCACAAACTACAATTTTCCCTTGAAAAACCTTCATGAACTCCCTCCTCCAACAACCAAAAATAGAGGAGAAACCACAAATTCACAAACTTCAAACTTCAACTTGCTCATGCAAATCCTTCATGAACTCCTCACACCAACAAAAACCACATCTACATGAGCATTCCAAACTTCATAAACTATAGCTCATCCGTACCAGGCCTACTTTCACTTTACATAATAGGAATGAAAGCACTACTATTCCCTAGATTAGGCACCCTCGGCTGCAAAAACTACAACTTCTTCACACCAAACCTTCTTGCGCTTCTACACTAACAACGCAAAGCACTAAACCTTCCTACAAGAGTGCCATTCAGCTCCACGAACTACATCATCTTCCTCTTCATGTCGTCCTACACTCTTTACACCAACAATAAAAGCACTATAGTTTCCTACATTAGTGGCATTCATACTCTCTAAAGTCGTTCAAAGACGCATTGGGTAAGGTATGGGTATACCGTAGGTATAGTGTTAAAGACTTCTGCAGGTCAACAAGGACCGTTGCTCTGATACCAAAAAGGTTGTCACGACCCGAAATATAAAATGATCGTGACCAACGTATTTAACCTAACAACATAGGAGCAATAGCAGAGTAAAAAACACACAAATACGAAAACCAGTTGGCATAAATTATAATCTACAATCTACAACAACTAAATACAACATATGGTGGGCATAAACCAATACAACTAAAACCAAAATATATAAACTGGTGATCGCAACTCCGCTACGCTCGTAATCTACGTGAATGACACTGCCACCTCAAGTGCTACCTGAAAATGTTGGTTGAGAGTTAGATAAGTAAAATAATATTTAATTATTATTTACTCGACGACGACTACCACGACAACCTACTAAGAGAGGTTAA
This sequence comes from Luzula sylvatica, assembly GCA_946800325.1. Classification (NCBI taxonomy): domain Eukaryota; kingdom Viridiplantae; phylum Streptophyta; class Magnoliopsida; order Poales; family Juncaceae; genus Luzula; species Luzula sylvatica. The sequence continues at coordinate 43,121,070 of OX326960.1, forward strand.
CTACCACGACACTACTACAACTAAAATGAATTCTGCAAAATACGACAACCGCCACAACAGAATTCTCATCGTGAACCACCACGATAACAACACGGAACTAACTCATCGTGGGATACTACAACAACAACAACTTCCACTACAACTATGATCCTGCAGAATACATAGTGTAGAGGACCACTTCGATAAGGTTGGCTTCCACAAGGGACCCTACACATAAACTAGTACCTCGGATCTACAATGAGGTAAAAGTCCGCTGCACTCTATCCCAAGAGTGGTGGTTTCAACCACGCCACGACTGAAACCACGCCCCCTCGGCACTACATTTACTACAACTACACGAGGAGACCGTACTGCTACGTCTAACAGTTCGCAAGTTCGGGAGCGACCCGAAGATGCACACCTCTGGCCAGACACTACATAATTGTCCAACATGTGTTCCCTTATCAGCGAGATCATCCACGACAACATCCTCACTACGAGTTGATCTACATCAACAACAACCTACATACTACAAAGAACTACACCTATTCTGCAGATAAAATGATGAATAAATAATTTAAGAGTCAGATTCAGTAATCATAATTACTGCCACTAGCATCGTCTCGGAACAAGCTTTCCAACGGATCCAAGAACTCACAAAACGGAGACCGAACGAAGAAGTTATGAGCAAACGATGAAAGGTGACACCCGAAATCTGGTCCAATAGACCCATCAAAGAACCGACTAAACTATGATCATTCTACTGACCCGACACATTGGAATTGCTACTGAACTCGAATGATGAAACCCTAATCACAATGCGGAGAAACAACAACTTCAAATTACTACGAGAAATCATACTCGAAATCCTCAAACTACGATACTCAAACTTCAACGACAAACTACACAACAAACTACTAAAAGAAATCTCAACCATGTGTTTAATCTTGGCTCGTTTTCTCATTAATCCAACCATTAATTAATTGGACATAATCGAGCAATCGAGCCTTCGCCTAATTACTACCGGTGACTCAAACCGACATTCTCAACAATCTATAAATATCCCCTGAAATTCAGATTTAACAGAATACAACACATACCGGGTTATTGGATCTCAAACATACACCAAACACGAATCCGACCCGTTTAGAATAAACACCTCAATTCTCTCTTTCATGCATCCCCGAACCAAAACCCTAATTCCAGTATTTGTGATGAATAAATAACCCGACCGCCACTATTCAAACGGCCGAACCATCATGACCAAATATCTTCCCCGACAATCCAATTCTCAACATTCGACCCGACAAATCAAGCTTAATCCGAATTTAGGTCGATACACATGGCAATATTATGAGGTATAATAATTACTAAATAACAAGTCCGAGATATACCTCTACACGCCGCAACGTTTACCATCCCTGCGTCATATTCTCCTTCATCGAAATACTTGCCACAGTCCCTCCATGATGCTACCGTGATCCCGCCATGACACTATTTTCCTGACCCGATAAAGATTGTGTCGGTGTCATGGTGATACCCGACTCCAATTCTCAACCTCATGCTGGCATGGCCCCAAAGCTGTCCAACACCAGCCCCCATATGGCTCCATCCTGCTCAACACCAGGTCCATACTCAAGCTGCTGCGATCCTGTCACGATACCGTTTTCGGACCCCGATACACATGCGGAACTGCCGTTTTCCTCATCCGATGCGATTGCCACAGTCCCCGTGATGTCGTCGTCTCGCCATCACCTCACACCCTTGCTGCTGCCGCTGTCGCTGCCCCGATGCACCAGCGGTTGTGCCTCGGTGCCGTTTTCCAGCTCTTGCCCCCGATACACACCCCCACAACGCTGCCACGGTGTAACCCGCTGCTCCGATGCTCGTGCCGTCGTGTTTCGATGATGCCGTTCTCAAACCCTAACTACTTTGTGCTACCCCTTTCCCTCAATATCCAGCCATCAATGGGTTGTAAGCATTGCCTTATCAAAAATCACCATGCATCCATACTTCCTCTTGGTCTTCATTCATTTCCTCTTTTCTTTCATCTCTTTTCCTGTTGAGGTTTGGGGTTTATATTTTCTTTCTCTCTTTCTTCTAGTCGCCAGAATTTGTGGCTTTATTTTTTCTTTGTTCTCTTTCTCTCTTCTCACGGCAAGGGAAATATTTCCCTCTTATCTACTTCACTTCTCCTTCTCTCTCTTTCTTGTACTCGCATGGAGACTAAATCCTTAAATAATTAAGAGGATAAGATCATCTCTTCAACAGCCAATCAGAAAGAAGCACATGGGTTTAGTGTTCATGAAAGGGTTATGGGTTAATTTGACAATTGGAGCCCATGGTCAAACACCACAATTTCATTCACCATGCATTCATATGTTATAATCCATATATTTCATCATCCAATTTATTTAGTGACATTTATAATCATAATATGAAATTATCCCATCCTTAACATAATTCCGTCTTCGAAATTCGTTACACATACAATGATATAACAGCCATGAACGCTTATTACGAAAAACATAATTTTGTAATGTTCGTACAATCTTGTGAAAAGTTGTGTCGTAAAACTTCCGATTTAAATGTTCTAAAAACATGTTATTTGGATTCCTAGAGGCATCAATAGGTTTCTATGACCGCTTATTGCAAAAAAACAAACTTTCCTAATGTTCGTAAAATATTTTGAAAAGTTGTGTGGTAAAACATTCGATACAAATTTTCTCAAAAACTGTTTATTTCGATTTCCAAGGGTTAAATAGATTTCTATGACCGTTTCTTGCGAAAAAACAAACTTTCATAATGTTTGTACAATCTTGTGAAAAATTGTGTCGTACAACTTTCGATTCAAATGTTCTAAAAAAAGTTATTTCGACTCTCTGAGGCCTAATTAGGTTCCTATGATCACTTATTACGAAAAACAAATTTTCGGATTGTTTTTACTATCTTTTGAAAAGTTGTGTCGTAAAACTTTAGACACAAATTTTCTCAAATACAGTTTATTCGGACTATTCAAGGCCTAAATAAATCTCTATGACCGCTTATTGCGGAAACACAAACTTGCTTAATGTTTGTTCAATCTTGTAAAAAGTTTTTACGGAAAACTTTCGACATAAATGTTATCAAAAACAAGTTATTTTTACTGCCCGAGCCCCTAAATAGATTGCTATGAACGCTTATTACGAAAAACATAATTTTGTAATGTTTGTACAATCTTTAGAAAACGTTGGTCTTAAAACTTTCGATTTAAATGTTCTAAAAACATGTTATTTGGACTACTAGAGGCAACAATAGGTTTCTATGACCGCTTATTGCGAAAAACAAGCTTTCCAAATGTTCATAAAATCTTTTGAAAAGTTGTGTGGTAAAACATTCGATACAAATTTTCTCAAAAACAGTTTATTTGGATTTCCCAAGGGTTAAAAAGATATCTATGACCATTTCTTGCAAAAAAACAATCTTTCATAATGTTTGTACAATCTTGTGAAAAGTTGTGTCGTAAAACTTTAGATTCAAATGTTCTACAAAACGTTATTAGGACTCTCCGAAGCCTAATTAGGTTCCTATGATCGCTCACTATGAAAAACAAATTTTCGTATTGTTTGAACAATCTTTTGAAAAGTTGGGTCGTAAAACTTTCGATACAAATTTTCTCAAATACAGTTTATGTGGACTTTTCTGTTGGTTAATTCTAACATAGAGGGGGGTGAATAGGTAAACCTAGTATGCAATTTTCGCACTACGCTATACAAATTCTTAATTGTTGCGGAAGCTAAATGATATGAATTAAATTATGCAAATACCGAGTAAATTGAACACAAGATGTTTGATGACGGAGTTCGGTAGGTGGTTGCTTTGTAGCTTTAACTCACCGTCTACTTGCTCAATCGACCGATTCGATTGAATACAAGTACATGCGTCTCTGGGGATGCCTTGCGCCTTTTTCGGCTTTCGATTGAATTCCCGAATCACTCGTACAAGATTTTGCCTAGATCGATTTACACGTATTTCTATCGATCTATCGCGGGCTTTACAATCTTTGTACTATCATATTACAAGTATCTAATACGAACTTAACGTGATTGGTCCCGTGAGTTGGGAATCGTATTTGATGGAGGATATCGAAGGTAGATCTAGGATCTAGGATTTGTCTCAACTTATCAAGCACTCACAAGATCAAAGCTAGGATTTTCACTCTTTCTAATGTGGAATGATTTTTCTTAAAAGCTTAGAGAGAGAAGACTTGAGTGGGGCCTATTTATATGTCTCATAGAGACCACTCAATCTTCAGCCAAATTGCATAGTGCGTTCGAACGCACAGAACAGTTTGATCGAACGCACTGCAATTTGAACTAGCCGTTTTATATGTATTATTCATAACCACGATGAGTTTGTTCGAACTGACTAAACAGTTCGTTCAAACAAACATGGAATTTGAAATAGAGTTCAAGGTTCGTTCAATGAATCTTGATGTGTGTCCGGAACGAATTATGAAGGTGGGTTCGAACGAACCTGTTTCTTCGTTCGAACGAACTGCTCGATACTAGTCAAGTCTATGACGTTGGTTCGAACGTTGAGATGGTTCGTTCAAACATACATGGTGAGGTTCGTTCGAACGTATAAATGTTCGTTCGAACGAACTATTTGTTTGTGTTTATTTTCTCCCATCACCAGAATTAGGTTCGTTCGAACACAGTGTGAAAGTTCGTTCGAACGAAAGGTCCGTTCGAACACATAGTGTGTTCGTTCGAACGAACCATATTCTGGCATGGTGGTTCACCATTTTCATTTCATCATGTTTTGAATATTTTTTTTTGATCTTGATAAATGTGAGATGTTTCTTGGAATACCTAGGGTTTTATTTTGGTGATCCCAACTCACGGAAGGCTTCGATATCTTCGATTCTTCAATCGTCTTGACGCCTTTCCTTTCTTGTTAATTCATGTCTTCTTTAATCTTGAATAATCTTCGTGATCCTCCACTTGTGTTTCTTTTGATCATCCTTCGTATATTGTACCTATATCTCCTACAAGTTGTTCTTAACAAAAATCATCAGTAGTATGGACAGTTGTTTTGATATAATCAAACCGTTGGATATTTGGATCAACATACTCCCCCTTTTGATTAATTTCAAAACACTATCGATTTGGAGAGTTTTGTCGATTATCGAAGAACTTTCCGTACGACTTCCTCTTCTCCCCCTTTTTGAAATGATCAAAAGGAACCCGAGATGCAAGATACGGAAAGCTCCCTCTAAATACGAGCTCCCCCTAAGTTTTCGTATTTCTCAATCTTGGGCTCGTACATAGAGAATCTTTTAGCAAGTTTTCTATTTAGACAATTACTCTTGCATGGTATGATGATTTTGAAGTATAGGTTATAGAAATAAGGATTTCAAAAATTTAAACAAATAGTTTAGCATTGCATAATATCAGCATCCAACATAACAATATTTTTTTTTAAATACCAATATAGCATTACATGACACATAACATAACGACAACACATAGCAACACAACACCAAACATACTACTTACTACATGAAAATTAAGTTTTTAATAGAGAAAATATGCTCTAGTGAGCTAAGACAATAACTAGGGTTGGTTTGATAGGTTTAGGGATTTGGTCCGTCCGGATTATATTCGGGCAGTACATCTTGGGAGAGGTTCCATGGTTCGTTAGGGTTGTATGGTGGCGGTACGTCTTGCGGAGGATTCCACGGTCTGAAATGAAGGTCTAGGTGGGCATAGAGATCATTGAAGAGTTGGGTGGAGTGTTCTCTAGTCTGGGCATTGTCTTCGAACACTTGGTCACGGACCCACACACTTTCCTCGTGAAAGCGGGCTTGCATGGCATCAATCATCCCACGCATCTCCTCCATGTTGAATCCCGGTGCATGTGTGGTATCGGACGCGGAATTCGAAGTCCCCGCACTAGTATCTCCTTGATTTCTACGTTTGCGCGTTGGTTTAGGTGCGGTGTCCGACAGCTCGACCCACTCGGAAGGAGTATTTGGAAATTTGTAGAGGTTAGGGTCTTCATCCAAAACCCAATTGACGATTAGGGTAAGGTTTCGTCCTCCTTGTCGAGAGTGGTCGAGTTGCCCGATTTTATTGTCGGAGTACCCAATGCGAGAGAGATGCTCGGAGACCCTAGGTTGATAGGATCTACACGTCCGAGGTCCCATTGATCGGTTGGTATTTCGATGTCCAATTGATTGCATGCCAACGCAATTATGCTTCCATATGGGAGAGTGGAAACCTTGAGACGCATGGTTGATTCCATATGTTTGAGGATGAGGTTCGGAATGTTGATACGGCCTTCACTCGCGTACCATAGGCGATAGAGAAGTGTGATGTTCCGTTTGTCGAAATTGGATTTTAGTTTGGAGATGGGTGCAAGGATATTATTACCGATTTGCCAAACAAAACGGAGAGGTGCCTAGAATTGAGTGGTCATTGTGACTTGACCATCGTTCGTAACCAATTTGTAAATGTTGGTGTATGAGACATCGGAGATTTGCTCGGCACGACTAATGTAGACGAATTCTCCATCATCCACCAAACCGAGCCATTGGCAAAGTGACTCGATGTTGATTGTGATGGATTGGCTGAAGAGATAGATATTTATCTCGTTGTCCTCGTAGTTAAACACGGCATTTGCGTAAAATAACCTCGTCACAACATCATAGGAGGGGTGACTTAAGGAACACAAGCCGGCGATCTGCCACCTTTCTTCGATCGGGTCGACAATGTCGGACAAGAGGGGAATGTTGGAGGGAAGTTGAAAGTAGTAACCTTGACTAACCGGTTTCTTGGCGTACTTGTCTCGAAAACGAATTCCGGCTGCGGCTTCCTTGAATAGGAAGGCGTTGCTTGGGTCGGTGAAGTCAAACCGAAGAGATGGCATTGCCGGTCCTCTTGCAGGCTTGGAAGCAAGCTTCTTGGTCCTGCGGCTTGCCATGGGATTGAAAAGAAGAAGGTTTGGGCGAGATTCTCATTTGGAGAGATGGATCTTGGCAAGTTAGAGTGAATTTCACGACTTAAATAGCTCACGGAAGTGGTGGCTTGACCTAGATATCGCCAATGGAGAAGTGGAAGAGATAAAATGTTTCGAAATGAGAGGAGTGGGAGTTAATTTGAGGCGGTTTCTAGGGTTAAATTCAGTTTCCCAATGGGTTCGTTCGAACGAATGTATATGGTTCGTTCGAACGAATGGGTTAAATTCAAATTCTTGATTGGTTCGTTCTAACGAATGGATATGGTTCGTTCGAACGAATGGGTTCAATTCAGTTTCCCGATGTGTTCGTTCGAACGAATGGGTATGGTTCGTTCGAATGAATGGGTTAGATGCAAGTGCTCAATTGGTTCGTTCGAACGCAGAGGTTGGTCAGTTCGAACGCACTTAAAGATAGCTTGTAGGTTTGGACGATTCGTTCCAACGAACATGGATAGGAATTTAAAGTATGGAGATGCGTTCGAACGAATAAAGAGGTGGGTTCGAACGAACCTAATCCTGGTGATTTTGCTTCATTTCGTTGAAGTGAGTTCATTCGAACCGATGGTATGGTTCGTTCGAACTGACCAGGTGCGTTGGACCAGACTGAGAGGCGCATTCTTGGGTTTTGGCTAGGTTAAATAGTTCATTCGAACAGACAATCTAAGCGTTCGAACGAACCTACTCCTGGAGGTTTCCTTTGTTTTGATCATGGTTTTGGGCTTTTGACGAGGGAAAATTTTAAAATAGCTTTGGGATATTTATATATATATATTAAGACACCAAAATTTGGTTTTTGAGCAAAACAAAAATAATTTCATGTAATTTATGACTTGCTAAAATTTTCGATAATCGATGCTCGTAAAATAATAATGATAATTTTTAATTTTTGAGATAGGACATACCTAGCTTTAACCTTAAGACGGAGAATTGAGCAAACGGTAGAGGTTTGGTGAAAATATCGGCGATTTGATCAAGAGTATCCACCCTTTCGAGCTTGACGTCTTCTTTTTCCACGTGATCTCGGATGAAATGATGACGGATGTCTATGTGCTTTGTTCGCGAGTGGTGTACGGGATTTTTCGAGATGCATATTACGCTATTATTGTCGCACAATATGAGGATTTTTCGAAAATTTAACCCGTAATCGCCAAGGGTTTGGTTTAGCCAAAGTAGTTGGGCACAACAACTTCCCGCCGCTACATATTCGGCCTCGGCCGTTGATAGGGCAACGGAGTGTTGTTTTCGGCTTGACCACGAGACGAGTGACCCGCCTAAGAATTGGCAAGTTCCACTCGTACTTTTGCGGTCAACCCTTGAACCGGCAAAGTCCGCATCCGTGTACCCTATCAAGGTGAGATTTCCACTATGACCATACCAAATCCCTAGGTGGATTGTCCCCTTAAGGTACCGAAAGATGCGTTTTACCGCGGTGTAATGAGATACCTTAGGGTTTGCTTGGAACCGGGCACATAGGCATACGGCAAACATAATGTCGGGTCTGCTTGCCGTGAAATATAATAAACTACCAATCATACCTCGATATTCCGTTATGTCGAAAGCTTTGCCATCCTCATCCACATCCAATTTGGACTCATTTGCCATGGGTGTATCACTCATCTTTGTTTGATCTAATCCGAATCGTTTGAGAAGTTCGCGAGTGTACTTAGATTGGTTGACGAATATTCCCTCGGATGATTGCTTGACTTGAAGTCCGAGGAAAAAGGTGAGCTCCCCCATCATGCTCATGGCAAATTCACTATGCATAAGAATGGAAAATTCTTCGGCAAGTGCCGGGTCACTCGATCCAAAAATAATATCATCGACATAAATTTGAATAAGTAAAATGGAATCTCCCTTTTTACGTGTAAAGAGAGTGGTATCGGTTTTACCACGCTCTAATCCATTGGAAAGAAGGAAGGTTGATAGGCGCCTGTACCATGCTCGAGGTGCGTGTTTTAATCCGTATAAGGCTTTCGAAAGCTTACACACGTGATTGGGTTGTTTTGGATCTTTGAAACCCAGGGGTTGTTCGAGGTAGACTTCTTCTTCAATATCACCATTTAGGAAGGCACTCTTGACGTCCATTTGAAAAGGCGTGAAGCCTTCGATGGCGGCGTAAGCCAAGAGAAGTCTTATTGATTCCAAACGAGCGACGGGAGCAAATGTCTCTTCGAAATCAATACCTTCTTGTTGTTTGAAACCTTGAGATACGAGTCTCGCCTTGTTTCGTACAACGTTTCCGTGCTCGTCTAGCTTGTTTCGATAGATTCATCGAGTGCCAATTATGGATCTTGTCGTTGGTCTTGGTACCAAGGTCCACACTTGATTTCTCTCAAATTGCTCTAATTCCTCTTGCATGGCCAAAATCCAATCATCGTCGTTGTTGGCTTCTTTGAAAGATTTAGGTTCGATATGCGAGAGGTATGCGCAATGAGCTACGTAGTTGTGAAGGCGTGACCGAGTCCGAACACCTTCCCTTGGATCACCTACAATATTCGAGAGAGGATGAGCCGATACTTCCCTAAGGACTTCGGGAATTTGGTAGTGAGTGTCGATTTCTTCTTCCTCTTGATTGTCGAGATCCTCCACTTGATTTTCAACTTCATCGAGCGTAATGTCGAAAAATCTATGCTCGAGTGGTTTGGATCTTTGAGTGACCTCCTCATTTTCTTCTTCCTGGGTACCTACATTTTGAGTACCTTTCTCGGCTTCTTTGTTAGTTTCATCAAAATGCACATGTACGGACTCACATACTATCCACGAGGATTTTATGAAAACCCGATAAGCTTTACTTGTACTTGAATATCCAACAAAGATTCCTTCAAGTGATTTTGGATCAAGTTTATCTATATTATTTGATTCATTTAAAATGAAACTCTTACATCCAAATACTCTCATATATGAGATATTCGGATTTCTCCCATACCATAGCTCATAGGGCGTTTTCTTCAAAAATGGTCTTAGGCTAAGTCGATTGACGACATGACATGCGGTGTTAACCGCTTCGGCCCAAAGATATTTTGGAGAGGGATGCTCAGTGAGCATGGTACGAGCAAGTTCAATTAACGTTCGATTTTTACGCTCAACTACACCGTTTTGTTGAGGTGTGCGAGGAGAGGAAAACTCACGTATATATCCCTTAGTGTGACAATATTCATCAAACTTTGCGTTCTTGAATTCACCTCCATTATCACTACGAATAGTAATAATGGATGTGTTTCTTTCATTTTCAACAATCGTGCAAAATTTGATGAATGCGTCACACGTTTCACTTTTATGAAGTAAATAATATACCCAAGTAAAGCGTGAATAGTCATCAACAATTACGAACATATACCTTTTATTACCTAAACTTGAGACGCTCATTGGTCCGCAAAGGTCGAGATGAATGAGTTGGAGTGGTCGATTTGTCGTGACGGTATCTTTGGATTTGAAACCCGAGGACTTGGTGTGCTTACCCTTTTCACATGCATCGCATAGTCCCTCCAATTTGAGTTTATGTGATGGTAAACCCCTAACAAGTTCCTTTTTGGATAACCGGTGAATCGTCTCCATGCATATATGGCCTAGTCTCCTATGCCATAATCGTGAGGTCGATTTCGATGCGGTGAGACAATGGATTCCCGGCACGAAAGATTTAAAATCGAAGTAGTATAAATTTTCATGTCGGGTTCATTTGCACACCGTAGTATTGTCTATCATTTGATCAATTAAACATGATGATTGATCGAATTTTAATTTTACACAATAACCGGCATCACATAGTTGGCTTATACTAATTAGATTATGTTTTAGCCATATCACAAGGTACACATTTTCTAGAGTCCAATTTGTGGTCCCTATAGAACCGATACCGATAATTTTACCTTTTTGGTTTCCTCCGAAGATAACATCTCCTCCTTTGAATGATTTGAGAGATTTGAACATTTCTTGGTTCCAAGTCATGTGTCTAGAGCAACCACTATCTAGACACCACTTCGATGACTTGTTTGATGAACTTAGGCACATCTACAAGAAATCAATATTAGTTGAAAATTCATAAGAAAGATTAACCTAATATGGATCCTTATACTAACACTCCCCCTCAATGTATGGCTTATGGTAATAGGGTTAGGGAGTGTATTGTCAAAAATGACTTAAGTCATTTGCGGTCCTACACCTTTTGAGGTGGAGGGACCCATGGTGTGTCTATCTTTACGCATCCATATATATTTTGAATTGGAGTGTGGTTTGCGAAGATCACAACTAGTTGAGATGTGCCCTAATTTACAACAATAGTTGCAAAAAGCAATATTTGGTTTGTTTATGGTTTCAGAACTCTTGACAAAATGATTCGAGAGTTGGTTTGTGTAATTTCTCTTTTGAACTACCGGTTTGGTCGACTTGGCACAAAGAATTTTTGATTGAAATTGTTTTTGTGTGTTGTTGAAATGTTTGGGAGTCCTTGTTTGATACGGTGCGTCGGTGTGATAATTCACCTCATAGAAATAACCATTTGGTCCACGTTTGAACAAGCAATCGGATCGTCCCAAATCATTACGTCCATGAGATGTGGTTGGTGAAAAATGATTACCCCTATTGTTGTAGCTAACATTTTTAGGTTGTTCCATTTTAACACTTTTACCCTTGTCGTAGTCACGGTATATGAAAGCATTTCCTTGACTACTTGTTCGATTGTTCTCCCATTTTGATTTTTGATCTTTGGATCTCGAAGGACCGGGTTTCTTACCGTTATCCTTCTTAAACCCTAGACCCGATTTGTCATTGGGCTTTTGTCCCTTTGATGACCCTCTCAAGACTTGATCCAATGAAGGAGTACTTGATGCATTGGATGCACAAGCCTTCTTCAAGGATTCATTTACAACTTTTGAATTTTGAAGTTCGACTTTTAGATGTGAGATCTCGCTTTTGAGGGCTTGACATTCACATTTTGAAAAACCTTGAAATTCATTTATTTGTGCCTTGTAGGACCAAACCGATAATTCTAGAGAGGATACCTTTGCCTTGAGAGCTAGTATAGTGCTCTCAAACCTACTCTCATTTTGACGAGGTTCATCGACATCTCTTAAGAGTGTGTCGAAGGATTCAAGCTCTAAGTTTGTATTGAATTTTGATGAGGAGTATGAATCCGAGGTAGAATTATTCGAATGAATTATAGGGTTGAGATATACCTCATGACCTAGGTCATGTGAAGCTTTGGACGTGGAGGCGGGAGAGGTGACACTCGGAGACGGTAGCACACGTGGTTCCAGTAGTGGGGCTCGTTGGAGGAGCATTGCTTGAATTGCTCTTTCCACTACATCGTCCACCGACAGATTGACTTCCACCATTAACGCCAAGTTCGCGGTTTCTCGATCCGAATTGCACTCCGAGTCGAATGAGGTGCTTGAAGCATCCGAATCTCCCCATCTCCCTACATTTGCTTTGTAGGCTTTTTTTCTTTTTAAAATCTTTACCTTTGTCCTTGTGTCGTTCGTCGCGACCTTTGTCTTCACGTCGCTTTTCATGTCGAGGTTCGCGCCTTTCCCTATCTTTGCGCTCGTCGTCCTTTTTGTTCCAAGGAGCATGTTCGGGACGAAGGGTCCAACATGTCTCGATTGTGTGACCCTTCTTGTTGCACTCAAAGCAATAAGGCTTCAAGTTTTGTCGTTTGCGGTTGTCGTTGAACCGTCTTTCACGAAATTTTATTACCAAAAGAGCTATTTCACTCTCATCGTCGCTAGCATCCAATGCGGGTAGAGCTATGGCTTTGGGGCGTGATGTCAAAAGATTCTCTTGATTTAGTTGCTTGAGGCGTGCTTCGAAGTTTCGAAAGTAACTTACCAAATCTTCGGGCGACATGTCTTGTGTGGCCATCATTGTCTCCAAGGCTACTCGTAGAGTCTCCCAACTCGTCGGCATTGCTCTAATCAATTTACCTACAACTCGAGAATTTGTTAGGGACTCTCCAAGAGCGGTGAATCCGTTTTTGATATGTTTCATCCGAGTGTACATATCATCGACGAATTCACCTTCGATCATTCGGAAACTATCAAATTGTTGATCGAGTCCCATAAGTTTGTTTCTCTTCATTTGATCGTTTCCTTCAAATCTATTGAGGAGAACGCGACACATTTTATACGAGGTATCACACCCATCTACCAAAACGGAGAGTGATCCTACCATGTTGGTGAGAATCAAATTTTGGGCATAAATATCGGAGGTTTCGTTAATTGAGGCCTCGGATGTTAACGAAACTTTACCGTCGACGCCGGTAATCGTTGTGAGTACGAAACCTTCTTCGACGACCGATTTTAACCCTTGGATGGTGAATACATTTAGCATGCACCTTTTCCAAATGTTCCAATTCTTACCATCTAATTTGTCGGGGTATGTAAGTTGCATTTTGGGAGTGTTGTTGGCCATGATCGTATACAAGTTGTCAATTTACACAAAGAGACGATTAGTATTTTGCTCTGATACCAATTGTTGGTTAATTCTAACCTAGAGGGGGGTGAATAGGTAAACCTAGTATGCAATTTTCACACTACGGTATACAAATTCTTAATTGTTGCGGAAGCTAAATGATATGAATTAAATTATGCAAATACCAAGTAAATTGAACACAAGATGTTTGATGACGGAGTTCGGTAGGTGGTTGCTTTGTAGCTTTAACTCACCGTCTACTTGCTCAATCGACCGATTCGATTGAATACAAGTACCTACGTCTCCGGGGATGCCTTGCGCCTTTTTCGGCTTTCGATTGAATTCCCGAATCACTCGTACAAGGTTTTGCCTAGATCGATTTACACGTATTTCTATTGATCTATAGCGGGCTTTACAATTTTTGTACTAGCCTATTACAAGTATCTAATACGAACTTAACGTGATCGGTCACGTGAGTTGGGAATCGTATTTGATGGAGGATATCGAAGGTAGATCTAGGATCTAGGATTTGTCTCAACTTATCAAGTACTCACAAGATCAAAGCTAGGATTTTCTCTCTTTCTAATGTGGAATGATTTTTCTTAAAAGCTTAGAGAGAGAAGACTTGAGTGGGGCCTATTTATATGTCTCATAGAGACCACTCAATCTTCAGCCAAATTGCATAGTGTGTTCGAACGCACAGAACAGTTTGATCGAACGCACTGCAATTTGAACTAGCCGTTTTATATGTATTATTCATAACCACGATGAGTTCGTTCGAACTGACTAAACAGTTCGTTCGAACGAACATGAAATTTGAAATAAAGTTCAAGGTTCGTTCAATGAATCTTGATGTGTGTCCGGAACGAACTAGGAAGGTGGGTTCGAACGAACATGTTTCTTCGTTCGAACGAACTGCTCGATACTAGTCAAGTCTATGACGTTCGTTCGAACGTTGAGATGGTTCGTTCAAACATACATGGTGAGGTTCGTTCGAACGAACTATTTGTTGGGGATTCTACCCGGCCCCGGGCCCGCGCAGCGGATATGTAGGCCCGGTCCGGTTCCCCGATTCCCGAGATCACGTCATGACTTCGACGGGTACGATGCAAATAAGAAGATTAGATTCATACCAGTGCAAAATTGATTGCACACGAAGGGTTGATTGCTATTCTTCTTTTCCGTGTCACGTTGGTGACAATCCGCGCGTCCCACACCACGCGTCTTTCACCGTTCGTTAGCGTCGCCGATTCACTCGATTTCGTCTCCGACAGAAATTACTCGTTCGAATCGATCACAACTGAAAGAGCCCCAATCGTGACTCCTCTACGTGTATCCACCTTGACTCGTAAGACGTCGGTCACGGGTGCAACTGCCTAGACGATGCACCGGCGAACTTGCTTGATTGTTTGATTCTCTATACCGGAAAACATCTTTTCACGATTTCTCTCTCTTTACACCCTTTCTCTCTCTAGAAAGTTGTCTCTCAATTCTCTGGAATATTCTGAATTAATTAACTGAATGAACCACACCAGATGAGAGAGAAAAATCCTATTTATATCACATAGGATTATGATTGGCCAAAAGACATGTATATCCAATATACACTCTTTCACACAGAAAGTTGCATGAATCTGTCCAGTATTCTGTCCATACGAAATTGGTAAATTCCTCTTACAGAAAATCAACCAACACCAAAGTTGTAGATAATCTTATTATCTACATGACCCAATTTTGCCTGGCCCAATTGGAGTTCGTATGAAAAAGTTATGACTGTTTTACTAACTGTATGTCAAACTATTGCACCCTTTCGGTATTTCATAGAAACGACACTGATACTTCGTTCATATGAAATATATTTCTATATGAAGGTTGTAGATAATCTTATTATTTATCTAACCCAATTTGAACCATTCAAATTGGATTTTCCTACTGAAAGAGATGACCACGAATGTACGCTTACATTCGTTTATCCTTGTGTACACTTTTACGGTTGATCCTGAAACTGTATTTCCTTCACTATTTGTTTGTGTTTATTTTCTCCCATCACCAGAATTAGGTTCGTTCGAACACAGTGTGAAAGTTCGTTCGAACGAAAGGTCCGTTCGAACACATAGTGTAGTTCGTTCGAACACATAGTGTAGTTCGTTCGAACGAACCATATTCTGGCATGGTGATTCACCATTTTCCATTTCATCATGTTTTGAATATTTATTTTGATCTTGATAAATGTGAGATGTTTCTTGGAATACCTAGGGTTTTATTTTGGTGATCCCAACTCACGGAAGGCTTCGATATCTTCGATTCTTCAATCGTCTTGACGCCTTTCCTTTCTTGTTAATCCATGTCTTCTTTAATCTTGAATAATCTTCGTGATCCTCCAGTTGTGTTTCTTTTGATCATCCTTCGTATATTGTACCTATATCTCCTACAAGTTGTTCTTAACACAAATCGTCAGTAGTATGGACAGTTGTTTTGATATAATCAAACCGTAGGATATTTGGATCAACATTTTCAAGGCCTAAATAGATCTCTATGATCGCTTATTGCGAAACAACAAACTTTCTTAATGTTTGTTCAATCTTGTAAAAAGTTGTTTCGGAAAACTTTCAATACAAATGTTCTCAAAAACAAGTTATTTTTACTATCCGGGCCCCTAAATAGATTGCTATGAACTTTTATTGCGAAATACAAAATTTTGTAATGTTCGTACAATCTTGTGAAATGTTGTGTCTTAAAACTTAGAGGCATCAATAGGTTTCTATGACCGCTTATTGCGAAAAAATAAATTTTCCTAATGCTTGTACAATCTTTTGAAAAGTTATGTCGTAAAACATTCGATACAAATTTTCTCAAAAATAGTTTATTTGGACTTCCCAAGGGTTAAATAGATTTCTATGACCGTTTATAGCGAAAAAACAAACTTTCGTAATGTTTGTGCAATCTTGTGAAAAAATGTGTCGTAAAACTTTCGATACAATTGTTTTCGAAATAATTTTATTTGGACTCCCCAAGGCCTAAATAGATTGTTATGACCGCTTAATGTGAAAAAAACAAACTCTAGCTATGTTTGTATGATCTTATGAAAAGTTTTGTCATAAAACTTCCGATACAATTGTTCTCAAAAACTTGTTATGTCGACTGCCCTATCCCTAAATAGATTGCTATGAACTTTTATTGAGAAAAACAAATTTTCGTAATATTTGCACAATCTGTGGAAATGTTGTGTTGTAAAATATTTAATACAAGTTTTCTGAAAAATAATTTATTTGGACTTCCCAAGATCAGCACTGGCAAGAAAATATTCCTTCTATGTTTCATCCTGCTTCAAGCTCCCTCTTCATTGGAAGGCAGCAATTGTATAATGTATAGGACATAAATCAAATATTTAATTCAAACTATGACATTATTAAAATTTTCCTAAATATTGAACCAACCAAACAATTTGATTGCTTTCCCAAGTAAAATTTAGCTAGTCATGGCTGACTTTGATGGATAGCATACCAGTCTTCGAGTCTTAGGTGTCTTAGGCTGACATAGATGGCACGAAGGGGAGAGAGTGTTTGTCTGAGAGAGAGGGTGTTCGCTAGAGAAAGAGGAAGGTTCGCTACAGAGACAAGGGCTTTGTCAAGGTAAAAGATTTGGATTGGCAAGTTAGTCTGTAGGGGTTAATGGGTTTAATATTTTTATTATGTGTGTATATTAAAAGGGTAATTTGGTCAATTAAAATTAAAAATTGATAATTAAGTTAGATTTAAATTATAAGTGCAGTTAAATTTAACGGAAACTTAACTGTTTGGATAAATTTGATAATTTATAAGTTTAAAATGGACAAATTTGATACTAATCATATTTAGTAGGGATAAATATGATATTAGCACTTTAAGAGGGATAAATATGTAATTTAAGTGTTTAGTAGGGATATATAAAAAAAATTCTCTATATTTTTTTTCCAGAAAAACTAACATAAAATAATAAGATGGACAACAATATTAAAAAAACACCTTGCAAATATTTAAAAAATAAAATATCATGAAACTATTAAAAAAATACATAAAAATGAGAACGAAAATAAAAAACTAGATGTTTAAATAAATATGTTTATATCCATATATTTTCAATGTGTTTATTTTATTACTATCTGATGTTAGTTTTTCATGAATAATAAATGAAAAATTAAAATTATATAAACATGACATGTAATAATTTTATTGTTTTGAAATCACTGCATGTTAAAAAAATATTTACAAATTTTCTTAAATTAATAAAATTAATAACAAATAACAAAAAAAAAATTAATTACTATATATGAAAATATAAGGGTTTTTTGGTAAATAACATCATTCATGGTCAGTTTTAATTCTTATAAGGGGTATTTGAAAAGAAGGTGGGGTTTTTAGAATATAGGTTGTTTTGAAAATTTCTCTAAAGAAAAATATAAAAAGGAGAAAACACATATTTTGATATTTCGTAGGGTTACGTACGCAATTATGTTCTCCCCACGCAAAACCTCCAGTTAATATAACCGGAGAGGACCATGCCCACTGCTCTAGCCGCCTCGCAAGTAAAATTGACCCTCACTCAATCCCTCCAAATCTTCCCTTCCATCCCCGGCAATCGCCGTCTCCGGTAACATCCGCCGCCTAACCGACTAAATCCGTTCATCATTCTTATTGTATCCTCTTACGTCATGCATTTGTCCGCCTTATGCTAGCGGCGATCGTAAGCCACTCCAATCCGAATTCAAACCCGATGGATCTCTCTAATCCGTTATCGAAACCTCATCTTGTCAAACAAAGGAGACGCGGCGTCGGTAGTAATCCTCGTTCCGCCAATCCTAACCCGGTTAAGGAGCGGATCCACTCCTCGCAACCGTTTGATTTTGGCGAGAAGGCGAATTCAAGTGGCTTGTTTTCGGGTATCGAGAATTCAAGTGGTAGTTTTGTTTTTGGGGTTAGTTCCTCAAAGAATGCTGGTAGTGAGAAGGGTGAAAATGTAGGTTTTGGTTCTAATTTCAGTGATGGTTTACCTTTTGGTACTAAGGTTAGTGAAATGGATTCAAGTTCCTTTCTTTTTGGTAATTCTACACATAATTTATCAAATTTAAGTAATGTAAGTGGTAGTGTTGGGGATGTAAAGGAGAATAACCTTGGTTTTACTTTTGGTGGTTCTGAAAATTCAAATGCTTCGTCATCAAATCTGCATGAAAAGGTTCAAACTTGGAATCCATTTAGTGGCCCAAAAGAGAATTCTAGGCAACCTGGTTGCTTTGTATTTGGTGAAAAACCAAAAAAAAGCCCTAGTTCTCATGAGAAAAACCCTAAGCATTCTGATCCCACAATGGCAAATTTGAATACCACTGAAAGTGAAAGTGAAACCGCAAGAGTTAAATCTGATTTGAGTGGTAATTTTATGTTTGGAGCTAGTTCATCTCTTTCTAAGGATAAAACTGAAATAAAAAATATCATTTCTTTGGAGGAAAAATTAGAAAAGGAAGTTCGAATTGGTAGTTTATCCACTGCACCTGAGAAGAAGGATGATAATGCAGTTAATGATTCTTCAGGGATCAGATCAGAAAACACGACTCACCAAAAGGAAGAATCCCCTTCTTTTGCTTTTGGATCTTCAGAGGCGAATTCTAAATCAGAAAATCTCGAAAATAATTTGCCAGGAAAGGTGAAAAACCTGAATTTGGGAACTGAAAATTCAAACAAGAAAGGTAATTCAAGCGCATTTATATTTGGAGGTAGCATAAACACGAGCACGGTTTTCAATGCCGGGCTTCATGACAAAATGAGTAATTTGGATATAAAAACAGAGAAAAAAGATTGCTCAACTTCTAGTAACTTCTCTTTCAATAAATTACCTGAAGAAATTCAAAAATTGAATATTGGTACCGAAAATCAAAATTCTTTTAGGGCAAGGAATCAGAGAAATGTTTCGAGGGATAAGAAGGTACGAAAAAATTTGAATAAGATGAAAAACCCTACTCCCCACCAAATACCTGTATTCATACCGGCTTTTACTCCCAGTACGGGTCCCAGTTCTTCAGAAAAAGAAGAATCGGTACCAGTACCGGCACCAGAACCAATGGAATGTTCGCCTTACCGAGACCATGAAAACCCTAACGAGAGTGAAAATGAAAACCCTAAAACCGAAGAAAAAGAGAAGCAAAGTGTGAGTGAACCAAGTGGCTCTTTTAAAGGATTTGAATTTAATGCCTCCCAACAAGAGCACAAAAAGGATTTCGTATTTACCACATCGAATTCCGCGGAAAATCCTGCGACACCGGTACCATCCATACCGCCGGTACCGGTAACATCCCCAAGGCGGTTTAGAAGGAAAAACAACAGTACTAGAGGTCCCGCCCAGAGTTTAAATAGTCAGACTCGGAACATATTCGTGCAGCCTACCAGTCCCGTAACCAATAAGACCGTGCCACCTGTCCCTATCAGGACTAACAAAGAGGAAGCTTCTAGTTCAAGCAAAACAGACGCTCTCGAGACTTGTGAGAAGTGGCGCATCAGGTTCGCATTTTTTTAAACACACCCTTTGCTTTCTCATATATACAGAATATATTTTTATTATTTTTTTTTTATATAAATTAGGGGGAACCAATCGTATACAAATGGGAAGCTGAACAAGGCGGAAGAGTACTACACTCGAGGAATCCTCTCGGTATCTTCCGAAGAAGCTTCCGGAAGTTCCAGCAAAGCATTGATGCTCTGTTACAGTAACCGCGCGGCCACTCGTATGGCGCTTGGTCGAATGCGCGAAGCATTTAATGACTGTCTCGTCGCTTCTGGTTTCGATCGCTCTTTCCTCCGCGCCCACGTCAGAGCCGCCAAGTAAGGACAATATTTTTTCATTTTTATAAGGGTATGTATGATATTTTAATGTTTTTTGTTTTATTTAGTTGTTTGCTTGCGTTGGGGGAGATTGAGAATGCGATAAAGCATTATAATCATTGTTTGCAATTTGAGAATGCGGATTCTAAGATTGTTACTGAGGCTTCTGAAGGTATTGATAAAGCAAAGGTATGTTTTTTTTATTTGTCGTTATACTGTTTTTTTGTAGATTATACTGTTTTTGATTTGTGATTATTTTTGTGATAGAAAATGGTTGAGTGTGTGGATAAAGCGACGGAGCTGTTGAAGAAAAAAACATCGAATGAGATAACGAGGGCTTTGGAGTTTATTTCGGAGGCTTTGGTAACCGGTACCAATTGGGATAATTTAACGATGATGAAAGCCAAGGCGCTGTTACTGGTACGATGCTCGAAATATTTAAATTTGTTTGTATTTTGTATTAATGTATTTTTTTATTTTGGATTGATAGTTGAGGAGATATGATGAGGTGGTTGAATTATGCGAACAAAGTTTGAAATTGGCCCAAAAGAATTCGAATTTGGAATTGGATCCAAGGCTTTGGAGGTGGGGTTTAGTTTCGAAATCTTATTTTTATTTAGGTAAACTCGAAGAGGCTCTCGATTTGCTCAAAAAACACGAGGAAATTCAACCTATTACAAACGGGTAAATTTCTTAATTAGTTAATTTTAATTTTTATCACAAAAAATATATCAATGACTATATTATTCTTTGTCGAATATAATGTGAATAATAGCAACTTATATGAAATCACGACAGGTCTGAAGAATATTGCCCATCCCGAGATATTATATGCGAGCTTTTGCGACTCAAGGTATACTTCTCGGCATTTCTCTAATAATTGAGGGTATTTTTTGTAGTTTAGGTGTAAAACAGGGGCTTTCTTGCAAATATCTTTTAAATTCATTATATCGCAACTTTTCTCAGGCGAGGGGGAACGAAGCATTCCAAGCAGGTCGATACTCGGAAGCAGTAGAGAGTTACTCCGCCACACTGACATTCAATGGAGACTCCAGTCCATTCTCATCTATCTGCTTTGGAAACCGTGCAGCCGCATACCAAGCCCTAGGCCAAGTCATGGACGCAATCGCAGATTGCTCTCTCGCCATCGCTCTCGATCCCAATTACGCCAAGGTCTGTCCAGCTCCTCTCTAATGATACTCTGTGTGGCCCGTGTAGCGAGTCACTCACCGACCCATTTCTTTTTTGTGATTTTAGGCAATTTCGAGAAGGGCGACTTTGTACGAAATGATAAGAGATTATGGCCAAGCTGCGAATGATCTGAGCCGTTTGATCTCGATTCTTGAGAAATCGCCGCGTGTTAATAATTCCGAGTTGAACAAGGCACACACGAGACTTTCTTCGATGGAGGAGGAGAATAGAAAAAGAACCCCCTTGAATATGTACTTGATACTGTAAGTTTTATTATTTTGCGAAAAAATCCCTTGAGATTATGAAATTGCAGAAAGATATTTATTTTGGTTGTTTTTAAATAGGGGAATCGAACAATCGAGTTCCGCAGCAGATGTGAAGAAAGCGTATCGAAAGGCTGCTTTGAGGCATCATCCTGACAAGGTTTATATTTATTTCTACTTTGTTTTCGAAATTCAAATTTTGAATGTAATTGTTTTTTTTTTTTGGGTTGAATTTAGGCTGGGCAGTTCTTGGTTAGGAGCGAAACCCTAGACGATTCAACTTGGAGCGAGATTTCAAACGAAGTACATAAAGATTCGGATCATTTATTTAAAATCATCGGAGAAGCTTACAACGTTCTTTCTGACCCTGCAAAGGTAACATTTGCAATTATACCCTGAAATTTTTTATTGGTTTTTTTCCATTCATACCCAATTTCTGTTTGCAGAGAATGCAATATGATGCGGAGGAAGAGATGAAGAGTGTGAAAAGAGGATATTATAACGGGACGAGTACAGAAGAGCAGAACAGCAAACAGCAATATTACAGATCGGGCGCACGACCATGGCGGTCTCCTAGAAGCCAGCAGCATCGTTGGTCCGAAGCTTACGATCCATATTGGTGAATTTTGCGCGAGATCCCCATGTGCTTTTGAAAATCGTCTCCACTGGAGATGTCCTTTCTGGGTCATGAATGGAGATGATGTTTCGAAGGATTTCGGTGATTGCCCTTGGTTGTAAAGCTAAAATATATGGAAGGAGAAATGAGGATGTTGGTGCTAGGCTACAATTATTTTTCTTTGCTTTCATTATTGTTTGTTTTTTAATATAAATTGTTTGATTAAATATTATTATTGTTTGTTTAAGAGTAATTTGGTCTTGTGGTACTTAGAATTAGAAAATCTATACAAAAACGATGATTATTTGATATGAGAAAGTAAGCCCTTTAATAGTGTTGCGGATATGATTTAAAAGTTGTGTTTTGTTGAGAGTTTTCAAGATGGGATGTGTGATATATGATTTAAATGAAATTAATTAAAAAGTTTGTGTAATAACTGAATGAGTTATTTAACTTTATTATTTGGTATTATATTTGAATATTAATGATCGAGATAATTCATATGGAAAATTGCTATATTTTATTTTGTGTGATGTTAATTTTATTATTGTTTAGTTTAGAATAAACTCTGTAATAAATAATATCATCAATGTAAATTCTAAAAATATCATAACTTTTTTGTGATATTTTTTGATCTGAAATGTAAATTCATATGATATTTTTACTTTGATACAGGCCATTGGGCCAAAAGCCACCCTAATGATTATTATCCATTCCTAAAAAAAGGCGCGCAAGTTTATGCTTTTTCGCTTCACTGACACTACTGAGCCGAGCCGCTCTGATGAGAGCCCTAATACGACCTCTCCGCCGTGCCTTGGCCCTGCTCCGGCCATCAGATATCTCGCGGTCTTCTCCTCACAGCTCTGTTTATCAGGTAATCTCTTGTTTGTCTCGTCTTCTGTAGCTCGATTTCTCCCAATTTTAACGATTTTATTTGTTTTTCTCGATTTAAAGGATGAAATAAGCAAAATACTCAATCCATTCGGGTCTGGAATTCTATTTTCATCCTCAACAGGTACGCATTATGCCCTCTCGTTTCTTAATTTCTACAACATATCATATTCTTTCTATAATATTTCCTCAGTTGAAATGCAAGAACCGGAATATGAAAGAGATATTCTAGTTGATGAAACGAAAGCAAAAGAGAATCAATCTAGTCTCAATTTCGCTATTTCTCAACTAGCCAGTGATTTCGACAAAGAATCGAGATTGAGTTTAAACCGGTTTTCATATACCCGTTATACTTCTGTGGTCTCCACTGGCTCTCTCAAACTCGATCAAGCTCTCGGTATTGGCGGCCTCCCAAAGGTACCATTCAATCATACTCTAAAATCATTATACATTCGAATTATTTCACATAATTCTTCAAATCCCAAAATATTTTTAAAGGGGAGAATAGTCGAGATTTTTGGTAAAGAGGCTTCTGGAAAGACCACACTTGCACTTCATGTCATAAGAGAAGCTCAAAAATCAGGAGGTATTAAATTAATAAATTCTTTCATCATTTAATCCAATAATTAATGCTAATTTTATGTAATAATTTAATTTTATTTAATATTTTAGGGTATTGCGCGTATATCGATGCGGAAAATGCGTTTAATCCATATTTCGCAGAAGATATTGGCGTGGATACAGAGAAACTTTTAATAACTCATCCTATTTGTGCTGAAAATTCGTTAAGTATCATAAATACCCTTATTAACAGTGGTTCTGTCGATGTCATTGTTGTAGATAGCGTGAGTTAATAATCTCAATTTATTGAATTAAATAATTTTAATTAGTATATTTTTGTTTTAATGATCTTTTGGCCTTTTGGGTGGATGGTACGATGATAGGTGGCAGCTTTGGTACCGCAAGCCGAGATCGATGGAGTTTTTGACCTGAAAGTAGAGCAATTACAATCTCAAATAATGAATAAAGCCCTTAGAAAAATTCAATATTCTCTTAGTAGCCAACCCAATTGCCTCATTATTCTTGTTAATCAGGTATTTTGTTAATTACATAAATATTTTCAGCAAACATTTTTTTTTTTGATAAATTTCGCTAAATATTTTCTATAGGTTAGAACGAAACCTGAACAAAATGGGTTTGAAAGTAAAGAATTGACTTGTGGAGGAACTTCAGTTAGGTTTTATGCATCGATTCGATTAAGAATTTGTAGAAGGTCTTTAATGCAAACTAACGATAACAAGGTATCCACCCTTTCAGAAACCCTAAAAATCAAATTTCTCAAGTTTTGAGGGTTTATTCGTAAAATTGCAGATTAGTGGGATCGGTGTAACGGTTCAAGTGGTGAAGAACAGGTTATCTCCTGAAATGAGAAAAGCCGATTTAGAAATTGGATTTGGGACTGGAATCAGACGAGAGGCCGAACTACTGGAGATGGCCAGTTTGTTTGGTCTCATTGTGAGGGAGGGAAATGGAGGCTCTGGTTACTGGATAAATGGAGAGTTTTTCAAAGATAAAAAAGAGGCCGAGTTATATTTGGTCAAGAATGAGTCTGTCACTGACAAGCTTATTCATACTTTAAGAAGCGAATTATTTTAGAAAACGCCGCAAAATTCTTAAAATTTATCTTTGTAATAAGCATTGTGAAGTACTAAATTTGTGCTTCTGAATTTATGTATCATAGGAAAGGATTGATTCGAATTATGTGACTTGGGTTTGTAATTTATCAACATTTTTTTTGTTTGAGAAATTTAATTTCGTGAAAAAGTTGTAATAGAAAATGCTAGAATATATTTGTCATCAAATTTGTGTACATTAGAGAATTCTGAAACAAGGGTCGAAATTTATGCAAATATTTTGTTATTTTACTCTTTTGCTTATTTATTGTGTAGTTGTTGTAATTGTTGTACTTATATAGTTTGTCAATGTATATTTGACTAATAGTGTAACAGAATGATTGAAGCGAGACATTCAGATATCTATTTCTTAAAAAAAATTAAAAAAAATAAATAGGGTAACGGAATGACGTCACAAACATTTAATTTCCACATATATGCCAACAATTATCACACGTTTTAATTTTACTAGAGTTTGTCAAATAAAAGATGAGTACTCTTTGACAAGACTAAAGACTCAAAATAATAATAATAATAATAATGAACAAATTGATACATCAACCAAACATAATATAATATATATTTTTAACCCAAGATTTCATCATCACTTTTTTTATATTCTAATTAACACATTTTATTAGTATGATAATTAAAAAAATTAATTAGCATTTAATTTATATTCATTCAAATTTATGAATTTAAATGGATATTAATTATATATTAATATTAATTGTCAATTATATGACATGTGGTACTTGTCATGTTAATTTATCTGTTAAATAGGATACAGAGGATACCGTGGTAAAATATAGGGCCGTCTATGAATTATGAATTTATTGAACTGAGTTATTCACCGGATTTATAATTCGGCTACTTTTTCAAAAATTTCGTGCCGCCTAAATTATGTTATTTTATCTAATTAATTCACCGGATTAAATCCGATAATACCAAATTTTAAAATATTTTCAGAAAATAGATTATTTTTTTATTTTATATTGATATAAATTCACATAATGCTCCTATTCGATTTAATGAGCATAGCCATATAAAATATTTGATTTTTCTTTTTGAATTTGTTTAACTTCCATATATCAACATTATTGTTAAGAAAGAGTTGGCCACATACATGGATATGTGTGTTTTGCAAAAGGAAAATCAAAAAGACAGATCATTTATTGTTACATTTTCCCTACTCCGTAGCAGTGTGAAACATAATCAAGGCAAATTTCACTGCAATCTCGGATTACCGGGGTGTGTGTGTGTGTGTGTGTGTGTGTGTGTGTGTGTGTGTGTGTGTGGGGTATTCCTTTCCGTGAGCAATGTTACATATATCGTATACCGTATATCGTGTACATATCGGTCGGTTACTGATAAGCGATATGACTGATATAGCAGATTCATAACAAAAATATCAGTGGTATAACGATTGTGTACTTTTTATTCAATAAATTAAATTAAAAATACATTCACAATTATAAAATAAAATTCATAAAATAATACAATAAATTATTCACGAAAAATAATGTTCATTAACCACATGTGTAGATTCAGATGTCCCAAGTGAAAAGTCTAACCTCCTTCGGATCAAAATCGCTTTCATTCTCATTCATGCATTTGACCAAATTTCCACCCAACATCTTTTGATTCTCTTTGTATTCGTCGAATTCTATTTCTCCCGCCGATGCACTAGAATTGGAAGTCATTGAAGAACTAGTGGTCATGGATTTAACCCTAAAATCTGAAAAATGAAAATATTTTGCGACCCAAGAATAAATATTAAAAATAAGTTATGATTTAAATCCAAAGCGGTCCACAAATAGGTCTATATCGGCCCATATCGGCTCATATCGGTTCATATATCGGTTGACCGCCTTACTCAACCGGTACGAAACATATCATAACGGAGAGGCACCGATTAGAGATATACAACCGACATACCGGTCCGTATCAGTGATATTTAGAACACTGACTATGAGTCAATTTCTAAAAAACTCCAAAAAGAAGATGCAAAAAAATGAAACACTCTTTAGATGACGGCGAATTAGGAATTATGGAAGGAATGAAACAAAAGAGTTTTTCCAAAACAAAACAAAACACCGTCTGGCGGATCTATTAAAGGACTAAAGGGGGCAACGCCCCCTTTCTCCTTATATTTTGAGCGGTATTATATATAGGTGATTATGCTAGTGTATTTTACGATAAAAATGAAAAATTGTGTATTATCGTCCCTTCAAAAAAAATTGAACTCCTATATTATCGTTTCCTTATTGATACGAGACAAGATCCGCCACTTAGCGGCCAACACATTGGAGGAAGGAAGAAGGTGGTTAGCCCTCGAGAACTAGAAATCAAACCACAAGAACCAGAAACTGGATTAGATTTTATTTATTTTATTTTGCACTTTAACACTCACTTTGTAAATTAGTATCCTATATTATATATATATGTAAAAAAAAAAACCTAAGGCATAGCAATTGCTATCCTTTGAAAAATATATATATCAACATTAACAACATGTACTTCGTATCCGTTCATTGTATACCGTCCTCTTTTTTACAAGTGGTGGACTGCTAATATTCAATTTAATGAGCAAAGTCATATAAAACATTTGATTTTCGAAGATATCTTTAGCTTTCCTATATCAGTATTATTGTAGATAAAATGTACTCCACTTGTTAAAAATTGATATGCACTATTTGTGGAAATCTTTTGTTGGATGTGCACTTCCAGTTAATCGGAGGAATTGATATGCACTCACAGTTAGTTGTATCTTCTTCATTAGCATTCAGTGAAGTCAACAAAGTACTCAACAAATTAATTATTTTTTGATTCATTTCATGTATTACAAAAATAATAACATCATAAATACTTATGAATAATTTATAATTTAATGGAGTAATAGCCTGTAGGAATTTTTGTATAGTCTGTGTTACAGAGAATCAAACTATTTCCTTAGTCAAAGATTTTTTAATAGTCATGCTCGGTCTAAACGGCCCGTGGAAATATTGGACCCAAAATATATCTTGGAGTGACTTTAATACACCAAACAGTCAAGTGGTAAATGACTTCTTATCCATTCGGAAAACTCACGTCGCGATAAATCTATGAGGGCATATACTGTGAAAGGGAAATTATACCTTGGCCCCCAAACCCATCACCACTTCAACGATGCCATCAGCGTGGGTTTGGGGGTTAATTCTTTGCTCCAATTTACACCCCACTTTTTCACTAAATTAATTAATGCTTCGAATTAACAATTAATTGTGATGTAATTAACACCTACTATAAGTACCTAATAATTCATTAATTCAATTAACAAGTAATTCAATTAATAGTTAATCGAGTTGGGTAATTTTTGGGAGATGGATAGAATATCGGCAACCCCCAAATGCATATGGGGGTACAGTAAATGGCCTCTGCTGTGAAACCCACTTCCCCCTTCCCCATCCTCGATGACTCACCAAATCCCACTTAACCCACTTAATTAACTTGTGGATTAACACACGTGAATTAATTTAACTCACCTAACGTGATAATTAGCATCTATTTGGATTGACAAACGATAATTAATATTTAAAAATTATTAATTCAATATTTTTGGTTAATCGAGATGTTAATTAAGTGGGTTAATTAGGCTTTTGTCATCGAGGATGTTGTGTTGAAATGTGAGTTCAAGGTAGAATTTCCCTAAATCTATTCGACTCTATAAATATGCATGCATGAATGGTGTACACTTCAAACCTACAAGTTGATATCTTTCTTTGGCCTCAAACTATGGCAATGATGAATGCACTGATGCTAGTGATTGTAGGAGTTCTTGCTTCAATACTCCCTACAAGTCTCTCTTTCTCCCTCTAAATCTTTATGTCTCTCTTAGCATGTGTGGCGTAGGTCGCGTAGCCGCGTAACGTGCTAAGTTACTAACGAATACATGCTTATATATTATGTTTCAGGTGTTCAATCAATAGGGGTTTGCTACGGCATGCTCGGAAACAACCTCCCTTCGCATAATGACGTGGTCAAGCTCTTCCGATCCAAAGGCATCAAAGCTATGAGGATATATGCACCTGAGAGTAACACCCTAAATGCTCTTAAAGGATCAAATATCGATCTCATGATGGATGTTGCGAATAGTGATCTCGGTTCTCTCGCTTCGAGCTCTTCAGCCGCGGCAGCCTGGGTGCAGAATAATGTCAAACCCTATTACCCCTCGGTCTCTATCAAGTAAATACATTAGAAACATACTCATCACTAGAGATGTTTGTTTATTGACATATTAATTATGGCCTGCATAAATCAATCTCACAGATCAACTATTAATCGTATTCGATGACTCTGATTAGATATATTTATTCCTCGATTAGGTATATAGCAGTGGGCAACGAGGTCACCGGAGGCGATGCCCGGAACATACTCCCAGCAATGCGGAACATCTACAATGCGCTCTCGGCTTCTGGTCTGCAGAACTCCATAAAAGTCTCAACATCAGTCTCTTTTGGTGTCGTCGGTACTATATTAGATATATATATAATTCATATAATACATAGTGGCCTGCCATATTTCATCCCCGCATTCTTGATTCGGTAATTAACATGTTAATTAACACGTGGTGCAGATTAACTTCTTAATTAACAATATGCGGTGTAATTAATTTGTCGCATGTTTATTAATCAATCAAGGATGAGTGATAAAATCAGGGGACAAAGAAATTATTTTTTTGATACATGTCTAACAAATTTTATGACAAACATAATAACTTCTACATTCTGAATTTCAACAGGCGTATCGTACCCTCCATCGCAAGGTTCTTTCTCCTCGGACGCATCTTACATGGCTTCAATAGTACAATTCCTCGCACAAACCGGCTCGCCTCTTTTGGCAAACATATACCCGTACTTTAGCTATGCAGGCAACCAAGGCTCGATTTCTCTTGATTACGCGTTATTCACTTCCTCTGGTAACGTTGTTACAGACGGAAGAAACCAATATCAAAATCTTTTCGATGCGATGGTAGATGCACTTTATTCGGCAATGGAAAAGGTAGGAGGATCCAATGTGAGGATTGTTGTATCGGAGAGTGGTTGGCCTTCAGCTGGCGGGACTGCCGCGTCAGTGAAGAATGCACAGGTTTATAACCAGAATTTGATTAATCATGTCGGTAAGGGTACACCGAAGCGGCCTACGCCTTTGGAGACATATATTTTTGCGATGTTTAATGAAAATCAGAAACCAGCTGGCGTCGAACAAAATTGGGGACTGTTTTATCCAAATCAACAGCCCGTGTACTCTATCAATATCCACTGAGATGGATTTTCCAGTTGGTAATGCCTTTAAAGAATGATATGATATTAGGAAGATAATAATAAGCTTTCAAGTTTCAAGAGAAGAGAGCATATGTAATGTCTTTGGCTCATCTATGTAGTGGATTTATCCATGCAATAAAATTTAAACCTTTACATTAATAAACTTGAGCTTCTTATAATTCAAAAAAAAAAAAAAATCAACCCTAGCCAGATTAGAGTTTTCATGAATAAAATTTGTATTGAAATCATGACTGTTATATAAAGTTTCTCTCCGTCACTATTATACCTAAGGATTATAATTGTTTTAACAACTTTACATTGTGATCGATCTTTATTCCTATGGTTTGTTTAAATTTTCCAAAATGGGTCATATTTATACTTAGGGTTATATAGGTTATTGTTATAGTATTATTACATGGATAATATATAATTTCCGCAGGTTTGGTTGTACATTGGAATTCCATGTATATGGCCAATTTTATTTATTTTTTATTTTTTTTGCGGGGGAACAAAAAATGGAGTGTATATGGTTTATTTATGTATATAATTTTATTTTTTTTCCATATTATGGCCAATTTTGGTTTATGTAACACACAGTACCAGAGAAGAAAATTAATTCCACAGCTTTGGTTGTACATTGGAATTCCACGAATATGGCCAAATTTGTAAACTTGATAGACAGAGAATAAAGTCGTAGATCAACCCAACTGAGAAATTGAGTCGAGCAGTGATAGGGATGTATACGGTATACCCTCTGGAATTCAAGAAAAATTGATGACGTGATATAACTTGAATTAATACGTAAATACACGATTTAACATTTTAATTCATGATTTAATTATTTTAATTTTATAATTTTGCATCTAATTAAGATATTAAATTATGAATTAAAATATTAATAATTAAGGTATTAAGTTAAATTCACTTTATCAAACTTTTTAAGGGAGAGTTGGGTATGTCCAAAATTTTCCAGTTGAGTTAGTACGGACCTAACCAGTTGAATACAAGCCACTTATAAAGAACGTATTTGACCATCTATTTTTTCCATAAATGAGGCTTTGACAATGTGACATGCAAGGCACATGATATAAGGGGTTGGGAAGGTATATATGCTTTGAGTGAATTGTTCCATTTATTTCTCAATAGCACCCAAAAATTCTTCCCCCATGGTTCCACTTGCACTCCTTCTCGGCATTATTGCAACCTGCTTCCCCACAGGTACTCTCTCTCTCTCTCTCTCTAGAAAAAAACTATTTACAATCAATCTTGCATTATATCAACCTTCAAAACCCAAAGCTATGGATAATTAATACATGTGTTTTCTTGCACAGTTGTGCAATCAATAGGAGTTTGCAACGGCGGTAGTGGTGATAACCTTCCTCAAGCTAGCGACGTCGTCAATCTCTATAAATCATCAGGCATCAATGCGATGAGAATATATATACCCGATGGTAACACCCTAAACGCGCTCAAAGGCACCAATATCAACCTCATCATTGGTGTTGCAAACGCCGACCTCCCTTCCTTGGCTTCCGACGCCTCCGCCGCAGCCACTTGGGTGCGGCACAATATCCAAGCCTATTCCGGCGTCTCTTTCAAGTACACATATACACTTTCGAAATATTTATCGATCGAGTGTTTTGTGTGCGAATTAACATGCCATATTATACAGGTATATTGCTGTAGGCAATGAGGTTAAGGGAGACAATACTTCGAACATAATTCCCGCAATGAAGAACATCTACGGCGCTCTATCTTCTGCGGGTCTTCAAAACTCGATCAAGGTCTCAACATCCGTCTCCTTCGAAGTAGTTACCAAGACGTTTCCTCCGTCTGCGGGTAACTTCGGAGATGGATCCTTCATGGCCCCGATAGTACAGTACCTCTCACAAATTGGCTCGCCTCTTTTGGCTAACATATACCCATACTTCCTTTACTACTGTAAGTAACTGATTCAAATATTATAAGATAAAAACAATGCTAACATAATTTAGAACATTGTCAACAATATTTATAATCAATTTATCAAAAATGAGTTTGATGGAACACCAAATTGATTTGGGCCTTAGTTTTAGCTCAAAATTAACTAGTCTATGAGTGAGTCGTCATTGGCATAATTAATTGAGCTGAAATAACTCTTCCATAACAGATAATCAAGGTTCGATATCTCTTGACTATGCATTATTCACCTCGCCTGGCACCGTCGTGACAGATGGGTCGAATAAATACCAGAATCTCTTTGATGCACTGGTAGATGCAACTTACTCGGCCATGGAGAGGGTTGGAGGATCCAATGTAGGACTTGTTATTTCAGAGAGCGGTTGGCCGACAGCTGGCGGTACCGCTGCTTCAGTAAGTAACGCGCAGACTTATAACCAAAATTTGATTAATCATGTCAGTAAGGGTACGCCAAAGAAACCTTCGGCTTTGGAGACGTATATTTTCGCGATGTTCAATGAGGATCAGAAAGCACCCGGTATCGAGCAAAATTGGGGGTTGTTTTATCCTAATAAGCAACCTGTCTACCCCATCAGCTTCAACTGAGCGAATTGCCAAGTAAGGCTTATCTAATGATGCTATTGAGATCATTAGTGATGGTATAATTATTAGTATAATAAAGGTACAAGTTTTGAAAGAACAAATTGTCTTAATTGGCATACCTATGCATTGTAGAGAATTAGTTAGGGTTTCATGAATTAATAAATGCATTTTGATGAATAATTTATGGCGTTTTCTGAATCTTCTATATTGATAGATAAAGTATGCAATATTCATAATTCATTTTCTGAATCTTATATATTGATAGATAAGCTATCCAACATTTATCATTCATTATTCTTTTAGTACCTGTTCGGCAAAACATGGAATATCGAAATAGTGGAAGAGTGGAAGAAAACTAATTCTATTTTATTTCAAGGATGTTCGGAAAATTAAATAGTGGAAGAGTGGAAGTAAAAAAATTAAATTAATATTTTTTATTGGAAATGATGAAAGAGAGGAAGAGAAAAAAAAATTATATTTCATATTCTTTCACTCTTCCACCTCTCCCATGGAATGGAGTTAAACCACTATATTCCATTTTCTTCCAACCTTGTTCGGTAGAATAAAATGGTTTATTCCACTATCTTCAGTAAATACAATAAAATTAAGTTCAAACATTAGAACCTTAATTTTTTCTAAAAGTGCATCTATGTTAAACAAAACGTGGTAGATTATTTTTTGAGGCTATTTACCCTGCCTCCAGATTTCACCACCACTTCTAGAGGAGTAAATGGGTCGCATATTCTGATCGAACCGTATTCGTATCCGAAAATTTATGTATTAGAATAAGGATATGTTTAGCATGATGGAACTAAGACAATTAGTAGCATGACTTGTCGTAAATGAGATAATTCTCTTGTTTGGTATGATATATATGATCTAACTCCTGCAGTTATAGTTACCAATCTACCATGAGACCTCTCATTACTGAAACTCAACTTTCGCTCAAAACTACAAGAAGCGGAGTCACATGAGGTGAATAATCTGGCAGGAAATACTGAAAATTGTCTCCATCTTTTTTTCAGATTTCATGTTTTCTAGACTTTTTATGTTGTTTCAAATTAATATTTCAACTTCGTTAATGTTTATTTGTTTGTGTTGGATTATGCTGATATGTTTTCCGTGCCCTCATGTTCTTTTATAATAGACTATGTTGCACGGATACGGGTATCGTATCTGATACGATACGGATACGGATACGGCGATATGTCAATTTTCAAAAAATCACGAATACGAATACGGCTATGTAATTATTATTTTAATATATTTATATAATATATAATTAATAAAATAAATAAATAATATTTTTAAATTAAATATCATAACAATAAATAAAATCAACCAAATAATACAAGCATCATTAAAGTGTCCAAAACTTATTTCAGAAGTATCATAAAAGTAATCTAGAAGTATCCTAGAAGTATCATATATAATTTATTTAAAAATATTACGGCCCGAAATATATAATGGGCCGAAGTATGCTAAATGAAGTATCACGACCGTATCTTTGAAGTATCTCAACCGTATCCTTCCGTATTCCCTCCGTATACGAAAAAATAAATAGTAAAATAATCGGATACGCCACATGGCGTATTCGATACATATCCGAGTCATATTGCGCCCGTATCTATATAGAATACACGTATCCTCAGGATACTTCTGTATTTTTGAAGTATCCACGTAACATAGATAATAGATATTTTCTCATATATGTTGATGTGTTTTGTAATTGATATTTTAAATTTGAAAATTTCTATATTGCCTCTTGATATTATGTGATAGTGAAATATTGAGCTTTAAAGAATAAAATTATGTTTTTGTACACTTGATTCATGGCAATTGACATGTTTTGGTGTGCCCTATAAATTTATTCACTAATAATCATGGCAATTATA
Organism: Luzula sylvatica; assembly: GCA_946800325.1. Classification (NCBI taxonomy): domain Eukaryota; kingdom Viridiplantae; phylum Streptophyta; class Magnoliopsida; order Poales; family Juncaceae; genus Luzula; species Luzula sylvatica. The sequence continues at coordinate 43,155,677 of OX326960.1, forward strand.
ATTTCATTTAACCTCACATATATCAAGATAAATATCATATTACATATAATCAAGTTGATGATTTTCATTTCTTTTCTGGCTTTTTCGGTTTTGCATAATTCAAAATTTTAGGCACATCCGAAGGATGAACTTATCACAAACAAGCCAATTGAAATGTTCGAAGAGATATCGTTAGTTTGTGGGAATGATGATGCAAATGGTCTAGCAATACATTAAAATATTGCATGTATGTTCTTAAAGTTCAATCCTACTTTTGAAGAGGTGATTGATAATTACGTGATAAGAACATCGGAGTAGGTGATCATTTATGATATGAAATTGTTTATGTAAGTCTTGTTTTATTTTTTATTTTATTTTTAGATTGTAATATGACGGTATAATATATTTATGATATTATTTTTTGGATGAGTATTAGTTTTTTAGTTAAGAGGTCCTTTGTTATCTTCAAAGCTCGCTCTCTCATGGTCTTCTTCTTACCAAATCATCCGATCGGTCTATTCACATCTATTCGGATGCCAATTGGGCTGGTTTGTTAGGTTTTCGGGCAACATTATTGCACAGCGGAACTAACCCGAACCCCTAAAGTCATGGATATGTGTATTGCTAGTTAGATACGAAGGAAAAGTTTCAAAAAATTTACCTCATATTTAGTTCAAATCTGGTTGAAGGAAGCTTGCAGAGATCACGTTAGTTATGCTCGAACCGGCACCACCCTCTATCGGTATCCACACGCGACTCGTTTAGACTTGATGTGAAGACCTCCGATGCTAGTCGGATCCTTCCTCTCTTCAGAAAATTTGCTGCCACCTCTCACTTTCTTCTCAACAAACTAGGCTGACGGTTAGGGTTTCTCTCTTTCACTCTATTCTGAATATTCAGAATGAAAACCCTCAAAAGATTGATTTTCTTTTATGAAGAGATAGGTGGATATTTATAATCAAATTTCGAAAATCCTAGGTCTTCCAAATCTTTCATTTCCCCAAATGAATTAATTCTGATTATTGATCTCATGAATCCATACATGCATGTAGCATATAATGCTTACACCTCTTCATCTTGATCTGATTTTTTGTGTCCAATCCAAACTTGTCTTTGTGTGTGACCCTATATGTTTATTTAATGTTGGCAGCATATTACATCTTCATTTAACTATGCAAATCATAATTGGCCTCTAGCAAGACATTATGATTATCCGAATTAAATAAATGATTTGTGATCGTCACTTATTTATCAAATAGATAAATTACTGCCTCTCTTGTTCATACGATATTTATTGATCAAAGGCATGGTGAAATGTCATCCTTTCTAACTCAACTTAATTATTTTCCAATCTAGAATCAGATTGAATATTCAAGTAATATTAACAACACATGTTAATCTTATTGAGCGTGACCATGCATTTCCTTCAATCATAATTCATCAGGGAGACCTGAGAGATGTCTCTTTCAATCATGAATGGAACAACTTTCATCTTGGTTATTCACACCCCCCATCATGCTTCATGTAATAGCTAATGATGATCTTGCTTACCCGGTTAAATATAACAAAGAAACATATCTAAGTATCACAATTCACATATGAGAAATCTAATGATAACTTCAGGTCGAAAAACTAAAATTATATTTATTTATGAGAATATATATAATGACAATAATCATGTATATTCTCATAAGCCCAATATGTAGTCTCTAATACATATCTATATTTCATATTTGACATCACTACATCTCTATGTATTTTCATGTCCACGATCAGTAAAACATAATCATCTCATATGCGAATATACTGGTGTACACATATATTATATTTTCTTAGACATGTATATCTCAATATATATCATATATATGACCAGGGACATTTAGAATTGTATTACGTTTATTTTTACATTTTTACTATCATAATCACATATTATGATGATCTACAAACTAGTGATACAATTCATGACTTATTCACATATTCATAAATATGTTAAATAATCAGTACACGTATTAAATGCAACTTTAATCAAATATATAATATTAGATTAACAACACATAAATAATAACTGTCATTTGTTTACATGCAATCTAAACAGTTTAGCCTAGGATATTACTTCTTTCATGGTTGTCCCGACGATCGACGCTCCACGACCGGCTATTGTGTGCTTTTGGGTAATAATTTGATCTCTTGGGCATCTAAAAAGCAATCCACTATGACGCGATCCAAGACCGAGGCTGAATATAAAGCTCTTGAATTAGCTACCTCGGAATCTATGTGGTTACAATATGTTCTTCAATAATTAACTATATCAGTTAATCACATTCCCATTCTTTATTGTGATAATATTGATGCCACATATCTAGTCTCAAATCCAATTGTCCATGCCCGTACGAAATACATCGAGATTGATTATCATTTAGCGGATCAACTGGACGTTTTCTCTTGAACGAGTGACTTCCAAACACTTGTCAGTACGCTTTCTCTATTCAGCGGATCAACTGGCTGATGTGCGATAAGGGTCTTTCTGTTAACCGTTTTCAATTTCTCCGATCCAAGCTCAACGTTCTGGCTTCACCTGTTTCGCTTGCGGGGGCTGTTTGAAGAAGAAAATTGAGGCGTCCAGTTCATCATCAAATGGAGACAAAGCTGATAGCTGATAGTGATATCCTACCAACAGCTACGTCCATCAAACATGGGCCAGATTAATTGGGCCTCTCTAATTGTAATGGAAATAAATCAATGGTTCAGATTTATTCTAATTCTAAATCAAATGCTGAAGATAAGTCAAAACTAATTATTGAAAGAAGGAAGATCAGTGGATACACGTGTGTGAGTCATAGTTTTTAAGATACTGTTGAAGTGTAATTGGCTCTTAAATGCTGAGTTCTTATTGGATGATAAAGTTTAAGGAGATAATGGTTTTTAGGATGACGTGTCAGTTTAGGATTAGTCAGTTGAGTGTGTTAATTGTAATCTTAATCAATATATAAATGAGGGCTGTAATCTAAGTTCATTCAAAAAAATCAAAGGTGGCGCTATTGTAAGAGCTAACTTGGCTTAGTTAAAAGCAATTTAAATTTTGTTTTATCAAATGACAATTATATCCCTATTGATGATGATTGATATTTATTACAATTATCAATTATCAATTAGTGCAATTATCATCCATAAATATATATTGGAATTACAAAATATAAAAAGAACATATAATAATAATAATAATAAATTAATAATACATTTTTTACAGATTCAAAGATTAAATATAATTTTCTAAATGAAGATTTAAAATAATGGACTTCATTAAGATAAAAAACGGAATGTATGAATAATTTGATTTATTTATATTTCTATATTTATTATATTTTATTCTTCATAATATTAAAGAAAGATATTTTTTCATGATTGAGAGAAGATAATAATATTAATATATGAGTGTAATAAGTAACAATCAGTAGCAACCAAAATAAATAGGGGTATAAAAGTCATTTGTTATCAAACAAATAAAATTGTTCTTTATTTAGTCACGTTAGCTCTTGCAATAGCATCACCCAAAATCAATGAAAATATTATAATTGTTAATTAAGAGTAAAATTAATTTCTAACAACATGCAATCCTACAAATTAAATGAGAAAATATAAAAGACAGTAGTTACATATTAACAATAAATAAGATATACAATAATATATGTGTATAGAATTATTGACAGAAATAGGATAAGTGATTCTTTCATAGAATGCCTTTGCGTCGATTTGATTATTATTAATAATAATAACATTAAACAAGTAGAAAATAATGATATTTATAATAAAAGAAAAATGTCTGTCTTCGTCATACAAAATTGTTTTTAACGGATGTCCGGAAAGGGGCCATACAAAATTATTTTTGGGGAGCTTCTATCATAAGCCACTTTTATTTTATCATAGACCCATTTCAAGTTGGAAGATTAAAATATTCTTTTTAATCTAATGTTCTTAATTAAATTTATTATCATAATTTTTTTGATAAAATTATGATAGACCTCAATCTAAAGGGTAGAAATGTAATTTCATGATCTTCTCTCTCATATTAAATTAGTTTTATTAGGCATGCATTAACTACATAATTAATCAATTATATGCCTTCTTTCTCACATAGCTTCATATTTTTCATCTTCTTGTGACAATTGACACTTTATCCTCTATTATAAATATTTTTTCTTAACTTATTTCATGAAAAGTTTATGTTCTAAATTCTCAAATCTAATGTTGTTTACGGTTTTGACATCTAAAATGGAAGAACTCTCCATCAACAAAAGTATGTGTTGGTTGTGCAAAAAATTGCTATATTAGTTAGTGCAGTTCTAAATGTGGAGATGAGATTGTATGAATAATATTTGATAAAATAAATATTCACTTGATTCAATGTAAAATTCAATTGTAACCAAATGTCAATATTCACTTGACTAAAAAACAACTTTTCGAATTATAAAAACATCACAAAATCATCTGATATTTGTTGAGAAATTAATTTTTATTACTTTGAAGAAGATAGGTTTAAAAAATTTACTGTTCAAGTTTTACTAATTAGGCATGAGGAAATAGAAATTAGACACGAAAAGAAAAACAATAAACAGAGAAAGAACAGTAAATTGAGAAGGAAAGGAAGAGGGAAAAAAGAAATAATGGAAAGCATGAATAACTAATTAAATGCAAAGATAAAAAAACAAATTTAGCATACCCAAAATTTCCTTTTTCTAAAAAAGACATATGAATCTATGATAGAAGCTCCCTTATTTTTAAGGCTATAACATCATTTTTTGTTCGTACAAAATATCGAATTTATTGTATAAGTTGCATATCATGAACTTACAAAAATGAAATACAATTAGTACTCGAAAGCACGTCATATCATATGCATCTTTTAAAATATATGATATTAATAATTCACATAAATTATGTCAAATAAATATATATTAATTTCTTTCCTATATAGTCATGTTGAAGAAAAGTCATGGATACTTTTTGAAAGAACAAAATGTTGATGATTTGCTAGAAAAAAAAAATCTTAGGACATGTTTGTTTTGCAGTAACTCTGTCAGTTAGTAAGTCGAACTACTATATTAGTCTATTTTTTGTAGTTTTGTTTGATGTAATTTGTCAAACTACTGCAAATCGACTTACATTGTCTCTCTCTTTTTCTTGTAACTCAAGTTTCCCTCAAATTTAGGGGCTGTTTGTTTTGCCGTAAATGTGGCGGTTAGTAAATATAATTACTGCATTAGGCTATTTTGTGTTGTTTGGTTTGATGTAATTTATGAAATTACTGTAACTCGGATTACATTCTCACCCTCTTCTCTTGCAAGTGGACTTCCCCTCAAAATTACGAGCGGTGGAGTTACATCACATTTACAACCTACCCTCAACTTGGCGGGAGAGTCTGAAATCACCACTCGATCGTCCTCACTACTCGCTCGTCCTCTTCGTACAGCACATGAGGTTCAAACTTCGGGAGAGTCTGCTCTAGCCCACCGCTCCCTCTCTTCGTACAGCACAGGAGGTTCTTTTCGTTCAACCGTCTCTACTCGCTCCAACTGTGTAAGTGAACGATTTGTTCTAAAATTCAAAGCTTTTCTTGCTATTAGGGTTTGAATTAGGGGTTTTGGGGATAAGTCTCAATAGATCTTGCAATTAAACTATGTAACATGGTCCAAGTTAATCAAATTCTTTTATTTCTAAAGTAAGCTCAACAAATTCTCGGACAGTGAAATTAGCTTTCATTACTACAACTAAAGAAATAAAACTTGGACCATGTTAATCAGAAGATACCCTCATTGATCAATTTGTAAACTTCGTTTATTTCATTACTAAGTGAACGATTCGTTCTCAAACTCTATATGAATCGCTGTTATTAGGGTTATTAGGATTGTTGGGTATTATTGGGTATTATCGGGGGTAATAAACTCAGTTACTCGCTCCAATCTCAGTTATTAGGGTTTGAATCGTTGTTTGGTACCAGGTTTGAATTGGGTATTATCAGAAATTTTCTATATGAAGTTTGGTACCAGTTTTTTGATAAAAAAAAAAAGTTCGGTACCAGTCAAGTTTGGTACCAGTCAATTTTGGTACCAATTTTGTTGATATATGAAATTCTGCACGAAAGATAATTTTTTGATTAATTTTGGTGATTTGTATAGGTATTAGGATTGTTGGGTATTATCGGGGGTAATAAACTGAGTTATTAGGGTTTTTAGGAATTTCTCCTTCTGAAAAAAAAAAGTTATTAGGGTAATAAACTCAACTACTCGCTCCAATCTTAGTTATTAGGGTTTGAATCGCTGTTTGGTACCAGGTTTGAATTGGGTATTATTAGGAATTTTCTATATGAAGTTTGGTACCAGTTTTTTGATAAAAAAAAGAAAAAGTTCGGTACCAGTCAAGTTTGGTACCAGTCAATTTTGATCCAAAAAAAAGATAATTTTTTGATTAATTTTGGTGATTTGTATAAGTTTTGAAAATGTCAATCGAAGACCAACGTGCGGCTGCTTTAAGTGCTTTAGTGGGAGGTTTTATCATTTCAATGCTTCTCAAAAAAATTCAAGGAGGACAAGCAAGCAGAATTTCGGGGGACATAATTGATAAAAGACATTCCATCCGAAATTCGTACATTATAAGAGTGATCCATGAGTCCGATGTTGGATGTGTTGCGATGACCCGATTGAGAAGAAGTGCTTTTTTTGGATTATGTGATATCATGAAAAATAAGAAATTAATGTGGGACACATTACATGTCACACTTGAGGAGCAAATGGCCATATTTCTGCACGTCATAGCTCATAGTGTGAGAACTCGAGTTATTGCAAGAAATTTCGTACGCTCCACGGAGACCGTTAGTCGGCATTTTCGTCACGTTCTCCATGCAATTGGAGAACTAAAATTGAATTATATAAAACCACCTGCCACAATCATGCATAGGGTAATTAGTTCAAATCCTAGGTTCACACCGTTCTTTGATGATTGTATCGGGGCTTTAGATGGAACACATGTACGTGCTAGGGTGCGAGGCAATAAAGGTCCTTATTTTGGTCGTAAGGGCTTCCCCTCCCAAAATGTTTTAGCTGCCGTGGATTTTGATCTTCGATTTACGTACGTACTTGCCGGATGGGAAGGCTCTGCACACGACTCTCTTATTTTAAGGAATGCACTTGAAAGAAATGACGGATTGAAAATACCTCAAGGTAATCTATACATGTATTTAAACAACACTAGCTAGACCAAAAATATCATAATTATTTATTATCTTTTTTTCATAGGAAAATATCTCTTGGTTGATGCCGGTTACTCAACACGTCCTGGTTTCATTGCACCGTTTAGAGGGGTGAGGTATCATTTGAAAGAGTTCTCTGATAACCCCCCTACAAATAACAAGGAGTTATTCAATCATAGGCATTCATCCTTACGAACTAGCATCGAACGTGCATTCGGTGCTTTGAAGAACCGTTTTAAAATTCTTACTTTTGGATCATTCTGTCGATATCGTACTCAAGTGGATATTGTTCATGCATGTTGTATTATCCATAATTATATTCTAGAAGATGACATCGATTCATTTGTACCGACAAGTGAACAATGTGAAAGTGAAACAACAAATCATAGAGGGCCTGCCGCTTCGATCGAATCAAGAGATGAAACTCGAGAATGGGTAGCGATCAGAAATCAAATAATGAATCAAATGTGGGAAAGGGACGGGCATTAATTTTTAATCTATTTTAATTGTTCCAATATGATAGTTCATCTATGTACTTTAATTCTGACTTTGTATTCTCAATTTTTGTAGAACTTGAAACATTAGTTTTTGTAATTTAAGTCATTTCAATTTGGTTGGAATTTGATATCTATTGCGTATGAATCATTTTTAAAATATCTAAAATATGATTGTTCATCTATTTAAGTCATACAAGGCTACCAATCATTTTAAATTATCTAAAATATGGTAGTTCATCTATTTAAGTCATTTCAGAAATCTTGTGTATCTAAAATATCTAAAACATCCATACAAGGTAAATATCGAGAGATACACAAGATTTTTGAAATATCAAGGAAACCAGGTAAGGCATATCATCAAAGAATATCATTGAGAAAAAATATATACGTGGGAAAGAATATCATGTGTATCTAAAATATCTAAAAATCATGTGTATCTAGAATATCATGTGTATATGTATAGAAGACATATCATTAAAGAATATATTTAGGTTTCATATCATGACTAACATCTGTACACAAAGCTAACTATCATTCTTCCTCTTTATAAACAAATATAGGTCATAGCATTTGTTCTCTATAAAACTTAACCTGGTTGCCTCCTTGCTTTATTTCTTTGTGGTAAATATTTGCTTCTTTTATCATATTTTTTTTTGCAAGTTATTTAGTTGAATTGGTGGTCAAATGAAGTTGTATCATGTTTCTTTTTGTCTAAAATATTTGTTTCTTTTTTCCTTTATCATAAGTAAATATTTCTATCATGTTTTAACATGCATATGTCCTATCTTTTTGTGTAGATGGATAATACTGCAGATAATATTGGAAAGAAAGCAAACTCAAATTTTAGGTGGTCTAAACATATGAGCAATTTTTATCTTAAGCTCATGACGGAACAAGTAAGAAATGGTATGAAATCGGGTCAAGGGTTCAAAAACCAAGCAATCACGGCTACCGCTAAAGCAATAAACAATGAATTTAATGTGCAAGTGTCCGAAAATAACGTCACGAATCATCTTAGAACTCTGAAAAGCAAATGGAATCAAATAAGAAGGTTGATGGATATGAGCGGAACTGGATGGAATGATACCGAAAAGAAGATCGTTATGGATGAGGACGAATACGCAACATATATCAAGGTGAATATCATATTACATAATCGAGTCGATGATTTTTTCTTTTCTGACTTATTTCTTGGTTTTCATAATTCAAATATTTAGGCACATCCGAAGGATGAACCTTTCATAAACAAGCCGATCGATTGAAATGTTCGAAGAGATGTCGCTAGTTTGTGGGAATGATGCCGCAACTGGTCTATATGCAAAATCCTTGCACCATGCTTCGCCTCCTCTTGGTACTCCGATGGAGAGATCTTCAATACCAATCCCCAATGACATGAACGATATAGGAATGGACAATTTATATTTCGTTGAAACTGAGAACAATACAATCGGTAATGGAAGTTGTCCCCAAGGAAATCCACTCGAAACACAAAGTTTGAATTCCGCCTCATCGATGAGGAGAGATTTGACGACTACAAACAATGGAAGAAAGAAGAGAAAGAGAGATGATCCCCTCCTAGACGAGCTTGCTCATGTAGCTAAGAGCATTACACGCATTGCCGATGCAATGGATAGAGACAAAGAACTTGATTTTGTTGGTATGATAATCGATGCCGTCATGAGCATGCAAGATAAGTTTCCGTTGCAATTATTGTCATCGGTATGTCAATATCTAGTAATAAATAAAGATATTGCCCGTATGTTCTTGAAGTTCAATTCTACTCTTCAAGAGGATTGGATTGATAATTACGCGATGAGAACATCGGAGTAGGTGATAATTTGTCATATGGAATTGATTACGTAAGAGTTTTTTTTTTTATTGTAACGTGATGGTATAATTTATTTATGATTATGTTTTGAATGATTATTAGTTTTTTGATTAAATTAAAAATTTATGTCAAATAAATCTTGAAATTTCATAATTCAATTACATCAACCCAAACATAAAAATATATAATCCAGTAGTTTCATTTTCGTGAATCCAAACATTAAAACTTGAAACACAATTCCGGAAAATCGACTTGCGGTAAGTTAATTTACTTCATATAATTTATAATACGGTCATCCAAACATGCCCTTACATGAAGTGGAGATACATCACAACACAACATCCCCTCAACTTGGCGGGAGGGTCTGAAATCACCACATCGCCCCTCCTCTCTGCTCGATCCAGGCCAGCCCTCTCTCTGCTCGCCCGTACACAAGATTGGTACCAATTTTATCTGAATTTTTACATACGCATACTTGCACGACAATTTTTTTTATTTAGGGTTGAATTGTCACCTCTAATTAGGTATACTTGCACGATAAAATAAGTGGATTAAATTGTCACATGTATTTAACTAATCATTACTGGGTATATATTTGTCAGTCGAATTAGTCTAAGATTTTCTTTTCATTTTTATGAGATTCTCTTACTAATCATTTCATTGAGGAGTCAAACCTGTTTTACCTACAATTATTTTGTTTGCTAATTATATACTAAATTTTTTTGTTTGCGTCAAACCTATGATTTAATATTGGAGGTCTATAAAATTTTTTTTAAATTAATTAGTGCAATTGATTTCCTGAAAAATTGATTTCTCTGGTACACAAGATTGTTACCTGTTTTACGTTTTCTTTGGTACTAGTGCAATTGATTTAATACTAGAGGTCTATCATTCTTTTATGTTTTGGATGATTATTATTTTTTTTGGTTAAATTAAAAAAAATCTTATGTCGAATAGTTAATGGTTAAATTTATTTGTAAATTTTAATACATATAATTCTTGAAATTTCATAATTCAATTACATCAATCAAAACATAAAAACTATAAATCCGGTAGTTTCATTTTCGTGAATTAAAACATTTAAATTTGAAGTGCATTTCCGAGGAATCGACTTGCGGAAAGTTAATTTACGGGCATGTTTGGGTGACCGTATTAGAAATTACTTCAAGTAAATTAACTTTCCGTAAGTCGATTTCCCGGAAATGCACTTCAAATTCAAATGTTTGAATTCACGAAAGTGATTCTACTGGATTTATAGTTTTTATGTTTGGATTGATGTAATTGAACTATGAAATTTTAGGATTTTTATATACCTAAATCTGCAAATAAATTTAGGAAATTTTTTATAAGAAGACACAATATGTTTCAGATTTACTAAAATAGACAAAAAGTTTGAAATGTCGAGAGATGTAGAAATTTACTTTTTCCTTGATATTTTGCATAAAATATTAATTTTGTATAAATAAAATATTAATCAAACACAATAATTTGAATAAATAAATAAAATATTAAATATTAATTTTGTATACATCATGTTTTAAGAGTAATGATAGGGACCACGAATTTGGTCCCAAAAATTGACCACGAATGCCACGTGGCAAGCAGCTATTGGATGAATGTTTGCACAACTTTTAATGCACCCAATAGCTGCTTGCCACGTGGCATTCGTGGTCAATTATTGGGACCAAATTCGTGGTCCCTATCATTACTCATGTTTTAATATTCTCAAATACTAATAATATTTTAAAATAATTTATAATATTTCTCATTTTTTATAGTTTTTGCAAATATTAATTATATTTTCAAATATTTCCGGGTTTCTTTGAATTAGTAATGAGTCTAGTGTTACATTTCATTACTAATTAGTAGAAAATGCAAATATTTAAAATATAATTCATATTTATAAATATTAAGAAAATGACAAAATAATTAGAAATATTTTAAATAATATAAAAAAATAATTTTAGTCATTTTGAGATTATGGTGATTTATTAGATTCTTATATTAATACAATGAAAATATAATTTATACTTATATTTAAATGTAATAATTTCTTGTGGTATTTTCAAGTTGTGTCTATTTATTTGTTGAGATTATGGTGAGTAGTGTTTATTTATTTATTCAAATTATTGTGCTTGATAGGTTGTGTCGTGATGTATCTCCATTTCATGTAAATTTGAGGGGAGGTTGAGTTGTAGGAAAAAAAGAGCCAATGTAATTCGACTTGCAGTAGTTTGACAAATTACTTTAGACCAACCAACAAGGAATAGACTAATGCAGTAGGTCGACTTAATAATTGACAGAGTTACTGCAAAACAAACATGCCCTTGATGTAATTTCTAATACGGTCTCCAAGCATGCCCTTAAATTTACAAAGACAATTTAAATTATGTAATATCGAAGAGGAGCGAGGGTCGCCCTAGTTTTCATGAAAATTAAACAATATGAAATCCATATAATTGCTCTAACTTAACAATTAACATTTTAGCTGGTGTGTATGGTTTATATATCAGAGAAGAAGAAAAATCCACATTTTTTGTTGTACATTGAAATTCCATGAATATGTCAAATTTTATTTTATTTTATTTTTTGAGAAAAACAAAAAATGGAATGTATACTATTATCCCATGAAAAAGACCAGTTTTGGTTTGAGTACTGATGCACATAATCCTTAACTTTCCCCTACATTCTTGATGTGTCATCATAACACTTAACATTTTCAACTTTAACATCTTAATTCATAATTTAACATCTTAATTTATGTTTAATTGTGTTATATTATGATTGAATATATAATTAAGACGTTAAACCATAAATTAAAATGTTAAATTTGAATGTGTTAAGTGTTATGGTGACACATCAAGAATGTGGGAGGAGGATGAAGGGTATTGAAACATTTTTCTTTTGGTTTATGTACTCCACAGTAGCAGAGAAGAAAATAAATTCCACAGTTTTGGTTGTGCATTGGAATTCCAAGAGTATGGCCAAACTAGTGAACTAGATAGATCGAGAATAAGTCGTAGATCAACCCAACTGAGAAGTTGAGTTAGTATGGAGATGGACCCAACCAGGAATGAAGGGATAATTATGCCAGACTGGTAGTTGATCAGCCACTTATAAAGAAAGAACGTATTTGACCATCTCCTTTTCTTCCATAAATGACGCTTTGACAATGACAAGCAAACCTGAAAGCACATGATTTTTGCAAAATTTTCCTTGATGCATCTCTCTATATAAGGGGTTGGGAAGCTATATGGTTTGATATATCATCTGCATGAGAAGATAGATAGCTTTGAAAATTTTAGTGGATTGTTCTATTTCTTTCTCAATGGCACACAAAAATTCTTCCCCCATGGTTCCACTTGCACTCCTTCTCGGCATTATTGCAACATGCTTCCCCACAAGTCTCTCTCTCTCTCTAGGATTTAATTGTACAAAGCTATGGATAATGAATACTTGTGTTCTCTTGCAGTTGTGGAATCAATAGGAGTTTGTTACGGCATGAACGGTGATAACCTTCCTCAAGCTAGCGACGTCGTCAATCTCTATAAATCATCAGGCATCAATGCGATGCGAATATATGCACCCGATGGTAATACCCTAAACGCGCTCAAAGGCACCAACATCGGCCTCATCATGGATGTTGCAAACACCGATCTCTCTTCCTTCGCTTCCAACCCCTCCGCCGCAGCCACTTGGGTGCGGAACAATGTCCAAGCCTATTCCGGTGTCTCTTTCAAGTACACATATACTATCAACATATTATCATTAACAAACTATTCTCACATATTGTCATTAACAATTAATCGATCTCTTATATAGGTATATCGCCGTAGGCAATGAGGTTAGTGGTGGCGATACTTCGAACATACTTCCCGCAATGAAGAACATCTACAGCGCACTCTCTTCTGCAGGTCTTCAAAACTCCATCAAGGTCTCAACATCCGTCGCCTTCGGTGTAGTTGTCACGTCGTATCCTCCGTCTATGGGCACTTTCGGAGATGGATCCTACATGGGCCCGATAGTACAGTACCTCTCGCAAATCGGCTCGCCTCTTTTGGCAAACATATACCCTTACTTGGGTTACACCGGTAATTAACCCATTCGAAAATTAAAAGATAAACAATTCAAAAGAGAATAGATAACTAACTAGAGAGATATCTTAGCTACGTGACGTCAATATAAAATGGTACGGGAAATTTTACTTTGCCCCCGCAACTCATGTTTCCCGTCCTTGATACGGATTTCGAGAAAGATTAATGAGATTAATTAGCATCCCAATTAACAAACGAAAACAAATTAATTATTAATTTCTACGTACCAATAAAAATACATGCTAATTAATTATTAATTCATTTTTACATATAAATTTGGTGTTAATTTGATGTTAATTGAGTTATTAATTAACCACTAATCAGGAATACTATGATGAATATCATGATGTCACGTGACAACATCAGAGATAAAAATCATGAGTTGTGAGGATATAATATATGGCCTCAAATGGTATTTATAAATGACAAATGGTATTCTAACCTAATTTAAAACATTGTCCACAATATTAAGAATCAATTTATCAAAAATAAATTCGATGAAACACCAAATTGATCTGGATTTGATTCTATAACAGGTAATCCAGGTTCGATATCTCTTGAGTATGCATTGTTCACCTCGCCTGGCACCGTCGTGACGGATGGGTCGAATAAATACCAGAATCTCTTCGATGCGCAGGTAGATGCACTTTACTCGGCCATGGAGAGGGTTGGAGGATCCAATGTAGGAGTTGTTATTTCAGAGAGCGGTTGGCCGTCAGCTGGTGGGACCGCTGCGTCAGTAAGTAACGCACAGACTTATAACCAAAATTTGATTCGTCATGTCGGTAAGGGTACGCCAAAGAGACCTTCGGCTTTGGAGACGTATATTTTCGCGATGTTCAACGAAGATAAGAAAGCACCCGGTATCGAGCAAAATTGGGGGTTGTTTTATCCTAATAAGCAACCTGTTTACCCCATCAGCTTCAACTGAGCGAATTGCCAATTAAGGCTTATCTAATGATTCTAATGAGATCATTGGTGATGGTATAATTATTAGTATAATTAAATAAGTTTTAAAAGAACAAAATTGTCTTAATTGTCATACCTATGTATTGGAGATAATTAATTCGGGTTATATGAATAAATGCATTTTGATGAATAATTTATGAAATATTCTGAATCATATGTATTGAATTATTGATAGATAAGTTATGCAATATTTATGGTTCATTTTTCTTTTAGTAAATACAAGAAAAATAAGTTCAAACATTACAACCTTAATTTCTTCTAAAAGTGCATCTCTGTTAAATAAATATGAGGTCATTTACCTTGCCCCCAGATTTCACCACCACATTCATGTATCCTAATTAACAAACTTAATGAACATGATAATTAACACATGTTATGTAATTAACAACTAATTAATAAAGTGATTTATGGTAGGACCTTTTAAAAGTAAAAAAAGGTATTTTGATCATTTCTAATTAATTAGATATTCTCTTATATATTTTGTCAATGAAAATTGGTTTCCTATTCAAACATTGCAAAATACCCAAAATATTCATAAAATATCCTTCTTAATTTGAATAAAAATTGAAAAAAAGACCTATCACAGAATCACCCTAATTAAATACATGAATTAACAATTCCGAATTAAATTTTTTTGGTAATTATCATATTAATATTAATTCGTAAGTGTGTTAATTCGAATATAGAGGATGTGGTGGTGAAATCTGGGGGCTGGGTAAATGAGCTCTTAAGTTAGTTAAGCATGGATTCATCCTAAAAATAACAATGCTACAAATCCAGAGGATTACTGATCTATATATATACGGCTCTAGAAATTAGAATCTAGATACTTGCTCAATATACGGATCTCTCTCTCTCTCCCTCTGAAAGTTTCTCTCTAAACTAGATAATAGAAAATCTCTTCGCCTTCAATGGCACCTAAAAATGCTTTCTCAGTGACTGGCCGCCTTGCATTGCTTCTTGGACTTCTCGCCTCCATTCCAACAGGTTTTTCCTCCCTGATCTTGAAAGATCTAATTTTCATTTTACACATCGATATTCACAATTCAAAATTCTCATTTCAAAACAAAATATTCTTTTGTTTCTCACAATTATTTCCTCGAAATATCGACTACGATTACAGGGGTGCAACCGACAGGAGTTTGTTACGGAATGCTCGGAAACAACCTTCCTTCTCCAAGCAATGTGATCAAGATGTTCCAAAGGTACCGAATCTCGTCGATGAGGCTATACAACCCCAACATCGACGCCCTAAATGCTCTTCGAGGCACCAACATCAAGCTTTTAGTCGATGTGGCCAATGAGGATCTTCCTTCTCTCGCTTCCGACCCTCTTGCTGCAGCCAAGTGGGTCAAGAATTACATTCTGGCCTTTCCTGATGTTTCATTCAGGTACAATTATCTTTTTCAAAGATAATTTAGAAAATTAGAGGGAATTTCCCGCATTTTTCTTAATAAAAAGGGTAAATTCCTAGGTATATTGCGGTGGGTAACGAGGTTTTCGGCCCGGCGGTAAACAACATACTCCCTGCAATGCAAAACATCAACACGGCTCTCACCGCAGCTGGTCTTCAAAACCAAATCAAAGTCTCGACTGCGGTCCAGTTCGGTGTGATCGGCGACTCGTACCCTCCTTCAGCAGGAATGTTTGCACCGGCCTACCAATCGTACTTGGGCCCGATCGTCCAGTTCCTCTCCAGTACTTCCTCTCCCCTCTTAGCCAATGTGTACCCGTACTTCAGCTATGTGAACAATCTCGGTTCAATAGACCTTGACTACGCGTTGTTTACCGCGACAAGTACACAACTCACAGATGGGGCATATGAATATCAGAACCTTTTCGATGCAATGGTGGATGTGTTGTACTCGGCTTTGGAGTATATGGGAGGAGAGAATGTTCGAGTTGTGGTGTCAGAGACAGGCTGGCCGTCTGGCGGCGGGATCGAGGCTTCGGTGGCAAATGCACAAACTTATAACAATTATTTGATTCCTCACGTGAGAAATGGAACGCCTAAGAAACCAGGAGTACCGTTGGAGACGTATTTTTTCGCGATGTTTAATGAGAATCAGAAGCCTGCCGGCGTGGAGCAGAATTGGGGGTTGTTTTACCCGAATGAAACTGCGGTTTATCCGTGCCGTTTCAAATATAGCAAAAACGTTAATTAGGGTTTCCAAGATGGAAATTTTGGTATTGTTTGAATTAGAAAAAAGGATAATTTTGAGTGATTTTTTTGCCATTTTGGTATTGTTTGAATTAGAAAAAAAAGATAATGTTGAGTGATTTTGTATGCTATTTTGGTATAGCTAGATAATATGAGGGATATAGAGGTAATAAATATTGAGTAATGAGGCTATGCACAAATCAAGGTTTTGTGCATTAATTTTTGTAATAATTTGGGTCTAGAATGATTATTTATATAATTAATGGTATCAAGCATTATAATATGGACCCCCTAACTTTTTTGAAAATTATGAAAAACCCCCTATCTTTTTAGATTCCCTAAAAAACTCCGTATATTTGTGGCTTCCTCCAAAACCCACTAACATTTTGAGATTTCCTCAAAACCCCCCTACATTTTTGTTATGATTTTGAAGATTACCATTATACCCTTTCACATAATTTTATTTTATAAATATCCATAATATAATAAATAATAAATGTATATTAAAATACAAAAAGTAAAAAATAAATAGATATTATAATATTATAATAAATAATAAATATATATTAAATATTATTATAAATAATACATAGATATTAAAATATTATAATAAATAATACATAGATATTAAAATACTAATAATTGTTGAAAATAACATTTTAATATCAATATATTATTTATTATAATATTTTAATATCTATGTATTATTTATTATAATATTTTAATATTATGTATTATTTATTTTTTAACATTTTTTTATTTTTTTATAATAGTTTAATATCTATTTATTATTTATTAAATTATAGAGATTTATAAAATAAAATTATGGGGGTATAATGGTCATTTTTTAAAACATAACAAAAAGATGGGCGGTTTTGTGGGGAATCTAAAAAAGTTAGGGGGTTTTTGGAAGAAAAAATATATATAGGAAGTTTTTGAGGGAATCTAAAAAAAATAAGGGGTTTTCTAAAAAGACAGGAGGTTTTTCATAATTTGTAAAAAAGTTAAGGGGTTTTTGAAGAATTCCTCTTATAATATTGCGAATTGTGTTTATTGCAGAAATATGTAGCAAGAAAATAGTTGCAAATTAAGCTAACAATTGAACATCTCTTATCTACATGCTGGTACAAACAAATGCAGTTCGAATAATTGCACAACTCAATTAAACCAGTTGAAAGAACCGAATCGAATCGAAATTAAATTAAAATCGAAGTACAAAATAAATTAAGTATAAATTTTACGAGGTCAGGATGACATCACTATGCGTGGTTCCATTTTCCATCCTAATCCAAGATTTCAAAGAGAGGATTTTCCGTAACCTCCAATATTCTCGCGCCACGCGGCCAACTACCATAACCGCCATATCCGGTATGTCGAGCAAAACATAACCAAAGAGTCTTATATGGACAACACCAATCTAACCCATGATTATGACCCACAAATATCGCCTAAAAATTATACAAAAATATCAAAAAAGTACCTTCAATTTCAGACAAAAAGCTAAAATATTATTTCGTTTTCTTTTATGATTTTACTTTAACAGACGGCCTCGAAGCGAGAATGTCCATAATACCAAATTCGGACTCTTGAGAAACGACGCTTTCTTTATTTATAGAACCAACGCATGGTTTTCTTATAAACGAATTCGGTTTCGGGGCGACTTTTGAATACGTGATACTTGGTATGTGCCAAAATATTACCTCTGGAACCCTGTACAAAGATTATTTACGTAAAAACAATCGAACCAACTAAAATTTAATCGATGTTAGTAATTTCATGCTCTCCATTAGGGTTAATGATCTGAGATTGTTTCTTGAACCGTTCTGCTTGTGAATTGGATATCACTTCAGGGTAGGATCCACCACCCGAATCGAAAAAGTACATGAATAAAACGGGTTTGGATCCATTTGAGGATAAAATTTGCAATATATAATTCGATACACCTGGCCAGAGCTCTGTTGGGCCGTTTATCGACTACGATAAAATATTATTTTGCGATGTTTCGGTCTCTATTAGCTCGAGACGTGTCGTCCCTCTAAAACTGCAGCACGAGTTTTCATCGCCTAACATGTTACCATGGTAAGTGAAATGTATTAATGTATTATAGTGCTAAACAAAATGTGATTTGTACTTGCCTGAAGATGAGATGGCCGAATAAGGGCAGATAATTTGGGGGATTCCAGACGAGGAAAACCAATCTGTAGGCCAGACAAAATTGGCGTCGTCGTGATTTCCAAATATCGTGGAAAATGGAATTCCTCTTTTTCGAGTTGGGGAAATTGCTTTGTCCCAGTACAAGCTTGCATTTTGAATTGCGAGATTGTTCGCGGTTATTACATCTCCTAGATATATCACAAAATCTGAAAAAAAATAAAATCAATTCATAAAAAAGCATAATAGCTCGATTGAGAGCCACATTGAGGCTTCATTGTTGTTTAATATCTTAATTGAGACTTAAAAGTAGAAATATGAAATTACCTGGCTTCTCTAAGTCGAGGACTGTGGACATGACACGGTCGGAATTGACATCTTGTGCAGGGCCCCAATCCGTCCATGGATTTTCTCCATAATGGAGATCAGCAAAGAGAGCAATCTTGAAGACGGATCCTTTAACGAACCGAAGCGGGTTCTTGTACCCGATATCGCTTGCCGAGCCACCTGACACCGAGAGGAGGTTTGGAAGGAGAAAAAGGAGAAATGGGAGGAGTGAGGAGTTCCTTTCCATTGGGAATTCGGAATCTGTGGACCTTCTCGAGGTGGTCATGAAAGAAGAGTGCCTTTTTGTTGGAGGGGAGGGGAGTGGTCCAGTGAAATGGGGAAGTATATTTTCCCATTTAATTATATTATTTATTATTTATAGTCCTAATCGATAACATTTGGCCTTTATTTGGTGCTTCCACGTTTAATTTTCTTGGCCGTTTGATTGTTTTGTGCTTTCCTTCCTTACAGCCGTTCGATCAAACAATGATACATACAAAGTCGTTCTCCCTCTCTCTTCATTCACCATTCACGACACTCAAGCTGGAGAGAGAAATGCCACGCAAAAGAAACCCTAGATGCAAAATGAAATCGGGACGAAGCGCGACACACGGCGACCGAGACTGGAAACACGGCTGAAACGAAGCCTTCTCCGCCAAGCGTACCGTCTCTGTGTTCGTTTTTTCTTCCTTCCGCTTCCGCTACGCAGAAAACATATCTCCCCGACAACGATTTGAGCAGAGGTGAAGGTAATTTTTGGTCAATTCGATTTTTCCACTTCAGTTTTAGCTTTTGGTTTGATTCATGTTCGATTTGTGCATGATTCGATGGATTTTTCAGGTTGTTCTTGAGTTCCTCTCTATATTTCGCTTCTAGGTTTTTTTTGGGTCTTGATTTTTCTGACTTCATTCAATTAAAAGGAAAAAAAGGGTTGTTCTGTCATTTACTGATTTTTTGTTCTGCTAATTTCCCTGCTTTATATATATTTTTTCTAATTATTAACTGACCATGTTTATTTTCTGTCAATTTTTAGGTTTATGATGCATATTTTTAGGTTTAATATTTTGGATGAATATGATATATTCCAATTTCTTTGACATGCAGATATATTCCAATTTGTTGACCTGAGAAAAAATCACGGAAAGGTAAAAATAAAATTACTAAAATAATTTGAAATTTTAAGTAACTTTTAAGTTTATTTTTTTTTGTGCGTTGTGGGTCCCAACTTTATTCATGCAATGAGTATAATTTAATGGAGAATGGTCATTGTTTTGCCCTAACGAAGCTCCTGGTCTCGCAGATTGTTGGGGCCAAGATTTTGAGGGCCTTTATGCAAAATACGAACGCGAGGTTATAAACGATATTCTTTATGTTTGTCGGGTACTCGGGTTATTCATGATCTGACGAAATATTCAGCCGAAAAGCACAAAAAAAATCTTGAGGTAATCTTTTTCTTTTCATCTTAGTCCCTTAATTCTTATTTTTTTCAGATATACCCCTATCAAAGTAAACAATTATTTTTCAGGTTGCGGAAAATTTAGAACGAAGAGCTACACCTCAAATTAAAGTTGATCTTACTAAAAGTCTTGAAGATTTATGAGCGCGAAAAGGGCAGAAAAGTTAGGTCTGATCACTGTTGTAAAAAACGGTGAAAAACGGTGAAAAACGATGGAAAAACGGTGTTTCGGTGGAAAAACGTTCCGTTTTTTACAAGACGTTTGAAAAAACGGTCAAACGTGTTTTTACCGTGTTTGACCGTTTTTTTTGGGAAAAAACGTTTTTCGATTCGAAAAACGCCCGTTTTTCACAACAAAAAATTAAAATTTTGATTATTTACCGTTTTTTGGCCCATTTTTTTTTTCCAACCCAATAAAATTATCATTTTTTTTACTTACGGTTGTCCCGAATGATGTTAATGATTTTACTATTTAGTTTATGTTTGGATTTGAGTTTATATTTTGATGTTACGTTTTGTTGGACATTCGTTTTGATGTTACGTTTATGTTAGACATTCGTTTTGATGTTATATTTTATGTTGGATGTTGTTTATGTTATTTTTTTACTATTAAAAAATTACATTATTATATATTTTTTTGGTTTCATCTATAAATTTTAATTAAATTACTATCGATTTCGGTGACCGTTTTTTCACCGTTTTTCCACCGTTGTAATCCCGTTTTACGGTCCCCGACCGTTCCGTACCGTTTTCCGTATTTTACAACATTGGGTCTGATACAGGCATAAATAGGAAACTGAATCTCTCAGGTGCAATAACCAAAATGGAGTCTCCAGTTGTGGGATTGCCAGAAATGCAGCCCGAGGCCAGCAACACATCCTCCTTATTCGAGGCCTCCTACAAGGACGAAATGGAGGAGCCCGAGACCGATGATTTCGACTATTTGTGGAAAGACACGGCCTTAGCCATGCAATGTACAAGGTAATGATTTTTTAGTGTTCCTGACTTTCTGCAATTATGCCCCTTTAACTTTTGATTATTTATTTAATTAGGCTGAGGTGGCCGGGGAGAAGAAAGACGAGGAGAAGGAGAAGGACAAAGAAGAAGAAGAAGATATATGCGAACCCAAATCAAAACGACACGACGAATATATGCGAACACAAATCAAAACAACACGACGAATTCAGAGACTTTTGCGAAGTTTGCGGCGTAATCCTCGAAAAAATCGAAATCATCCTCGAAGTCCAATTCAAAAAGGTATATGTATATCTCAAATATCCACCCACCCATCCATTTAATTCTTCTCTTTGACCAAAATGCCCTTCATATCCCTTTCACAATCAGAGAACGAGGACAGGACGGTCATTCTACGACCTGTACAAATCAAAGGGAAAAGAGCACAAAGAAGTTGAGTTCGGCTCTGTGGAGGTCCCTCCAGACTTTTTAAAGGGTATACATGAAATTTCATTTTTTTTTTTTAATTTACATCTTTAATTTAGGTTTTAAAACAATTTCACGTTAGTTTCTCCTCATTACGAGGTGGTGAAAAATAAAGTTGAAGTTTCAGAGATGAATCTTTGAGTCAGAATATTCGGAGATTTGCAATTACCTTTGTCTTTTTTTTTTACAAAGCACGACACTCCGTCTACTTCGAAAATCATCCAGGTACTGAGAAAACACACATTTCATGTAATATCTCAATTTTGACATTATAATTGTTCACTATATTCCCTAATGGTTTTGGTTAATTTAGGATTTCTAATATTTCTCTCTATTTACAGTACCATGCATATGGTGACAAATTCCCCTCTATGGAGTGGAATTTGGCCACGAAAAATTATGCCGGAACACGTATTGAGTCTTTTCGTGGTGATTCGTGTTATTTGAAAAAAAAAAAATTAGGGTTGTTATTGTAAATATTAAATTTTTTGATTGAGTTGTTTTTATTTCTATTTTTTTTTTTTATTGGTTTTGTCTAGATTAACTGTCAAGACGGTGTGTCGGAAAACGAAGTTCTCGGTTCGACAGTTTGGTTCGGGAACGATTCAGAAAAAGCAACAAATGTGTAACGACTGCAAGGAGACCGGTGAGACGATCAGCACAAAGACACGTCTCCTCAGTGCAAGGGCGGAAGTTTTTCTAAGAGAAGTGAGATCTAGAAATCGTGATCGGAAGATACAAGTTCTACCTATTTTGTGTTTAAAAAAATTGTGAAAAGGTTTTGCAAAATTTGGATATTTAGTATTTCATGTAGATAAATGATACGTTGAACAACGTATGGAGCTCGGAAGAAAACAATAATACAACGATACATAACTTGCGAGCAATATCTATCCTCGATAAAATCAAACTAAAGACACAACAAATATACAACTTCTACAACCAAAATAATTATGAAAAAGAAAATTAAAAAAAAAAGAGAAAACAAACATCAGTCCCGTGCATTTGCGCGGGTAAAACGCTAGTGTATTATAATTTATATCATATTATATTATTTTTATTTTTTATTTTTCTTCACTATCCCAAACCAAACTTGGGAACAAGAACATATTCCCTTCCTTCTCTTACCCCCCCTCTATCCTCAAACCAAATAAAATCTTAGGAAAATTATATTCTTCCTTCAATTCTTTAATTGACCTACTTAATTAACGAGAAATACGTAATTAATAGTTTTTAAATGTTAATTAAGAATTATTAATTCATATGAATGTAAATTATGAATTGTTAATTCGAATGGATGTTACTTACCATGTCAATTAAGCGGGTCAATTATGATATGAGAATGTTATGTTGAAATGGGAGGCACAGTATATATTGCCGTCTTGTTTTATTGTACATCTTTAATAAAACAAATTATTTATTTTTTATTTAGGGTATTCACTTTTATTTAATTAGATCTTTTATTATATGAACAATAATTTATTTTTTATTTCAGCATATAACATTAATAAATTTGACCAAACGATCTTTGTTTAAAGAGTGATTCTATACATTTTTCTTATAATTCATTAGCATGATTGATATGTTGAATTTTAAATTAAATGCTAGTGGTAGATTATGATTCTTTATTTTTTGTCATCATATATAAAATAAGAGGAGAATTTTTTTTTAATATTTCACACATTATTAATATATAATCGATATTTCTAATAAGTTTGTTTAATACCGTCCATAATTAATCAAATTTAAATTTATAAATTTGAAAAATAAGTAATTGGACTGCATTAATGCAACGTTTACCATGTGTTAAACGGAAACACATGAATAAAACTATCATAAAAATAAACCACAATATAAGAACGAAGGTAAAAATAATAAGTTCGCAAAAATCTATAAAATATAAATGAAAACTACTTTGTTTTGAAAAAGATCAAATATAAAATAATAATAATGTGTTCAAATAAATATGACTTATCACAGTTAAATTAAAATATAATAAAAGCTAAAATAAATCATATTATTTCTAATAATGTGATTTATCAACTAATTAATACGACTAATCACCTAATTAATACAATTTGTCATTTATTATGATTTATTATATGAATAAGTTAACATGTAATGCATTAAATACATTTAATGTATATTTTCAACACATCAATATGTTGAAGGATATTAAAATAACAAGTATATTTTATTTTTTATAAAAGTTATTCGTGTTGGATTCTTCAATATGTTGAAGGAATGGATAATAAAATCACATTATCTTAAAGAATATGGAAATGAGTTTGTATACTATACTTCAACCTTTGTTTTGTTTGTAGATGTTCATATGAAATTACTGATATTGAAGAGTTCCGGTCAGTTCGACATTTTATCTCGTCTAAATAGTAAAAAATCCTTAAAAAATTCAGTCAAATTGTAGAATTTTGTTTTCATATTTCAAAATTAATGTGTTTACTCTTTTTGTCAAATCGGGAAATTTAAAAAAAAAATCAAACAATTTTTTTCAAAACATGCGCATCAAATTAAAACAATTATTTTTTATTTTAAAGACAAATTATTAAAAATCCTAAGTTTTCTCAATATTTAAAGAAAAACACATCTTTTTTGATACTCCAAACACTCCTCAAAATCAAGTTTTATTTTCAAATATCTATTATAGGTGCTAAATTAACTTTATATATTTGTTTGGATCAAAATACTCTTTTATTTTTGTAATATTTAATTTTACTAAATATTTTTTTAAATTCATAATTATTTAATAATAAATTAATTATTTATTACATCATATATTTACAAAAAAAGATACAGTATTATTTGACATACGATTTATTCGTCTGGTAACATATTAAACATATAATTAAAATAAAATGTTTTAACATTATATGATTATATATTTAGCTAACATAATTTAGAACATTGTCACAATATTTATAATCAATTTATCAAAAATGAGTTTGATGGAACACCAAATTGATTTGGGTCTTAGTTTTAGCTCAAAATTAACTAGTATATGAGTGAGTCGTCATTGGCATAATTAATTGAGCTGAAATAACTCTTCGATAACAGATAATCAAGGTTCGATATCTCTTGACTATGCATTATTCACCTCGCCTGGCACCGTCGTGACGGATGGGTCGAATAAATACCATAATCTCTTTGATGCACTGGTAGATGCAACTTACTCGGCCATGGAGAGGGTTAGAGGATCCAATGTAGGACATGTTATTTCAGAGAGCGGTTGGCCGACAGCTGGCGGTACCGCTGCTTCAGTAAGTAACGCGCAGACTTATAACCAAAATTTGATTAATCATGTCGGTAAGGGTACGCCAAAGAAACCTTCGGCTTTGGAGACGTATATTTTCGCGATGTTCAATGAGGATCAGAAAGCACCCGGTATCGAGCAAAATTGGGGGTTGTTTTATCCTAATAAGCAACCTGTCTACCCCATCAGCTTCAACTGAGCGAATTGCCAAGTAAGGCTTATCTAATGATGCTATTGAGATCATTAGTGATGGTATAATTATTAGTATAATAAAGGTACAAGTTTTGAAAGATCAAAATTGCCTTAATTGGCATACCTATGCATTGGAGAGAATTAGTTAGGGTTTCATGAATAAATACATTTTGATGAATAATTTATGGCGTTTTTTGATAGATAAAGTATGCAATATTTATAACTAGCTTTATCCCCACGCAATTGCGCGGGACAACATATCTATATTTTTTACATGTTTTTTATATAATTATTTAAATAGAATTAACGTGTGTGCGAATTAACGCGCGTGCGTTTGAACTAAATTAATCTAATCATGACATAATTGCAAATATCATGATGTCAATAGATGCATAAGATTCATGAAATTAGTCTATCACGGATATTATTTTCTGATATAATTTGTATAAATAGCATTTGTTCAGGTGCTTTTAAATTCGATTAATATAATCAGGACATATTCACAAATATATTTGATGTCAATAGATGCATTATAGTTACGGTTCATTAAAGAATCGCAACGTGTCATATAGATACAACGGGCAAATGACAAATTTCTATGAAAACTCGCATAAATTTGAGGTTACAAAATTTCATACATACCCGTGCAAAATGAGCAAATACAAAAAAAATTGAAAAGCAAAAAAATGACCAAAATGTAAAAAGGAAAATTACAAAAAAAAAATTGAACTTACAAAATTGCATACATAACCCTGCCCAATGAGCAAATTAAAAAAAAATTGAAAAATAGGAAAAAATGATCAAAATGTAAAAAATGACCAAAATGTAAAAAAAAATATCAAAATGTAAAAAAATATCAAAATAGAAAATAGGAAAAAAGATCAAAATGTAAAAAATGACCAAAATGTAAATAAGAAAAAATTGGAAAATAGAAAAAAAAGATCAAAATGTAAAAAATAATCAAAATGTAAAAAATGACCAAAATGTAAAATAGGAAAAAATAATCAAAATGTAAAAAAAGACCAAAATGTAAATAAAAAAATGTAAAATAGGAAAAAAAAACCAAAATGTAAAATAGGAAAAAAGAATCAAAATGTAAATAAAAAGGACCAAAATGTAAATAAAAAAAAGAGGGGCAAAAGCAAAAGCTACCCCTGTCACGTGTCATCACAAGGTGGAAGGGGTAGCATTATAGTAACTATAATTTATTTTCTGAATCTTATATATTGATAGATAACGATAAGTTATCCTATATTTATCATTCAGTATTCTTTTAGTAAATACAATAAAAATAAGTTCGGACATTAGAACCTTAATTTCTTCTAAAAGTGCATCTATGTTAAATAAAATGTGGTAAATTATTTGTTGAGGCTATTTACCCTGCCTCCATATTTCACCACCACTTCGAGAGGAGTAAATGGGTCGGATATTCCGATCGAACCGTAATCGTATCCGAAAAATATATGTATTAGAATACGGGCCTATTTAGCATGATGGAACTAAGACGGATAGTAGTATGACTTGTCCTAAATGAGATAATTCTCTTGTTTGGTATGATATATTTGATCTAACTCAAACAGTTGTAGTTACCACGAGGCCTCTCATTACTGCAACTCAACTTTCGCTCAAAACTACAAGAAGCGGAGTCACATGAGGTGAATAATCTGGCGAGAAATACTGAAAATTGTCTCCGTATTTTTTTTCAGATTTCGTGATTTTTTGACTTTTTATGTTATTTCAAATTAATATTTCAACTTCTTTACTGATTATTTGTTTGTGTTGGATTATGCTGATATGTTTTTCCGTGCCCTCGTGTTCTTTTATAATAGATATTTTCTCATATTATGTTTTTTATACACTTGTTTCATGGCAATTGACATGTTATTATGGCCTATAAATCCATTCACTAATAATCATGATAATTAATTTCATTTAACCTCACATATATCAAGATAAATATCATATTACATAATCAAGTTGATCATTTTAATTTATTTTCTGATTTTTTTTGGTTTTGCATAATTCAAAAATTTAGGCACATCCGAAGGATGAATTTATCATAAACAAGCCGATTGAAATGTTCGAAGAGATGTCGCTAGTTTGTGGGAATGATGCTGCAAATGGTCTAGCAATACATAAAAATGTATAAACCAATCTTAAATCAAGCGATAAGCAGCAAATGTTCGTTTCACGGAGAAATTATGCCTATTTAAAGTTAATATTCAAAAATTCTTTCTTTCTTTCCAGAAATTATGATAATTTAACACAAGGAATATTAAGCCTATAAAAGATTAAGTTTCAATTTTCAAGTGTTGATTAAAAGTATTTAGGTCTAGACAAATTTCTAAACACACGATCAAATTCAAAAATGTTTTTTGTTCCCAAAATTAAAAATCTCAAATCAAGGTCTCAAAATTTGCACATACATGAACCATACAATTATGATATTTTCTGGAACAACCTGTTGAATCCCATGACTAGATACGCAACGGAAATTACAAAAAAATACCGCGGAACTTGATCATGAGGATCCGTGCAATTAAATTAAACATCGAAGAAAGAGATTGTGTTTATTATCTCCGAATCACGCTTGATTCGGTGACGACAAAAAACGCGATGGCTCGGGCTTGATCACGTCTAGCTCCAAAAGATGAAGCCTCCACTCGTGTCTACTGTGGTCGTCTTGAAAAAAAAACTACGGTCTTGTACTAGCAACGCGGTTATCGACTCGAATCCTTCTCTTTCTTTATTCCTCCAGTCCCTCTCTTTCTTTCTCGGCTACACCCTAACCGAATCCCTCAACCTATTCGGCGGCTACAAACCCTAGCCGACCCTCTTCTGTGTGGCGGCTTTTGTGTGTATGGGCACACCCTTATATAGGAGAGGGAGAGAGGGTGATCATACAAGGAAATGAGATTAGGTCAAGGCCTAAATATTTTCGGCCCAATAATCATATGTATTTTATTAAATATATGTTAATCTAATTAACATACACATATATATAATTAATACATATACCACATATATTATTTTCGGCCTATATAATATTTTCATAATTTTCTTTTATGCATATATGACAAGGACAATATATCTTAATCATTTATTATTTGTATTTTCTTTTATCATATTTATATGAAAATAATATCACATTCATATCACATATGCATGATAATTCTCGGCCATATATATGTTAATTATTATTTAATTAATATACTTACATATCTCATATGTATTAATATATTAATTAAAAGACATATCACATATGCATGACATCATATTTATTCGTCCAACAAAATTAGCACATTGGTGTGACCTAGTAGGTTCGTAAACCATAAGCGGTCTCTAATAACACATTGTGATCACCCAAATTAAATCGAATGATCTGTGATCATTCCCTAGCAAGATAGTTATCTAACTTAATCATTTTGTTCTACGATACTTGCTAATCACAAGACATGGTTATCATGTCAACTTTGATTTGATTAGCGTCCTTTTTTTGGATCAAGAATTAGACTGACAAAAGACAAAATGAAATTATCAACAAAGTTAATATCATTATGAGCATGGCATACATTTCTTTAGTCATAATTCAACGGGTGGTCAAAGGTATCTCCTTATAAAGAGGGGAACAAATCCCGTCTTGATTGTTCACATCCCTCGTCGTGATTTACTTCATACGCTACAACATCCTATCAGTCATCAGTCAATGCGACATAGAAATTTATCAAAGTACGAAGTTCCACACACACGGATTCATGACAACCTCATGTCGTAAGACTAACCAGACTATTTGTTATGGGAATCGCTGGTGACAATAACCATGCATATTTTCATGTGGTGGTCATTCCATTATGTAATCTCTATTACATGCCCATGTTTCAAACTTGATAACCGATATCCATGAAAGTAAAACGTAACCATTAGTTTGCAAACATACTAGTGTGAGTACATAGCTTTCTTAAGTAAG
This sequence comes from Luzula sylvatica, assembly GCA_946800325.1. Lineage (NCBI taxonomy): Eukaryota > Viridiplantae > Streptophyta > Magnoliopsida > Poales > Juncaceae > Luzula > Luzula sylvatica. Next base: position 43,185,249 of record OX326960.1, read on the forward strand.
TATGTTTTTCTCTACGAGTATGTTTTTCTCTACAAACATCATATGCACTACTAGAGATTACGTTTAAAATGATATATTCGTTGATTCATAGTTTCACTATCAAAGTCACGTACTTTGACGATATGATCGAGATTGTCATCATATTGTTCTTTCTTTAAAGAGTGGATGTTTTTGAGCTCTCACATTGAGCCATCTCATCTTTGACTTTCTATCACACATATTAATATTTATATAATTTCCATATTTATTTTATGATTTGATTATATCCATTAATTTATATCATGTTTTACCCATTTAACCATTTAATAATTTATTTTGTGATCTTTATATCATGTTTTACCTTAATTATATTAATATTTATATCAAGTTTTCATATTTATTTTATGATTTCATATTTATTTTGTGATTAATATTTATATAGTTTCCATATTTATTTTATGATTTGATTATATCCATTAATTTATATCATGTATCCATTAATTTATATCATGGGTTTTACCCATTTAACCATTTAATAATTTATTTTATGATCTTTATATCATGTTCTACCTTAATAATATTAATATTTATATCATGTTTTCATATTTATTTTGTGATTTCATATTTATTTTGTGATTTGATATTCATTAATTTATATCATGCTTTACATTTTATGATTTGATTCTATCCATTAATTTATATCATGTATCCATTAATTTATATCATGTTTTACCCATTTAACCATTGAATAATTTATTTTATGATCTGTATATCATGTTCTACCTTAATTATATTAATATTTATATCATGTTTTCATATTTATTTTATGATTTCATATTTATTTTGTGATTTGATATTCGTTAATTTATATCATGCTTTACGCATTTAATATTTTTTTCATATTTGTTTTGTGATATTCATTAATTTATTTTATGATATGATTTCATATTTATTTTGTGATTTCATTAATTTATATCATGCTTTACGCATTTAATAATTTTCATATTTTTTTTGTGATATTCATTAATTTATTTTATGATATTATATCAAATTACACATTTAATAATTTTCGTATTGGTTTTATGATATTTTTTCTGTAAACATAACAAATAAAAATTAATAAGTGAATACACAATCTTTTATCTAATACAAACAATTACATTAAAATCCCACATAGCCACATCATCACTTTGACTTTCTATCACACATATTAATATTTATATAATTTCCATATTTATTTTATGATTTGATTATATCCGTTAATTTATATCATGTATCCATTAATTTATATCATGTTTTACCCATTTAACCATTTAATATTTTATTTTATGATCTTTATATCATGTTCTACCTTAATTATATTAATATTTATATCATGTTTTCATATTTATATCATTTATCCATTAATTTATATCATGTTGTACCCATTTAACCATTTAATAATTCATTTTATGATCTTTATATCATGTTCTACCTTAATTATATTAATATTTATATCATGTTTTCATATTTATTTTGTGATTTGATATTCATTAATTTATATCATGCTTTACGCATTTAATAATTTTTTCATATTTGTTTTGTGCTATTCATTAATTTATTTTATGATATGGGTTCATATTTATTTTGTGATTTCATTAATTTATATCATGCTTTACGCATTTAATAATTTTCATATTTTTTTGTGATATTCATTAATTTATTTTATGATATTATATCAAATTACACATTTAATAATTTTCATATTGGTTTTATGATATTTTTTCTGTAAACATAACAAATAACAATTAATAAGTGAATCCTTAATTTTTTATCTAATACAAACAATTACATTAAAAATCCCACATTGAGCCACCTCATCTCTTTGACTTTCTATCATACATTATATAATTTCCATATTTATTTTATGATTTGATTATATCCATTAATTTATATCATGTATCCATTAATTTATATCATGTTTTACCCATTTAACCATTTAAGAATTTATTTTATGATCTTTATATCATGTTCTACCTTAATTATATTAATATTTATATCATGTTTTCATATTTATTGTATGATTTCATATTTATTTTGTGATTTGATATTCATTAATTTCTATCATGCTTTACGCATTGAATATTTTTTTCATATTTGTTTTGTCTTATTCATTAATTTATTTTATGATATGATTTCATATTTATTTTGTGATTTCATTAATTTATATCCTGCTTTACGCATTTAATAATTTTCATATTTTTTTTGTGAATTCATTAATTTATTTTATGATATTATATCAAATTACACATTTAATAATTTTCATGTTGGTTTTATGATATTTTTCTGTAAACATGACAAATAACAATCAATAAGTGAATACAAAATCTTTTATCTAATACAAACAATTACATTAAAAATCCGGAGCGGAGCGTGGACAAATTTCCTAGTATACTTAACAATAATATTTCTTAATATTAAAATAAAAATCATATATACTTAACAATAATATTTTATTTTCTTAATATTAAAATAAAAATCATATATACTTAACAATAATGATGATCAAAAAATTTTATTGAATAAATAATGTTGCGTTACATAATCATTCGCTTAGGGCACTACACCTTCAAAACTTGCTTACCTTTTCGTGTAAGTGGAGAGTAAGCAAGGGCGGATCTAGGGGGGGCGAGCGGGAGGCCCGCCCCCCCCCCCTATGAAATCATGAACCAATGTGTTAGCGAAAAAATAAAGTGATTTTGTTCGTTCGAAAAGTGATAAATATGATAAATTTGTAAGTATTTCACAAATATTAGTGTAGTCTAATGGTAAAATGTTGTTTGGGAGATGAGAGGTCTTGTGTTCAAGACCCTCAACCTACATATTTTGATTATTTTTTATTTCGGCCCCCCTATAAAATCCGGCCCCCCTTATATATGGATCTTGTATCCGCCCCTGAGAGTAAGAGAGGAGAGAGACATCTTCAGTATGGTTCACAGGATCCAAATGTCACACCAGATCCATAGAACCAGATTTATATGAGTGGGTTCGGGTCAGAATTGGGTTCCGACCCAATAACATCTTCTGGTTCAGATTCATCGAACATTTAATGTGCCTAGGTTTTGAGCTCGAGAAAAATCAGCATAACTTTCTCATTTCTTTGTCAAATTTCGATTTCTTGGTTTCAAAATGTTCGTGGGGGGAACAATGCATCTAACCATGGCCTTGATTTAGAGAGATATGGTCCGGTTTGGCCTGATCAAGCCAAAATACATTGTTGTACCAATGATCTAGTACTGGCAGAAGTGGGGAGAGATATTGAAGCCAGCGTTTGAACCATTTAGAGAGAGATTTAGGAGAAGAGTTCCATAAGGCTTTGTTTGGATGGAGGATAGGGTGGGTATAAATTATTTGAGGGATAATGAGTTATCTCTATTTATACCTAAATTTTGGAATGGTGTTTGGTAAGATTGTGTGGATAAATTTTGGGATGGTATTGATTTTAAAATAGAATATTTTGAAATGACCAAAATACCCTTTTCTTATAAATTTCAAATTAATATGTTAAAAAGATAAATATTCCCTTAAAACATAAATTAATATTATATTATATTATATTATATTATAATGTATTATATTATGATGTATTATATTATATTATAATGTATTATATTATAATGTAATATAATATATTATATTATATTATATTATATTATATCATATTATTTTGTACTAAATTATATTATATTGTATTATATTATATTATAATGTATTATATTATATTATATTATATTCTAATATATTATATTATATTATATTCTTATATAATAATATATAATATAATACATCATAATATAATACATTATAATATAATATAAAATAATATAATATAATACTATATTATATTATATTATAATATAATATAGTGTATTATATTATATTATATTATATTGTATTATATTATATTATAATGTATTATATTATATTATAATATAATAATATATAATACAATACATCATAATATAATACATTATAATATAATATAAAACAATATAATATAATATAATATAATATAATATAATACATTATAATATAATATAATATAGTACAAAACAATATGATATGATATAATATAATATAATATAATATATTATATTATATTATATTATATTATATTATATTAGAATGTATTATATTATGATGTATTATATTATATATTATTGTATTATAATATAATATAATATAATACAATATAATATAATATAATACACTATATTATATTATAATATAATACAAAACAATATGATATGATATAATATAATATATTATAATATATTATATTATATTATGATGTATTATATTATGATGTATTATATTATATATTATTATATAATATAATATAATGTATTATATTATATTATATTATAGTGTATTATATTATAATTGTATTATATTATATTATATTATAATGTATTATATCATAATATAATATAATGTATTATATTATATTATATTATATTATAATGTAATATAATATATTATATTATATTATAATATATTATATTATATTATATTATATCATATCATATTGTTTTGTATTGTATTATATTATATTATAATGTAATATAATATAGTGTATTATATTATATTATATTATAATGTAATATAATATAGTGTATTATATTATATTATATTGTATTATATAATTTATATTATATTATAATGTATTATATTATATTATATTATATTATAATATATTATATTATATTATATTATAATATAATATAGTGTATTATATTATATTGTATTGTATTATATTATATTATATCATATCATATCATATTGTTTCGTATTATTATATTATATTATATTATAATGTATTATAAATATATTATATCATAATATAAATATATTATATTATTTTATTTTATTTTATTATACTATATTATTTTGTATTATATTATATATAATAATATTATTATTATAATAATATTATTATTATAATAATCATATGTGTGAGGGTAGTTTGGTAAAAGATTTGAGGGATAGATGAAGTAGTCTTATCACCACTTTTTGTGGTGATAGCTTAATCCTCTCTTTTTATACTTATCCTCTTTTATCCCTTGTAATTAATCATGTGTTTGGCAAGGATAGAGCTAATAAAGTAGATTATCCCCACCTTATCTTCCATCCAAACACCACCTAAGAGAGTTGTGTGCTAGGGTCTGAGCTACCTCCATACAATTTGGAGTGGTTTCATCAATGTATGTGGATTGTGAACTGTGGAGCTCAAAGTTCATGGCTAGTTAGGCTGTTTGCATGGCTTATCAGCTGTGCAACTGAATTTTGGGGATTTAGGATAGGATTCAGAAAAACGGTTCAATATGAAAGTGGTAGAACTCGATTTGGGCCAGCTTGGGTCTAATTTTGAGAAGGTTTGGTGGAGTTTAGCAGAAGATATAGCTTGTTGATCATCTTGCTCACCAAGTGTTTGATGAATTGTTCACCAAACTTGACCCGTGTGGGGCTCAGTTAACTCCGAACCCAAAATTGATCTTTTGATCCTGAAATAAACACAAAACACATATTAAAGTTTCTTAATAAAATGAAATTATTAGTATTTTCTGTATTTTAATCATGATTAAGTGCTTAAATTTAATATTGTACGTATATAAAATGTGTTCAAAAATCTCAATATCAGTTGGTACATGCAATCCTACAAATTAAATGAGAAAATGTAAGAGACAATAGTCGCCTCTTGGGTGGATCCTATTTACATATTAACAATAAGATATATTATATTATAATGTATGTGTATAGAATTATTGACTGGAATGGGATAAGTGATTCTTTCATAGAATGCTTTTGCGTCGATTTGATTATTATTAGTAATAATAATATTAAACAAGTAGAAAATAATTATATTTATAATAAAAAAAATGTTTGTCTTCGTCGTACAAAATTGTTTTTAACGGATGTCCCGGAAGGGACCATGCAATTTTTTTTTAAGGCTATAACTTCATTTTTTGTTCGTACAAGATATCGAATTTATTGTATAAGTTGCGAACTTACAAAAATGAAATACAATTAGTACGATCTAAAAGCACGTCATATCATATACATCTTTTAAAATATATTATATTAATAATTCACATAAATTATGTCAAATAAATATATATTATTTTCTTTCCTATATTCTCATATTGAAGAAATGTCATGGATATTTATTGAAAGAACAAAATGTTGATGCTTTGTTGAAAATATTAAAAGAAAAATCTTCAATTTACAAAGACAATTTAAATTATGTAACATCGAAGCGGAGCGAGGGCCATCCAAGTTTTTCACGAAAATTAAACAATATGCTCCATATAATTGCTTTAACTTAATAATTAATATTTTAGCTGGTGGGTCACATATATTTTTGTGTATATAATATATGGTTTATATACGAGAGAAGAAAATAAATTCCACAGTTTTGGTTGTACATTGAAATCCATGAATATGGCCAAATTATAATTATTTTAATGCTACTGGGCTGCCCTTCTCACAATTTGCCACGTCGCCCATCAATTCTGGGCCATTCGATCGAGATCCGACGATCGAGATTTGAATGGACCCGTTTTTCGTGGACCAGTGTTGTCTACCTTCAAATGGAGCACGTACGCCGAGTCCATGCAACGAAAAGAACGGCTCATGCCATGACCCCTTCTCTCTCTCTTCTCTCTTCACATTTTCACGGCGGGAGGGAAAAGGAAACTCGAGCGAACCCTAGGTGGCGAAAACGGAGGTGAAGCCATGAAAACCGGGGCCAGACGGTCGCTACGACGGCCGAGCACGATGGTCGCCGGTATGGAAGACGTGTCGCGCTTCCCAGCTTCGAGCACGTCCATGCGTTGTCTTCTCTCGACGACGAAGCTCTGCCGACGAAACCCTAAAGGTGGCTGCTCGGAGTTCGACGAGTACGGCTACTCTTTTCGGCGCTGATTCTGTCCTCTTCGCTCAAAACGATGGCGATTAGGCGACGTGAGCTGATTATGTCCTCTTCGCTCAAAACGATGGCGATTAGGCGACGTTAGCTCGCCCAACACGATGGCGATCAGGCGACGTGAGTTGCAGGTACATATTTCGGCAGGTGATGGACGATATCTTCGCAACCTAACCCTACACACTATTTCAATCGAGTAAGAAGCGATTTTTTTTTAAATGAAAATGAAAAATTCATCATTTATGTGCTTAATTTGTTTCAATTTTCAGGATTTTTTTCATTTCAGTTCGAGAACGCAAATTGAAATGGGACATCTCATTCTCATGTGATATTAACTTATGGTGAACAAAGGAAGTTTAGGTAAATTTCTATATTATTTATTCCTTAATTATGGTTTTTTTAACATTGTTTTTTGTTAATTTAATTAGCCGATTTTGTGAATAATACAATTGGATGTTCCCTGGATCGAGAAAGCCTATGTGGGACATGGAACTAAATTTTTCCATGGACGCTTTTCCTGCACATAATTTATGACTGAAATTCTATTTATAATTGCACAGATTAACTGTATCGATTGAAATCGAAGGAAAAACTGATCGTGAAGGTTTTTCTGCGTGATCAGGTTTGTATTTTCTTCATTAGTTATCATCTCGAATTTAAATTCTAGATTGCGCTATTTCATAGAACTTCACTTTATAAACCTTTCTCATTTTCAGGAATATATATGATATTTTTCTTCAAGAATTTCTCATTTTATATTAATTCTTGAATAAATAAAAAAATTAGGGTTTAAAGTTTTTTTCTGTATCAAAATTATTATTTTTTAAATGTTATCATTAGTTGTTTTTCTTATATAATTTTATTGATTTTTTTTATTGTCGAAATAATTTCGTGTTGTTTGACTGTTTTCCAAAAACATATATATTATTCAGGAATACATGGCCAAGTATATTTAATCTTATGCATAATTACAAATATACCCCTGTGAAATATTTGATATAATATTGAATAATTTGTTTTTATTTAATTTGGCAGTCAATGAGCATGGTTCTGCCCGGTATCGAAGCCGAAGCTGCTATGCTTGGCCAAATATATTTAATTTTATGCATAATTACAAATATACCCCTGAGAAATATTAATATAATATTGTGTAATTTGTTTTTATTTAATTTGGCAGCCAATGAGCATGATTCTGTCCGGTATCGAAGCCGAAGCTATTGTGCTTGGCCAGGTATATTTAATTGTATGCATAATTACAAATATACCCCTGAGAAATATTTAATATAATATTGCGTAATTTGTTTTTATTTAATTTGGCAGCCAATGAGCATGATTCTGCCCGGTATCGAAGCCGAAGCTACTATGATTGGCCAGGTATATTTAATTTTATGCATAATTACAAATATACCCCTGAGAAATATTTAATATAATATTGCGTAATTTGTTTTTATTTAATTTGGCAGACAATGAGCATGATTCTGTCCAGTATCGAAGCCGAAGCTATTGTGCTTGGCCAGGTATATTTAATTTTATGCATAATTACAAATATACCCCTGAGAAATATTTAATATAATATTGCGTAATTTGTTTTTATTTAATTTGGCAGCCAATGAGCATGATTCTGCCCGGTATCGAAGCCGAAGCTTCTATGCTTGGCCAGGTATATTTAATTTTATGCATAATTACAAATATACCTCTGTGAATTATTTAATATACTATTGATAATTTGTTTTTATTGAATATCGCAGCCAATGAGCATGGTTCTGCCTGGCGTAGTTGGGTTTCGAGTGGAACGGATATTGTAAAATGGAGTTACCACAAAGACTTGGTTTTGACTATGAATCAAATCTTATGGGGAAGAAGTGGGTCAGTTATCACTAGCGGATATGGCCACAATTGTGAACATGCCCCCTGAATATGATGCCGCCATGGGTTTCTTATCTGTGGATAAAGTTACTCTCCCGTACCTCAAATTGACTGTCGCAGCAATGAAACTGTAATTAGCCCTCAATTTTTCAATTCAGCCCCCATATTTCCAAAAATGATCGAAACTTGAAATTATAACTTTCCTTTTTCAATTCAACCCCCATATTTGAGGGCGAACAATATGTTTGTGGACTACAACGAGGTAATATATGTTTCTTTTATCTTATCTTAATCGCTACCATTTTTTATATTATATAAAATGCTAATTAGATTATTTGATATTTTCAATTATTTGATCAATCTCAACGAGAGATGGCATATTTGTCTTACCTAGGACTGGACCTTTCTTCTGTTGAACCCTACATCTCTGGACCGAAAAGGTAAATTAATTAAACTAATTATATCAAATTACCTCTTAATTCTTTGTAGTTTTGATTTTTATGGTTCATCAATTTTAATTAATCTTTTTCTTGCAGGCCTCATGACTGTGCTCCTTTGAAAGAAATGAAGGCAGATTAGCACAATTGCCTTGACAACAAAGTTGGGCTTCAAGGTAAAATTTTAAAATCACTCTCCAAAGACAATTATTTAAATTTTTTTAATATATTATATGATTATATTTTGTGTATTTCTGTTTTAGGGTTTTGCGGTCCCGAAGGAAGAGAAGGAGAAAGTAGCAATGTTCAATTATCATTTTAACTGATACCATACATAGTGATGTTATAATCTGGCTAATTTGTGAACAATTTTTGAATCCACTAAAACTATAGACCCCCATCATGATCATGAAGGAATTTCTTTTCATTTTAACGTTCATTGTAGTCCCGCATCCGTGTTGACAACACAAACAAAACAAAACACCGAGCCAAAAAAATGACTAACAATAGAACAAAACTTATCATCTAAAATAAAAAACACAAAGCAACACAAAAAAAGGTGCCCCGCGCAATCGCGCGGGCCTAAAGCTAGTTTTATTTTAATTTTTTTGAGAAAAACAAAAAATGGAACGTATACTGGTTTCCCATGAAAATGACCAGTTTTGGTTTATGTACACTACAGTACCGAAGAAGGAAATAAATTCCCCAGTTTTGATTGTGCATTGGAATTCCACGAATATGGCCAAACTAGTGAACTTGATAGATCGAGAATAAGTCGTAGATCAACCCAATTGAGAAGTTGAGTTAGTATGGAGATGGACCCAACCAGGAAGGGATAATTATGATGCCAGACTGGTAGTTCATCAGCCACTTATTAAGAAAGAACGTATTTGACCATCTCCTTTTCTTCCATAAATGACGCTTTTGACAATGACCAGCAAAGTAGACGTGGCAAATCGGGTGGGTCGGATCATAATCGGGTGGGTATTTTCGAGTTGGGGTCATTTTTATGTTCGGATTATTTTCGGGTGAAGTCAACTCGGATCGGGTCGGGTTGTGTTCGGGTTTTATTTTGGTTGGGTTCTTTTCGGATTAAATTATGTGTTTGGGTCAGATTTTTCGGGTTCCGGATATGTCGGATTTGAATTGATTCAGTTTCGGACAAAAATAATAACTAAAATTCCAAATTATAAAATTTGAATCAACCAGTAAATTCGGGTTATATTCGGATCTCGGATTACTCGGTTTCAGATCGGGTCGAGTTCGGTTACCATATAAAACATCTAATTTCGGGTTCGGGTTATTTAGCCCAGGATCGGTCCGAGTCGGGTTGTTTGATTTTCGTAAATTATGTCTAGTCAGGTCAGGTCGGAATTTAGGTTACTCAGGTCGGTTTTTCGGATTCGGGTCAACTTTGCCTGCTCTAAAGCAAAGCACATGATTTTTGCAAATTCGTCCTTGATGCATCTCTCTGTATTATTTCAACCTGCTTCCTCGGCATTATTGCAACCTGATGGTAATTATTGCAACCACCTCGGCATTATTGAGGTAATTATTGCAACCACCTCGGCATTATTGCAACCATCTTCCTCCCAACAATTCCCTCTCTCTCTATAGAAAAAAAAAACTATTTACAATCAATCTTACATTGAATGATAGGATTTAATTGAGTTTACTTCAAAACCCAAAGCTATGGATAATGAATACTTGGGTTCTCTTGCAGTTGTGGAATCAATAGGAGTTTGTTACGGCATGAACGGTGATAACCTTCCTCAAGCTAGCGACGTCGTCAATCTCTATAAATCATCAGGCATCAATGCGATGCGAATATATGCACCCGATGGTAATACCCTAAACGCGCTCAAAGGCACCAACATCGGCCTCATCATGGATGTTGCAAACACCGATCTCTCTTCCTTCGCTTCCAACCCCTCCGCCGCAGCCACTTGGGTGCGGAACAATGTCCAAGCCTATTCCGGTGTCTCTTTCAAGTACACATATACTATCAACATATTATCATTAACAAACTATTCTCACATATTGTCATTAACAATTAATCGATCTCTTATATAGGTATATCGCCGTAGGCAATGAGGTTAGTGGAGGCGATACTTCGAACATACTTCCCGCGATGAAGAACATCTACAGCGCACTCTCTTCTGCGGGTCTTCAAAACTCGATCAAGGTCTCAACATCCGTCTCCTTCGGTGTACTTGTCACGTCGTATCTTCCGTCTGCGGGCACTTTCGGAGATGGATCCTACATGGGCCCGATAGTACAGTACCTCTCGCAAATCGGCTCGCCTCTTTTGGCAAACATATACCCTTACTTGAGTTACATCGGTAATTAACCCATTCAAAAATTAAAAGATAAACAATTCAAAAGAGGATAGATAACTAACTAGAGAGATATTTTAGCTACTTGACGTCAATATAAAATGGTACGGGAAATTTTACCTTGCCCCCGCAACTCATGTTTTCCGTCCTTGATATGAATTTCGGGAAAGATTAATGAGATTAATTAGCAACCCAATTAACACACAAAAACGAATTAATTATTAATTTCTACGTACCAATAAAAATATATGCTAATTAATCATTAATTCATTTTTACATATAAATTTGGTATTAATTTGATGTTAATTGAGTTATTAACTAATCATGAATACCATAATGTCACATGACAACATCAAAAATAAAAATCATGAATCGTGAGAATATAATGTATGGCCTCAAATGGTGTTTATAAATGACAAATGATATTCTAACATAATTTAAAACATTGTCAACAATATTAAGAATCAATTTATCAAAAATAAATTCGATGAAACACCAAATTGATCTGGATTTGATTCTATAACAGATAATCAAGGTTCGATATCTCTTGACTATGCATTATTCACCTCGCCTGGCACCGTCGTGACGGATGGGTCGATTAACTACCAGAATCTCTTCGATGCGCAGGTAGATGCACTTTACTCGGCCATGGAGAGGGTTGGAGGATCCAATGTAGGAGTTGTTATTTCAGAGAGCGGTTGGCCGTCAGCTGGTGGGACCGCTGCGTCGGTAAGTAACGCGCAGACTTATAACCAAAATTTGATTCGTCATGTCGGCAAGGGTACGCCAAAGAGACCTTCGGCTTTGGAGACGTATATTTTCGCCATGTTCAACGAAGATAAGAAATCACCCGGTATCGAGCAAAATTGGGGGTTGTTTTATCCTAATAAGCAACCTGTTTACCCCATCAGCTTCAACTGAGCGAATTGCCAATTAAGGCTTATCTAATGATTCTACTGAAATCATTGGTGAATGGTGATGGTACAATTATTAGTATAATTAAATAAGTTTTAAAAGAACAAAATTGTCTTAATTGTCATACCTATGTATTGGAGATAATTAATTCGGGTTATATGAATAAATGCAATTTGATGAATAATTTATGAAATTTTCTGAATCATATGTATTGAATTATTGATAGATAAGTTATGCAATATTTATGGTTCAAAAAAAAAATAGTTTCTTTTTCTTTTTCTGAATTTATATTTTGGTGATGTTTTGTTTGGGGTTGTTTAACCCCAATAGAGGCTCTAAAAAATTATTTCTAATTAAATAATAGAAGTGGGACTTATGGGCCCACTCTATTTTGATCAAAAAAAAAAAATTTATGGTTCAATTTTTTTTTAGTAAATACAAGAAAAATAAGTTCAGACATTACAAACTTAATGATAATTAACAAACTTAATGAACATGATAATTAACACATGTTATGTAATTAACAACTAATTAATAAAGTGATTTATGGTAGGACCTTTTAAAACTAAAAAAAATATTTTGATCATTTCTAATTAATTAGATCTTCTCTTATATATTTTGTCAATGAAAATTGGTTTCCTATTCAAACATTGCAAAATATCCAAAATATCATTAAAAATATCCTTCTTAATTTGAATAAAAATTGAAAAAAAGATCTATCACAGAATCATCCTAATTAAATACATGAATTAACAATTCTGAATTAAATTTTTGTGGTAATTATCATATTAATATTAATTCGTAAGTGTGTTAATTCGAATATAGAGGATGTGGTGGTGAAATCTGGGGGCTGGGTAAATGAGCTCTTAAGTTGGTTAAGCATGGATTCATCCTAAAAATAACAATGCTACAAATCCAGAGGATTACTGATCTATATATATACGGCTCTAGATACTTGCTCAATATACGGATCTCTCTCTCTCTCTCTCCCTCTGAAAATTTTCTCTCTAAACTAGATAATAGAAAATCTCTTCGCCTTCAATGGCACCTAAAAATGCTTTCTCAGTGACTGGCCGCATTGCATTGCTTCTTGGACTTCTCGCCTCCATTCCAACAGGTTTTTCCTCCCTGATCTTGAAAGATCTAATTTTCATTTTACACATCGATATTCACAATTCAAAATTCTCATTTCAAAACAAAATATTCTTTTGTTTCTCACAATTATTTCCTCGAAATATCGACTACGATTACAGGGCTGCAACCGACAGGAGTTTGTTACGGGATGCTCGGAAATAACCTTCCTTCTCCAAGCAATGTGATCAAGATGTTCCAAAGGTACCGAATCTCGTCGATGAGGCTATACAACCCCAACATCGACGCCCTAAACGCTCTTCGAGGCACCAACATCAAGCTTTTAGTCGATGTGGCCAATGAGGATCTTCCTTCTCTCGCTTCCGACCCTCTTGCTGCTGCCAAGTGGGTCAAGAATTACATTCTGGCCTTTCCTGATGTTTCATTCAGGTACTTTTTATCTTTTTCGAAGATATATAATTTAGAAAATTAATTTTCCATAATAAAAAGGGTAAATTCATAGGTATATCGCGGTGGGTAACGAGGTTTTCGGCCCGGCGGTAAACAACATACTCCCTGCAATGCAAAACATCAACACGGCTCTCACCGCAACTGGTCTTCAAAACCAATCAAAGTCTCGACTGCGGTCCAGTTCGATGTGATCGGCGACTCGTACCCTCCTTCAGCAGGAATGTTTGCACCGGCCTACCAATCGTACTTGGGCCCGATCGTCCAGTTCCTCTCCAGTACTTCCTCTCCCCTCTTAGCCAATGTGTACCCGTACTTCAGCTATGTGAACAATCTCAGTTCAATAGACCTTGACTACGCGTTGTTTACTGCGACAAGTACGCAACTCACAGATGGGGCATATGAGTATCAGAACCTTTTCGATGCAATGGTGGATGTGCTGTACTCGGCTTTGGAGTATATGGGAGGAGAGAATGTTCGAGTCGTGGTGTCAGAGACAGGCTGGCCGTCTGGTGGCGGGATCGAGGCTTCGGTGGCAAATGCACAAACTTATAACAATTATTTGATTCCTCACGTGAGAAATGGAACGCCTAAGAAACCAGGAGTACCGTTGGAGACGTATTTTTTCGCGATGTTTAATGAGAATCAGAAGCCTGCCGGCATGGAGCAGAATTGGGGGTTGTTTTACCCGAATGAAACTGCGGTTTATCCGTGCCGTTTCAAATATAGCAAAAACGTTAATTAGGGTTTACAAGATGGAAATTTTGGTATTGTTTGAATTAGAAAAAAGGATAATTTTGAGTGATTTTTTTGCTATTTTGGTATAGCTAGGTAATATGAGGAATTTAGAGGTAATAAATATTGAGTAGTGAGACTCTGCACAAATAAAGGTTTTGTGCATGATTTTTTGTAAAAATTTGAGTCTAGAATGATTATTTATATAATTAATGGTATCAAGCATTATAATATGGGGAATTCTTCAAAAACCCCCTAACTTTTTTAAAAATTATGAAAAAACCCCTATCTTTTTAGATTCCCTGAAAAAACTCTATATTTGTGGCTTCCTCCAAAACCTCCTAACATTTTTAGATTTTCTCAAAACCCCCTTACCTTTTTGTTATGATTTTGAAGATTACCATTATACCCTTTCACATAATTTTATTTTATAAATATCCATAATTTAATAAATAATAAATAATATTAAAATACAAAAAATATAAAAAATAAATAGATATTAAAATATTATAATAAATAATAAATAGATATTAAATATTATTATAAATAATACATAGATATTAAAATATTATAATAAATAATACATAGATATTAAAATACTAATAATTGTTGAAAATAACATTTTAATATCAATATATTATTTATTATAATATTTTAATATCTATGTATTATTTATTATAATATTTTAATATTATGAATTATTTATTTTTTAACATTTTTTTATTTTTTCATAATAGTTTAATATCTATTTATTATTTATTAAATTATAGAGATTTATAAAATAAAATTATGGGGGTATAATGGTCATTTTTTAAAACATAACAAAAGGAGGAGGGGGGAGGGGGGGGGTGGGGTTTGTAGGGAATATAAAAAAGTTAGGGGGTTTTTGGAAGAAACAAAAAATATAGAAGGTTTTTGAGAGAACCTAAAAAAAGATAAGGGGTTTTCTAAAAAGACAGAGGGTTTTTAATAATTTGTAGAAAAGTTAAGGGGTTTTTGAAGAATTCCCCTTATAATATTGCGTATTGTGTTTATTGCAGAAATATGTAGCAAGAAAATAGTTGCAAATTAAGCTAACAATTGAACATCTCTTATCTACATGCTGGTACAAACAAATGCAGTTCGAATAATTGCACAACTCAATTAAACTAGTTGAAAGAACCGAATCTAATCGAAATTAAATTAAAATCGAAGTACAAAATAAATTAAGTATAAATTTTACGAGGTCAGGATGACATCACTATGCGTGGTTCCATTTTCCATCCTAATCCAAGATTTCGAAGAGAAAGGATTTTCAGTAACCTCCAATATTCTCGCGCCACGCGGCCAACTACCATAACCGCCATATCCGGTATGTCGAGCAAAACATAACCAAAGAGTCTTATATGGACAACACCAATCTAACCCATGATTATGACCCACAAATATCGCCTAAAAATTATACAAAAATATCAAAAAAGTACCTTCAATTTCAGACAAAAAGCTAAAATATTATTTCGTTTTTTTATGATTTTACTTTAACGGGCGGCCTCGAAGCGAGCATGTCCATAATACCAAATTCGGCCTCTTGAGAAGCGACACTTTCTTTATTTATAGAACCAATGCACGGTTTTCTTATAAACGAATTAGGTTTCGGGGCGACTTTTGAATACGCGATACTCGGTATGTGCCAAAATATTACCTCCGGAACCCTGTACAAAAATTATTTACGTAAAAACAATCGAACCAATTAAAATTTAATCGATGTTAGTAATTTCATACTCTCCATTAGGGTTAATGATCTGAGATTGTTTCTTGAACCATTCTGCTTGTGAATTGGATATCACTTCAGGGTAGGATCCACCACCCGAATCGAAAAAGTACATGAATAAAACGGGTTTGGATCCATTTGAGGATAAAATTTGCAATATATAATTTGATACACCTGGCCAGAGCTCTGTTGGGCCGTTTATCGAATACGATAAAATATTATTTTGCGATGTTTCGGTCTCTATTAGCTCGAGACGTGTCGTCCCTCTAAAACTGCAGCACGAGTTTTCATCGCCTAACATGTTACCATGGTAAGTGAAATGTATTATAGTGCTAAACAAAATGTGATTTGTACTTGCCTGAAGATGAGATGGCCGAATAAGGGCAGATAATTTGGGGGATTCCAGACGAGGAAAACCAATCTGTAGGCCAGACAAAATTGGCGTCGTCGTGATTTCCAAATATCGTGGAAAATGGAATTCCTCTTTTTCGAGTTGGGGAAATTGCTTTGTCCCAGTACAAGCTTGCATTTTGAATTGCGAGATTGTTCGCGGTTATTACATCTCCTAGATATATCACAAAATCTGAAAAAAAATAAAATCAATTCATAAAAAAACATAATAGCTCGATTGAGAGCCACATTGAGGCTTCATTGTTGTTTAATATCTTAATTGAGACTTAAAAGTAGAAATATGAAATTACCTGGCTTCTCTAAGTCGAGGACTGTGGACATGACACGGTCGGAATTGACATCTTGTGCAGGGCCCCAATCCGTCCATGGATTTTCTCCATAATGGAGATCAGCAAAGAGAGCAATCTTGAAGACGGATCCTTTAACGAACCGAAGCGGGTTCTTGTACCCGATATCCCTTGCCGAGCCACCTGACACCGAGAGGAGGTTTGGAAGGAGAAAAAGGAGAAATGGGAGGAGTGAGGAGTTCCTTTCCATTGGGAATTCGGAATCTGTGAACCTTCTCGAGGTGGTCATGTTGAGTGCCTTTTTGTTGGAGGGGAGTGGAGTGGAGTGGTCCAGTGAATATTTTCCCATTTAATTATGGAAAATGTTCAACCTCCCCCACCTTTTCCCTAGCATTCTTGATGTGATGGCAGTGTTAAGTCGTAACACTGCGTTAAGCCTATTCATGTGCTGGCAGTATTAAGCCGTAAAACTGTGTTAAACCTATTTATGTGCTGGCAATGTTAAACCGTAAAACGGTATTAGCGGATTTGATAAAAATTTCATACTTATGGGTTAACACGTGTTAATTCTTGAATTAACAGTTATACAATTTTCATTAAGGAAATTTGGTAGATGTTATGGGTGATAAAATGTGTAAATATCACTCAACTATGTGTAAATATCACTCAAAAATTTTCCAATTAACATGTGTAAACAACATTTGTAAATATCACTCAACTATTAATCCGTAATTAACATGTATTAAGTGTAAATCGACAGTAATTAATCAAATGTTAATGTATATATAACAGTAATTAACAACAATATCACTCAAACATTTTTTTATTAACCATCCAATTAGCAGATATCAATTAACACAATATCACTTAAAAAATCATACTTGAATTAACACTTAAGAGATACCAATTAACACTTAAGAGATATCAATCACACTTCAATTAACAGTATATCAATTAACACAAGTAAACTTCAAGAATTACATTCCAATTAACACTTAATACACAAATTACATTTCAATTAACATCTACCAATTAACAACAGAAAACTCAAAAAAATTACATTCCAAAATTACATCTACCAATTAACAGCCCTGAAAAATACCCGAAAATTACAAAAAAGCCCCTGAAAATTACAAAAAAGTCCCTGAAAATCACTGAAAAGCCCCCTGAAAAATTACAGAAAAGTCCCTGAAAACAGAAATTAACAGCAGTTAACAGGAATTAGCAGGAAATAGCAGGAATTACCAGTAATTGCCAAGAATTAACAGGAATTAACAGAAATTAACTGAAATTACCCAGGAATTTACTGGAATTACCAGAAATTATCAGGGATTTACCAAAAATACAGGAATTAAGAGCAAGAACTCGAATTTAAGTAAAAAAGTAACAAAAAAGTCGAATCTAAGCAAGAAATTAACAAAAAAACTCGAATCTAAGCAAGGAAATAACAACAAACTCGAATCTAAGCAAGAAAATACTAAAAAAACTCGAATCTTAGCAAGAAATCAACAACAAAAAACCGGATCTAAGCAAGAAATTAACAAAAAAATCGAATCTAAGCAAGAATTAACAAACAAACTCGAATCTAAGTAAGGAAATAACAACAAACTCGAATCTAAGTAAGAAAA
Source organism: Luzula sylvatica (assembly GCA_946800325.1). Lineage (NCBI taxonomy): Eukaryota > Viridiplantae > Streptophyta > Magnoliopsida > Poales > Juncaceae > Luzula > Luzula sylvatica. The sequence goes on from OX326960.1 coordinate 43,204,096, forward strand.
TACTAAAAAAATTCGAATCTTAGCAAGAAATCAACAAAAAAAACCGGATCTAAGCAAGAAAACGAACAAAAAACAAATTCCGTAACCTATTCTTCTTCGAAAATCTTGCAAAAAACGAATCTAAGAAGATTAGGGTTTAGGGTTGCCGGCGGCTGTGGAGAGAGAGAGAGAGAGATGTGGGCTGTGGAATGAGAGGAGAGAGAGAAAAATAGGGTTTGTAAATTTATATATATGGGTCGGATCTAGCAATTAACACGCATGCCCGTTAAGCCAAGAGTCCGATTTGCCATATAAAGGGGAGAAAAAAATGATGTTGTGGATTAACACTATCCGAAAAAACGATGCTATGGATTAACACACCAAAACGATGACACATCAAGTCTCCTGGGGGACAGGAGAGGGGGATGTACATCGCGATTCTTTAATTATATGTGTTATAATTATAATTTATCATATTATATTTTTATTTTTTATTTTTCTTCACTATCCCAAACCAAACATGGGAACAAGAACATCTTCCCTTCCTTCTCTTACCCCCCTCTATCCTCAAACCAAATAAAATCTTAAGAAAATTGTATTCTTCCTTCAATTATTTAATTAACCTACTTAATTAACGAGAAATACGTAATTAATAGTTTTTAAATGTTAATTAAGAATTATTAATTCATATGGATGTTAATTATGGATGTTACTTACCATGTTAATTAAGCGGGTCAATTATGATATGATAATGTTATGTTGAAATGGGAGGCACCGTATATATTGCCCTCTTGTTTTATTGTACATCTTTAATAAAACAAATTTTTTATTTTTTATTTAAGGTATTCACTTTTATTTAATTAGATCTTTTATTATATGAACAATAATTTATTTTTTATTTCAGCATATAACATTAATAAATTTGACCAAACGATCTTTGTTTAAAGAGTGATTCTATACATTTTTCTTAAAATTCATTAGCACGATTGATATGTTGAATTTTAATTAAATGCTAGTGGTAGATTATGATTCTTTATTTTTTGTCATCATATATAAAATAAGAGGAGAAAGAAAATTTAATATTTCACATATTATTAATATAATCGATATTTCTAATAAGTTTGTTTAATACCGTCCATAATTAATCAAATTTAAATTTATAAATTTGAAAAATAAGTAATTGGACTGCATTAATGCAACGTTTACCATGTGTTAAACGGATACACGTGAATAAAACTATCATAAAAATAAACCACAATATAAGAACGAAGATAAAAATAATAAGTTCGCAAAAATCTATAAAATATAAATGAATACTACTTTGTTTTGAAAAAGATCAAATATAAAATAATAATAACGTGTTCTAATAAAATATGACTTATCACAGTTAAATTAAAATATAATAAAAGCTAAAATAAATCATATTATTTCTAATAATGTGATTTATCAACTAATTAATACGATTAATCACCTAATTAATACAATTTGTCATTTATTATGATTTATTATATGAATAATTTAACATGTAATGCATTAAATACATTTAATGTATATTTTCAACACATCAATATGTTGAAGGATATTAAAATGACAAGTATATTTTTTTTTTATAAAAGTTATTCGTGTTGGATTCTTCAATATGTTGAAGGAAGGGATAATAAAATCACATTATCTTAAAGAATATGGAAATGAGTTTGTATACAATACTTCAACCTTAATTTGTTTTGTTTGTAGATGTTCATATGAAATTACTGATATTGAAGAGTTCCGGTCAGTTCGACATTTTATCTCGTCTAAATAGTAAAAAATCCTTAAAAAATTCAGTCAAATTGTAGAATTTTGTTTTCATATTTCAAATTTAATGTGTTTACTCTTTTTGTCAAATCGAGAAATTTAAAATAAAAAAATCAAACAATTTTTTTTAAAACATGCGCATCAAATTAAAACAATTATTTTTTATTTTAAAGACAAATTCTTAAAAATCCTAAGTTTTCTCAATATTTAAAGAAAAACACATCTTTTTTTATACTCCAAACACTCCTCAAAATCAAGTTTTATTTTCAAATATCTATTATAGGTGCTAAATTAACTTTATATATTTGTTTGGATCAAAATACTCTTTTATTTTTGTAATATTTAATTTTACTAAATATTTTTTTAATATTTTTTTAAATTCATAATTATTTAATAATAAATTAATTATTTATTACATCATATATTTACAAAAAAAGATACAGTATTATTTGACATACGATTTATTCGTCTGGTAACATATTAAAAATATAATTAAAATAAAATGTTTTAACATTATATGATTATATATTTAGCTCCCATATTTTAGTATATTTTGAAAATAAAGCGATACATTAAAAGAAGTTGTTAAAAGTTTGTTTATTTTTTGTCAAAATATCGTCTAGGCACTGAATTTTTTTATATCGTTGTTTACTTTTTTTAATTATTTGATTTGTAACAGTTTATAAATACAAATTTATAAATGCAAAGTGAATAATTTTAATATGTATTTCGTATTTTTTGTATATTTATATTTGTAAATTATCATTTATTAAATCAAACACATTTATGTCAATACATATATGATATATCATTCTTAATTGGTTGTTCATAAATTATGCCAGGACTAGCTGTACAATTCCGAGGTTGGTGAACTACAAATATATTTAGGGGTAATTTAGGGTAATCAATAACATTTACTTCTCGTTGGAGCAAAATTAACTGAGCGCATGGGTGATATTGATACCCTTCGTACACCAAAGGTCGTATATAACTTCTAGTCCCCTGCATTAGTATCCGTATAAATTTCCATGTCACGAACTATTTAAGATACAAATAATCAAGGACAAAGACTCGCTACATAAGAGTCTACAGGTAACTTCCGTATGCTCACTCCGTCAACAATACGTAGTTTTGGATTATTACGATTGATCAGTCCGTTCAAACAACCGTCTGCCAACTCTCACTTAAACCCGGTTTATCCATTCTCTCGTAAACCAGTAACAATAATATCCTCTTAACTATTATTAAACCCACACGGTGTTTAAGGTATTAAATAAACCTGGTCTAGTTTCAACATACTTCAATTTTCTTCTCAGACCTCTTGGTCAAAGGATGCGTTGATATGTTGTGCTCATAAATGTATATTCTTTTATATATCGAATCGATAATATGTCTAAGAAGGTTGTACACGAGTAGATACATTAATATCGACACAAAGTATCTCTAATATTTTGGCGAAACCGTGCTGGTCTCACTATAACTTGCTAATAAGAAATAGTTTTGGTTAATTCTTCCGCTTACTTCTTTTGGAAAATCTTTCTGACAAACTCTCGCTTTCTCTCTCGTTCTTTCTATTCGTGACAGAAGAGATCTGTTGTCTGTACAACGGAAACCGAGTTCTAGGACGGAATTTCGGGTTCTGAAAGGGGACTGCGAATATGGATCACCGGGGAAAGCAACCGATTGACGGCGGCCAGAGACGAGCAAGGCGTTATTCTGACAGATCGGGCGAACGGAATAAGGGTGACAACTGCGGACGGAGGCCTCCTGGCTTCCCTGATGGTAATTTCCTTTTCTCTTTGGAGTGTTTTTTTCTTCTGATTTTTTTGGGGTTTTGTTGATGTTCGTGGGAATCAGAGTGTTTGATTGAGGTTTTTTTGGTTGATTCTGAGTTAGGTTTATTTTGATTCTTCCGAAAATAATATTTTTTTTCTGGAGTAATATTAGATTCTGATTATTTTAGGGATTTATTTAGTGTTTTCTGATCTGTATATCTTTGCTTCTACTTGATAGGGATTTTTTTTTTTTCATAATATTAGTACCAGTTTCTGTTTGTATATGAATATACTGATCAAAACTCAAAATATCTGTTTAATTGCTTGGTTCAATTTATAAATATACATTTCTAATTCTAATAAAGTTTTATCATATGATTGGCCTTTTTTTGCTATTTTCCCAAAAAAATACTGAAGAAATTATTTCCTAATAATTTCAAATTGATTATGTGTTTTAACTAGTGGTTTTCTTTGAAGTTCCTGTGAGATTTTATTAGCAAAATTATCCTCTTTAAGGGATTTGATTTGAATGAAATAAAATAATTTGTGCTAAGATGACCGTTACATATACTTCGTAATCGTTTGCTTGGCGCGAAAGTTTCAATCTGAATTTTCTTTTTCTTTTTTTTATGTAATATTTTTGCTACTTTCACTCTTTCAAGTATCTTCTGAATTCACTTCCCAATATGGAACAATTTATTACATAATTAATCAAAAAGAAAATCAGTTCAATTTGATTCTCTCTGTCAAACTAACTTTTAACTATAATTTAATTGCTGACACTCAATTCTCTGTCATGATTGATCACAGAACTTTGGGTCCCTCAATGGGAATTAGATTTCTGCCGCTCCGCGTCGATGCCGTGGGGGAAGCTCTTGGAGGCACAGTACCTAATGCGTCCGTGCGATAACGTACTTAGTTGGGACGATTCGGCAGGAAGGGAAGCATTTCACAATGCGAAGGCCCGTTATTGGGCTAAAATAAACGGGTTCAGATTCAACATACCCTTTCCTGATCCATATATGTACATTGATCAAGTTGATCATGATGAGGTGGCAGACCCGAATCTGCGAGAGGATATTATTCATCGTTCAATCTCTGATTCGGAGGAGGAATACTGGAAAGATGAGAAGGCGAGTACGAGACAGGAAGAAGGGGTGATCATTTGGGGAGACTTCTTCTTGACTCACCACACCGTTTGGGAATATTCGCCGGATCTACCCGTTATCGTTACGGGTTGGGGAGATTTGCCCGCTAAGCCTACTGGACCCATCGTCCCTACTGGATGGGGCGATGTTGAAATAACTGGAGAAGATGGGAATAAGATTATTCCTACTGGATGGGGCGATGCGGAGGATAATGCCGATGAGGGCATTTATGGAAACGAGAATAATTGGGGGAATGCGACTGGTGGAGGTGGAATTTATTGGAATAATAACCATGGCAACTGGGGTGGGAACAAGAAGCGATACGGAAAGGGGAAACAACGGAGGAAGAATAGGGAGTACAGCGATCGAAGGGCCTTTTGTTCGCCCGTTGAGGGATCGACACGTTATGGAACTGGATGGGATGTCCAAAGGACAATTTCTTGAGTGATCGATAATTACAAGTGCTAAAATTTATAAATGTTTGTTGTTTTTTTGTATATGTAATTTGTTCTTGGGTGAATTTAGGGGGTAAAAGTCAAAAACTCTCATGGTGTAGAGTGTAGCAACAGTATTATTAACTGTGCGTGCTTATTGTGGTTCTAGATATTTGGGGCTATTTTTTTGGTTCTTTTTTATAACCATGATTTTCAAAAACCTTATTTTGGAACAAATTTAGATTTCCTGCTAATGAAGTAGATTAAATTTTTTACTCCTGTTAATATTAGCCTGAATAAATTGGAAATAAATAACATTATACCAATATAACCATAATTTCCATATTTTATTTTATTATATCTTCCTTATATTATTAAATATTATTTTAAAATAACCTTATATGTTTGAAATAATAATGACCATATAATTAGATAATAACCAATATATATATATATATATATATATATATATATATATATATAATTAATACAATAATTTAACACGATATTAATATATAAATAAATGATTAACATAATAATAGTAATATCATTATACCCAATAAAATTACATAATGAACACGACATTGGAATATATCGTTATATCAATACATTTAACATATTATATTAATATATAAATAAATGATTAACATTATAATAGTAATATCATTATACCCCCAATAAAATTACATAATGAACACGATATTGGAATATATCGTTATATCAATACATTTAACATATAAACTACTACGTAAACGATACATCAATGACCTACGATATATTAATTTTTGGTGTATTATATGCTAATTATATTAATAACATTGGATTATATGTTATTTTTTGTTGACTATTGTATTGTATTAGATACTATGTTGCGCGGATACTTCGAAAAATCAAAATCTATCCGTATCCGATACGCGTATCGTATCCTAAATCATATGTTAAATTGTCGTATCGCCGTATCCGATACACGTAACCGTGTCATATATATTAATTATGTGTCAACAATATGTTATAATATTATGTTATTTATATATTAATTATTGTTTCAAACATTGAAAGGGATGTTTCAGAATATTTTCAAAATGTTACTGGGTTAAATAAAATTAACAATGGAGATAGTTTAGTAAAAATATTCATTAATATTAATCATAACCTCTACAAAAATTTAATCCACTTTATAGGAGTTCCTTCGAGAAATCTAAAATCTAAAGAGGTTTTGAACTTTCTTTGTGTGTTATGTGAATTTTAAAGCAAGGAAACATTATTATCTTGATATTGATTAAACTTTGAGATCAAATAAAGAGCAAATATTATACATTTTTTTATTTTTTGTTGTTGTTTGTTACAAGCCCGGAGGGCGTAGGTAGGCACAATAAAAAGCAAGTATATCACAAACCTGAAAATATATAATACTGGATATCTCCATTGTTTTGTACTGGAGAGGATATGAGTCGCCTTGGTCTTGTTCTAAACAAAGTTGGGTCGGGTCCGTAAGTGGAAATAGATCAAATCCGACCCGATCAATTCCTTCATCTTCTTCTCTCTCTGTCTCTCCCCTTTTGAGCGTCAATATTTGATTTTTCGTTGGAATAACACACTACTTTCTCTGTCTGTGAGAGATCAGGAGAAACAAGGAAGAATGAGCGGGCACGACTCGAAATACTTCTCCACTACTAAGAAGGGAGAGATCCCTGAGCTCAAGGAGGAGCTTAATTCTCAGTACAAGGTTTGATTCTTCTATATTTCTTGTTCTTTTTTGTTCAGATTGCTCGATTAGATCCAGTGATTTTTTATTCGGACAATTGGATTTTAATCGATGCTGAATGGATGAATTTGAGTCAGATCCAGATGATTTCTAATCCAGATCTCGAACTTTATACTCGTAATTCAGTGATTTCGAATCTAGGAATAGTGTTTTTTTCTCAAAGACGAGATCTATACGACTCGGGGCAGTGCTGTTATTTGACGATTGATACTGGACTCGCAAAGCTTGAGTTCAGTCTGGATTGAACTCAATTTGAACTTGAATGCTAACTTTCTGCCAAAGAAAATGAAAAAAACATATAAATGTTATAACAATATCACTTAAACGAGTATCTATCCATTGTAGGATAAGAGAAAAGATGCAGTGAAGAAGGTGATAGCGGCAATGACAGTAGGAAAGGATGTATCCTCTCTGTTCACAGATGTTGTGAATTGCATGCAAACAGAAAATCTAGAGTTGAAGAAACTCGTCTATTTATATCTCATCAATTACGCTAAGAGCCAGCCTGATCTTGCCATACTCGCCGTAAACACATTTGTTAAGGTAACTCACTCTCACTTCCTCTCTCCAATCCAATACTTTTGAACTATGTTTAATTATTTATGTATTTATAGGATTCACAAGATCCTAATCCATTGATTCGAGCCTTAGCAGTGAGAACAATGGGATGCATTCGTGTCGACAAAATCACTGAATATCTCTGCGATCCTCTCCAGCGTTGTCTCAAGGTTCTTTTTTTACCCCCAAACAAAAAAATAAATTAAAATTTACAAAAAACTCCACTATATCTCTCATTTCGCATTCAGGACGACGATCCATACGTCAGAAAAACTGCAGCAATATGCGTGGCTAAACTGTACGACATAAACGCTGAGCTGGTTGAAGACAGGGGCTTTTTGGAGAATTTAAAGGACTTAATCTCTGACAACAATCCTATGGTAGTTGCAAATGCCGTAGCTGCACTTGCCGAAATCCAGGAAAATAGCGCTCGTCCCGTTTTCGAAATCACCAGCCACACCCTCTCCAAACTCCTCACTGCCTTAAACGAATGCACCGAGTGCGTTAATGAAAACATCAAAATATCATTTATACGCCTTGCAAATTTTTCATGATTTTTTTGAATGATTGACAGGTGGGGACAGGTGTTTATATTGGATGCTTTGGCGAGGTACCAAGCCGAAGATGCTCGTGAAGCTGAGAATATCGTCGAGAGAGTCACTCCTCGTCTTCAACATGCTAATTGTGCCGTTGTCCTTTCTGCAGTCAAAGTATTATTAATTTTCTCTATTTTTTGCAATTAAATGAACTAAGTTATGAATAATTTGTTAATGTTTTGATTGATTTTTGTAGATGATTTTGTTGCAAATGGAAATGATTGCGAGTACAGATGTGATAAGAAACCTCTGCAAGAAAATGGCACCACCACTCGTGACTCTTCTCTCAGCCGAGCCTGAAATTCAGTACGTGGCGCTAAGAAACATCAATCTCATCGTGCAAAAGAGACCCACTATTCTTTCTCACGAAATCAAGGTATTCAATTTTAGTACTTTATCTTTTCTTTGGGTTTATTCGTAATTTCTTACTTAAAACCATTGGGATACTTCTTTTCTAGGTTTTCTTCTGCAAGTACAATGACCCCATTTATGTCAAGATGGAAAAACTCGAGATCATGATCAAGCTCGCCTCAGACCGAAACATTGATCAGGTTCTTTTGGAGTTCAAAGAATATGCTACAGAAGTAGATGTGGATTTCGTCAGAAAAGCGGTACGTGCAATTGGGCGTTGTGCAATAAAACTCGATAGAGCTGCGGAACGATGCATAAGTGTATTACTCGAGCTAATTAAAATCAAGGTTAATTACGTTGTTCAAGAGGCTATAATCGTCATCAAGGATATTTTCAGACGTTATCCCAATACGTACGCCCTTTTTTAAATCGCGAAATTACCATAATACCCTTACTATTCGTGCTTATTAATATATTTATTTATTTACAGTTACGAGTCGATTATTGCGACTCTTTGTGAGAGTCTGGACACTTTGGACGAGCCAGAGGCCAAGGTAAAATCAATTTCGTTAACTTTGTATATTATATATACAAACCTTATACTACGAATATAAGTTCTTTCTATAATATTTTAATATAGGCATCGATGATATGGATAATTGGGGAATACGCAGAGAGAATCGACAATGCTGACGAGCTGCTCGAGAGCTTTCTAGAAACTTTCTCTGAAGAGCCCGCAATGGTTCAACTCCAACTATTAACCGCAACGGTCAAGTTGTTCCTCAAGAAACCTACTGATGTTCCTCAACAAATGATTCAGGTCATCAATATTTACATTTGTTTTTAGCAGCATTTATGATTTTGAATATTTTATGCTTATATATATTATGGGTTTGATTTAATAGGTGGTTTTGAATAATGCAACTGTGGAGACGGATAACCCTGATTTACGTGACCGTGCTTACATATACTGGCGTCTTCTTTCTACCGACCCAGAGGTATATTAACAAACAAAACGGTATATTAGTTCATAATTCATATTATCACAAATATTTTGTTTATTTTACCAAGGCGGCAAAGGACATAGTGCTGGCAGAGAAGCCGGTGATAAGCGACGATTCAAACCAACTGGACGCGTCCCTTCTGGACGAACTGCTGGCGAACATCGCGACGCTCTCATCAGTCTACCATAAGCCACCAGAAGCCTTCGTGACTCGTGCCAAGGTTTTGACTCCCAAACCAGAAGAAGAGGAGTATTTGGATGGAGGCAGCGAGTCGGGATATGCCGAGACGCCTTCTCATGCTGCTGGCGGGTCCCCTACTGCCGTTACTGTGCCAGGTGTCGCGAGAGCAACGGCGCCAGCTGGCGCACCGGGTGTAGCTCCTTTACCGGATCTTCTCGGTGATTTGATGGGTTCGGAAGGTGGCGATAATAATGGTACCACTGCGATCGTCCCTGTTGACGAAGAGGTCACCCCTTCAGGGTGAGTGAAATGATTTTGATTCTCTTAAAATATCAAATATACCCTTCTAAATTTTTGGTTTTTCTCAGGCCTCCTTTGCCAGTAGTATTGCCGTCCGCAACGGGGCAAGGTCTGCAAATAAGCGCGCAACTCGTCAGACAAGAAAGCCAAGTGTTCTACAACATCTCATTCGAGAATAATTCACAAGTCCCTCTCGATGGTTTCATGATCCAATTCAACAAAAACACTTTCGGTCTTGGTGCCGCTTCGCCTCTCCAAGTAATAATTCTCATAATTTGATAAAAAGTGAAATTATCGTACTTACCCCTGTGGAATTGTGTGTGCAGGTTCCAACGATACAACCCGGGTCGTCAGCAAAGACGCTTTTGCCCATGAATTTATTGCAGAATGTCAACCCGGGCCCACCTAACAGTCTCTTGCAAGTGGCCGTGAAGAATAATCAACAACCTGTTTGGTATTTTAACGATAAGTTCTCTCTTCACGTTCTTTTCGCTGAAGATGGCAAAATGGAACGCTCCAGTTTCTTAGAGGTAGTTTAATAAAAACACTAATATTTATCATACCTTCTAAAAATTCAAAATTTCATATTTACCCTTGAAAAATAAAAATATCATCATATTTATTTTTCAAATAATCTGAACATCATAATAATTAGATTTGTAAAATTGAACCATTCTAAATAAATTTACACCAATTTAACAATTTTGAAAGGGTAAAAAAGGTATTTTAGATTTTTTGAAGGGTAAATAAGATATATTGAGTATGGGGATCTAATTTTATGTTTGTAATTTTGTAGACATGGAAATCACTTCCTGACGATAACGAGGTCATAAAGGATCTGACGAATTCAGTGATAACCAGTATCGATTCGACCGTGGAGTATTTATCAGCTAATAATGTGTTTTTCGTTGCGAAGAGGAGGAACGCGAACAAAGAGGTGTTGTATTTATCTGCCAAAATCCCACGTGGCGTTGCGTTCTTGATTGAACTGACGGCTGGACTTGGCGTGCCAGGTGTCAAGTGCGCCATCAAGACACCTAGCCCTGAGTATGCTCCCCTCTTCTTCGAAGCAATCGAAACTCTCCTCGTGTGATTCTTATTTTCTTGAAAGTTTTTGTCCTATTTTTTTTTTTTTTTTCATTTTTATGGATATGTTTTTTTAGTGTTGTTTTTTCTCGTGGGTTTATTTAGTGACTTGAGTTAGTTTATTTCGTTATTGCGGTTGTGTTACTTATATTCAAACTTATTTGTGTCAATTTTTTTTTGTATATTTCAGCACATATTATTATGTAGTACATAAGTGCTTTTTGGATTTTTCTAGATACGAATTATTATTATTATTTTAATATTATAATAATTTTGATATACGCTATTGTTTTGTCCTTAATTACAGTATTTTTGGCAAACATATAATTTGTGAACTGATTTTTGTTATAATAATAATCTAATGTTTTATACATCTTGTATTTGTAAAAATGATTTATTAGAATGTATAATGTATTTTTTTACCAAAAGTTTGATATATCTTTTGCTTATTATTATCATTATTACTCCATTAATTCTTCCGAACCACACTACCATGGATCCGCCAGAAAGAACTTCAAAAACCCCTTCACCATCTCCGCCCGAACCACCTCCATCCACCGGCCGTATTAAGCACTACTTCTACTATGGTCACCGTGCCTCCGGTCGCTCCCCTCACCGACCCACCGTGCGTTCTCCTCCCATTTCCCATCCCAAAACCAGAACTCCGGAACCACCTCCTAAACCCTTCTCTCTCAGTAACTGGCATCCGAACTCCACCTCTCCGCCTCCTCTTCTCCCTCCTCCTTGCTCTCCATTACTTTCCGATCGCCGTTTGTCCCCCATTGCCCGCTTCATCCTCGGTTCTCTCCGCCGTCACAAGCGGTGGGGTCCATTAGTCCTCTCTGACCTCGCCAAGTTGCGCCATGTATCGCCTCCTCTAGTAACTGAGATCCTCCGTTCTCGTCCCCCTCTTCCTCCTCCTCTCTCCACCCCTTTCTTCCTCTGGGCGGGAAAACAGAAGAATTTCCGCCATGAGTACGCCTCTTTTAACGCCTATGCCCATCTTCTCTCTCTGACACATCAACCTGGATTGGTAAACCAAATACCCGATATGATGCGTTGTCACGGCAAAAACCCAACTGAGAAACAACTGGACGTGCTCGTGAAACTGCACTCCCAAGCTGGCCGCCCGTTAAGGGCTTTAGAGACATTTCGACGAATGAGAATTGAATTCGGGATAAAACCGAGGGTCTTTTTGTATAATCGTGTTTTTGAAGCTCTGGTAAAATGGGGACATATAGACGAGGCACTATCTTTGTATCAAAACGAGTTTAGAAAAGATGGATTGAAAGAAGAGGCCATCACCTTCACGATTCTTGCAAAAGGGCTCTCGCGGGTGGGACGGGTCGAGAATGTTTTGGATTTATTGGATCAAATGCGGATGCGGGTTTGTAAACCCGATTTGTTTGCTTACACTTCTTTGGTGAAAGTAATGGCTAACAGAGGAAACATGGATGGGTGTTTGAGGATTTGGGAAGAGATGAAAAGAGATGGAATTGAAAGCGATTCGATGGGTTATGCGACGATAATTTTGGGGCTTTGTAAAGTTGGTAAAGTTGATAAAGCACACGAACTGTTCGATGAAATGAGAAGGAAGGAAATGTTGATTGATAGATCGATTTTTGGGGCTTTGATCGAAGGATTTGTGAGTCAAAAGAGGGTTGGAGAAGGGCTTGGGATTTTAAAAGAAATGGTGGATAAAGAATATCGAGCCGATTTGGGGATTTACGATTCGTTAATTGGGGGATTGTGTGATCTTAAATTGGTTGAAAAAGCGTGTAAATTGTTTGAAATTATGATCAAAGAAGGTCTCGAACCAGGATATAAAACTACGACTCCTTTGCTTGTATTTTACGCCGATTTAGGTAAAATTGATGAGTTCGATAAGTTTGTTTGCCGCATTAGCGAATTGCGTTTACCAGTTAATGATCACTTGATAGAATTCTTCAAATCATATCTAGAAAAAGGTGAGAGAGAATCGAACGCACTCAAGGTGTTGGATGAAATGAAAAAGAAGGGGCATTCTAGTGTTGGGATTTATAACCTCCTTATCGAGAGTCTTTACAAGGCTAAGGACAGGAAAATGGCAATTTCGTTATTTAACGAAATTCTAGGGTTAGAAAATTCACATCCCGATTCGGATACATACAACCTAATAATCCCTTGCTTCGTAGAAGAAAATAACGTGAAAAAAGCATGTTCATATTATAATATAATGATGGAGAAATCTTATACACCGAGCTCGAATGTTTATTCCTCTCTAGTTAAAGGACTTTGCAAAATCGGACAAATTAATTCCGCAATTAATCTCGTTAAACATTGTTTAGGGACTCTGACGAGTGGGCCCATGGAGTTTAAATACGCATTGACCATTTTAAACGCATGTAAAACAAAGAGTCCCGAGAAAGTGATCGAGATATTAGATGAAATGAGCGAATTAGGTTATCCTTTCGAAGAGATTATATATTGTGCGATTATACATGGGTTTTGTAAGCATGCCAGCTCAGCGGAAGCGAGAAAGGTGTTTGCTGTTCTGAGGAAAAGAGGGGATTTGAGAGACGTGGATTTCATTGCTTACGAGGAGATTTTGAATGAGCATTTGAAGAAGGTCACTGCCGAATTGGTCATTTCGGGTTTGAAGTTTTTTGGACTCGAAAATGATTTGAAATGGTCGACTAATCTTGATGAATCGAGTTAAGAATAGAAATAGTGAATTTTGTATGAGTTTTATTATCAACAATGATATGCACCTAGAAATTTTATCTAGATTTGCACCTAGAAGTACACGTGGCGATTAAATTTGGAATTTTCAGAATGTAATTTCCTTTTAATTATTTGAGGTGGATCCACTGTGATTTGCCACGTATACATCTAGATAAAATCTAGGTGCGAAATCTAGGTGCCTAACATTATTGGTTTTATTATAATAAGAAATTAGAAAATAGATCTTTCGAGCATGACTTAGAATTTGAAACTCCAATGTTCTTTTTTAAATTAAATTTGATAGTAAAAAATTCAATTATTGCATTATACACCATTGTACTACAAATATGAACAAAAAGGTAAAAAAAGCTATATTAAAATTGTGAATTTTGCTTATATTTCTTGCTTCGGCCTGTTTCGATCCTTATTCGCGTTGACCAGTTCTTCTTGCTCATTGGCTGCGAAAATTTTTGCCATATTTTCTTCTACATCTTGCTCATTTAACATGCCATTTTCTTGCATTATAGCTAGGTTCATCTCTATCTATTTTAAAAAAAAAACAGAAAAAATATTTAGTTATTTTTAAAATTAGAGTTGCTATATTTCATAACATACGTAGTTTATCAATTATACCAAATGCAAGAAAATCCTTGCAAAAAGATTAAATCATAATAGAAGAAGATTGTATGTACCTCATTCATGTATTTTTCATCGAGTTCATCGGCAATTTTAATAGCGTTGAATGCGGTGGCAACGAGAAGTGATAAAGGAAGACAAAACGCAAGTATAAGAGTATTGGTACTCGGCCCGGCTCTCGGTACCGGTACCGGACGTCTCTGCCTGCTCTCCAGTCGGAGAAAACTACTGGAGGCGATGGTGGGTCTTGCTTGTTTTGTGTTCAGAGTTAGGAGAAGAGAGGTGGAATAAGGAGAAAGGGTGAAAAGCCTCATTGAAGAGGTGAAGAAAAAGAAGAAGATAGCAATGGTGATTTTTCCATTTCATTGGTTGGTTCACTTATCCATTCGTATACTAACGGGTTGCAAATAGGAGATGTTATGGGTCGGATCCATTTGTATACATAGCCGATAAATCAAGGCCCATATAATAGGCTGATTTATTTAGTTCATGGGCCTTCGGTAGCTTGATCATTATTAATAATAACCTGTATAGTTATATATTATGTCATTTTGATCATTATCAAAATTTGCATGCATTGTTTCTATAATTTAAGTGGATTGATAAGATCATTCGCTCGTTAAAGACAATAATTAGTGATCAGTTTGAAAAATACTGAATTTTTTTCCATTTTATTCATCAAATAACACTATAATACGCGGATCGGTTGTGTTACATTTTTCCACAAATTAATATGTTAACTTATATTGCGTGACAATCCTCTATTACTCCAGCGGTGTTTAAAGAAAAGTTCAAATATTTTTCATTGTATGATAACAAATATAACAAGTGCAAGATAAGATTATTATATAAATTTGAGTTTTTTTTTTTTTTTTTTTTTTTGCAATAATTATGCCATAATATTTTGGGTCAAAATCATTTCCTTTTCCAATTAAAAAAAAAAAATCATTTCCTTTTCTTTTAAATAGTGCCAAGTACTACGAAAATGTAAGAGACACCCTAATTATGGTATTCAAAGCAAACTTATTATACAAAATAGTTGGATTGATAACATTTAATAAACCAAATAAGGAATTTTAGTTGGTTGTCTACTTGTACAATTTTAGTTGGATTGATAACTATTGCACTGCACCTAATTGCACTCCAACATGTCATATTATATAACAAGATGTCATGTGTTCATTTCAAAATCTAGCAAAGACCTAAAAACTGGTCGCAGATCTGTTTAAAAGAGATTAGAAAAATAGACCGAGCGGCCGATTTTTTTGGGGGACAATACTCAAAATTCGGGCAGCGACCAAATTATTTTTGTATAATTGTTTTATACCTTTGACGCTCATATTTATACCTATTTACAATGTGATTCATATTAAACACAGTAGATTTTATAAATTTTTATTACATCCGCGATACAACTTTCTTAAGAGAAAAATACAAAAATGATAGAATTAAAGGTTATTATATGAATAAAAAATAAACGACACGAAAAAATACAGAAAATATAAAGTATGTCTGAACACATAGTAATTAGGTTAAATATAAATGTATGTTACTACAGTTGTTTCATTAAAATAAAAGATATAAAAGATACAACAAATAATAAATCGTATTGTATAAAGATATAGACGGTACAATAAAAAATAAAACATATACAATATGTCTAAGCACATAGTTTTTTATAAAAACTTGAAACTAAAATGTTCCTTGATTTCTTTCCTTATTTTATTATGTTCTTGAGTTGATATAATATCTGAAAGAGAAAAAAAATTGTGCTCGGATGGAGGGCCCTCCAAACGGCCTTCAAATACATTTTGGAATGCACTAAAAAAATATATTGGAGGTCGTTTGGAGCAGCGCAAACTTTTTTCTAAGTCTATAGTGGTATTTGAAAAAAAAAAAAGTTTGTTCCGAGAGAATTTTTCTTGAGCAAGTCAAAAGTGAAGGAGTTTTTTTAAATATTGAAAAAGGTTAGGTTTTTTTTTTAATTTCTCAACTTTATGTATGACATGCATGGAATTTTGCTTACTAACAAATCATGTTGCTTTTAGGCAAGTATGAAGTATAAACCTCACAAAGAGATATTAAACTAATTTGTCCTCATTTGAGTTGCTTAATGTTAATTTGGAAGTGCCTTTCTTTTTCTTGCACTAACCCAAGATGGGGACAAGAACTGTTTCTTTTTTAAATAAATTTTGCCACTTTAATTAATTATCATTGCTAACAAGGGGAAATGTACAAAAAATGTTGGACATATATAATTGTGAGTATTCTTTTGGACTTCCATTATTAGGCCATCATTTTGTGTCGAAGTTTTTTTTTTCAAAAAAAAATCTAAAATTAAAGATTAGTACATGTAAATTATTTGAATTTAAATTTTTATAAAAATAAATTAATTAAATAGTGAAGGCTGATACATGGAAAATTCTTGATTTTTAAGTATTTCTACAAAACTTAGAAATTGAAAGCCTACCTGCAAAAATTGTAACCTTTTATATTTTTTCAAAATAATTATATAGTACAAACATATACTTGCAAAAAAATTGATTTACATTTTTTCTTCAAAACTAACATTGAACTTGAAGGTCAATGCATACAAGATATTTGATTTTCAATTATTTTTTTTTACCTAAAATAAGAAGTAAATCTTATATATATATATAATACTCCAACGAATATAACTATTTTCTTTCTAAAAATATAAATTGATGGCTAATCAAAGGAAACATTTTTAGTTGATACATAAACCAAAAATTCATGTCTCCTATTTAGATTGAGATGTTTTAACTTGTTTGAGATAATCATTTTCATATATTTTATTCGCTACAAACTACATCATCCGTCAAAAATTGTAACCTTTTATATATTTTAATTAATTATTTTCCTAAAATAAGAAGTAGATCTTATATATGTAATACTCCAAGGAATATAAACTATTTTCTTTCTCAAAATATAAATTGATGGCTAATCAAAGGAATATACATGTCTTTTTAAAATTAGTTAGATACAAGGCTAGTACGTATAAATACTTGATTTCAAGCTTTATTTTTTTTAAATCCAAAATCAAAACCTAATATATGTAATATTTGATATTCGAGTTTTTTTAAAGAACTAGGTAGGAAATGGTATTACATGCAAAATACTCCATTTCCATTTTTTTTTCTCAAACACACGTATCTCGAAGGCTAATACGAAGAAAATATTTGATTTACATGTCTTAAAAATATATAATAAATACCAATACATATAAAATATAGTTGATTTTTATTTTTTTGTGATGCTATTGCAAAATCTAACATGACTTAACGAAGAACTAAAAAAATCATAAGAAATGATTATTTGCTCCTATTTATAATGATTACAGTTTATTACTCTTATTTATTATATTCCATAATTTTTTAAAAATCAAGTATTTATACGTAAACAATCATAATTTTTAAAAGAATCGTTCACATATATAAAGTCATAATCTCTTCAATCGTAAACAATCATAAATTTTAAAAATAACTTAAACAATTTTTATTGAATTAATATATTAGAAATAATTATTTTTAAATTTTAAATTGGGTATCTTTTGCTTGCAATTTTTTTTTTCAAATACGAAGATCGAATACATTTTTTTTTTCAAATTTGAAGATTGGAAATCATTTTTGTTTTATTTTGTGTTATGATATTCACTATCAATAGAGCATATACAAGTAATTTTATTAATTTATGTTTCATATTTGCTAAATTTTATTTTTTACATAAGGAATAATAATATATATTGTTTACATACAAATCAATAATTAATAATCATCATAAATAAAAATAAAATATTCGTTAGTTTGATTCGTTTTAAATTTTTTTTGTTACGTCATATTTACTCTTGTAATAACATTGCCTTTTTTTTTCTAAATACTCAGCTAATTGGAGGCAAGTATTGAAGAACACATTAATTTTAAATCCATAAACTCGAGGACTAATACATTAATGTTGGTTCAAATTTTCTAGGGTTTGATTATCTCAAAATAATGTCGATACCACTAATCTATTTGCGGGAGTGACATTTGTAGAGATAGATGACGTAACCCACAAAAGGATCAAAAGTAGAATCAAGACGTCGGAAGTGAAGACGGTGAAGAAAACGATGACACGAAAGCACATGATCAAGTGAAGACATCAAGACATCGAAGATTCCGCAAGTTGGGATATCATACAAATCACCAAAACAACTTATAGGTATCCCTAAACTTGTTTATGAATTATTAAGCTCAAAATTAGTCAAAGAAATATATTCGAAATCCATCAAAATGATGAAATAAAATATAAGGCTGATAGTAGGAAGTCCGTTATAACGGAACTCATTGTCCGTTGTAACGGACATACTCGTCTTATTCAAGAATGGCATACACAGTATAGTCCGTTATAACGGATTAACCAATCCGTTGTAACGGACACCAACAAAGCGTTGTAACGGAAGTATTACCGTTACAACGCTATTTAAGTCCAAACTTGAAGATTGTCACAGAAGTATGCCCGTTATAACGGACATACATGTCCGTTGTAACGGACATCGAACTCACTTCAGATCAATAGTTTTCTCTTCATGTCCGTTGTAACGGATTAACCAATCCATTACGACGGAATGCCTCTCGACGTTGTAACGGAGTATTCTCCGTTATAACGAAAATTAAAACAAACCTGAAGTGGAGTCACGGTATGATGTCCGTTGTAACGGACTTGTTAGTTCGTTACAACGAACTTCTAAATACAGACTTCCGTTATAACGGACATTTGTTCCGTTGTAACGGACTGTGTAATAATTCGAATATATCAGCCATAACGGCTAGTTTGACTTATGGTCCGTTATTCGCATATATGCAGAAAAAGCAAATTCTGGGAAGGATCTATGTGTTATATAAATAGAACTCTTTCCTCATTCTCTCTGATGATCTCAAGCAATATATTTTCCCAATCAAAAGAGAGAATCCTAGCTTTAAATCTTGAGCTTAATCATCTAAACATTCCTAGAGATTATTAGATCCAATTTCGAATCCACTACTAAACGATTCCCAACTTGCGTGACCGATCACGACTAGTTCGTTAGTAGTAAATTGTAATAGGCTAGTTACTAATTGTAAAGCCCGCTATTGATCGATAAATTCGTGTAAATCGATCAAGGCAAACCTTGTAATCGTTTGAGTTGGGTATTCAATCGAAAACCGAAAAGGCGAAAGGAAACCCCGGAGACGTAGGTACTTGCAATCAATCGAGTCGGTCGATTGAGCAAGTAGCCGGTGAGTTAAACCTACAGAGCAACCACCTACCGAACTAAGTAAACAAATATCGCGTGTTATTTGTTTCGGTATTGTATTTCTTTCTCTAATTTATTTACACTTCCGCACAACATTGTAATTGTATCCATTACCGCGAAAATTGGACCTTAGGACTTCTTATTCACCCCCCTCTAAGTAACAATTAAACAACAATTAATACTTAAAATTTTAATTACCCTCAAAACTCCGAAAATGAAGACATGAGCAAAATATTTTATTTTTCAATTTTTTTAGAAAATATTCCGGAGAAAAGTAATAAACGTAAAACACATTAATTGTTCTGAAAATCTCAAACTTTCTGGAGTAATAATTCTGGATGAAAGTATCTCCTAAATACATATTCGTAACGTGTACAAGAAGAAATTATTATATGTAAACTTGTGTTGTATGCGTAATTATACAATATATTAATATTATGTTGGCCAAAATCATTTTCATTTTTTGTTTTTAAAAGTACGAAGTACTAAAGTTTGTTAGAGACAGCTATCCTAATTAGGATAATTATACCATGCCCCTCAAATTTTCCCCAACATCCTCTGTATCACGAATTAATAATTAATTAACATGATAATTAACAAAAAAATAATTTATTAATGATTAATTAATAATTATTAACTCATATGTGCTTTAATTATATATCAATTAATCATTAATAGAGTGTATTTTTGTTGATTATCATGTTAATTTTTTATTAATTGATGATATAGATGATGGTGAGGGGAATTTGAGGGGCACCATATATGACCTCTCCTAGGGTTGTCAATGGGGTGGGGAATCCCCGTCCCCGTGGGGACCCGACCCGAATGGGACGGGGAATCCCCGATTACTTGCCCCGCGGGATAGGGATGGGGTGAGGAGTTTGCCCCGGATGCGGGGATGGGGTGGGTACTGGGATATGTAGCCCCGCCCCACGGGTTATCCCGCCCCATGCCCCACGGGTTATCCCGTCACAAGCCCCGCGAAATCCCTTATTTAAAATCATAAATATATTTCTAAGTTATAAGTTATATTTAAAAAAATTATAAATCTTAACATGCCTCTTTAAAATATTATGAATTATAACTTGTCTCCCACTTTACGATTGATTGCTAGGGGATGTTTCTGCTATTCCGGTCTCAACAGTTGCTTCGGAGTCGGCTTACCGTACGAGTGGAAGATTTGTTAGCCCACATTGTAGCCGACTTCATCCTGACACGTTAGAAATATTAATGTGTACTCAAAATTGGCTAGCAACCGAAATGAAAGGTATGCGAAATATATTAGTTTATGTCGATTATAAATATTTGCATATTTTTGTTTGATGTGTTTCTTATTATGATTCTATTTATATCCAGATTGTTCATCTATGTATAATTACAAGTATCTTGCCTTTTCTGATGATGCGGATGAAGAAGACACATGTCGAAGTAAGCACACATCATAAGGATCCTTAAATGGCTAAAGTGACATGTCAAATTTTTGTGAAACTTTTGAAAGACATTTTTATTTGTCAGTTTTTATGTTCTAAGATTTGAATAGTATTTGTATTAACTTTGCATGATATTTTGAATGGTTTTAAAAATTATATTCAGTTATTATTTTTAAATATTAAATAATAGAAATTTTAGATTTTTATCATAATTTGGCGGGGCATGGAAATCCCCACGGGGGATGGGGCATAAAATTTACCCGTGAATTAAACGGGGTGCGGGCGGGGAATCCCCGCAAAAGGCAGGACGGGTATGGGTAGTACTTGCCCCGACCCCGACCCGCCCCATTACATCCCTAACCTCTCCTAATTATGGCATCCAATTAAAGCAAACGTTGTTGAATGACTACGAACCAAATAATGAGTTTTGAGTTTTGATTGGTTGTCTAATTGCCATCTGTATAATTTAATTCTCATTAGTTATATGCTTATATTCGATAACAATCTCCAATAATTTCTCCAAACTCTTGATTTGATATGTACAAAATTTAACTTGCGAGTTACTACTTAATTTCCTTCCATTTAACAATTGATCAAGAACAAACTCACAGTCGATTTGATTCAGAACTCACCAATATCCATAAAATATATTATTATGAAATAAAAAGGAATATCAACAAATATTGCTTGATAATTTGCTCATGTGAGTTGCTAAATATTAATTTGGAGAAAGTCACAAATGACCTTTCTTTTTCTTTGACAAAACCAAGATGTGGACATAGATCGTTTTCTTCTCTAAATAAAACGTGTGATTCAATTAATTAGCTCTATTAACTATTAAGGTACAATAGCAAATGGACAAAAATGTCGGTCCATTTATCATTCTGAGTATTTTGCTCCACTTTATTATTATTATTATTTATTATTAGCCAGATCATTCATTTTTGTACGTGGTTTCCCTCTTTAAGTAAATTTTTCGTCAGTGTCAATTTTAAGGGCTACTTATAATAAAATAATATGTATACATTTAGCTAATTACTAATTCGAAGGGGTTTAGATATAGTGATTAAGAGTAGGATCAATGAATAAAATGCTAGAAAGATCCAAGTCCAAGAATTGTAATGTGCATGGACCCAAATCTAGCTAGACATCTCATGCATGTCAATGTCGATGATATAATTATAACTAGCTTTATCCCCGAGCAATTGCGCGGGATGTTTTTTATATAATTATTTAAATAGAATTAATGTGTGTGCGAATTAACGCGTATGCGTTTGAACTAAATTAATCTAATCATGACATATTTGCAAATATCATGATGTCAATAACAGCATAAGTTTCATAAAATTAGTCTATCACGGATATTATTTTCTAATATAATTTGTATAAATAGCATTTGTTAAGGTGCTTCTAAAATCGATTAATATAATCATGACATATTTGCAAATTTTAATATGTATGTAAAATAGGAAAAAAAATGACCAAAATGTAAAATAAGAAAAAAGGATCAAAATGTAAATAAAAAAGAACCAAAATGTAAATAAATAGGACAAAAATGTAAATCAAAACTAAAAAAGACCAAAATATAAATTAAAAAATGTAAAAAAGGTCCGAAATGTAAATTAAAAAGGACCAAAATATAAATTAAAACTAAAAAGGACCAAAATGTAAAAAAATGGACCAAATATAAATTAAAAATGTAAAAAAGACCAAAATATAAATTAAAACAAAAAAGGACCCAAATATAAATAAAAAGGACCAAAATGTAAATTAAAAAAATATTTTTTTACACAAAAGCCCTTGATGACCCTCAGGCTTAGAATTGGAAGAATTTTGTTTGATTTATATATAAGATATAATATAATGTATGTAAAATAAGAAAAAAAGACCAAATGTAAAAAAGACCAAAATATAAAATAAGGAAAAAGGATCAAAATGTAAAAAATGATCGGAATGTAAATTAAAAAGGACCAAAACGTAAATAAAAAGGACCAACATATAAATTAAAACCAAAAAGGACCCAAATGTAAATGAAAATGACCAAAATATAAATTAAAATGTAAAAAAGGACCCAAATGTAAATAAAAGAGGACCAAAATGTAAATAAAAGGATAAAAATATAAATTAAAAATAAAAAGGACCAAAATGTAATAAAAAGGACCAAAATGTAAATTAGAAAATGTAAAAAAGGATCTAAATGTAAATAAAAAGGACCAAAATGTAAATAAAAATGATCAAAATGTAAATTAAAACTAAAAATGACCAAAATATAAATAAAATGGACCAAAATGTAAATTAAAAAAATATTTTTTTACAAAAAACCCCTGGGGACGAATAAAATGGACCAAAATGTAAATTAGAAAAATATTTTTTTTACAAAAAAACCCTGATGACTTGGAGGTTTAGAAATACAAGAATTTTGTCTAATTTATACATAAAATTAATAATGTGTACATACTCATTATATTAGTAATTGGAAGCAAAGAACTTGGTGTCTCATGCATCATGCAGGGCCCCTAAAAGGATCCAAGTCCAAGGAACTAGGCAAATAACTTGTGCTTGTGCATGGCCCCTAAACTAGTTAGACATCTCATGCATGGCATGAGTTGGCTTGGTGTCTTCACCCCTTTAGAAAATTTGTTAGGGTTCATTCTAGACTTAGCAAATTAATTAGCACGCACACACCACATCATACATTATGTGATCATCATTATGAACTCACTATTTCAGGCAACTAATGTTTTAACTCTAACGACAACTCGACCACATTGAAAATATCACACGGAACATTTGTTTTTTCCAAGGAGTAGAAAAAGAAAAGGGTCTTAAGCAGTAAAATATCTATTAAGAGACAAGTAAGACAATGACAACGATCGCTTAGATTATGATCTTCCTCCCTAAGTTTCTAAAGTTGGTTAGAAAATTCAAAAGTGAGAAAAAATTAACAACCTTTCAATAATTTATTGTCAATGTTATGATCATGTCAAGCGATACTGCTATATAGGGGTATCAACGGTTTGGATACATTTCGGATAGTGGTCATACCATATTCCTATTTTTTTCCGGATACGAATACGGTTCGGATATTGTCGAATACAAATACCGATACGAATACATCTAGGTTTCAGTTTTGTCTGCTCGAGACAGCCGAGAGACTACTTGAGTCTCGAGAGGGAGTCGGAGGACAAGTGCTTACATCCTTGCTTTTGGTCAAATGGCAGATCCAGGACCGCCATCCGTTGTATTATGAGAGATCATGGGCTTCCGGTCCGTATGATCGTTCTTAAATTGTAGAAGCGTTTTGGGAGGAATTTTATTATATGATAATATAGTATTATTTTTAAATATGAAGTCTTTATTGTGTTGTAATTTTAAGATAAATAAATATATTAAAATGTATGTTAAACTATAAATTAATATAAAATTGAGAAGAAGAAGAAGAAAATGATTTGGAGAAGAGGAAAACTAAGAATTTGTTCGTGTGCTACTGAAAAATAAAATAGAATTATTATCAGGAGATATTTGGATGAGAAGTTATAAAATAAAATAATGAGAATTAGGAAGAAATTACGGAGGAAGGTGAAATGCACTCTCGACTCGTTATTTATATAAGGGTAACTTTATATAAATACTAAATAGATATTGTCATACACTCTTTACTCTTTAGATGAAACATATATTTTTTCGAATACGGATGAAATTGGTGTACGTGATTTTATTTCTTTTGAGATGTAAGTTTTTTCGTTTAACGACTATGTTAAATAGAGCGATAAACGAGAATAACATGTAAAAAATGAAAAATTCCGGAGACGGATAAACGAGAATAACATGTACTAGAGGTAGAGGTGTAAACAGTGCGTACACGGACGAATAATGATCAAACCGTTCAGTATCTGTTTAATTTTTTCGAATACGGATAATAACCGGATAAGGATACAATTATGATATTATACGAATACAAATGCAGATTAATTCCGGATACTCGAATAGTTATTATATCGTAATTATATTATTTACGAAAAAATCAACCATTTAAAAAAATTACAACTTTTATTGCAAATATTAAATTTTATAAGAAATAATATTTTAAAAAATTATAAATATTCTTAATATATAAAACAATCATCACGTTAATCATCGGATATAGTAAACATTTTTCTTATTCGAAATGTTCAAGTATCATTAATAAAAACAATCATAAATAATCACAAATAAATTAAGAAAAAAAAACAAAATACGATGATAAATATATGATTATGATATCCGTATTTGGACATCCGAATATGTATTCGTATATGGATACATAAATTTTCCGTATCCGGGAACAAAATTGTTTATGATATTCGTATCCGTATCCGTATCCGTTCGTATACGGATATTTTTATTCGAGTACATATATTTTTCGTATACGGTTACAATTCGGTTACAATTCGGTCGGATAACATCCGATCCATTTACATCTCTAATTGGAGGGCGTTATGTGTCTTCGGAGACCGTAGTTGCAAAATCAGTCGACTATAATAAACTTGTCTTATTTATGTAAATAATGATTGCATTATTTATTTATTTATTTGGTTATTTTAAGAAGATGGACGAAACAACTGCAATGAGAAGTAACATTTGGATTCCTAAACCCATTAATTGGCTAATTCATATGAGGGCCCCTTCATATTATACAAATTCCACCTAATAATCCACATATTTTTGACACTTTCCGATAATGCAAACCACCATCCTAACAACAACAACACAACAAATTTCTCATACCCAATTAATCAACTATTCTTTATGAATAATGAATAAACCCTAATAAATAGGCCTATTCAAAGTTCAAACTCCAAAACTAAACCCTGATCTTCTTAACCCCTAACCAAACTAAACCAAACCAAACCAAACCAAATGATTAGGTTATGAAATGCATTTAATTAATTAATTATTTAATTTGTCCAGGTTAAGATGAGCTGTAAGGCCGACAAAGGCTCTTATTGCCTTATATTGGCCACTGGACAAACTCTAGCTTGTACTTCCTGCCTCAAATCTTTCCTCCGCCCCCACCTCCCTTTCTTTCCAATTTCACATCCTCTAATTTTTCCAAAATTATTAAATACCACAGGACCTACTTCCATTTTCTCATTATTATAATACTATATAATATTACAATCATCATTTATTTTATTTTTTTATAATTAATTTTAATTTTATTATGAAATACTTCAAAATTAAATGCAGTAAAATAAATAAAATGGGAACAAAATCTCGTGGGTTATGACAGTTATTATTTTACCATGTGCGAGTTCTTCAGCATTAAATTCCTCTCCTTTGACAACAACACCGGAGACAACCATACCAAACTCCCCCTTTAGCAATTAATTCCTGATGGGTACAGTACAGATGTAGTTAAGTCAGTACTGGAGAGGTACTGGTCAAGCTGAGCTGTAATTGCTCTGCATCGCATCGTCCATCGCGGACTAACTTTTTCTTCTTCCCGTCTATCCCCACTCCAATTTCCTACGAATATAATACCATCCCTGTCTCACCCGTTCAAACAAGTTCCTTCGGTGAGAAGTCGTAGAATATTATGTGCGCGTTGGGATTATAATAGCTTAGCTGGAATTTGCGGAGGACAGCTGTATTGCGTACGGATACGCAGCTCCCGTCGCCGTTCACTTTTTTATCTCCTTTGCATTTTCATCTCTATATGAATATCTTTCATATATAACGAATCATAATTACGTGAACTAGTCACTCGTTGTATTTATAGCCATAGATTTGAATATATAAAGGATCTAAATTAGAGTTTGTTTTTCTGTCCAGAACTGTAGCCGTGCGGTGCTCCGCTGTCCCCTATTCTGTCGGGATATGGTATCAATACACATGTTTTTTATATGATCATGCAAAATTATTGCTTGAAATAAGAGGAGAGGTAACTGTTACTAACAATTATGGATCTGTGAATAGTACTCTTATAATTAGCACACTCTTTACTGTGTGCCCCCATCTCGTGCTGAATGCGTGCACATGGCAATTTTCCAAACATACCCTCCAGATTTATCTTAATTACTGATTTTCCCTTGAGATTGACCTGTAACATATTTGTGATATTACCCTCCAGGTTTACCATAATAAGTTATTATTATAAAGAAAACACTGTAAGCATTTAGATTTATATTTTTGTATTAGCACTTTATGTCACTATTGCCACCACTACAACACCATGCTTTGTTCTTAAGCAATAATGTAAACCATAAGCTTTTATTTAATATATGTACCCAATATATTGAATATTTTTGTGTAATAAATTATTATCGTGGGTTAGTAGTTTACATGATGGGTGAATTATACAAATGTTAATATGGAAAATGGTAGGGAAGATCTGGATATTATGTCACGCATGTGATAACAGCGTTATGACCTGTTATTACGCATGCAAAATAAAATTAGAGCAAAGCGAAAAAAATACCTGGTCCAAATACCCCTTTTGGGGGTTTTATTCATTAGGACCCTTTGAAATATGGAAATTTTAGATTTTGTCTGTTCAAAAGTATTTGGGGTCATTTTCTCCCAGATTTGCAACAGATGTTGTGTTTTTATTTTACTATAAGTAGGAATATGATGTTAAAATTAGATTTACCAGGAAATAAGATAGAAGATATCAAATTATTATTAGTGGTAAGTTTAAGTTTGGTTGATGTGAGTATGGGTAAAAATGGCATAAATTATCAAAGTGTGGATTTGTCAGTCAAATATGATTTAGATATTTTTTTATTGTTGAGTTTGGTAAAATATTATTTTAACTTACGGTCATATATCATCATCATCATCATCATCATCATCATCATGATTATTATTATTATTATTATTATTATTATTTAATGATATTTTAGTTGTGAAAAAAAAAATAAGAAATGTAACTTGACACAGAAGATAAATACAATTTATAAACAATATTCGTATTTGGAGAATATTTATGCATTTTCGGATCATATTTAAATGCGTCAAAATAAACCTAACACTATGTTAGCATTTCAATCTATTCCGAAGACAAAATAAAAAACTTATTTTTCATTTATCATGATAAAATTAAAATAAATAAACAAAACACACAAAACAAATTTAATGGTATAATATGCAACAAATTTCCTCGTGGATTCGACATGGGACTCTTCGCATCACGCCAGCCTAATGGTCATGGTCAAATCATTGATCACAGCCATCAAAACAAGCATTTAATCCAGTCACATAATCATAAATATGTCTTAATTCACATCATAACTCCCACGACCATTAATCTCAGCCATATATGTATATATACAATCAACGATTTTAAATAACGATACAATAACACAAATTACGAAAAATATTTATAAAACAAAATACCGCAATATGTTAAATAGTGACAATATATCACCGTCATAGCACAAAAACTGTAGTCACGTGCAAATTACAATCCGAACACTACAAACCGCTATGTCGTAATTTAAAAAATTGTATACGACTGATGATAAATATATTCCCGGATAACTTTTCACAATTCAATAATTTATAATTTATAATTATTTACAATTCACGACGTATAAAAAAATCGTTCATTTATTATCAAGTGTCCCCCCATGATTATATAAAATAGTAGAAACAATTTAGTGGGTGGGGAAGCCACTATTGCACTCTGATCAACACAAGTCAAATTGAGCATCGATGATGGAGAAGCAAATCGATAAAAATTATAAAAACTTTGAGGTTCATTAAAAAATGGCTTAACTAAACATGATCATGTTGAACCCACTTCATTGCCCAATTCCAACTCTACTTGAGCTTCTTATAATTCATTATATATTATTGTTTTAATTATATATTAATTTGGTCTCTGCATTTCACGTATTCATCCCTTAAATATTTTACATTCATAGTAAATGTTTAAAGTTACCAGAGAAGTGACGTGATATATGTATCCGTACAATATTGATTGATGAGAAAAATCAATAATTTTCATATTATATATTGTATTTTATAATTTCTTTTATCCATTAAATTTATTTAGGTTAAAATCACATTACGAAAGTATCATGAAAAATATTATATTTAAGCAAAAATTCAAAAATAGCCTACAAAGTGTTCAAAATTCCATATATACCAGTCCAAAGCATGAAAATATGATAATAAAGAATACATTTTTTATAAAATATCACTCTTAATTAAAATTATACGTCATTTAATATTAAATAATAAATTAAAGATTTTTCATTTTACTAATAAA
The DNA here is from genome assembly GCA_946800325.1 of Luzula sylvatica. Classification (NCBI taxonomy): domain Eukaryota; kingdom Viridiplantae; phylum Streptophyta; class Magnoliopsida; order Poales; family Juncaceae; genus Luzula; species Luzula sylvatica. The sequence goes on from OX326960.1 coordinate 43,233,382, forward strand.
TCCAGACAGACCATTAGTGACAATATAATTGGCCATATTTTATGCGTTTTGTTTGGGTATCCGTATCGATGACATTCTTATAATTTTTTAGAAATCATAATATTTATTATTTCGAGGGGTATACATGAAATATGTGATTTTGTAGGAGTACTTGTAAAGTTGAGAAAATATTAAATAATATTATTTTCAGGGACTTGATTGCAAAATTGCAAATTAATCTCTCTCCACAATAAAAGCCTTCTCACCCCTCTCACAATTTCCCTTTCTTTTCCATTTTTTTGCTGTTCCATCCATATTTCTAATTTAACCCCTCTATTTCTCAATAATCTCTGCTTAAAATCTCGTTGTAATGAACAACTAAAACCCTAATCGGTGCTTCGTGATGGGGGGGAGGGGGGTGTGGTTCGGCGTCGCGGCGGGATGTGCGACGGCGGCTTGCGTGATCGCTGCTGCGTTGGTGTCCCGCCGAGTGAAAAGTCACCGGAGATGGCGACGTGCGGCTGAACTAGTGGCGGAGTTCGAGGAAGGTTGCGAGACTCCTGTTGGGAGATTGAAACAAGTGGTCGATGCTATGGTCGTTGAGATGCACGCTGGATTGGCATCTGATGGGGGGAGTAAACTCAAGATGCTTCTTACTTATGTCGATTCGCTTCCTGATGGGTACATTTTTTTGATATATTCCTCGAGTTTTTTCTTTGAAATATTTGATCTGAGGCTTTTCATTTTCGAACTATTTGGGTTTAGTTGAGCAGACTATTTATTGACTTATTTGGGGTTTTTGGTTTTTTTATTTTCCGTTTCTATTATTATTACATTATGATGATTTCTCTTGGCATTTTTATCGTGAAGTTAAAAACTTTATCGTTAATTAAGTATTTAGAGCTTACTGGTCTCCTAAAGATTTCGATTTTGTGGATTAAAATCAAAATGGGTATTAATTTCTCGTTCAAGTGTTTGAATTTGAATATTTGGAGAGAATAGTGGAGAACAGAGTAAGTTTGACTAGAGAGAGAGAGAGAAGAGAAGAGGAGAAAATGGTGAAAAAACACTAAAAAGAGGAAAAAGAAAGTGACTGCTTCTTGTATTATCTGGTCCAATAAGAATAAAAACAGGGTAGTTTATATTTATGGCCATAAATTAAAGACATTTATATTTTTGTTCCAATATAAATATATGGACCTACTCTTTAACGATCTCACTTTGTCTCATAAATGAATGCTTCTTATGCATTTTAATCCCTTTATTAGTTAAAAGTATGCCATTTCTAAATCATTCCTCTTTTCAAATTCTAAACTTGTTATCAAGGGTATGAAAATTTCATCAAATTATTTCACATTAACATTGTTTTTCACTCCTTTAATAACAATTCTTTGAAATTTTTAATCTTTTCGTAGAAAAGTACAAGTCTTGCGTGTTCTCTGGGTTTTGAATTTGCTTGACTGGAATTTGGACCATTTTAGTGCGTATTATTGCAACATGGTTCCAAAATTCAATTGTTTTTAACAAGATTTTTTTTCTTATTCTTCGTCTTTTTCTGTGGACCATAACAAAATGATTTTCTCTGATCCACTGTAGACTTTGGTCCCCCAAAATCTATTGAATTATACTCAAATTTTTTTACATACTACATATTATTCAACTATTCATTAAATAAATTAGTAAATTAATTCATCTATTTAAAAACAGGAGTGAAGAAGGGATTTATTATGCGCTCGATTTAGGCGGTACCAATTTTAGGGTTTTGAAAGTCCAGCTTGGCGGTACAGGATTCAAGATTTTAAATCACAAAGTAGAAAGACAACCAATTCCTCAAGACCTAATGACCGGTACAACCCAGGTACTCGAGCACTAAATAATCTTTATTCTCGTCATAAAATTCTACAAATTTACGATTCTTATGTATTTTGCAGAATTTGTTTGATTTCATCGCATCGAGATTAAAACAATTCGTCGAAAACGAACAAGAAAATTTAGAAGAAATTAGAGACGAAGAAAAGAGAGCATTGGGATTTACATTTTCTTTTCCAGTTCGACAAAGTTCAATTTCCTCTGGCCGTCTTATTAAATGGACAAAAGGTTTCTCCATTGAAGATACTGTAAGTTATTTATTTATTTATTTTAGAGTAAATATTTAGAAAATACTTTGATAATACTTTGGACAAACTGATATGACATTTTACTTACTAGCCCCTCTATATTACTAAAATTATTAGTTGGTTATGAGTTGTTAAATAAAAAAACACATCACAACTTGTGAAGTTCAATGTATATTGTTTATGTTATACTTGGTTTGTAATGTTGTATAATATATAGTATATGTTAGGTATAATGTACCTGTTAACATATGTAATCTTATATTTATGTACTTGAGTTTATATGCAAGTGTTTTATAATAATTTTGCAGATTGATAGAGATGTAGTACAATGTTTAGACGATGCAATGAATAAAGAAGGGCTAAATATGCAAGTGGCCGTTTTGGTAATTTTACATTGACACCCTTCAAAATCCTATAATATTGCATATGAGATATACCCTTCAAAATTAATTGATTTTTTTTTTTCTAATTAGGTGAATGATACGGTTGGTACGTTAGCATTGGGACATTATTATGATGAGGACACAGTGGCGGCGGTAATAATCGGTACCGGTACGAATGCTTGTTATGTTGAACGTACCGATGCAATCATTAAATGCCAAGGCCTTCTTACTAATTCTGGTTCCATGGTACGTACCGTATCTCTTTTTACTTATAAAAAAAAAAATTATGATTATATTTTTGAAATGTTTTTTTATTTTATTTTAGGTTGTAAATATGGAATGGGGGAATTTTTGGACGTCTCATTTACCGAGAACGAGTTATGATTTGGAACTAGATGAAGATAGCCCTAATCGGTCTGAACAGGTAAACAATAATTGTTAAATTTGCAAGAAAGTCGTTGCATTAAGCTTAAATTGCAAAAACCTTATTTTTGTGGTTTTTATAATAAAATTAGGGTTTTGAGAAAATGATATCGGGGATGTATTTGGGAGAAATTGCGAGAAGAGTACTTCATAAAATGGCTCTAGAATCTGATATTTTTGGCGACGCTCTCGATAAATTATCCGAACCATTCATATTTAGGTAATAATTTGTGCTTTCAATGTGTATAATTCAGAAAAAGAAACGAAAAGGTTATTTTGGTAAATTTTACAAAATTACAGGACGCCATTGATGGCCAAGATTCACGAGGACGACTCTCAGGATCTCAGAGAAGTAAAACGAATCCTCGAAGAACTTTTACAGGTTTCCACCCTATTCTCAAAACAAATTACTTATTTAAAAATTGTTTTCTATTTTACAATCCATTATTCATGCTTTTATCAGATACAAGAAGTTCCGTTAAAGACAAGAAGACTCGTAGTGAAAGTATGCGACATAGTGACGCGAAGGGCCGCGCGGTTAGCCGCCGCAGGAATAGTCGGAATCCTGAAAAAAATCGGAAGAGACGGAGGAAGCGGAGCCTCTTCGAGCGGCAAGCCCAAATTGCAAACGAAAAGGACGGTGGTGGCAGTGGAAGGAGGACTCTACGAGAAGTACTCGATGTTCAGAGAGTATTTGCACGAAGCGATCGTAGAGATTGTAGGGGAGGAAATTGCGCGCAATATTCGTCTGAGGGTTTCGGAAGACGGGTCGGGTATGGGAGCGGCGGTTCTGGCGGCCGCGCACTTGTCGAATAGAAAACGTTACGTATAGGTTTGTTCTTATTTACGTGTAACTCTCTGTGCAAATGTATAAAAAAAAATGGATTGTTCTTATTGTTTCTTATTATTATTTATTATATGTACATCATTATCTTCCTTAATGCTAAATTCAAGTTTCGAATAAATATCAAGTGTGAACGATCAAGGTTTTCTTGGATTTCTTGCGTTCGCCATAGAGATAAGAAGCGAGGCCCCACAATGCGAGGGCAAGAGCGACGCCTTTTTCGCTGCTGAATTTCTCGTGAAAGAAGACGACTCCGAGGACTTCGACCACGGGGATGAAAACCGCGACGATGATCGCTGCGAGGAGAGTGTTCACGCAGAAGATCACGCCCACCGTGCCTAAGAAGAAGAATTGCCAGAATATTGCGCACCATGTGAGCACTACGTAGTATTTGGTTTCGCCTAGGCCGTAGTTCTTCGCCTCTTCGCGTATTGCCTGAAAATAGAAAGATTAAGATAAACTCAAATGAGTTGGTCAAAGTGAAGAATTGTGACACAGTGATACATGCATGACTTCTCGATTGGATTCTTTGAGTGATGGATCGAATCATACACGTGACTATTGACTCGTTTGTGTATTATAGTGATGGTAAAGTCATGTGGAATGATTTGACTGCATAATATAGAACTAAGTACCGCATAATCACTATTCCAAAATTAATGTTTTGTTTATATATTATTAATGCCCCTTGATATGAGTAATTCAAAAGTATTTCATTAATGTCACATAATCAGTATACCAAAAATACTTTCATGTATGGAAATATCTTTTGTTTAATCTCAACATCACTAGTAATAGCAGCCCTCTTGAACAAAAGGTCGAAAACATGATTAACTCAATTGCATAGTGCTGTTCCAAGTTGTCACACATATCTATGGTGCGGTTAAAATACTAAACTATTTCACCATATTCAGGTTTCATGCCACGAACTAAAACCCTAATTATTGATTACCTGAAAGTCCTTGTTGATGACCATGCCAACTAAGCAAAACACCGTGGCGGAGGCAGCCATGACGACCTGCATCTCCATGACAAGTGTATATGTGATCTTCTTCCCCGACTTTTTATACGTAAGTTCTATCAATGGTAACACGAGCCCGTACAAGGCGGCAGTTGCGATCATGAGGAAGAATCCGAGGTAGTATTGCCTGTTCGTCACCCCCTCTGGCCGGTCCGAGCTCACGTGGAGACCGAGCATCACCGCACCGGTAGTGAGCAAAGCAATGGCGTTTATCGAGAAGGGGGTGAATCTTTGCTTCACAATCAAGAAAGCAAAGAATGCCGTGAAGGCGAGATGAGTGGATAGAAGAATTGCCGAAGTGGAGACAGGGAGGAAAGACAATCCATATGCATAAAGAAAATCATCGACTCCGGTTAGAAAGCCTAGACCGATACATGCCAAAAATAGTTGGGGCGTGATGAGAAATTTTGGTACAGGATCAAGAACGAGAGATTGGCGAGATTTGTTCCGGCGATTGAGATAACTGATTGAAAGAGGGACGAGAAGTATCGGGAATCCGGCAGTTTCGAGAAAGCTGGACAGCCAATTCCTGCGGCCACCATGCCGGTAGTAGAGACGGGAGGTGAGGGGACCGCCGGTGTCTCCGAGGCCTAGTAAGATACAACTCAGAGCTGTGAGAAATCTTTTCATGCCATTGTTTGCTTGGAGGGAGCTCACTGTCCCATGAATTTCACTCTTTGGTTCCATTCTTTTAGGAATTTGGTTTTCGTGAACACTTGAAGAGTGCTGTAGTTATCGTTGAATGTATGCAACAAAGTTTGTGGTTATATCACTTGTGTACAATTCATGTCCTCTACAATTTTTCTTAATTGTATAATTCGTAATTTATAGATACTTTGTTTATTTTTGTACATGGATATTTGTTTTGCACCCAGATTAAATGGCAGACAAATAAAATTGCAGTAATAGTCAAATATTTTGGTTCTACTGATTTTGACAAATTTATATCCACCAAAATATTTCAGTATATGTATTTTTCCTAAAGAAGATTTTTTCCAGAGAAAATATAGTCAAATTGGGCCCATTTGATAATTTCTGACATATGGGCCTGTGGCCTAGAAGATTATTTTTTCTTAATTTTTCGCCTAATTTACTATGACAAATACAATGCATTTTATTTACCACCACATTCTTTCTTAATTAAGGCACTCGATATGATTAAGCAAAAATACTTTTATTACTGTCACCAAGTGTTGTTAACAAAACGAAAATATCTTTTGGTTCTCTCAACATCAATAAAGTAATAGCAGCCCACTTCAACAAAAGGTCGAAAACATGATGGACTCAAATTCAATTGAATTGACCACATGTATATTTGTACAAGGAATTCTAAAATGCACTCTCATTTCATCAAAGAAATCGTGATGTCATCATCATGATATCATGAAACAATTTTGGATGAAATGGATCTTCAATTTGCTCTCAAAAATTATTTCTAATTAATAATGATTCTAATTAATTTATAATTAATGAACATCTAATTGAACTAATCAATGGTCTAATTAATTAAATTTCAATTAAAATAACTAAATTTAAATTACAAATTTAATTGAAAGAACATTTAGGTGCAAATTGAGAACACTTTTCACCCAACTTTAATTGATGACGCATCACTACAAGTTTGGTGAAATGGAGGGGCATACCATAATTTCCCTATATGTCTAGTGCGACTGAAAAATACTTAAAAATAAGTATTTCTACTAGAATTCTAATTTAAGATCCGCTTTGTAAGCATTGACTTGCATTATCTTGTTCTTTTGGTATATATATGACAATTTTAACATTAATTTTCATATTTTTTTCTCTCGTAGTTGTCGATGTAGTTGTCGATGAGCCAATAGCCCAGTCAGTTGAGTGCGAGACATCAAAATCATATGTATTTAAACATCTAACGTTACAAAATGACACGTAGCGAAAATTTCGTCCACGTGATCATCGTCAAAAAAGATATAATCAAAATTTGTGTGTTTTTTTTTTAATTGTATGAATTATTAATACTTTATGGATGTTTATGTTTTTATTATTATGAATTCGAATGAATTTATGTTTGTATGGACTGTTTGATGTCGAAGTAGGGATGTCTACGGGGCGGGTCGGGTTCGGGTAAGCCTCCCCCATACCCGAATCCGAATTTTCGGGTATTACCCGAACCCGAATCCGCGGGTAACGGATATACCCGAACCTGTTACCCGAAAATAATCAATACAAAATAAAAAATAAAAAAATTATAAATTATTATACAAATACGTAAAATCACCAATAATTTTGTATACATAAAATAAACAACTTGTACAAAATACATTATAAATACAAATATTACAAATAATTAATCCATAAAACACCACAAATTTTCATATCATTGAGTATTTTCGGGTATTTTTCAGGTATTTCTCGGGTATTTTCGGGTTCGGGTATTTTTTCGGGTTCGGATATACCCGCTGGTAAAATTTTACCCCCGTACCCGAACCCGAATCCGGAGCGGGTATTTTTTTCGGGTAATACCCGACCCGCGGGTATTTTTTTCGGGTATTACCCGTCCCGTTCGGGTCGGGTACCTGCGGGTTCGGGTTTTACCCGACCCATTGACATCCCTATGTCGAAGTAGGTGAAATTTGAAGCGATCTCAAATCCCTTCGGTTATTTAATGTTGCCTAACAATTTTAGGTTATACTTGTTCCCTTCAATATCTCATCAAGTTATTGATGTGTTAGACAACGTATAATAAATGTATTAAATGTTAAATTATATTAAATAGTAAATCATAATAATTGATAAACCGTATTAATTACATGATGAATCACATATATTATGTGATAAACCAAATTATTAAAGAAATATTTGGTTTATTTATTTTTTGATTATATTTAATATTACACGGGATCAGTCATATTTTTTTGAAGAAATATTTAATTATTTTATCTTCAATCTTTTTTTACATGATCCAATCTTTTTTTTTTAAAGGGGGAAGTCAAAAATAACAAATTTATCCCTCTAAAATTATTAATAACATATTTATCCTCTCTAAACTCAACTAGTATCATATATATCCACTTAATACTTATAAATATCAAATTTACCCCTGCTGTTAAGTTTTTGTTAAATTTATGTTAACCAAACTGTTAATCCAGATTTTAGATTTAATTAAAATAACAAACAAAAATATTAATGACAAAAATACCCTTTTATTTCATAATTGAACCCTCCGAGACATGTCTATTCCCTTCTTTCTTTCTTCGTGTAGCTCTCTCCTCTCCAGTACATACCTCTTCCCCATCGTAGCTTGTTTTGTCGCTGGCGAAGAAAGGAGATAGAAACCTACGACAACTTCTCGACTGGAGAAGGAGAGTGGTGAAAATTAAGTCTAATGGCGGATATGGTGGTTGTTGAATGCTACTAATTATACCATGCATGATTGAATCCATGGCGGTCATGGAATATTATTATTGAATAAAAAAAAACAACAACATTATAACTTGTTGCTGATTTTATGACTGTCACATAATGGTCGAATCTTGAGAATTGGATATTATTTTACCATTTAGGCTAATTTCAAATTAAATTATCACTTGGTTTGTTTCTTTGTTTTGTTGCCTATCAACTGTTCGAAGAAATTATCGAATAAGAAAATTTGCAAAATCATGTTAAGTTGATTTTCGGATTTAATTGCAGACCATACATTTGAGCTAAATTTTAATCGCAAAATCATGCCGATATTTTTTTATATATCTAACTTTTTCCTTAGAAGTATTTTGTATTTATGTTAGAGATTGATCCTAGTTCAACTCTTTGTTAAGCTTCAATTAATTGAGATTTAAATTTTGTTGTCAAACTGATCCTGCTTTTTCACAGAATTTTAGGCATTATCGTATTCTCACAAAAATATTTAGAATTAAAGTTCTTTTTATTGTTTAAGAGTTAGGAAATTGAATCTTAGTCAATTTAGAATTTAAGGTTCCAATTAATTTGAAATGAAATGAAATCACTAAAGCGTATCGATTTTCAACTTGAATCTTGTTTTCAAAATTTATTTATAACATATGTTTTTGGTTCTTTACATTTGTAAATGAAGTTTGCGAGGAGAAAGCAAGACGTCGAGATATAAGAAAATTACCAGTAAATTAAGCTTGACACTTTAGTTACGTTTTTATCTATTTGTTGTATGTGTCGGAGGAGAGAAATGTTAGATTGGAATTGTTTAGTATCTTGTACCTGTTGGGTGTATCGTGGCAAAAGAATGCGAGATTTATATTGTAAATTTGTGTCTACTTAAATGTTGTATGTTGTGGAAATAGTTGTTCGGTGTTTTTTTAGTACAACTTGAGTTAGTTTATATATTAATACGAATATTTCAAAGTTTACAATTCCAAGTTTACCTAAATCTTACCAGTCACCACCATATACACGAATTCTTGATGTATATACAATACAATTTTGTAATACTAAACCATTTACATACATACAAATTCAAGGTATATACAAGTTCAATCATTCTTGAAACGTTTGATGAACGGTCAAGATGCTCGACAGAAACAGCCAAAGAAGCTCGCGAATAAATTGTGTTCTCTCTCTTGTAGTATGGCAATAGTTCGTAAGAACCTTAAAGAAGACAATCAGATGAAATTATTGCAGAATTGAGAAAAATTTAAATCTAAGAAGTTCAAAAGAGTAAAGAATAATCATATGAGATAGTTTGGGCATTTCGACAAACATCTAAAAGACAACTAATAAGAAGTTGAAAAATTAAGAGGATACTTACAGATTTGCACACTTCATAGCGATGTGTTCGGAAACTCATCGAATTTTACTGGTCTTGAAGAAAGAAGAACCGGAACTGCTAGGAAAAGAGTAGTCGAAATCTTCAGAAAATAACTGGAACTGAAACATCGCTCTCTATTCCGCTCCAATGACTCTCCTCTATAACACACGACTTCAAGATAACAAGGAAGAGACATAGATATGATAAATTGTGAACATGGAGATGTGCTGGACAACAAGAAGATGTAATTGAGAGAGGGAGAGATCTCGTGAAAGGAGGAGAAAAGGTCGATATAGAGAGGAGATACTGTAATATCAAAGGAGGGGTAAAATAGTAAAATTACATATGTCTCTGTTATATTTAACAGAAAATGTTAATTGGGATAAATTTGATATAAAATGAGTTTAGCAGGGACAAATATGTTATTACAAATTATAGAGGGATAAATAAGTAATTTAGATGTTAAGAAAGGACATGATTGTAATTCCCCCAAAAATTAATTAATAAATGTAAGCTTCATGCACCATTTTCTATTATTTATTTTTTAAGAGATAAAAAGTTATATTTCTAGAGAGACAAGCAAGGAATTATAAAATAATATCAGGTTACCTTATTCATCATATTCCACTGCCAATATTTACATAATTCTAATATTTCAATTTATTATATTTTTTTCTTTATAAACTCAGAATTAAATAATTAAAGAGTAAATAACGACATACAAATTTTCAGCGCCAAGACAATGTCTTAACTTAAAATAAACAAACTTTTTAGCAGTTCCTTTTAATAATGTACATTCACTTTATTTTCAAAAATATAATAAATATACGAGCTAATGTATAATTCATATAACATTAAAAAAATTAGGGGCAATTTCTTCTATGTCCCTACAAAAATTGAAAATAACAAATTTATCCCTCTAAAATGAACAATTACATATTTATCCCTTCAAAACTAATTTATTTCAAATTTATCAAAACTTAACAGATGAGTTAAATTAACAGAAAAATAATTTGTTGACAAATGTATCCCTAATATGAATCCTTTAAGAATTTAACACAAACCCGTTAAAATCTAATCCAAATCCGAACCCGTTCAGAATTTCTAGACCCATCCTGAGAGAACCCAAACCTATCTTTCTCCAAACCCATGAACAATGGCGTTCAGTGTTCTTCTCCAAATCGTGATTCTGTTGAAGCTGTCGATCTCGGGCAATTTTGCGACACGACGTTGGCGACTTATCTGATGTCGCCGAAGCTCTGGCGTTGGCGACATTGGCGGCTTCCCCAAACCCGTTGAAGCACTGGCGAATGATGAAGCTAGCCGCCTCGGTTACTATTTGGTAGAGTAAAAGGACGACACTATCTGGATCTTGTACAATTTCTAACTTTATTCGTTCAAATCTCATTTTGGTCTGTATAATTTTCAATTTTTAATTTTTCAATTAGGGGTTATCGAAATAGTTTAATTGGGGGTTATCGAAATAGTTCAATTGTGGAGTTATTATCCAGGTTTGCAACTAGGCTTAGAAGAATCCGATCCAATCAATTCGAAATTTTCATCCTCCATATTTTGCAGCTCTCCTCTCCAGGTTTTCTGACATTCTTTTTTTTGAGAAATGGTTTTATCACATTTTCTCTCTGTTTTAACTTCTGAGCAGAGATTGCACCATTACTATATATTTCAAGAAGTTGAAATCTTTTTAGGTTGGTCATGCAATTTTATTTTCTGTGATTTTTAAGAGATTGCACTGTTATTGTGATTTTCATGATAGCTTATGTATATTTTCATCCAATCAATTCGAATAGATGAATAGATTAAATGAATAGATGAATAAACATGAACTACAATTCTTTATATATGCAGATAAATGCTTCGAGAGATTTCTCCCAAGGTCATGATATAAAGATAAACTTCTAATTTATGCATGGTTAAACAAGTTGCGAAATTGGATTACGAGTTGCGGAATTGGATTTCGAATTGTGTTGTAATCATTGTAATCGTGTTGTAATAGTGTTGACTGTTGTGGTCGAGTCGGGGCATTATTTTGAATCATGTTGTAAAAATAGTTTAACACTTCTAATTTATGCATTATCTTTGTAATCGTGTTGTAATAGTCTTTGTAATCTTTGTAATCGTGTTGTAAAAATAGCCGTTGGAATTGGGACAGTAGCCCTAATTTTAAATTCGAATGGAATATTTTCGTATATATCCTTACAAACTTTAAAATTGTTTAACACTTCACAACTTATTAAAATGAGGATATATTTTTAAGGTTATCTGATATTTGTATTTCTAAATTTGTAGGGTTATATTAGCGACGGGGGTCTGACTTCAGCGACTGCCCGTCGCAAATAAAACGCCCTTTCTGAGTTGGACCGTCGCAGAAGCATATTACCGACGGTTTTATTAGCGACGGCCCGTCGTATATGCTTAAATATTTCCCCGGCCCGTCGCTAAACTCTAAACCCGTCGCTAATAGACTGCTACGGCCCGTCGGCGATGCTAAACCCGTCGCTAATAGCCTGCGTTGGCCCGTCGGTGAAACAATGCCCGTCGCAGAAGGCCCACTAAAAACCGTCATATATTTTCAAAAGCTCTCCGTCGGCCCGTCGCTAATGTATCCCCGTCGCAGATAAATATCAGCGTCGGCCCGTCGCTAATGAAGCCCCGTCGCAGATTCGCCCGACGTGAATTCAAAAAGATCAGCGTCGGCCCTTCGGTGAAGTTTATACACATTTACTTAACCCCGCTGGCCCCCTTCTCTCTCTTTACACTCATTCACCCCTCTTCCCCTCTTCTCTCCACACAGCGCCGCCCCTCTTTCCCCTCTTCTCCACAGCCCCCTGCCCCGCCCCTCACTACAGCCCCGCCTCCCTCTTCTCCTTTTCTTCACTACAGCCCTATCTTTTCATTCCTCTCTTCTTCTTTTCTTTCCATTCTTCTTTCGAGCTTTGAGTGTGCTGCCGGACTAAGGTGTTGGAGTTCGATCTTAGGAGCTTTGGTGGTGGTCAGTGTGTTGCCGGGAGCTCATTTGGAGCTTTGGTGGTTGTCAGGGTGCTTTCGGTGGAGTTGGAGTTGGAGTTCGAGTTTTGGTGGTGGCCGTGGGCATTGGTACTCTCTCGAGCTTTGGTGGTGGCCGTGGACATTGGTTCTCTTGCTAGATGAAGGTATATAATTTTATCTCATTGTTTTATTATTTCGAGTTTTAGGGTTTCTAAATTTTTTCGAGTTTTAAGTACTCTTAGGGTTTTTAAATCCTGTTATTTTTAAAAAAAATCGAGTTAAGGCGTTTTTTTTTAAATCCTGTTCTTTCTATGTTATTTTACATCCTGTTCTTTTTTAGTTTAAATAAAAATTATTTTGTTTTTTAGGTTATTTTTGTTTGTGTTAATTTCTTTTTTTTAAACTAAGTTTTTCTAGTATAGAATTATTTAATTTCTGTTGTTTAATTCTTTTCTTTAAACTGTTTTTTTTAAGTGTATGTAATTCTTTTTTAATTCTTTTTTAAACTGTTTTTTTTTAAGTTTACGTAATTTTGTTTTAATTTATGTATTAATTCTGTTTGTTATATAATTATTTATGTGTAGGTTACTTATTTAATTTAGGAATATTTTGAAATATTATATTTTGTTTGAAATATTTTAAACTGTTTTATATTTTGAATTCATGTATATTTGAAATATTTTAAACTGTTTTTGTAAGTGTATGTAATTCTTATTTAATTCTGTTTTAAACTGTTTTATATTTTAAAATATTCATTTTATATTTTATTTGAAATATTTTGAATTTATGTGTAGAAAAATCGCAAGCTGGAGGAAGATATGAAGAGCAAGATGGAGGAGGATTTGTGTGTTTCAATGTTAGAAGATTTCAGGAGACGTCGACGCCACCATCGGGATTAAGATTTTATTTGGTACGATTGAAGACGATTGCTGGTACCGGTTCGATTGCTGCTACTATGGTTTAGATCTTTGGAGCTTGGATTGAAGACGAAGATTCAATGGGATGTTCTGGAGCAGGGTCAGGGACGATTCTTATTGGTACGGCTTGAATTGTTCTTAATTATTTTTTATATAATTAGATTTATGCCCCTGAAATTAACTAATATATTTAATTAATTTTATGTGCAGTTTTGATGGTTTGAGTTGTATCGTTGCGTATATGTCGTGCCGGAGCTGGAGCTGGAGCAGGAGATGGATGTGGAGCAGGAACTGGAGCTGGAGCTGGAGCAGGAGATGGATGTGGAGATGGAGCTGGAGCAGGAGATGGATGGGGAGCCGGAGCCGGAATTGACGGCTTGAGATGGTTTCTGGCTTGAGATGGTTTCTGTGCAGGAGATGAATTGAAGGCTAATATGGACTGGTACGGGTCCGATTAGTGGTACAATTTGGATAGTAAATGGGACGGCTTGGATTACTTGTTGGAATACCGGTACTCTTCGATTAACGGCGTTGAATCTGTATATTTGTGAGATTATGTGTTTATTGTGAGATTATGTGTTTATGTTTATTTGTGAGAACGAGCGAGTGACATATCATAGTAATATAATAAATGATATATATAAATTAATTCATTTGATATATAAATTATTAATTGATTTGTTAAATATTAATAATAATTAATGTGTTACTGATTAATGTAATAACCTTGTTAATTAATAATTACATAATAACTGAATTAATTAAGTAATATATTATTCAAATAATATACTAATTACCGACGGGCGGTAGGTAAAAAATTTCAAACTCAGCCCGTATAAAATATATTATTTAAATAATACAGTTAGCGTCGGGCCGTCGGAAATAACTGTACCGTCGGGCCATCGGAAATAACTGTATCGTCGGGCCATCGGAAATCCAAAACTGGGACGGGCCGTCGGAGAAAATATACCGTCAAAAATGCTAATATCAGCGACGGCCCGTCGGAGAAAGTAACATCAGCGACGTGGCTTTCTCCGACGGACAAATAGCGACGGTTAGCCGTCGGAAATAGCTTTAGCGACGATTTTCTTGACTTTTAGCGACGGTTTTTGCCGTCGCTGATACCCAGTTCTGTTGTAGTGCCTCTCCAGGTTTTCTGACATTCTTTTTTTTTTGAGAAATGGTTTTATCACATTTTCTCTTTGTTTTAACTTCTGAGCAGAGATTGCACCATTACTATATATTTCAAGAAGTTGAAATCTTTTTAGGTTGGTCATACTATTTTATTTTCTGTGATTTTTAAGAGATTGCACTGTTACTGCGATTTTCATGGTAGCTTATGTATATTTTCATCCAATCAATTCGAATAGATGAATAGATTAAATGAATAGATGAATAAACATGAACTACAATTCTTTATATATGCAGATAAATGCTTCGAGAGATTTCTCCCAAGGTCATGATATAAAGATAAACTTCTAATTTATGCATGATTAAACAAGTTGCGAAATTGGATTACGAGTTGCGGAATTGGATTTCGAATTGTGTTGTAATCTTTGTAATCGTGTTGTAATAGTGTTGACTGTTGTGGTCGAGTCAAGGCATTATTTTGAATCATGTTGTAAAAATAGTTTAACACTTCTAATTTATGCATTATCTTTGTAATCGTGTTGTAATAGTCTTTGTAATCTTTGTAATCGTGTTGTAAAAATAGCCGTTGGAACTGGGACAGTAGCTCTAATTTTAAATTCGAATGGAATATTTTCGTATATATCCTTACAAACTTTAAAATTGTTTAACACTTCACAACTTATTAAAATGAGGATATATTTTTAAGGTTATCTGATATTTGTATTTCTAAATTTGTAGGGTTATATTAGCGACGGGGGTCCTACTTCAGCGACTGCCCGTCGCAAATAAAACGCCCTTTCTGCGTTGGCCCGTTGCAGAAGCATATTACCGACGGTTTTAATAGCGACGGCCCGTCGTATATGCTTAAATATTTCCGTCGGCCCATCGCTAATAGACTGCTACGGCCCGTCGGCGATGCTAAACCCGTCGCTAATAGCCTGCGTTGGCCCGTCGGTGAAACAATGCCCGTCGCAGAAGGCCCACTAAAAACCGTTCGTAGAAATGAGACAGAGAGTATACGTTCGAATGAATTACCATGGTGTTCGTTGGAACGGACCTCTTCGAGTATAAAAATGATTTTATACATTCTCATGACAGAAGTTGTGCGTTCGAACGAACTATATGTTGCGTTCGAACGAACATGCTGCTGAAAGTGTATATTGGATATATACAACCTTTGACCCAATCCTTACCCTATTTTAGTATAAATAGGATGTTTCTCTCCCTATTATTCAGTTCAATCCAGTTAATCATTCTATCAAGGAGTTGAAAGAGTGCGAAGAAAGAGATAAAGAGAACAGAAGAGAAAATAGTTTTCTCCATCTAGAGAATCGAAAGCAATCAAGCAAGTTCGCCGGTGCATCATCTAGGCAGTTGCACCCGCGACCGAGGTGCTACGACTCACGGTGGATACGAGTAGAAGAGCGACACTTGTGGTTCTTCGTTGTGATCAAACCGAAGGAGAGAGAACCGTCAACGAAGTGGTGGGAGACGTGTGGGCGTGGGACACGCATTTTGTCACCAACGTGACAAGGACAAAAGGAGGATAAGCAATCAACCCGTCGTGCGTGATCAATTTCACGCAGGTAATTGACTATCCTACTTTGCATCATACCCTCGATATCGAAGCGTGATCTCGGGATTTGGGAACCGGACCGGGCCTTCATATCCGCTGCGCAGGCCCGGGGACGGGATAATCCCCTACAGTGGTATCAGAGCAAGCGCTCAGATTCGAGGGTCGAATGTCGTATAAGAGTTATACGCACGTGTGTAAAAGTTACGCACGTTTGCATGATGCTGGATATTTAGAAGTTTAATTTTTCGTTAAAATCACAAGTGGAATTCACTAGAGATCAATCAAGTGATGATTGAGAGTATCTAGGAATGATCGTGAAAATGTTTCATGATTTATCGTTTTGGAAACGAGCGAAAACGGAAAAACGGCGAAAAACTGCATGAAAACAGGGTTTTCAGGGCCTCCAGGGCCAGTTCGTTCGAACGGACACATGGGCATGCGAGGATGCCACCAGGGGTCTTGAAAGACAGTGAAAGTTTGTTCGAACGGACTGACAGTTCGTTTGAACGAACTGCGAACTGCCCCTGGTTGGCAGAATGCTGTTTTTGTTTTTGCGATAACTTTGGCTACGAAACTCGAAATTTTAAGTTCTTTATATCGAAAGAATCTGCATCACTCATACTTGCATATAAAATGATTGTTAAATTTTAATGGTCAATCAAATCTTGTGATGGTGATATAATACGATTATGTCACGTATACAAACATGAAAGTCATGATCCCTCATAATACTTAAGTCGTGGAAATGCCTTCCATGTCCACAAACACCGAGTTTGGTGTTACGTTTTACGTGGGTTCAGGCTAAAGTCGGGCACGTGATATTGTAACTATCGAAAGGGTGGCAAGCATTAAATAAGGACTCGTGAGGCCCAGGCTAAAGTCGACTCACAAGTAGTTTATTTGAACGATACGTTGGATATGGTTGTGACTTAACCGTCCTGGCCAATCGGATTGGAGTTCGGGGCATAGATCGAATGCACACACACGGAACTGGGATTTTATATGATACGATCCATCACCGAAATTCTATAAAGGTTCAAGAGTCGTATTGGATACGATTGGATATTCATCCTACCTAAATAACGGGATCCCACACGATAGGCTAAAATCACTTGTGGGAGGAACGGAAATATGGGTCTTGAATGTCATGGACTTGGAGTCCCGTGTCGGTATGAGGGTTACCGACTCGACAAAAATGTCATATTCATATATTCATCATGTAAGCCTATAAGATAAGTACACATCGTTAGTAAACAATCTTTATTTCATTTGTAGAGCATGTCTTCAAGTAACACCACCACCTTATCAATCAGATCGGTATTAGAAAAGGAAAAACTAGTAGGATGGAACTATCTAGATTGGCACCAAAACCTGAGAATCGTTC
Source organism: Luzula sylvatica (assembly GCA_946800325.1). NCBI lineage: Eukaryota > Viridiplantae > Streptophyta > Magnoliopsida > Poales > Juncaceae > Luzula > Luzula sylvatica. The sequence continues at coordinate 43,250,919 of OX326960.1, forward strand.
TTAGGCAAGAGGATAAAAGTCACGTATTGGATACGGCTCTAGTAGCACCAGCTAGTGATGCTGCGACCGAGGTCAAAGCAGAATTCGAGAAACTTAAGAAGGACTCGAATGACGTGACATGCCTTATGTTGGCGTGCATGGACGCAAGTCTTCAAAAGCAATTTGAAAATTCGGATGCATATAATATCAACATCGTGCTCAAGGAAATGTTACAAGAGCAGGAGCGTATTGAACGGTTCAATACTCTCAAAGAGTTGGTGAACTGCAAGATGTCTTCGGGGTCTTTTGTGAGCACTCACGTGTTGAAAGTCCAAACTCTCATAGACCGTCTAGAGAAGTTTGGAGAGAAATTGTCGACGATTATGCAGTAGGATTTGATCTTGTGTGCACTTCCTCCAATGTTTTCTCAGTTTGTGACAAATTATCACATGCATTCGATGAATAAAATGATCCCTGAGCTTCATGGAATGCTCAAGAATTTTGAGTCGGAGATGTTGAAGACATCCGGGGAGAACAAGGCAAGAGTTGTCGGAAATGTTCTCACGATTCAATCTAAGGGTCGTAAGAGATCAAGGTCCAAGGGCGGTTCGGTTAAGAAAGGTTCAAAGCCAAATACAAAGGGAAAGGAGAAATCCAAATATGAGACGTGCCACAATTGTCACAAGATTGGACATTGGAAACGCAATTGCAAGTCTTACCTCGAGGAGGTGAAGAAGGGCAAGACGGCTTCGGAAGCCGGTTTCTCAGGTATTAACGTTATCGAAGTTAATCTTTCAACTATGAATCACTGGGTATTAGATACCGGGTGTGGAACTCATATTTGTCGAAATATGCATGGTCTAAGTAATAGTAGAAGATTGGCACGAGGCGAGGTGGATCTACGCGTCGGGAATGGAGCAAATGTTGCTGCTTTAGCCGATGGCGTTTATAATCTTACTTTGCCTAGTGGACTTATATTAGTACTAAATAATTGTTATTTTGTACCGTCCTTATGTAAGAACATAATAAGTGTATCGAGACTAGCCAATGATGGCTATGAATTTATTATTAGGAATAATGAATTTACGATATGTAAGAATTCTATTATCTATGGAAATGTTCTATTAGAGAATGGTCTTTATGTATTGGATTTCGATCACGAAAATAATGAGTCTGTTTATAATGTTAAAGCAAAAATGATTAAACTAAAAGTTGATAGTCGCACTTTATTTTGGCATTGTCGTTTAGGTCATGTGAATGAGAAACACTTATCTAGACTCCATAAAGATGGATTATTAGACTCATTTGAATTTGATTCATATGGGAAATGCGAGGCTTGTTTACTTGGCAAGATGACAAAGGCGCCGTTCTCCAAGGTCGGAGAGCGGTGTAACGACTTGTTGGAACTCATACATTCGGATGTGTGTGGACCGATGAGCATCGAGGCAAGAGGAGGCTACCGATATTTCGTTACGTTTACGGACGATTATAGTAGATATGGATATATCTATTTGATGCGTGCCAAATCAGAGACCTTTGAAAAGTTCAAAGAGTTTCAAAACGAAGTTGAAAATCAGCTTGGCAAGAAAATTAAAACCATTCGATCGGACCGAGGAGGCGAATATTTGAGCTATGAGTTTGAAGATCATCTAAACGAATGTGGAATAGTTCCACAATGGACTCCGACAGGAACGCCACAATGGAATGGCGTGTCCGAAAGGAGAAATCGAACCTTATTAGACATGGTTCGATCCATGATGAGTCAAACTTCCCTTCCAAAATCGTTTTGGGGATATGCCCTAGAGGCAGCGACTTTCTTATTAAACCGCATACCTTCTAAATCGGTACCAAAGACACCATATGAGATATGGACAGGAAAAGTTCCGAAGTTGTCTTTTATGAGGATTAATTTGGGGATGTGAAGTTTTCGTTCGCAAATTAGTGACGGACAAACTCGATCCCAAATCTGAAAAATGTTTATTTGTCGGGTATCCCAAGGAAACAATGGGGTATTATTTCTATAATCCTATCGAAACAAGGTTTTCGTAGCTCGAAGAAGTGTCTTCATGGAGGAGGATTTTATATCTCGACGAGTCAATGGAAATGGAATAGATCTCGAAGAAGTTCGAGACCTGCAAACGAATGTTGAACCGATGAAAATTGATCCGGTTCCGTCAATTGTTGAGGATCCGGAGTCAAGTGCACAAGACGCGATTCGTAGATCGAGTAGGACTCGTCAAGAGCCAGTACGATATGATTTTATCGTGGCAAATGACGATGCAGTCGAAGTCATTGATGATGAGCCGACGTCTTATCGTGAGGCTATGAAAAGCGAGGATTCCAAAAAGTGGCATTCGGCCATGAAATCCGAGATTCAATCCATGTACGATAATCAAGTTTGGAACTTGATTGATCCACCTCCCGGGGTTAGACCCGTGGGATGCAAGTGGGTCTTCAAGAAGAAGACTGACATGGATGGGAATGTGAACACTTATAAGGCACGGCTTGTGGCGAAAGGTTTCAAACAAATTCATGGTGTCGACTATGAAGAAACGTTTTCACCCGTAGCAATGCTTAAATCCATACGGATCTTACTTGGCATCGCTGCTTATTATGAGTACGAGATTTGGCAAATGGATGTCAAAACTGCATTCCTTAACGGGAATTTACAAGAGGATGTGTACATGACACAGCCCGATAAAGTGCGCAAGTTGCAACGATCCATTTATGGATTGAAGCAGGCTTCTCGGAGTTGGAACATACGTTTCGATGAAGTTATAAGTGAGTATGACTTCGTGAAAAATGTAGAGGAACCTTGTGTATACAAGTAGGTTAGTGGGATCCGCATAGTATTTCTTGTTCTATATGTAGACGACATTTTGATCATAGAAAACGACATTCCGATGCTTACAGATGTTAAGAAGTATTTAAATACTCGTTTCACTATGAAAGACTTGGGCGAGGCCGCCTATATTTTAGGCGTGAGGATTTATAGAGATAGATCCAAGAAGTTACTCGGCTTGAGTCAAAGCATGTACATCGACAAAGTGTTGAAACGGTTTTCAATGCATGATTCGAAGAAAGGGTTTCTTCCGATGTCGAGTGGCATATCGTATTCTATTAAAGCTCAATGTCCAACATCGAGTAAGGATAAAAATGCGATGAGCATTGTTCCATATGCTTCAGCGGTTGGATCAATTATGTATGCCATGATTTGTACGCGCCCCGATGTGTCGTATGCATTGAGCGTCGTTTCGCGTTACCAATCAAATCCAGGGGATATGCATTGGATAGCGGTTAAAAACATCCTTAAGTACTTACGAAGGACTAATGATCAATTTTTAATTTATGGTGGAAAGACATCCGTGTTGGTTATTAAAGGCTATACCGACCCAGTTTCCAAACATGTGTCGATGACTTTCGATCACAAAACGGATACGTGTTTTGTCTAAATGGTGGAGCGGTTGTATGGAAGAGTTCCAAACAACCCACGATAGCGGACTCTACAACTGAATCGGAGTATATTGCAGCTTCCGAAGCAGCAAAGGACGTGGTATGGATCAAGAAGTTTGTGACCAAACTTGGTGTAGTCCCGAGTATCTTGGAACATGTAGTTGTGTATTGTGACAATACGGGCGCAATAGCACAATCCAAGGAACCGAGGGCACATCATCGCTCCAAGCACATACTCAGAAAATTTCACTTGATCCGTGAAATTTTGCAACGAAAGGATGTGATCATTGAGAAGATTTTACTAAACCAATCTCGCAAGCGAAGCATGATTACCATGCGAAAGCTATAGGTTTGAGATACCTAGAGGAGGATGAGAGTTAGTTAGTTATCTAAACGATAGTTTCGTAGGACGAGATTAGTCGAATAGTAGTAGTAAACGTTGTATCACCCCAAACTTATCTTATATTAATGCAATTTCGAGATTTTAAAATTTTTCATTTGCATTTACCTTATATGAAAACTGTGTGCGGGTTGTGTAATATGATTACATGAACCCTGATTTGAACTTGTGTGGACGTCGGCATAATACGTGATTATGTGCAGCGAAACCGTCACACCTAAAGTTTCATTTCTAAACATCCCTAGTCGTGAATCAGTTTGCTTAAGAGAGAAGCATTTCTATTTTCCGATAATAGACTGAACGTGTACACTAGTACGTTAGCCGAGGAGATGGTTATGTTTTGCTAATCATGGGACAAGATGCTTGTTGAATCGGGAACGTAGATATATGCTAGGTGACATGTATTGGATATGACCAAAGCCGCGAGACCATGACATGGTTTAGTCATTATAGATGGACTCGCGACGAATAGGGTATTAGGTTCTTTACACTTGAGGGGATCATTGCTTGCATTACGTGCGTAACACAATACTTTGATATGACCTTACGCCTGCCGTAACAGGGGGCTAAAACGGTCATCATTGGGTATTGTCCGAAACACGAAATTCAATGTGAGTCTCCAAGATAGGAATTGTTTATTCCGAAAGGAATAGATATTTCTTAGGCGCCGCTCGATGAGTTGATTAACGAAAACTATGGCCATAGTCAATGATATTATAGGTTAATATCGATTGTAATTTGTTAACTCAATTCGGAATCGGGGAATAAGTGTTGTTAATCAAATTATAAGGATGACTACCACCATGCCATTTGATTAACGGATATCGCGTAACAAGAGAACCAATAACCGCTATTCGAGATAGGCACAATGATCACAATCATTTTTCGTTTTAACATGGGTAGCCATGATGGAGTGACTAGATCCCGCTCATGCATGGGCTTGTAGTGACTTGGAAACAACGAGTCGTACTATGTCGGGCTTGACTGCAAGTTTTGACACATGTGATGTGCATAGCTTAATGTATTTGATACATGGCTATATTCTCTATTATAGTGCATATATGATATGCATGAGTACCTTTTAGTTAGATCTGAAACTGAGTGGGAGACTGAAGGAAATACAGTTTTGGATCAACGGTAAAAGTGTACATATAAGGATGTATGAACATGAATGTTCATGGGTTTGATTAAATGCATAATAGGATTATGCAAAGATAATTTCCAGAAAGTGGTTCGTTCGAACGAATTGTCGGGTGCGTTCGAACGGACCGCTACGTGTATAAAATTGTTTAATACACAATCATTCCAGAGACTTTGCGTTCGAACGAATCTTAGTGTTCGTTCGAACGGATGACTACGAATGTAATTTTGGAATTAACACAAAAATGAGACAGAGAGTATACGTTCGAACGAACCATGGTGTTCGTTGGAACGGACCTCTTCGAGTATAAAAATGATTTTATACATTCTCATGACAGAAGATGTGTGTTCGAACGAACATGCTGCTGAAAGTGTATATTGGATATACACAACCTTTGACCAATCCTTATCCTATTTTAGTATAAATAGGATGTTTCTCTCTCTATTATTCAAGGAGTTGAAAAAGTGTGAAGAAAGAGATAAAGAGAACAGAGGAGAAAAGAGTTTTCTCCGTCTAGAGAATCGAAAGCAATCAAGCAAGTTCGCCGGTGCATCATCTAGGCAGTTGCACCCGCGACCGAGGTGCTACGACTCATGGTGGATACGAGTAGAAGAGCGACACTTGTGGCTCTTCGTTGTGATCAAACCGAAGGAGAGAGAACCGTCAACGAAGTGGTGGGAGACGTGTGGGCGTGGGACGAGCGTTTTGTCACCAACGTGACAAGGACAAAAGGAGGATAAGCAATCAGCCCGTCGTGCGTGATCAATTTCACGCAGGTAATTGACTGTCCTACTTTGCATCATACCCTCGATATCGAATCGTAATCTCGGGATTTGGGAACCGGCCGGGCCTTCATATCCGCTGCGCGGGCCCACGGACGGGATAATCCCCTACACAAGTTTATAAAAGTGAAGCATTATCAATTTTTTCAATTATCCATAAAGAAATTTATACTATAAAAGTGAAGCATGAAGTATATATATATTGCCTAATCAATATTATAATATCATAACATATCAATTTAAAGAAAACTAGAAAGTACAATAATGGTCTCAACATTATACTTATGTATAAAGTTTGCAAAATTGGAGTTCATACAAGAGGCCACGTCACCAGGGGCCTCTTTGTAAAAAAAAAATATTTTTTTCACATTTTGGTCCTTTTATATTTACAATTTGGTCCTTTTTATTTGAAAAAATTACATTTTGGTCCTTTTTATTTACATTTTGGTCCTTTTTTATTTACATTTTGGTCTTTTTTATTTACATTTGGTCCTTTCAAGTTTGAAAAATTACACTTTGGTCCAGGGGCCTCTTTGAAAAAAATTAGTTACATTTTGGTCATTTTTATTTATATTTTGATCCTTTTTAGGTATAGAGTTTGCATAATTGGAGCTCATACATGAGGCCACGTCACCAGGGGCCTCTTTGAAAAAAATTATTTACATTTTGGTCCTTTTTATTTATATGTTGATCCTTTTTAGTTGAAAAAACTACATTTTGATCCTTTCTATTTACATTTTTGTCCTTTTAAGTTTAGAAACTTACATTTTGGTCCTTCGTATTTACATCTTGATCCTCTTTTATTTACATGTCGGTCCTTTTTTACATTTTTGAATTTACATTATAGTTCTTTTTATTTATATATTGGTCATTTTCAGTTTTAGTTCACACTTTGGTACTTTTTATTAACATTTTGGTCCTTTTTAATTTAAATTTCGGTCATTTATTACATTATTAATAATTCCTCTCATCTCATGCCTCCACATCACCACCTTATTATGCCTCCCTATCACCACTTTACTTGGAAAATTTTCAAAAGACTCCTTAAATTTTTAGATATTGTAAAAAACAATTAATTTACATATTATTCATTTAAAAAAAATGCTTTTTTAATTTTAAAAAATTCTTAAACTTTTTGTAATATATAATAATTAAAAAAAAATTACTATATGTTATATGTTATATAATTTTAATATTTCATTCATTACAAATATTCGACTTATGTATTATTTTTCTTGAAAAACTAACATAAAATTATAATAAGTTGAACAATATTATTAAAAGAACATCTTGCAAATATTTAAAAATAAAATATCATAAAACTATTAAAAAATACATAAAAGGAAAACTAAAATAAAAAGTAGATGTTTAAATAGATATTTTTTATGAATATATTTGTAAGATGTTTATTTATTATTATTTAATGTTAGTTTTTTATGAATAAAGAATGGAATATTAAAATTATATAAACAAAATATGTAATAATTTAAATTTTTTTAAATCACTACAAGTTAAGAAGTGTTTATGAATTTTCCTAAAATTAATAAAAAATAACAAAAATAACTTTTAATTATTACATATGAGATTTGGAGGGTATTTTGGAAAAAAAAAATTAATATCATCTATAAGGAGTATTTTTAAATAAAAGTTTGGTAAAGAGTTTTTTTTTTGGAGTTTACGAAAAGATAGAGGATTTTTTACAATATCCAAAAAAAATTAGGGGGTTAAAAATATATCAAATCACGGATGTGCGAATAATCATGACAAACTCGAGGGCTCCCGCGCAATTGCGCGGGGAAAAAGCTAGCTTATGTATAAAGTTAGAAGAAATGAAGCTCATACATGAGCCCACGTCATCAGGGTCTTTTTTGTAAAAAAATATTTTTTAAATTTACATTTTGGTCCTTTTTAGTTTAAAATTTTACATTTTGGTCCTTTTTATTTATATTTTGGTCCTTTTTACTTTCAAAATTTACATTTTGGTCCTTCTTATTTATATTTTGGTCCTCTTTTTATTTACATTTCGGTCCTTTTTTACATTTTTGAATTTACATTTTGGTCCTTTTTATTTATATTTTGGTCCTTTTTATTAACATTTTGGTCCTTTTTATTTACATTTCAGTCCTTTTTTACATTTTAATTTATATTTTGGTCCTTTTTATTTATATGTTGGTCCTTTTTAGTTTTAATTTACATTTTGTATATGTATAAAGTTAAGAAAATTTCTCTCATTTGGTTGCTCCATGTCATCAAATTTTAATAATTTACATATGTACATGTTATTTTTTAATAATGTTAATAAAGTCCTAAATTTTGGTACCATATAATAATTTTAAAAAAGTTATTATATATTTTATTTACATAATTTTAACATTTTGACCTTTGCATTTTTTCTTTGCAAAACTAACATAAAATAATAATAAAACGAACAACAATATTACAAAAACACATTCCAAATATTTGAAAAATAAAATATCATGAAACTATTAAAGAAATAAATAAAAAGAGAATGAAAATAAAAAAAAAACCAGATGTTTAAACCGATATTTTTCTATCAATATATTTTCAAGATGTTTATTTATTATTGTTTATTTTATTATTACCCGATGTTATTTTTTCAAACATAATAAATGAAATATTAAAATTATATAAACTCAATTTGTAATTATTATATATTTTTTGTAATCACTGCATGTTAAAAATGTTTATGAATTTTCTTAAAAGTAATAAAATTAATAAAAAATAATAAAAATATATTTTTAATTATTAAATTTGAAAATAGAAGAGTATTTTTGTCCGTTTGTTTTTAAGATCATTCATAAGAGTATTAGGAAATAAAAGTTTGGTAGAGGATCAATTTTTTTGAAATTTACAAAAAGATAGATTTTTTTTTATGTGTGTACAATCAGATAAAAAAAATGTAGAATCTAATTACGTATTGAGAAAAATAAAATCATGACAGACTGAAGACCTCCGCGCAATTGCGCGGGGAGAAAGCTAATTATTTTAGAAAGAGAACTACTAAATATCTCAACATTTATTCCAACAACTCAGAATTGAAAACGTAATTCAATCATCATGACAACACATATCAAACATAAAACTAAGATCATGAAAGTAATTCAAAGAGTTTTGTAATTTTGTCAATTTATTTGTAATTTACCCACACCCTTATTTTGGACCCAACTTTGTACAATTTTCTTGTGCCACATCATCATTTTCTTTTTAACATCATCACTTTCATTTTAACCATTGATAATGATATGTGGTAAAATTTAGACCCTTATTTTACACTATGTTTTAAGTATTTTTAGAAAGCCACATCATCATATATTAATAATGTGGACTATTTTTATTGGTTAGGTTCATGTTAGACTAAGTTTATTCAATTATTTATCATTTCACATAAGTTTACATGATCAAATATGAATGCTATGGAAGATGAAAAGTTAAAATATGAAATAGTAATAACTTAATAACTAATATTATAAACATACAACATATAGTAGCATTATTTTTAGAATTTTAATTTTCAAAATTCATCAAATATATTCGTTTTATTTTTCTCTTTATTTTGACATCCATATTAGCATAGTTCATACATACGATTTTCCATAATTTGAATTTGTAAAAATATTATGTAAAAAATACAATGCAAAAAAATGCATTTTTACAAAATATAATTTTAATTATTTTATTTACATAATAGAATTTTGAATATTAATATTTTTTTTTTAGAAATTACAACAATACTAATATCATATAAAACTAAGTTGATTATATTTGTGTTTTTAATCAAACAAATTTAATATTATTTTCTTTGAAAAATAATAGAAACAAAAAAGCTTATCCATCGAAAAAAAATCTTAAATTTATACACTTACAAAATAGTAATATTATTTTTAAAAATATAAAATTAACAAAAAATCATATGACATAAAATAATTATATTTATGTTATGCTCAATTAATTTTTAAATTTTTTATTAAATTACTTTCACTATTAAGTTTAATATTATTTATAATTTTCATTGCATTTTGAATCAATAACAAATTATTAGTACTTGATAATTAATGATATGTTACTACGTATGTTGTATGATTTAGTATTTTTTACATTTGATATTGTATGAAATATTGTAAACAACAATGATATAATATTTGTTGTTATGTTTTTTTTGTAAAATCATTTTATACCTCATATATTATTATTATATAATCAAATTAATATAAGTGTGTTACTTGATTAAGGAAATGAATTTTTTTGTCATCATAATGTAAAATAATTGAAAAAGTTATACATAATCATAGACAAATTAGTTCAAATAATTGTATTATGAAGTGATATTATCAATATCATAATATTTATAATTCTTTTATATTACAATAAAATGTAGGGGAATATCCCCGGCCCCGGGCCCGCGCAGCGGATATGTAGGCCCGGTCCGGTTCCCCGATTCCCGAGATCACGCCACGACTTCGAGGGTACGATGCAAATAGAAGGTTAGATCTTTACCGGTGCAAAATTGATTGCACACGAAGGGTTGATCGCTGCCTTCTTTCTCCTGTCACGTTGGTGACAATACGCGCGTCCCATACCACGCGTCTTTCACCGCTCGTTGACTTCGCCGATTCGCTTGATTTCGTCTCCGACTCAATCTACTCGTCCGAATCGATCACAATCGTGAGAGCCTCAGTTGTTGCTCCTCTACGTGTATCCACCTTGAATCGCAAGACGTCGGTCACGGATGCACCTGCCTAGACGATGCACCGGTGAACTTGCTTAATCGAATTGATTCTCTAAACCGTAAAACACCTTTTCACGGTTTCTCTCTTTTACACCTTTTCACTCTCTAGAAATTTGTCTCACAATTTTCTGGATAATTCTGAATGAATTGCTTAGTTAAGATGAGAGAGAAAATCCTATTTATATACAATAGGATCAGGATTAGCCAAAAGGCATGTATATCCAATATACACCCTCTCACACAGAAAACTGCATGAACCTGTTCAGTATTCTGTCCAGACGAAATTGATAAATTTCTCTGACAGAAAATCAACCAACACGAAAGTTGTAGATAATCTCATTATCTACTCGACCCAATTTGGCCCAGCCCAATTGGAGTTCGTATGCAAAAGTTATGACTGTTTTACTAACTGTATGTCATACTGTTGCACCCTTTCGGTATTTCACAGAAACGACACTTATACTTCGTTCATATGAAATATATTTCTACATGAAGGTTATAGATAATCTAATTATCTATCTTACCCAATTTGAACCATTCAAATCGGATTTTCCTACTGAAAGATATGGCTACGAATGTACGACTACATTCGTTTATCCTTGTGTACACTTTTACCGTTGATCCTGAAACTGTATTTCCTTCATAAAAAACATAACTAACATTCTCGCCTCGTAACGCGAGTACTCTCCTAGTCATGTCAAATTCTTCAAAACTAAAAACATATACAAGTTCTACGATTTTTTTTTTTTTGAGTAAATTCGGAGAGGGCTCAAAGTCCCCCTTCCAAACACAATCTCTTCTTTTTTTCTTTTTTTTTTTTTTTTTTTTTATTATTACAAACCCGTAGGCCACATACTCTATTCACTCATTTAACATTTAATCTATAATCCAGTGTCCCCGCCGGGAATCGAACCCCACACCTCTCGCTCCCTAGCCAAGAGGTGTGACCAACTAGGCTAACTCTAGTTGGCAGTTCTACGATTTTTAGATAATCTTATATACAAAACAAAAACTGGAGTAACTGGAAGAGGTAGAAGAAGCATTTTAGTTTGCATTCTCTGAGCGCAGTGCAAAACAGCCGAAAATCCTTTGAAACAAAGTTGGGTGTGCTCTTTGTCTGGTCCTTGTTGTGCGTGTAAGCCGAGGCTCCCGCTTCTGAGAGCCGCCAATATTCCTAAATATTCCTCCATCCACTTCGGTGTACACTTCTGGGAGCTCCCTATTATCATCGTACCGATTTCTAGCTACTCCCAATCCTGTATAACGACCTACTGCAAACCCGCTAGCTGGCATAGCATTTATTCTTGTTATTTTTATCATATGATATAGGTCTGGCGAATGTCTGACTTAAAATGCTTAGAATCAATACGCGCACATGATGACGCGATAAACAGTCTCGTGACTCACGATGGCATAGCATACTCAGCTTCGAGCGATGGTAAAATCAAAGCTTGGGGCAAACGAACCAATTCGTTAAAGAACACACATTGTTTGTCGAGCGCTTTAATCTCGCGAGAAGGCATGCCGTGGAACTCGATAGTGACAAGTGGCGAGACGGAATTGGACCGAAATATCCTCTATACAGGCGGGTCCGATGGACACGTGGCGGGCTGGAAATGTGAGATGGAAAATGATAAGAGGGTTTGGAAGATGGTATGCGACGTGAAAGCACATGACATGGGGGTGATTAGTTTGTGTGTGGTGAGAGAGTTTGTGTTCAGTTGGTCATGTGATAAAGGAATTGGACTTTGGAAGAGAGAAGAAGATGGCGGATTGGGGAAATTAGGGTTTATTAGAGGCCATGAAGGACCTCTGAGGTGCTTGCAAGCTTGAGGGTTTGGTGGGTTCCTCAAGAACAAAATTTTATGATTGAATAAGGAGGAAAGAAATTGGCATTCATTTAGTTTCTGCCTTCTTATTTTTGAAAGAATATAAGTTCATGAAAGTAATTAGAATAGTTTTGTACTAATAATTTCGAAATCATGTCAAATTCTTCAATACTAAAAAAAATATAAGTTCTACAATTTTTACATCTATCTTATATACAAAAAAAAAAATACAACTTTTACATCTATATCTTATATACAAAAAAATAGCTGAAGTAACTGACGAGGAAGACAAAAGCAATTTAATTTGCATTCCCTGAACGCGGCGCGAAACATCCGAAAATCCTTTGAAACAAAGTTGGGTATGCTCTTTGTCTGGTCCTTGTTGTGCGTGTAAGCCGAGGCTCCCGCATCTGAGAGCCACCAATATTCCTAAATATTCCTCCATCCACTTCGGTGTACACTTCTGGGAGCTCTCTATTATCATCGTACCGATTTCTAGCTACTCCCGATCCTGAATAACGACCTACAGCAAACCCGCCAGCTGGCAGCCTCCAAATGGTCAGCGCCGACATATCCCGATCGCTTAATCTAGTCGTACCCGCTGTTGGAAATAATGGCATTTCTTGGCGACAAACAGGACATGAATTTCGAACTGAGAGCCACGGCAGGATGCAATGTTGATGATATATGTGCTCGCATGGCATCTCGCGAGCCTTGCATCCGAGCACGAATGGGTCGGTGCAAACTGCACAGTGAGAATCCGACCCGATATGGCTGGATGAGATGGCTATGGTAGGCATTGCCTCGATCGCAGATTTCGATGCAGGGAGGTTTGAGGTTGAACCCCCCAAACCGTGTCTAGCCATCTGTGCAAGTTGTTCGAGTAACCGGTGGAGACCAGTACGCGAGAATAAATCTGAAATGTTGTCGGGCAACGGGTGCAAACACGCTCCGCCTTCGCGGTTGTAGAACAAGTCATAGTAGGTGTCGTTGGTTCCGGGTCTGTATCGTCGAAGGGCTACTACTTGGTCGAAGGTATTGCGATCGGATTGAAGAGAGGAGGTATGATCAGATTGGGGTGGGGATGGATGATCAGATGGGCGTGCAGCAGCGAGTTGCAAGCAGCAGAGCCCGCGCTGGAGAAAGCCACGGCTGCGAGGAAGGATCCGGTGCGATGGTTCTGCCATGTCGTTCCACTTTCTAATTACGGCTGTGATAAAGACACGGATTACGATGAAACAACGGTGCGAAAAACTTGATTTTAGGAGCTTAAAAGACAATATTGAAGAACGATTGACGAAAATCTAAAGCATGGGAAATTGGAGAAGACAAACAAAGAATTACGCTATATAATTAACAAAACTCATAATTTTCTGTTTCCATTTTCTAATTAGAACTTAGCTGTACCCAACCGCCACTCTATTTGTGGATCAGAAACATGGACAAACACACTCACACGTAACTGATTTTGTTTTGGTTAAATATACGTTATAAGTATTTAGTAACTAATCAGTAATCAAATTTAAATATACATGGTGTCTTCAATTAGTATTAAATAGTGTAAGTGTCAATTACTGGCTCTCAATTAAATGTCGTTAATTTCGCAAATAAAAGTCATATTTTTCCAAACAACAAAAAAAAGTGTACATAAAAATTATTATGTTCAGGTATAAGTATGGATTATAGTTTCATTTGTTAATTTAAAAAATTAATCAAGCACATAATCTACATAAATAAGCCAAATATATAAATATTGATTTCGTATACTTCATGTTTTAATATTCTCAAATACTAATAATGTTATAAAATGTTTTATAATATTTTTCAATTTTTATAACATTTTAAGAATTCATTTCAAGTTTCAACTCGACATATTATCTCGCCTAAAAGGTAAAAAATCCTTAACAAAATCAGTTAGAATTTTCTTTTTGATATTTGAAAATTAATGTGTATAGTCTTTTTGTAAAGTTAAAATTTAAGGAAAGGCCTTGTAGGAACTAGGAGCTGTCAAAGCCATGCGAAAAAAATAACACATGTTTTTTTTTTTAAAAACTTACTTACCTCAATATTTTCAAAAGAAAAAACTTTGGAAACTCCAAAAAAATCTATCAAAATAAAAATTCGTTTTCAACTATCTTTATAGATGTTAAATTTAATATGTGTGGTACTAATTGTTTTGGACCAAAATACCCCTCTAATGTTTAATTTTAACAATTTTTGATATTTTTTTTTTTTTAAAAAAACCTAATTATATTAGCTCATATTTTTACAAAAAAATACATTAATTGACTAGTAACAAATAATAACATATAATTTTTTTAATGTTATATAAATTATACATTAGCTCGTATATTTATTATATTTTTGAAAATAAAGTGAATGTACATTATTAAAAGGAACTGCTAAATAGTTTGTTTATTTTAAGTTAAGACATTGTCTAGGCGCTGAAAATTTGTATGTCGTTATTTACTCTTTAATTATTCAATTCTGAGTTTATAAAGAAAAAAATATAATAAATTGAAATATTAGAATTATGTAAATATTGGCAGTGGAATATGATGAATAAGGTAACCTGATATTATTTTATAATTCCTTGCTTGTCTCTCTAGATATATAATTTTTTATCCCTTAAAAAATAAATAATACAAAATGGTGAATGAAGCTTACATTTATTAATTATTTTTTATAGAAACAAAGTAAAATGCCAGAAGTGAAAATGAAAATGAAATGCCAGAAGTGAAAGTAAAATGACATGTTAAAATATCTTTTCCGAAAAGCTCTTTATGCAATCTACGGTCAGGATCAGATCAATAAAAAAATGAAGAATTTTTGTTGGTGTATGAAAGAAGGGACATATCTTTTATATATGACGCTCCACGAGTGCCGACTTCCGATACCCCGGAAGAAGTGAGGGGCGCACAGCGGGGCTCGGGACTCTCTTTCTGATTGAAGAGGGAATACCGGTATCCCGCTCATAAAGCGCCAGCCTGCTTCTGCTATCCCGGCGGTTTTCTTTGCTTTCTAAACCATCAATTCCCTGATTGATTCGGGAGAGAACGTTTTTCTTGGAATATAAGGGTCTTGTTGTCTCTCTTCATTCTTCTATGTCAGTCAGCTATTAAAAGGGTTAATTTGATTGATTAGCACTCAAATTAATATTAAGTTGGATTAATTCAATTAATGGGTCTAATCAATCCAATTAACCCTTTTAGCCCCTCCTCAATTATAGTTTCATTTGTTAATTTAAAAAATGAATCAAGCACATAATTTGCATAAATAAGCCAAATATATAAATATTGATTTCGTATACCTCATGTTTTAATATTCTCAAATATTAATAATGTTACAAAATGTTTTATAATATTTTTCAATTTTTATAACATTTTAAGAATTCATTTCAAGTTGCAACTCGACATATTATCTCGTCTAAAAGGTAAAGAATACTTAACAAATTCAGTTAGAATTTTCTTTTTGATATTTGAAAATTAATGTGTTTACTCTTTTTGAAAATTTAAAATTGAAGGAAAGGCCTTGTAGGAACTACGAGCTGTCAAAGCCATGGGAAAAAAATCAAACAATTTTTTTTTTTTTAAAAACTTACTTTCTTCAATATTTTTAAAAGAGAACAATTTGGAAACTCCAAAAAAATCACTCAAAATAAAATTTCGTTTTCAAATATCTTTATAGATGTTAAATTTAATATGTGTGGTATTAATTGTTTTGGACTAAAATACCCCTCTAATTTTTAATTTTAACAATTTTTGATATATATTTTTTTTTAAATCCTAATTATATTAGCTCATATTTTTATAAAAACATTAGTTGACTGGTAACAAATAATAACATATAATTTTTTTTTTTATGTTATATGAATTATACATTAGCTCGTATATTTATTATATTTTGAAAATAAAGTGAATGTACATTATTAAAAGGAACTGCTAAAAAGTTTGTTTATTTTTTTTCTAAGACATTGTCTAGGCGCTGAAATTTTTTATGTCGTTATTTACTCTTTAGTTATTCAATTCTGAGTTTATAAAGAAAAAATATAATAAATTGAAATATAAGAATTATGTAAATATTGGCAGTCGAAAATGATGAATAAGGTAATTATTTTATAATTCCTTTCTTGTATAACTTTTTATCTCTTAAAAATAATGTAATAAATATCAAAAATAGGGTTTTGATATTTGTTGATTAATATTCCTAAATTCTCAGAATATAAGACCCATGTTAAATATAACCCTTCCCACGATCAAAACCGACTCCTTATGCGTCAAACTCGTTAAAAGGGTATAATTGTAATTTCATTTTTTATGGTTATTTAAATATATATATATATATATGATAGGGACTTATTTGCATAGTTACCAAACCATTAATAATACAAATAAGTATAGTTGCAAATAAACCCCCATATAGTTGTAAAACCAAGGACTTGCAATTATGAGAGTTTTGTGGGTATGTATGTAATGTGCCATCCACCTCATTAACCCCTGCGACCCACACCTCACCCCTTCCATAGCCATTAGCACACATCAAACACTCATGAAACCCTAAGGAAAAGAAGAGAGAAAAATAAGAAAAAGCAAGGAAAAAAGGATATTTCGCAAAACGAAAGCTGCCATAATCTTCAGGAGGTTGAGTTGTACGAGTTAGGAAGATCAAAAGAGGAATTCCTTCGACGTTTTGAGTTGCTCCATTTTCTGCGTCGTTTCGGTTAATCTCTTATTTGTCGAGTTTATTTCCATTAAGTGAGTGCTACTTTCACTTCTCTCTTATTAAGAATCTAATTACGAGCGTTTCTAGACCTTACATGATAGTCTAGGGTTCTCTCTTTAGAAATCCGTATTTTGCTTTAAAAACCGTATTACTTCACAAAATATATATTATGTAGATTTGATCATATATATGTATGTAGAATTTGAGTTTGATAAACCGTAAGCCAGGCTTACGGTTTTGAAAGATGGTCCTTTGGTAACATGACGCGGCTCCTCCGGCATGTTTTAGTTTGTTAGGTGTAGTGTCGCGTGACCCTGTGGCGCTCTTTGGAGGGAATTGCGTAGCAAACTTGATGTAGTGCAAAGTCCCGATCCATGAGGGGTCTGGCTGTGGCGCATGGATATTCGTCGTCAGCTCATTTTTGTAGGGAATTCGCGCTTCCCGAGCTTTATGTTTTGTTCCAGTCCGTGTGTGACTCGCTATCAGCGCGGGTTGGCACTTCAGTCGAGTGTTATTTGCGCCCTCACCCCGGTAAAACCATTAGTAGTATGTATATGATTAGATATGAAGGTAAGTGATTTTGATTTCGAAAAACCGTGGAAAGTATTTGAGAAATATTTATATACATATATGATTTATGATTTTGATTATTTTGAGCGAGGTTTTTGACTAGCCAAGTATAAGGTCGATCTTAATAAGTTAGGCTCAAAACTCACTCACTTAGTCACTTCCGTGACTAACCATTTTATTTGAATGTTTTGAGTCTAGGTACGGTGGACAGATTTTCCGGGGCAGCGGGTGTCTAGAGTGTGAGTACGACGGTTTCGTTTTCATCGCGGAACCTCCATGTTGTGTATATTTGTTTACTTCCGTTTCTGGCCAGCGAGCCTTTTGTTGATGCGACATCTTGTTTAGTTTGTGTTTGTTTATGTCGTGTTTGTGTTTATAAGCTTCCGCTAGGTTTCTTTTTGTTTGTATATGTTATGGTGATGCATGTATATATGTGCGTGTGTCGTTGTTTTCGAGTTGTGGTATTTATGTTTTTGTGAATTTATCATATAAGAGCATGTGGTATACGAGTTGTATACTGGCGGGTTGCCGCACCCTTTTCCATTTTATTTTGGGGTGTGATAAATAAATAATAGAAAATGGTGAATGAAGATTACATTTATTAATTAATTTTGTATAAAAACAAAGTAAAATGACAGAAGTGAAAGTGAAAGTGAAATGCCAGAAGTGAAAATAAAATGACCTGTGAAAAGTTATGAATGCATCAATTGAGAAGAGATTAAAAGAGTTAATTGGATTAATTAGCACTAAAATTAATATTTAGTTGGATTGATTCAATTAATGTGTCTAATCAGTCCAATTAACCGTTTTGACCCCTCCTCGATTGACGCATCCATAATATTTTTGTGTTTGTTGGGGCATAGTATATTTACCCATCTTTTATGTATACCAATCAAAATGTACTCATCAGATATTCCGGTCATGTTACTTTTCGTCCTTTCAATCCTCACAGTCCCCTTGAAATGCACTGACCATACTGCTCGATGCAACATGCTTACCCACCAAATATGTTGCCATAATAGTATGTTGGTACAATGTAGTCAAGTCTCGACGTAACGTCGTCGATTGCTTGTACATGTTCCAAACCACCCTTTCAATCTTGGGACAGAACTCCAAAGGTGATACGATCTAAAATTCTATTCAAACTCCAATTTTGTCATTTCAATATTGAAAATGGATTTCGGGCAATATGGTGGTGCAGAATTCATATAATTCGTTCTGAATCTAAAATACTTCCATAATCAAAGAAACATTAAGTAAATTAAAATAACATTTATTCATGTTATTTTATCATATGATGTAGGTCTGACAAATGTCTGACCTAACATGCTTGGAATCAATACGCGCACATGATGACGCGATAATCAGTCTCGTGACTCACGATGGCATAGTATACTCACCTTCGAGCGAAGGTAAAATCAAAGCTTGGGGCAAACGAACCAATTCGTTAAATAACACACATTGTTTGTTGATCAATTTCAATCCTCATCATTTCGTGTCTTGCGGTTCATGTCGAGTTGGTATAGTTCGGGTCTTGGGACAGAACTCTAAAGGTCATACGATCTAAAATTCTGTTCGAACTCCAATTTTATCATTTCAATATTGAAATTGGATTTCGGGCAGTATGGTGGTGCTGAATTCATATAATTCGTTCTGGATCTAAAATACTTTCATAATCAAAGAAACATTAAGTAAATTAAAATAACATTTATTCATGTTATTTTATCATATGATATAGGTCTGACAAATGTCTGACTTAACATGCTTGGAATCAATACGCTCACATGATGACGCGATAAACAGTCTCGTTACTCACGATGACATAGTGTACTCTGCGTCGAGCGATGGTAAAATCAAAGCTTGGGGCAAACGAACCAATTCGTTAAAGACCACACATTGTTTGTTGATCAATTTCAATCCTCCGCATTTCGTGTCTTGCGGTTCATGGTGAGGTGGTATACTCCGGGTCTTGGGACAGAACTCTAAAGGTGATACGAACTAAAATTCTGTACGAACTCCAATTTTGTCATTTCAAAATTGAAATTTGATTTTGGGCAGTATGGCGATGCTGAATTCATCTAATTCGTAGTCAATCTAAAATACTTTCAGAATCAAAGAAACATTAAGTATATTAAAATAACATTTATTCTTGTTATTTTTATCATATGATATAGGTCTGGCGAATGCCTGACTTAAAATGCTTGGAATCAATACGCGCACATGATGACGCGATAAACAGTCTCGTGACTCACGATGGCATAGCATACTCAGCTTCGAGCGATGGTAAAATCAAAGCTTGGGGCAAACGAACCAATTCGTTAAAGAACACACATTGTTTGTCGAGCGCTTTATTCTCGCGAGAAGGCATGCCGTGGAACTCGATAGTGACAAGTGGCGAGACGGAATTGGACCGAAATATCCTCTATGCAGGCGGGTCCGATGGACACGTGGCGGGCTGGAAATGTGAGATGGAAAATGATAAGAGGGTTTGGAAGATGGTATGCGACGTGAAAGCACATGACATGGGGGTGCTTAGTTTGTGTGTGGTGAGAGAGTTTGTGTTCAGTTGGTCATGTGATAAAGGAATTGGACTTTGGAAGAGAGAAGAAGATGGCGGATTGGGGAAATTAGGGTTTATTAGAGGCCATGAAGGACCTCTGAGGTGCTTGCAAGCTTGAGGGTTTGGTGGGTTCCTCAAGAACAAAATTTTATGATTGAATAAGGAGGAAAGAAATTGGCATTCATTTAGTTTCTGCCTTCTTATTTTTGAAAGAATATAAGTTCATGAAAGTAATTAGAAGAGTTTTGTACTAATAATTTCGAAATCATGTCAAATTCTTCAATACTAAAAAAAATATAAGTTCTACAATTTTTACATCTATCTTATATACAAAAAAAAAATACAACTTTTACATCTATATCTTATATACAAAAAAATAGCTGAAGTAACTGACGAGGAAGACAAAAGCAATTTAATTTGCATTCCCGGAACGCGGCGCGAAACATCCGAAAATCCTTTGAAACAAAGTTGGGTATGCTCTTTGTCTGGTCCTTGCTGTGCGTGTAAGCCGAGGCTCCCGCATCTGAGAGCCACCAATATTCCTAAATATTCCTCCATCCACTTCGGTGTACACTTCTGGGAGCTCTCTATTATCATCGTACCGATTTCTAGCTACTCCTGATCCTGAATAACGACCTACTGCAAACCCGCCAGCTGGCAGCCTCCAAATGGTCAGCGCCGACATATCCCGATCGCTTAATCTAGTCGTACCCGCTGTTGGAAATAATGGCATTTCTTGGCGACAAACAGGACATGAATTTCGAACTGAGAGCCACGGCAGGATGCAATCTTGATGATATATGTGCTCGCATGGCATCTCGCGAGCCTTGCATCCGAGCACGAATGGGTCGGTGCAAACTGCACAGTGAGAATCCGACCCGATATGGCTGGATGAGATGGCTATGGTAGGCATTGCCTCGATCGCAGATTTCGATGCAGGGAGGTTTGAGGTTGAACCCCCCAAACCGTGTCTAGCCATCTGTGCAAGTTGTTCGAGTAACCGGTGAAGACCAGTACGCGAGAATAAATCTGAAATGTTGTCGGGCAACGGGTGCAAACACGCTCCGCCTTCGCGGTTGTAGAACAAGTCATAGTAGGTGTCGTTGGTTCCGGGTCTGTATCGTCGAAGGGCTACTACTTGGTCGAAGGTATTGCGATCGGATTGAAGAGAGGAGGTATGATCAGATTGGGGTGGGGATGGATGATCAGATGGGCGTGCAGCAGCGAGTTGCAAGCAGCAGAGCCCGCGCTGGAGAAAGCCACGGCTGCGAGGAAGGATCGGGTGCGATGGTTCTGCCATGTCGTTCCACTTTCTAATTACGGCTGTGATAAAGACACGGATTACGATGAAATAACGGTGCGAAAAACTTGATTTTAGGAGCTTAAAAGACAATATTGAAGAACGATTGACGAAAATCTAAAGCATGGGAAATTGGAGAATACAAACAAAGAATTACGCTATATAATTAACAAAACTCATAATTTTCTGTTTCCATTTTCTAATTAGAACTTAGCTGTACCCAACCGCCACTCTATTTGTGGATCAGAAGCATGGACAAACACAATCACACGTAACTGATTTTGTTTTGGTTAAATATACGTTATAAGTATTTAGTAACTAATCAGTAATCAAATTTAAATATACATGGTGTCTTCAATTAGTATTAAATAGTGTAACTGTCAATTACTGGCTCTCAATTAAATGTTGTTAATTTCGCAAATAAAAGTCATATTTTTCCAAACAACAAAAAAAAGTGTACATAAAAATTATTATGTTCAAGTATTAGTATGGATTATAGTTTCATTTGTTAATTTAAAAAATTAATCAAGCACATAATCTACATAAATAAGCCAAATATATAAATATTGATTTCGTATACTTCATGTTTTAATATTCTCAAATACTAATAATGTTATAAAATATTTTATAATATTTTTCAATTTTTGTAACATTTTAAGAATTCATTTCAAGTTTCAACTCGACATATTATCTCGCCTAAAAGGTAAAAAATCCTTTATAAAATCAGTTAGAATTTTCTTTTTGATATTTGAAAATTAACGTGTTTACTCTTTTTGTAAATTTAAAATTTAAGGCAAGGCCTTGTAGGAACTAGGAGCTGTCAAAGCCATGCGAAAAAAATAACACATGTTTTTTTTAAAAAAAAACTTACTTACCTCAATATTTTCAAAAGAAAAAACTTTGGAAACTCCAAAAAAATCTATCAAAATAAAATTTCGTTTTCAAATATCTTTATAGATGTTAAATTTAATATGTGTGGTATTAATTGTTTTGGACCAAAATACCCCTCTAATGTTTAATTTTAACAATTTTTGATATACTTTTTTTTTTTTTAAAAACCTAATTATATTAGGTCATATTTTTACAAAAAAAGTACATTAATTGACTGGTAACAAATAATAACATATAATTTTTTGGGGGAATTTCTACCATGTCCCTCTAAGAATTCAAAATAACAAATTTATCCCTCTAAAAAGATCAATTACATATTTATCCTCTCTAAACTCAATTAGTATCATGTATATCCACCGAAAACATATAAATATCAAATTTATCCCTGCTGTTAAGTTTCTGTTAAATTTATGTTAAACAAACTATTATTTCATATTATAAATTTAATTAAAATAACAAATATAAATATATATGACAAAAATGCCCTTGTCTTGATCTTAACTGGAGAGCCCAATACTTGCTTTTTCCTTGTTCTTTCTTCTTCTTCGTGAGCTCTCCAGTAGCATCTTCTTCTTCTTTCTTCGCTCTTTCTACGTGATTTCTTCTCCACGACATTGTTTTGTCTCTGGAGGCGAAGCAAGGAGGCTGGCGGTGAAGCCATGAGATAAGGCACTGTTGGCGGCGAATCAAGGAGATAAGGCACTCGCTCCGCTCAATCGATATGGTGTTATCCTTCTTTCTTCGTGACTGCCTCTAGTCTCTTCACCACGAGATAAGGCACTCGTTCAATCGCTCTTCCTCTTCTTTCTTCTCCACGAGGTTCTTTGCGCCTAGGGATGTCAACGGGGCGGGTCGGGTTCGGGTAAGCCTCCCCCATACCCGAACCCGAAATTTCGGGTATTATCCGAACCCGAACCCAAAATACCCGCGGGTAAAAATCCATACCCGAACCCTAACCCGCGGGTAACGGGTATACCCGAACCCGAACCCGTTACCCGAAAATTATTAATAAATAATCTAAAAAAATTAAAAAATTAAAAATTATTATACAAATACGTAAAATTATCAATAATTTTAAATACATAAAACAAACAACTTGTACAAATACATCAAAAATCCAAATATTACAAATAATTAATCCATAAAACATCCAAAATTTTCTTATTATGGGTAATTTTCGGGTAATTTTCGGGTATTTTTCGGGTATGGGTTCGGGTTCGGGTAACGGGTATACCCGCGGGTAAAAAATTTCCCCCGAACCCGGACCGGGTATTTTTTTTCGGGTATTACCCGACCCGCGGGTATTTTTTTCGGGTATTACCCGCCCCGTTCGGGTCGGGTACCCGCGGGTTCGGGTTTCTACCCGGCCCATTGACATCCCTATTTGCGCCTGGCTCTAGTCCCTTGGGCAGGAGATAAGGTACTCGCTCAATCGATTTCTTCCTTTCTCTTTTTTCCACGAGATTTCTTCGTGTCTGCCTATAGCCTACAGTCTTTCTCCTTTTGTTATCTTCTCATCAGTGAAATAATCCTCGATTACAGCAAAAGTCGTGAATTTGAGGCTAATTTGGTGATTGGCATAGGTCAGAGTATTACCACTGAAGATTGCGACGAGGAGAATATGACCGAATCGCCCAATAATAATGGAGGAAAATATTTAATCTTTGGAATTTATGTGATTTCAATTTTAGAATTATTGTGTTATGTTGTGATTCTGATATGTTGTTGTTTTGATATTTGATGAACTTAGTATCACGGTTTTGAGGCAAATTTAACATGATTATTTTGTTTTGAGGCTCTTTTTAGTTTGATATAATTTAGTATGATTATTTTGGTTTGGAGAAAAATCAAATTGATTATACAAAATTTCTGAGAAATCAGGATTATATAGAGAAGATGTGTAGGAGAGAAATAAAGATTACAGATGTGCAAATATTTGCAAATATTTGCAAATACTTTCCGATTAGATCACATGATTCAAAAATGTACAAATATTTGCAAATGTCACAAGATGACATATGATTAAAAAGATTACAGAGATTTTCCCGATTTGATCATAACACAATTACAAACATTAAACATGATCCACAATAACTTTCCGACTCGACACGATTACAAAGATTACACATGATTCAAAATAACTTTTCAACTCGATTACAACACGATTACAAAGATTACACATGATTCAAAATAACTTTTCAACTCGATTACAACACGATTACAAAGATTACACATGATTCAAATAATTTCCCGACTCGACAACAACATTATTACAACACGATTGAAAATATTACACATGATTCAATTTTAATTAGTTGTGAAGTGTTAAACAATTTTAAAGTTTGTAAGGATATATATGAAAATATTCCATTCGAATTTAAAATTAGGGCTACTGTCCCAGTTCCAACGGCTATTTTCTATCTATTATCTGTCTGTAAAGGAAGGATATGATATTCCCCACCGAAAAATGGACCCTTAATTACAATTTACAATTAATGAATTAATTAATATCTAATCAATTCTATAATCATTTGAGCACGCTCCAAATTTTGTTTGGTAAAGTTGTTTGTCAAAATCTTGTAGTATTTTATTGTTTGGAGATTTCTCAAGTCTTGCATAAGCTATTGAATATACCAATATACTATTTTATTTTGATAAAGATGTATGAAATGGTATATTATTTTGGAAAAGGTGTACTAGGAGGTATTGTTATATACGGCTGGCTGGTAAGGGGATTTGGTATGTTTGGAGTGGCTGAGAAGTTCGGTTTTCTTTCAAATTCAAAATTGAAATTTTGAATCACAAATTTAAAATTAACTTATCAATTTATAATAAACATATTTTTTATGTTTATTATATATTTTCATATATACATTACATATATTTTTGAACATTTATCAATGTTAGTTATACATATTTGAACGAGAATATATAGTATAAGTCGTACATAATTATTGAATCAAATATCTGTAATATAGCACCATTATACGCGCAATGGAAAATCACAGCTAAAATGTAAAACCACAATCAATTAAATAACAAGATCATAGCATGTCACATATTACAGATATTTTTATGCGGGACTATATGATTTTAGAGCAAAGCTTCCCTACACCAAAATTTAAAATGAATTTTTTGATAGATTTAATCCTAGCTCTCCATTCACACAAGGGTATTTTGGGAAACACACAATGTAACCGGTTATTTAAACAACAAGTTGCAAGACTTTACTTATTTTTCGGGAATGAGATATATTCAATGCTTATGTTTATGATATATGGTCATATATGTAATAAGATGAACACACATTTTAATCCTAATAATATATTTAAATTTAATTCTTGAGTTGATTAATAACAAATTTTTAACGATTGAAGATTTAACAGGTCAGTATATATAATAGTCTAAAAAGAACATGTCAATATTTGGGGATTCCTAAAAAAATTACAAACTCTTTTCAATGGTGAAAAAAATCTTTTTTTTTGACATATTTTTTCAAAAAACACTTTCAAAACAGCCATTTTTTTCAAATATGGTATTAAATTTTGTTCGGATCAAAATACCCCTCTAATTTTGTAATATTCATTTATAATAAATCATTTTTGCAATTTTTTATTATTTAAAAAAATCCACAATTATTTTACATATACTAATTATTAAAAAACTGAAATTAATGATACTATATTGTCGATACATATAAAGAAAGATTATATATTATTGTTTTTGATATAATATGTTCACACTGAAATGATATCCCAGCACTGAAAACAATGTATTGACATACGAAATAATATTTTTAATATCAAGAATAGCTTATTAGTGTTGAAAACCATGTGTTATCAACTGTGTTACGCGGATACTTCAAAAATGCAGAAGTATCATGAGGATACGCGTATCCGATACGGATACGGGTGCGATACGGATCGGATACATATCGGATACGCCACGTGGCGTATCCGAATATTTTAATATTTATTTTTTTCGGATATGACGGGATACGGCAGGATACGGCAGGATACGGCTGGGGATACGTCCAGGATACGGTTGGGATACTCCATTTAGAATACTTCGGCCCATTATATATTTTGGCCCATAATATTTTTAAATAAATTATATAAGATACTTCTAGGATACTTTTAGATTAGTTCTAGGATATTTCTAAAACAAATTTATGATACTTATATTGTTTGGTTGATATTATTTATTGTCATGATATTTAATTTAAAAATATTATTAATTTATTATTTAATTTATTACTTATTTAATATTTATATATAATATAAATATATTAAAATAATAACTATGTAGCCGTATCCGTATCCGTGATTTTTTGAAAATTGCCGTATCGCCGTATCCGTATCGTATCGAATACGATACTCGTATCCGTATCCGTGCAACATAGGTTATCAATAAAAATGATATATACATTTTTTAAACAATATATTTTCATTAATAAATATTTGTTAACATTAAAAAAGATGTGTCGATACTTAAATTTATATATTGATTATTGACTTAACACTAGTAATATAATTGTACCAATCAAAATATAAACTTAGAAATTAGAATAGTTAAACTCGGTTATATTAATCATAATAAACATATAGAATCATTAAATGATATAGTATCACTGAAAAATGATATATTGCCATTTAAATAGTGTATTAACGCTTAAAATATTGTATTGTCACAAAAAATGATTATTGATTTGATACTTTATACTATATATATACTGGATACATATATTGATTTCAATAGTAATATATTAATACAAAATATGTTATAATAAAAAAAAATTATATATTAGTATCATGTAAATTTAGTCTGAGAGCACCAAATCGTTGTAAAGGTGCGCTATGATCGGTCATGTATTACTAAAAATATATGTTGATATTAATATTAATTTTTCATTGTATATTTTTGGTCGGAGATAATGTTAAATATCTATGTTATGGAGATACTTCGAAAATGGAGAAATTATAATTATATAACCGTATTTGTATCTTAGATTTTTTGTAATTCGTCGTATGGTTGTATCGGTATCGTATCCGAAATGACACTCGTATTGTGCAACGTAGTTAAATATATATAACCGAGATCGTCGATGACTGCTTATATTAAGTTTTAGTCGGACATAAAAATTTATTTGCATGTTAAAATATTATATACTACTTTCCAAAAGATATATATGATATAAGAACAAATACATATATAACGTTCCCTAAAAAAAAAATACATATATAACCTATAGACAAATATATTCTTGACAAATGAAATGTATAATCGACATGTAAAAGTAAATAAAAAATATACTAAATCCAAAACAATATAGTGGTAGACATGAACAAAAATTGTAATGGAGTAGAAACATATATACTATACTAGACATGTACAAAATTATGTTGAAAGTAATTTGAACGGTAAAAACTGTTACATTGACATCAAAAAAGGAAATATATATTTACTTATTTTGATAAATTTCATAGGTTTAAAAATAATATATTACTACTAAGGATTAATAGTATATCAATACTGAAGTAAGTTAATATTCAACATTTGGATTTTTAAAATTATGCATATTTTTATTTATTTTTGAATTATTTGACTTCTTTGATAGTATATTTAATTTATTTAAGATTAGATGTCATTTTAATTTTATGATAGCACTTTGTCCAAAAAATTTCTAATAGTAACTATTATATTTTAATTCGAATATTACTGATTATGATAATTTATGTCACAGTGAGATTTAGGAGTGTTCAAACGGTTCAGTTTATTAGGTTTCTGAACCGAACCGGTCGAATTCGATTTAATCGGTTCGGTTTTCAGTTTGTTTGGTTCGGTTCGGCTGAAAAAATAGTATTGTTTGGTTTTATTTGGTTCAGTTCAATTTTAAAATTTTGAAAACCGATAAAACGATCTAACTGAATAACATCATATTTTTTTAATTAATAAATGTTAAAATATAAAAAATGATATAATAATCTAATTATAAAATAATATTTTATAATATTTATTTATATATTTTAATTATTAAAATATGTTTTGATCTTATTGATTTATTTTATTTTAAAGTCATAATGTTTTTTATTCGGTTGAATCGAATAAATTGAATAATAGTTCGACTTATTCTGTTCGATTTTTAATCAATTGAAAAGTTAAAACGGTTCGTTTCAATTTAATTTTAGTTCAGTTCGTATAAATCAATTTGGTCTTTATTTGATTCGATCGAACGAAATCGACCAGCGAGATTTGTATTTGTATCTAATTCCAATTCAAAATTCAAAATATGTATGTGCAAGGGACCCATTGTATTATTCTCCACTTTAAAAATTTTGAAATTCATGAGATTAAGTGAGGTAATTAATACTGATATGCTATGTTACCATCATCTCCAATGTGAATATAGATTCCTGGTAAGTTCATTTTGATCAAATGGAGAGGAGTTTATAAATGAACTAAATTCTCAGTCTCGGATGGACAGTTCTTAGATGACTGATATGACCTATCTACCCTCAATTAAATCCTCAATTGAATGTACATGAATTGGCTACAGTACTTTTATAACCGGCTGAATGAAAAGTTTACTGGCTTATCTCGATTTTCAAAATTAACGTGATCAATATTGGCCATAGATTTTAAAAAATGGACCGTTCAAAAAGAATTGGTGTATTCAAGTATTTCTCATGATTTTAATCTTACGGAAAAACTGCATTGGTTAATTTTGGAGAAAAATAATAAGAATTATATCATTTACTCGATATATAAATCGGTTTAAATTATTTGTATAGTTTTGGTTAAATTTTATTTTTCTTTACCTCTGAGTACAAGAAAATCCACTAGGAAAACAATGCATCTCTAAACAATTATATTCTTTAATTAAAAAAACAAATTATATTCTAAAATTATTACTATAAATAGTTTGTCATTAGCTTATAACGAAATTAAAAAAAAAAAAACCACAGCATAACTCACTTCTGTAGTCACACATTAGTATTGAGGACTTCAGGATTGTAAAAAAAAAGTCTGACAAGCATTGTTTAAAATTAAAAAAAAAAAATTGAAATACTAAAAATCTGATAAATATATATATATTCCTGATTTTTATATTTTTATCTTTATCTACTTGTTTATTTAGATCAATGGTCAACAACCCCACTTTCACTAATTTCTCAAAATTATCAGGGCCAAAACCGAAATTTAACCCTTTTAACTAATTGCAATTTCTCTGACATTGAAACATTAATTTCATACATTGAACAAATTTCAAAAATCAAATAGGTTTTTTTTTTTTTTTGAAGGAAAAACAAGCGCGGTACGCGCTCGATCTAATCTTTTTCATTGAAGAACAAAAGTACAAGTACAAGT
The DNA here is from genome assembly GCA_946800325.1 of Luzula sylvatica. Taxonomy (NCBI): domain Eukaryota; kingdom Viridiplantae; phylum Streptophyta; class Magnoliopsida; order Poales; family Juncaceae; genus Luzula; species Luzula sylvatica. The sequence goes on from OX326960.1 coordinate 43,280,661, forward strand.
ACAATGTTTGTTAAATATTTACAAATATGTTAGCCATTGTTTTTGGAGATCTATAATCGCGGAGATGACAAGCAAGTGCATTCGTCCTTTTCGTTGAAAGATGCGGTTATTTCTCTCTCTCCAAATCGTCCATATCGTTGCTAGCCACTTGGTATCCCAATTTGCTACTTCGTCCTTTGTCCGACCCTTACGTTCTTCCCACCAAAATTCTTGTATGGAATTTGCGGAGAAGGTTATTCTAGGCTGGAGGCTTCTCCATAATTCTTTCGAAAAGGGGCATTGAAGAAATAGATGGTTAACCGTTTCAATCAGACCCGCGCATAACGAGCACATCGGGTCATGGGACCAACCATCCGAAAATGCATATTTTTTTTGGGGGCTTTTATTTTGAGGATTTTCTTTGTCCATTCACAAACTTTCCCCGGGTGTGAGAGTGCTATACTTTGCTTGTGGGGTATTTTTGGATTTCGGTTATTTGGGGTATTCTTTGGTTCGGATTTAGGATATTTAGCAAACTTTTTAAAAAATTGTAAAGGGGTAATAGCTATGAGGTCGGTAATGAAGTATGAGGCGTTGTTATTGGATATCTCCAATAAATCCGCCGTGTTGTGTACGTTGTAAATTTCTCTTATCGTGGAAGACCAAAAGGATTCATTATTATTGTCAATCTTGTAAAGCCATTTGATTAGGAGAGCTTGATTGTGTCGTCGTAGATTAATAATTCCTAAACCCCCATGTAATTGAGGTAGGCATATTCGGTCCCAATTGATTAAGCAATGCCCCCAAACCCCCATTTGTATTGGAGAAATTCAATTGTGTAATGTTTGTTTGTGTGATGTCTAATTGGCATGTAAAAATCAAATATGATTTTTACATGCCAATTAGACAGCACACAAACAAACATTACACAATTGAATTTCTCCAATACAAACATAATCAAACTAGTAACAAAAGCACAAATAAAAGTTTATTACAAATGAAAATCAAGCATACAAATTGGGGAAATTTAATTAATTAATTAATAACAGAATCCTTCTTCAAAAGCTTCAACACATCACCAACTAAATGCAATGATCCAGTCACCAAAACCTACACAAAAATAAATTAAATGTCACAATTCTCAATCAATGAATAAATATTTCAACTATTATATAGATAAAATAATCTACTATTATAACTTGGCCTAAACATTTTAGATATAATTATAATTAATTTTACCTGATATTGAATCGAAGGATTTTCGCTAGCACATTCTCGTAGCCACGTTAATGCCAAGGGTAAAGATGGAATTACACTACTATAATTATATCCTTTAGTAATCAAATCGCATTTCTCCGAACCCATTTTTTCAATAATTTCATTGAAATTAGATTTTCCAAGCTTTTCATTTTCTCCTTCTAAGAAATATAACACGTACAAATTATGTATATACTGATAAATTACATATTAAAAATGACATAATAATATCACCTGTATTATTATGGATTAAATTCTCCCAAATATTTTGAAGAGTGGATTGCCACGTCAGATTAATGGATGGCTCGGATGGAGCCACATATGCAGAAGAAACAACTATATTACCCATCGATAAGCTAGGCGCAAAAATGGCCTTCCAAAAATGCACCCCTGAAAAATAAAACTAAAAAGCATAAATAAATCAAGAAATAAATATAAAATTGTGGAAATTAGTAGAAAATAGTATAAACCGTTGGTGGCGCAAGTATCGATTAATCGAGGAAGCAAAATCTGCGGATCTCTCTTCTCCATGCAATTAAACATTAATATCTACAAATTAAATAATAATTAATATCGTTTTATATGAATTATAACATTAAAATAACATACCCTTTTTGATATATTTTGGTTATTTTGAGTAGTTGTTGAAAACCATTTGGCACAAACTTCCAGGGACTCGGGCGTGTGAGCACCATCCAAGTAAAAGACCAAATTGCCCTTCGGATTTTCTGAATTATTATTATCATCTTTAATTATTTGAGCTCTTCCTGATAATTTGGCATTAGCTAACCCTCTTATAAAAGACTTTGGCAATATTGATAAACCTTCTTCATTTTCGTCCTAAAAAGGCTTCATGAAATTTTAAATGAGGTTTCGAAACAAAAAAATAAATAAATTAAAGTAGCCTTTCAGAAACTGAAAATATCATATTTACCCTTTGAACACCAGTTCTTTGGAGAAAGGATTTAGAAAGGGCAATTGCGAGACCAGCATTGATGAACTGGTGATCTCCATTTAGTCCCAATTTTAATCCTGATAATTTCTCTGTATTTAGTGGTGATGTCACTTCTAATGGAATCTATATAACAAATAGAGAAAAGTTTCAGTTATGCCCCTACAAAATCTCTAAATTTATTATTAATTTACCATTAATTGAGAGGCGGTATCTTGAATAACTTGCATGGCTTCGGGGACTTGTGGAGACGTAAAAGCAGGAATATTGCGCTTCATTTAATACATTTTTTAAAATTAAAATCTTCAAAATTTAAACTGCATTTATTATGAAAAAATGAATGGAGATATATTATAATTACCTTAAATATACCAGCTTTTTCGGAGGCTATCTTTTCTATTGTATCGCCTGCAATAAAAGTTGAAAAAATAGATTAAAAAATATTTATTTAAAGAAAAATGAAAAATAATTAAGTACCTAATATTTCCATATGATCCATGCCAAGTGATGTTACCCCACAAACAACAGGCTCCTTAATCTATATATTTTTCGTAAATATGAATAAATAAATTGTATTTTTGTATATTATTACTAAGTTAGTTAAGAAAAACGAGACAAAGAAATTAATTACCACATTAGTAGTGTCAAGTTTACCACCAATACCAACTTCAATAATGGCAACATCAACCTAAACTTAGAAACCCTAAATATTATTAAAAATAAAATAATGCTTATTGGACATAAATTATATTTATGAATATGTAATTACCTTTTCGCTCGAGAATATCTCGAACGCCAGTAGAGTGAGAAATTGAAATAGACGTGGCATTTGAATCTCATCTGAAGTTTTAGTCTAAAAAAATAGTTAAAAATTAGGGTTAAAAAGAGAAATAATGAGAAAAAAAATAAAATAGCACCTTTAATTTGTTCCATAAATCCCAGAAATAATCTAAGTACTTCTCCATGGATATTTCTAACCTGCAATAAAATTCAAATTAATCTCATAAAATATGTGAATATCTTAAAAATTAATGTATTTGAGTACACACCCATCAATGCGGAACCTTTCTCTGATATCAATTAAATGAGGGGATGTAAATAATCCAGTTCGTAGACCACATTCACGCAAAATCGACTCGCAAAATGTGCATGTTGAACCCTGAAATTTTCAATTTCGATTTCAATTGCAAATTTTTAATCATTAATGAAATTAGGTAAGAATAAAATGTTAGGTGCTAACAGTTACCTTTCCTTTAGTTCCAGCTATATGTATAATCTTAAGTTGAGAAATACTCTCTTCCAACTCTAACATCTGTAAATCGAAAACGAAAAGAATCATAATTTCATTATTCAAACTGTAAATTGAGGATAAATTATCGTCATTGAGGTTCAAACAAGCCTCAATCGATGTCAATTTAAAGCATATACACAAAATTTGGGCAAAACTCTACTTATGGCACAAAATGATAAAAAGGAAATGCCTCAAAATGAATAAATCATACAAAAAAACTAGAATATACAGTCACCAAACCTTAACGTAGTTCAACATGGATTCAAAACTCCCGCCAATATTCATTGCAGAATTCGCCATCTTGTTTTGAGTTATAAGAGAAGAAAGTGCATCCATGGCAGCTTCATAAGATTCCATCAATTCTCCTCCTTCCTCTTTCTCCTCCATTTCTACAAAATTCACATCACAGTATCATTACACATCAAAATAAAAAAAACCAATCAATTGATAACGAAATTAACATTGACAGATCGAATATAGGAAACCCAACATGTGCGGAAAATATGCTTGGCGAAAAGACAGATCTTTCTCCCTTTTTCTTTTTTCTCTTATCTGTAAATCGAACCAGATAGTAACTCTTACACACCTAAATCAGAGACGAATTAGCTGAAACCAAAATCAAAGATAAAATACCCACCAAATTTTGGAGAGATTATGTTTCGTAATAAGAAAGATTTTCTCTTTTTCTCCCTTTTCAAGATTTTTTATGTGGTACTGATGAGTAACGAGGGACGAGTGATGGTGGGAAATATGAAACCTTTGTAAAGGCAATGGTCCATAACGACAGCACACTAGCACAGTGCATACCACGTCAGCGATATGAATGACGTGTAGTGATGTACATCCCCTAAAACTCTCCTCCCAACCTCTTGATGACTTGACAAGATTTTTAAACTTTAAATTTAACACATTAATGCATGATTTAACACGTTAATTTATGATTTAATCATTCTAATATATGACTTAACACTCAATTATAATGTCAAATCATGAATTAAAATATTAATTTTTAAAATGTTAAACATTAATCACGTCATCAAAACTCGAGAAGAGTTTGGGGGTATGTCCAACTTTTTCCATAAAGAAATTATTCGAATTCCCATTTGAGACCTCGAAACAATTATTTCTGGAATCCAATTCCCTTCTAATCTCTTCCAAAGATACTATTCTTTTGATAGAAAACGGTTTTCCCCCACCTTCTCTTCTCTCGTGTCTTTCAAGAAAAGTCGTCCAAGAATTTCTAATACCCCTAATAATTGTGATACTTTGGGCCTTTTATTTTTTCACTTTACCGAATTTAAATAATGGGATGTTATTTTTTTGTGATTTAGAATGAACTCACAATTATTTAAACCAACTCTTCGAGTCAACACAAGCCAACTGCATGTCTATTACATTAAATTTTAAAGTATAGTATTAATTAGTTGTTAATTTTTAGAGTGTTAAACCTTAGCCACGTCATCAAGACTCCTAGGGGAGAGTTTGGGGTATGTCCAACTTTTTTCATAAAGAAATTATTCGAATTCTCATTTGTGAGACCTCAAAACAATTATTTTTGGAATCCAATTCCCTTCTAATCTCTTCCAAAGATACTATTTTTTTGATAGAAAATGATTCTTCCCCCACCTTCTCCTCTCTCCTGCCTTTCAAGAAAAGTCGTCCAAGAATTATAATACTCCTAATAATTGTGATACTTTGGGCCTTTTATTTCTTTACTTTACCGAATTTAAATAATGGGATGCTATTCTTCTTGTGAATTAGAATGAACTCACAGTTATTTAAACCAACTCTTTGAGTGAACACAAGCCAACTGCAGGTATATTACATTAAACTTTAAAGTATAGTATTAATTAGCTGTTAATTTTTAAAGTGTTAAATCTTAGTCACGTCATCAAGACTCCTAAGGGAGAGTTTGGGGGTATGTCCAACTTTTTTCATAAAGAAATTATTCGAATTCCCATTTGTGAGACCTCAAAACAATTATTTCTGGAATCCAATTCCCTTATAATCTCTTCCAAAGATACTATTTTTTTGATAGAAAATGGTTTTTCCCTCACTTTCTCCTCTCTCCCGTCTTTCAAGAAAAGTCGTCCAAAAATTCTAATACCCCTAATAATTGTGATAATTTGGGCCTTTTATTTCTTCACTTTACCGAATTTAAATAATGGGATGTTATTCTTCTTGTGAATTAGAATGAACTCACAATTATTTAAACCGACTCTTTGTGTGGACACAAGCCAACTGCAGGTCTATTACATTAAACTTTTAAGTATAGTATTAATTAGGTATTAATTTTTATTTTATAATAATAATAATATATGTTTGTATATTTTTGCTGAAATAAATAGTATCTTGCATGAAAGTATAATACTAATATATTTGATAACATTTGATGATCGCGTTTTTTTTTCCGGGGCTTTCGCCGGATTGAAAACAATACGATCCGAATTATCATACGGGAACCAATTCCGGCGCATATCACATTATCATTGTAATCCGTAATCCTAATCCGCCTAATCTGTCCGATCCGAATGACTAAGAATCACAATATACCGGTACACAGACCACACGATGGGAAGTGCCACATAAAATGCAATAATGACAGAGGTCTCGGATGAGAGTGAGACTCGTGTAAGCTTGCCTCCCGCTCCTTCCCTTCCCTCTCATCTCTCCCTTCCTCCTCCTCCTCCTCCTCCTCCTCCTTCTTAGCAATAGAAAACCATGGACTCCGTTTCACTTGCCAAAGCCGACGTATTCCAGTCCAGACGCGTCGTTTTGAAAAGAACCCAACTGTTAGCTACGACCGTTCGCGTTTCTCGCGCCACGGCTAGCAGCAACGACAGAGAGTTTAAAGAACTCGGTTCGTTTCTTTCTCATCTTCTACCGAATTGGATTGTTCATGGTATTATATTGTTACTAAAATCAATTGGTTTAAACTTCGATTAGGGTTTTACTCACTGAAAAGAAACATTGACGAAATTGTAATCCGTGTCGAGCAAACTATACCAGCAGCATTGGAACTGGAAGAAGACAGAAAAGTAAAACAAGAAGAAATCATTCAAAAATTCAATTTATGGGATGATTTGAACGAGTCGGATGAATCCCTGACAGCTTTAGCCGACGTGTCCAAAATCGTCGACGCTCTCAAAGATCTCCAATATAAGGTGCTGTGTACCATGTGAGTTCTTTCATTCATAGGGGTACCAATGATATTTTCACTTTTGAGTTTTGACCAAATTAAGATATATCGTTTTATTGTGACCAGGCTGAAGAAGCGATTTTAATTAGTGAATTAGTTGAGCGAGATATAATAAACTATGATTTGCTCGAACAAGCTTACGAAGAGTCATTGGATGCGAGGAAATTATTGGACTATTATGAAATGACTCGATTTCTTAAAGGTCCATTTGATAAACATGGTGCGTGTATTACCATTAAAGCTGGATCTGAAAATCCTTCTTCTCAGGTGCATGACATTCATAATATATTTGAAAAAAAGTAAAAAAATTACAATCTTTTTCAAATCATACAGGCTTGGGCGGAGAGAATTCTGTCGATGTATGAAAAATGGGCAGAGAAGTATGGCTATAACAACAGAATTGTAGAGAAGATTGTGTCAGAGAATTGCGGGGTAGAATCGGCTACAATTGAAATTGAATCGGAGTATATGTATGGATATCTTTGTGGAGAGAAAGGTACACATGTCATGATTAACGGGTCATTTGGTGATGAAATTCACGAGGTAATTATAATTTTGTTTCCTTTTTTTTCTTAATATATTAATTTCGTACCAGAATGGTTCTGGTTTTGAGTATTATTGTAAATTGCAAATTTCCTTTGTTGTTTTCTTTTTAAATTTTTTGTAATATTTGTAGGAATTCTCCGCTAGGGTTGACGTGATACCTCTTTTCATAGATAGAGTTGTTGATTTGCGAATAGATGAAAACGAAATTGAAATTTCATCCTCGATTTTGGAAAATGGTAATAATTTGCATAAAAATGCTGTTAATATTCACCACATTCAGACCGGCATTACTCTACAAAGTTCAGGTACTTTCTCGATCCTCGTCTAATTATTTTTTAGAAAATTCCATTTATACCCGTCCAAAACCTCAAATATCAGACATCAATTTTTATTTGATTATTATCAGGAGAAAGAAGTTATTTTTCGAACAAAGTCAAAGCTCTGAACCGATTGAAAGCAAAATTGCTTGTTCTCACAGAGGAGTTGGGCGTTTATGATATAAAAATGATTACGATGGCTTTAGTGGAAAATGAATTAAAACATGTAACGAGATATTACATGTTTAAGCCGCAAAAGTTGGTTCGAGATCTCAATTCGGGAATGGAATTGTCTGATTTGAACTCGGTTTTGAATGGAAATATCGAACTACTCATTAGAAACCATATTATATTAAGGCATGAAGGGAAATAAATTGAGATGTTTTATATTTGGAATTATCAAGTGTAATTTTATTTACATAGTTCCAATCAACCATGCTTTATTTACAAAATTAAAGAATTTATTATCAAGGTTTTGAAATCAATATTTACAATTGGGTTTTCGGGCTCTCGTGTCTTTTTTGGAAGAAAATGCAAACCCTAAGGGCTTGTTTGGATGCTCAAGGGAATTTTAGTAATATCTAGTTTAGGAAATATTACCGAAATTATTGCTATGACAAATTTGGTTCTCTTTTAGGGAATACAAGGATAATATCTAGGGAAGTATTTTCTAGTAATTTTATATACAAGTTTCTAGGAAATAAAAACCGAGCAATTTTATCAGTTTTTTTCAGGATAGTTTGGTTTTTGCCATTTCTCATGATAGGCCACACATATTCTCTCTCTTATATTCACGACAACTCGAAAGTTGGATCAAAATATTGTTGGTTAATTCATTTTTCTAATAATTGCTCTCAAAATCGAGGTTTCCCTGTATATTCCTAACTATACGTCCAAACTTGTATCATGTATAATAACCTATAACTACCTTGTTTTGTAGTAATGTCTATTTTACAATCCTAATCACTAAAAATATAGTATGCTAAAGCTAAACTACAATATTCTTGCACATCCAAACAAGCCCTAACTATTTTTAGGGCATGGATTCAAAATGTTAAAAAGAATATATATATTATATGAGAAAATTTTAATCTATTATCTTTTGAATATACACTGCATATTTTGAGAGATCACATTCCCAATGCAAATATGCAAATATTATATGCCCCACTTGTTATAGAAATATGTTATCAGTCACACAAAACTAAGAATTTTTGTCTCTATATTATTAAATTATGTATATATCCAAAAGAACACAAATTTTGTATCTCCCATTTATATAGACCAGATAATTATGTTTTTGACATTATTTTGGACTATAACGTCGTATTTATTTCAATACAAAAATAGTTTTTGTAATTATTTTTGATATATGTAGTTTTTGACGTATCTATATATTGATAATATATTTAGAAGTTTCGGAAAAATCCTAAAGACTTGGTTTCTTTATGGGTTATAAAACCTATCATCATCAACAAAATATACGAGTTACGTCTAGTATTAAAAAAAAGAGGTTTAATATGTACAAATTTGTACATATAATTAATATTTGCAAAAATAAAAAGAGATAGGCTTCTTAAATTAGTTTGCTAATTCTTTCAGTAAAAAGAGATATGCTTGTTTGGATAATTAGTTTTTTTTTTCATTTTAATGTCAAATAGTGAATAAAAAACAAGATTTTCAAAAATGACAAAAATATTTTTTCTACTTTTTGTTTCTTGTGTTTGCAAATAAAACCGAAAGATAATTCGACATACACTAGATATTAGATGAAAAAATATATGTCTAGTAACGAAGATGACACGTCGACATTGAAAATATTATATTAACCATAATAATGATATATTGACATTTAGAATAGTAATATTAAAAAGTTAAAACGAAGATAGGTACTTATCACATAAAACACAATACATTAACACTGAAAATGTTATAATTACATAATGTATATTGATCCTAAAATGGTACATTGTTAGTGAAAATGGTATATCGATGTTGAAAATTATATATTGCTCCTGAAAAATTTATATTGACATCGAAAATATTATATTGACACTGAAAAACAGTATATTATATCTTAAAACTTATTATTCACGTTGAAAACAATATGTTGACGGTGAAAATAATATATCAATACTAAAAATAATATATCAACACTACATACATGACATATCGACAATTGAAAGATAATTTTGACACTAAAAAAATTTGTTCATTTGGATATTATTGAATATAGAAAAAAAAAACAGTTTTTCCTTTTCAAACAAACGAATAAACAAAAAATACAAATGATTCCAAATAAAACTTAATTATCACAATTTAAAAAAAAAATAAAAAATAAACGAGGAGACGTCTAACAGCGCCAATTTCTTTATATATTTGAGAGGAACAAAAAGAAAAGCCCTCTAATAAATTATTGCGACTTGCGTGGCACGAGTTTTATCCATTGGGAAGAGAACACGTCATTCATATCGCTGACGTGGTATGCACTGTGCTAGTGTGCTGTCGTTATGGCCTTATGGACCATTGCTTCGAAACAAAGTTTTCATCTTTCCCACCATCACTCGTCCCACCGTCACTCATCAGTACCACATAAAAAATAAAAAATCTTGAAAAGGGGGAAAAAGAGATCTTTCTTATTACGAAACATAATCTCTCCAAAATTTGGTGGGTATTTTATCTTTGATTTTGGTTTCAGCTAATTGGTCTCTGATTTAGGCGTGTAAGAGTACTATCTGGTTCGATTTTTTTTTTTCAGAAATGGAGGATGAAGGGCAAGCCCAAAACTTGGTTGAATCTTATGAAGCTGCAATGGACGCACTTTCTTCTATTATAGCTCAAAACAAGCGAATGAATACTGGGTTAAATATTGGTGGAAAATTTGAATTAATGGTTCACTACATGAAGGTTAGTAACTTAATTGACGGAGTATACTATAACAGTACGAATTTGAATAACAAAATTATGAATTTTTCTTTCAATAAACAGATGTTAGGATTGGATGAGAGGATTTCTGAACTTAAGATTATACACGTAGCAGGAACAAAAGGAAAGGTAGAAATTGAAACTCTATATGCTTAAACTTACAATTTGGAAAAAATTTACTCATACCCAGGGGCGGATCCAGGATTGAAATATAGGGGGGGGGGGGCCGGATTAGAAAAAAATTCAAAATATGTACCTTGAGGGGTTCGAACTCACAACCTCACACTTCCTAAACACATGTTTTGCCACTACCCTACTCTAGTCTTTGTGAAATACAAACAAATTTATTATTTATTATAATTATTACTTTTGAAACGAACGAAATCACCTGCTCATACCTAATTTTGTTTAATGATCAAAAACTTTAAAATTGAAAAAATAGGGTTCAACTTGCACGTTTTGTGAATCGATTTTACGTGAATGTGGTCTACGTACCGCATTATTCACATCCCCTCATTTAATTGATGTCAGAGAAAGGTTTCGGATTAATGGGTATATACCCCCCTCTTGATTAATTATAACTTTTATATATTTTGAGATATTTTGTGAGATTAAATTGAATTTGATTGCAGATTAGAAATATCCATGGAAAAATTCTTGGATTATTTCTGGGATTTATGGAACCAATTAAAGGTGCTCCCTTTTTTTCCAATAAATTTCATCTAACCCAACCTCAAAATACTATTCACTTTTTTTAATATTCATTTCTACCAATTTTTTAGGATAAAACTTCAGATGAGATTCCAATGCCACGATTATTTCAATTTCTCACTCTATTAGCATTCAAAATATTCACCAGCGAAATGGTTACGTATTCATAAATACAATTATGTTCGATAAGCATTATTTTATTTTTAATATGAAGAATTTCTAAGTTTAGGTTGATGTTGCCATTATTGAAGTTGGCATTGGTGGCAAACGAGACTCCACCAATGTGGTAATTGATTTATTTATCTCGTTTCTTCGTTAACTTAGTCATATATTACCCCATATATATGTTTTTAACTTTTTATTTTTTATTTTTAAAATGTATAGATCAAAGAGCCTGTTGTTTGTGGGGTAACTTCACTCGGCATGGATCATATGGAAATATTAGGTGCTCAATTACTTTTCTAATTTTTATTTAAAAAAATAATTTCTGACTAAATTTCTTTACTTTTCTTCTATGCAGGAGATACAATTGAAAAGATTGCTTCCCAAAAGGCTGGGATTTTCAAGGTAATTACAATATTATATCGATTTGATTATTCATGAATGAAGTTTAACATTTACATCACAAATAAATATTTATTTAAATAAAGCATAATTCCCCTGCTTTCACGGTTCCTCAACTCCCACAAGCCATGCAAGTTCTTCAAGATATCGCTTCTCAATTAATGGCAAGTTCATTAAATTATTTTTAAGGCTATTAATGATATTTAGAATTTTTGTAGGGGCATTAGTGAAACTTTTCTGTATTTATTGTATAGATTCCATTAGAAGTGACATCACCTCTAGACTCCGAGAAATTGAAAGGAATAAAATTAGGATTAAATGGAGATCACCAGTTCATCAACGCTAGTCTCGCAATCGCCCTTTCCAAATCCTTTCTTAAAAAAACCGGCCTTTCACATCTCTATCTAAATGTTCGTTCACTTATTTTATATCTGTATATACCATTTTATGTATCAATATACCATTTTTAAACATGAAGCCTTTTTAGGATGCAGATAAAGAGGGAATACCAGAGGCATTCATACAAGGCTTAACTAATGTGAATCTGTCAGGAAGAGCTCAGATAATTAAAGACGATATTTCAGAAAATTCGAAGGGCGATTTGGTCTTTTACCTCGACGGTGCTCACACGCCTGAGAGTCTCGAAGTTTGTGCCAAATGGTTTTCTATTGCTATTCAAAGAGACCAAAATAATTTCATGAATAATGGTAGTATTATAGATAAAATTAATGAGAATGATAACGGTGACGCCAATAAAGAAAGAATATCCGAAAAGGTTTGTTAATAAATAAATTATAATTTATAAATATTTATATAATTAAAGGATATAATTTTGTGATTTATGTGTAGATACTTTTGTTTAACTGCATGGAGAAAAGAGATCCCCAAATTTTGTTTCCTCAGTTAGTCAACACTTGCGCCACCCATGGTTTCTACTATTTCTTACTAATCTCCATATTTTTTCTATTTAATTATTTTTATTTTTTTAGGTGTACATTTTTCAAGGGCTTTATTTGCGCCAAGCATATCGACGCATAATAAAGTAGTTTCGGCCATGTCATCATCTCCAATCGAGCCAATGGATATTTCATGGCAATCAACTCTTCAAAGAAATTGGGATCGATTAATCCAAAATAATAAAGGTGGATTATACCATTTTATGTCTGAATATACTATTCTACATGTATATTGACACGTATGTTTTCTAATAGAAGGAGCTAATGGGAAACTCGTGAAATCTTATTGTAATGAATTTATCGAAGAAATGCATCGAGAAAAATGTGATGTATCTACTAATCAATATAGTTGTAGTAGTGTTATTCCTTCTCTACCTTTGGCGTTAAATTGGTTGAGAGAATGTGCTAAGAAAAATCCAACTATTCAATATCAGGTACAATAACAAATTGAAATATTTGATTTACGATTTTTTTTTATAAAAAAATCGCTACCTTTTGTGAATTGTTAACTTCGTACATTTTGAAATGATTTTAATTGAGATTTTTGAGGATTATTATGAACATTGCAGGTTTTGGTGACTGGATCATTACATTTAGTTGGTGATATGTTGAAGCTTCTGAAAAGAGGATTCTGATATTTCTCAAATTCGCCCAATTTATTTGCTTAATTTTTACTTGTAATAATTCATTCATAATTTGTTATTTTCACATTTATTTCGCCAATTCTATTTCTATTGAAAAATTATATTTGTGTCAAATTTATTGTGTACTGTATCTAATTGGCCGAAAAAAGAAACTATTTGAAATCTCAAAAAAAAAATTCCAATGGAATTAGGGGCCGTTTGGTTTGTGTTTTGAAATGTCTCGAAATATTATATGTCAAGGAATTTTATTTCATGGAATAGTATTTAATGACATATACAATATTCATGTTTGGTTGATGTATTTTTTTTTTCTACAAATTTAGAAAATATGTGAAATAAATAATATTTTTGGAATAATTTTAGTTTTTAATATTTGAATAGATAGAATGTCCATGTGAATAAGGAAAAATCATTAATTTTGATGATAATCCTATTCTCATGAAATATATCTTCATGGACATCGTGGATAACGTTATTTTATTACTTGGCATCACTAAGTTTGGTGACTAATTATGATGGATGCAAAGTCCCGATCGCTACCTTAATGTAATGGTACATAACCACATGGTTCAGTGAAATAATCACATAGCTCCGGTCCATCATGGACCAGCCATAGAGAGCAAGCCACGCCATTCATTGACGACGTGTCATCTTAACAAATTGACACATCATCTTATTATATTCCCGTCAATTGTAGTTTTAATTTTAAAATGGAGTTGTTCAGTGTGTTAACCTTTTCCACTATCTCCCAGGAACTAATCATACAGATCAGAGAAAAAAGAAGAAGGGAGAAAGATCTGTCTTTTCGCCAAGCATAGTTTCCGCACATGTTGGGTTTCCTCGATCGATCTGTCAATGTTAATTTCGTTATCAATTGATTGGTTTTTTTGATTTTGATGTGTAATGATACTGTGATGTGAATTTTGTAGAAATGGAGGAGAAAGAGGAAGGAGGAGAATTGATGGAATCTTATGAAGCAGCAATGGATGCACTTTCTTCTCTTATAACTCAAAACAAGATGGTGAATTCTGCAATGAATATTGGCGGGAGTTTTGAATCCATGTTGAACTACGTTAAGGTTTGGTGACTGTATATTCTAGTTTTTTGTATGATTTATTCATTTTGAGGCATTTCCTTTTTATCATTTTTGTGCCATAAGTAGAGTTCTGCCCAAATTTTGTGTATATGCTTTAAATTGACATCGATTGAGGCTTGTTTGAACCTCAATGACGATAATTTATCCTCAATTTACAGTTTGAATAATGAAATTATGATTCTTTTCGTTTTCGATTTACAGATATTAGAGTTGGAAGAGAGTATTTCTCAACTTAAGATTATACATATAGCTGGAACTAAAGGAAAGGTAACTGTTAGCACCTAACATTTTATTCTTACCTAATTTCATTAATGATTAAAAATTTGCAATTGAAATTGAAATTGAAAATTTCAGGGTTCAACATGCACATTTTGCGAGTCGATTTTGCGTGAATGTGGTCTACGAACTGGATTATTTACATCCCCTCATTTAATTGATATCAGAGAAAGGTTCCGCATTGATGGGTGTGTACTCAAATACATTAATTTTTAAGATATTCACATATTTTCTGAGATTAATTTGAATTTTATTGCAGGTTAGAAATATCCATGGAGAAGTTTTTAGATTATTTCTGGGATTTATGGAACAAATTAAAGGTGCTATTTTATTTTTTTTCTCATTATTTCTCTTTTTAACCGTAATTTTTGACTATTTTTTTAGACTCAAACTTCAGATGAGATTCAAATGCCACGTCTATTTCAATTTCTCACTCTACTGGCGTTCGAGATATTCTCGAGCGAAAAGGTAATTACATATTCATAAATATAATTTATGTCCAATAAGCATTATTTTATTTTTAATAATATTTAGGGTTTCTAAGTTTAGGTTGATGTTGCCATTATTGAAGTTGGTATTGGTGGTAAACTTGACACTACTAATGTGGTAATTAATTTCTTTGTCTCGTTTTTCTTAACTAACTTAGTAATAATATACAAAAATACAATTTATTTATTCATATTTACGAAAAATATATAGATTAAGGAGCCTGTTGTTTGTGGGGTAACATCACTTGGCATGGATCATATGGAAATATTAGGTACTTGATTATTTTTCATTTTTCTTTAAATTAATATTTTTTAATCTATTTTTTCAACTTTTATTGCAGGCGATACAATAGAAAAGATAGCCTCCGAAAAAGCTGGTATATTTAAGGTAATTATAATATATCTCCATTCATTTTTTCATAAAAAATGCAGTTTAAATTTTGAAGATTTTAATTTTAAAAAATGTATTAAATGAAGCGCAATATTCCTGCTTTTACGTCTCCACAAGTCCCCGAAGCCATGCAAGTTATTCAAGATACCGCCTCTCAATTAATGGTAAATTAATAATAAATTTAGAGATTTTGTAGGGGCATAACTGAAACTTTTCTCTATTTGTTATATAGATTCCATTAGAAGTGACATCACCACTAAATACAGAGAAATTATCAGGATTAAAATTGGGACTAAATGGAGATCACCAGTTCATCAATGCTGGTCTCGCAATTGCCCTTTCTAAATCCTTTCTCCAAAGAACTGGTGTTCGAAGGGTAAATATGATATTTTCAGTTTCTGAAAGGCTACTTTAATTTATTTATTTTTTGTTTCGAAACCTCATTTAAAATTTCATGAAGCCTTTTTAGGACGAAAATGAAGAAGGTTTACCAATATTGCCAAAGTCTTTTATAAGAGGGTTAGCTAATGCCAAATTATCAGGAAGGGCTCAAATAATTAAAGATGATAATAATAATTCAGAAAATTCGAAGGGCAATTTGGTCTTTTACTTGGATGGTGCTCACACGCCCGAGTCCCTGGAAGTTTGTGCCAAATGGTTTTCAACAACTACTCAAAATAACCAAAATATATCAAAAAGGGTATGTTATTTTAATGTTATAATTCATATAAAACGATATTAATTATTATTTAATTTGTAGATATTAATGTTTAATTGCATGGAGAAGAGAGATCCGCAGATTTTGCTTCCTCGATTAATCGATACTTGCGCCACCAACGGTTTATACTATTTTCTACTAATTTCCACAATTTTATATTTATTTCTTGATTTATTTATTCTTTTTAGTTTTATTTTTCAGGGGTGCATTTTTGGAAGGCCATTTTTGCGCCTAGCTTATCGATGGGTAATAAAGTTGTTTCTGCTGCATATGTGGCTCCATCCGAGCCATCCATTAATCTGACGTGGCAATCCACTCTTCAAAAAAATTGGGAGAATTTAATCCATAATAATACAGGTGATATTATTATGTCATTTTTAATATGTAATTTATCAGTATATACATAATTTGTACGTGTTCTATTTCTTAGAAGGAGAAAATGAAAAGCTTGGAAAATCTAATTTCAATGGAATTATTGAAAAAATGGGTTCGGAGAAATGCGATTTGATTACTAAAGGATATAATTATAGTAGTGTAATTCCATCTTTACCCTTGGCATTAACGTGGCTACGAGAATGTGCTAGCGAAAATCCTTCGATTCAATATCAGGTAAAATTAATTCTAATTATATCTGAAATGTTTAGGCCAAGTTATAATAGTAGATTATTTTATCTATATAATAGTTGAAATATTTATTCATTGATTGAGAATTGTGACATTTAATTTATTTTTGTGTAGGTTTTGGTGACTGGATCATTGCATTTAGTTGGTGATGTGTTGAAGCTTTTGAAGAAGGATTCTGTTATTAATTAATTAATTAAATTTCCCCAATTTGTATGCTTGATTTTCATTTGTAATAAACTTTTATTTGTGCTTTTGTTACTAGTTTGATTATGTTTGTATTGGAGAAATTCAATTGTGTAATGCTTGTTTGTGTGCTGTCTAATTGGCATGTAAAAACCTATTTGATTTTTGAAATTTGTTCAATGTATGAAATTAATGTTTCAATGTCGGAGAAATTGCAATTAGTTAAAAGGGTTAAATTTCGGTTTTGGCCCTGATAATTTTGAGAAATTAGTGAAAGTGGGTTTGTTGACCATTGATCTAAATAAACAAGTAGATAAAGATAAAAATATAAAAATCATTTAAAGACTACTTTTCTGATTCAAAAGTGATTCAACTTAAACATGGCCTTCCTTGTTGACCTCTAAGCAAATTTCTTGAACTATTTTAGAATATTATATTTTGTGGGGTTGATTCTGAAAAAGAATAGAGTCTCTCTACCAAACATGAACCGTTGTTTATCAGATTTTATCCTAAGGAATAATAAAAAAAAATTATCAGATTTTTAGTATTTCAATTTTTATTTTTAATTTTAAACAATGCTGTCAGACTTTATTTTTACAATCCTGAAGTCCTCAATACTAATGTGTGACTACAGAAGTGAGTTATGCTGTGATTTTTTTTTTAATTTCATTATAAGCGAATGACAAACTATTTATAGTAAAATTTTTTAGAATATAATTTTTTTTTTAATTAATGAATATAATTGTTTAGAGATGCATTGTTTTCCATAGTGGATTTTCTTGTACTCAGAGGTAAAGAAAAATAAAATTTAACCAAAACTATACAAAATAATTTAAACCGATTTATATATCGAGTAAATGATATAATTCTTATTATTTTTCTCCAAAATTAGCCAATGCACTTTTTCCGTAAGATTAAAATCATATAGTCCCACATAAAAATATCTGTAATATGTGACATGTTATGATCTTGTTATTTAATTGATTGTGGTTTTACATTTTAGCTGTGATTTTTGCCAATGCGCGTATAATGGTGCTATATTACCGATATTTGATTCAATAATTACGTACGACTTATAATATATATTCTAGTTCAAATATGTATAACTAACATTGATAAATGTTCAAAATTATATATAATGTATATATGAAAATATATGATAAACATGAAAAATATGTTTATTATAAATTGATAAGTTAATTATAAATTTGTGATTCAAAAATTCATTTTTGAATTTGAAAGAAAACCGAACTTCTCAGCCACTCCATACATACCAAATCCCCTTACCAGCCAGCCGTATATAACAATACCTCCTAGTACACCTTTTCCAAAAATAATATGCCATTTCATACATCTTTATCAAAATAAAATAGTATATTGGTATATTCAATAGCTTATGCAAGACTTGAGAAATCTCCAAACAATGAAATACTACAAGATTTTGACAAACAACTTTACCAAACAAAATTTGGAGCGTGCTCAAATGATTATAGAATTGATTAGATATTAATTAATTAATTAATTGTAATTAAGGCTTAATTAAGGGTCCATGTTTCGGTGGGGAATATCATATCCTTCCTTTACAGACAGATAATAGATAGAAAATAGCCGTTGGAACTGGGACAGTAGCCCTAATTTTAAATTCGAATGGAATATTTTCATATATATCCTTACAAACTTAAAAATTGTTTAACACTTCACAACTAATTAAAATGAGGATATATTTTTAAGGTTGTCTGATATTTCTAAATTTGTAGGGTTATATAGAGAAATTTTCCTTCAAAAAGGGCACTTTTCTCAACACCGACCAGCAAAACCCCTGTTCGAAGAAACTTTTGCCTAACTAAATTCAGCAGCTTCTCTTTCTCCATTAATACCCTCTTCCTTCTCCCCTAACACCTCTCTCTCTCTCTCTCTCTCTCTCTCTCTCTCTCTCTCTCTCTCTCTCTCTCTCTCTCACACACACACACACACACACACACAAAACCAGAACTCCATGGAAGAACCAACAATAACCACGCCATTGCTTCTAAAATCCTCATACAACACCAAATCGGATGAAAACTTGCCTCTCGAAGCCCAAATCCTAACCCCTTCGAAACCCAGCAAATATGTTCGCCCAATTCCCATTTCATCCCCTTTCAGACTCAACCAATCGCCATACAAATGTCTCGCCGTACTTTCCGATCAAGTGGGCCCCATATCTTGTCTCGCTTTGTGCGGAGAATTCCTCATCAGTGCTTCAAATAGCAAAGATATAACCGTGTGGCAACAACCAGATCTTAATCAATTCACAAAATTCGGTCAAGGGGAAGGGTCCGTTAAGGCCCTTGTAGCCATTGGGGACCGTGTTTTCTCCGCCCATCAAGATGGAAAAGTTCGTGTTTGGAAGGTATTCATTACTCATTATTACAATAAAATTGCTAATTACATTCATCTTTGATTTAGTATTAAATTGATTATGATACTATCTTAGGTGTCGAGAAAATCAGAGAATGCGTTTAGATTAATCGCGAGTTTGCCTACGACTAAGGATTATTTAGGGAGGTGTTTAAAGCAGAGTAACTATGTTCAAAGTCGAAGGAATCATAAGCGATTGTGGATCGAACACGGAGACAGCATTTCGTGTCTTGCGGTTCATGGCGAGGTGGTATACTCCGGGTCTTGGGACAGAACTCTAAAGGTGATACGATCTAAAATTCTATTCAAACTCCAATTTTGTCATTTCAATATTGAAATTGGATTTCCGACAGTATGGTGGTGCTGAATTCATCTATTCATACTGAATCTAAAATACTTTCATAATCAAAGAAACATTAAGTAGATTAAAATAACATTTATTCATGTTATTTTATCAAATGATATAGGTCTGGCGAATGTCTGACTTAAAATGCATGGAATCAATACGCGCACATGATGACGCGATAAACAGTCTCGTGACTCACGATGGCATAGTATACTCGGCTTCGAGCGATGGTAAAATCAAAGCTTGGGGCAAACGAACCAATTCGTTAAAGAACACACATTGTTTGTTGGGCGTTTTAATCTCGCGAGAAGGCATGTCGTGGAACTCGATAGTGACAAGTGGCGAGACGGAATTGGACCGTAATATCCTCTATGCAGGCGGGTCTGATGGACACGTGGCGGGCTGGAAATACGAGATGGAAAATGATAAGAAAGTTTGGAAGATGGTATGCGACGTGAAAGCACATGATATGGCGGTGCTTAGTTTGTGTGTGGTGAGAGAGTTTGTGTTCAGTGGGTCTGGTGATAAAGGAATTGGAGTTTGGAAGAGAGAAGATGATGGTGGATTGGGGAAATTAGGGTTTATTAGAGGCCATGAAGGACCTGTTAGGTGCTTGCAAGTTTTCTGGTACAGGATCGGAAAAGGGTATGTGTTGTATAGCGGAGGACTTGACAAGAGCTTGAGGGTTTGGTGGGTTCCTCAAGAACAAAATTCTAAGATTGAATAAGGAGGAGAGAGAAATAGGCATTCCTTGAGTTTGTTCCTTCTTATTTATGAATATAAGTTCATTTCATTCATTTTTTACATTAAGTTATTGTGTGTTTCTTAATTTTATTGTTTGTATTGCGAATACATAAATGAAGATATAATGTGATTATGTTTTTGAAAGTCCAAGTTTATAAAAGTGAAGCATGATCAATTTTTTCAATCATCCATAAAGAAATGTCATTGTTTCGTGTATATATATTGCCTAATCAATATTATATCATAACGTATCCATTTATAGAAAACTAGAAAGGACAAGAATGTTTTAACATTACTTTAGAAAGAGAACTACTAAATATGTCAACATTTGAAAATGTAATTCAATCGTCATGACAACACATATCAAAAATAAAACTAAACTAAGATCATGAAAGTAATTAGAAGAGTTTTGTAATAATAATTTTGTCAATTTATTTGTAATCATGTCAAATTCTATAATACTAAAAATATATACAGGTTATACGATTTTTATATGATCTTATATACAAAAAAAAATACTGAAGTAACTGAAGAGGTAGAAGAAGCATTTTAATTTGCATTCTGTGAACGCGGTGCAAAACAGCCGAAAATCCTTTGAAACAAAGTTGGGTATGTTATTTTCTTGCCTAGTTGATTATGTACTCCGTTCTTAAAATCTTTGAACCTTTCTAACGATTCTGACTTTTGCCTCATTAAGTAGATAAACCCATATCTACTATAGTCATCAGTAAAAATAATGAAGTATCTATAACCTCCTCTGGTCTCCATGCTCATTGGGCCACATACATCAGTACGTATGAGCTCCAACAAATCACTTGATCTTTCTACAACACTTGAGAAATATTTCTTAGTCATTTTACCTAATAAACAAGGCTCACATGTCTCATATGATCTCATATCAAATGAGTCTAAAAGTCCATCAGTATGGAGTTTTGACAATGCCAAAAGTAGGTTTGATTATCAACATTAGACACTATCCTTTCGGTATTGATATTATATATGGATTTGTAATTATTCTGATATAGCACATAGAGACCATTTTCTAATGAAACATTTCCATAGAAAACATCTCCTCTACGGATAGTACAATTATTATCTTCAATAACAAACTCGTAACCATCCAAAGCTAATCTCGAAATAGAAATAATATTCCTGTTCATAACAGGTACATAACAACAATTGCTCGATTCTAACACAAATCCATTAGGTAAAATTAAATGATAATTTTCTACAGCTAATGTAGCAACTCTTGCTCCATTTTCCACGCGTAGGTCCATTTCACCTTTAGCTAATTTTCTTCTACTTTGTAGTGCATGCACATCTCTACATATGTGAGTACCACATCCGATATCTAATACCCAATTTGACAAATTAGATAAATTAATTTCAATACCTGAGCCACTTGCTGAATCTGATTTCTTCTTCTTTACTTCTTCTAAGTAAAGTGGGCAGTTTCTTTTTCAATGGCCATCCTTATGACAATAGAAACAAGTGGTCGGTTCAGATTTCTTGATCTTTGGTTTGGGCAACATCTTGCCTTTACCATTGTTCTTGCCTTTGAACTTCTTCTTGAACTTTCCCTTTTGAACCATCAAAACATCATTGGCATCGGATGCCTTGAAGTCTCCGATTTTATTAGTAGCCTCAAAATTCTCGAGCATACCATGTAATTCCGGAATCGTTTTATCCATATAGTGCAATAGTTTGAAACAAACTGTGCGAAATTCGGAGTCAAAGACTCGAGAATCAAGTCAGTTTCCATCTCAAGGCTGACTTTCGCACCTAGTTTTTCTAGATGATCAACATATCCTTTCATCTTCAAAACATGTGCACTCACAGATGTACCAGAGGCCATTTTGCAGTTGAACAACGCTTTGTGGGTGTTAAATCGCTCAAGTCTGGCTTGCTCTTGGAACATTTCCTTGAGCTGTTTGCTCATAACATACGCATGCGAATCAACAAACTACTTTTGAAGATCCGATGTCATAGTTGCCAACATGAGACATGTTACTTCGACATCATCATCTATGAACTTTTCATAATGATCTTGGTCCACATGGTCTGCATCTTCTGGTGGTTCAGTTGGGAGAGGCTCATCAAGAACATAACCCTTATGTTCTGACCTAAGAATAATTCTTAGATTGCGCTCCCAATCCAGAAAGTTCTTACCATTCAACTTCTCCTTCTCAAGGAGAGATCGCAAATTTAAACTGTTTGAAGACATTTTCCTACATGGAATAAAATGTGCAAAATTCATACATTTATAGTGAAGGAAATACAGTTATAGATCAACTAGTAGACTGCACACACGAGGATAGATAAACGTACGCGTTCATCGATACGATTGGATGCATAATAAGCAAATCTGACAGAAAACATACAGTCCGTCATGACGGACTGGTTGATCCGTCGTGACGGACCAGAGGGATTTCTGACAGAGTTGACAGAATATACACATTCCGTCGTGGCGGACTGGTTGGTCCGTCATGACGGACCAGAGAGTATTTCTGTGCACCAATCTGTGAGTATAGAGTAGTGACAGACCGAGTGTCCGTCATGACGGAGCTGCGTCATGACGGACATGTTGGTCCGTCATGACGGAGCAGAGAGTAATTGTTGTTTCCAGTAACCGTGACACGTCCGTCACGACGCACCATTTAATGCGTCCTGACGGACTGTGATCCAAATTTTCAGATTAGCAGTTTTGTTTGTGCTCATTAATCCTCTATTAATGATGGTGTTAATATAAGATCTGGAGATCTTTTCTTCTTCTCTCTCTAAGCCATTTTTGTGATAGAATATGATTCTATGAAAAGAGAGAAAACTTGTGACACAAGTTACATCATATGAGATCGAATGATCAAAGCAAGTTTGCGGCGATTTAAGGGGAATTGTGCGTAACGGAAAGACGAGGCTCGAGGTGGATACGAGTAGAGGGATTTCACATGAAATTCTCTATAGTGATCATGTGAGAGCAAGATGAAGGACGAACCGGATGCGATCCGGTTGTATACGACAAATCGGAGCTCCATCGAAGGTGTCCAATCGTGCAGGAATGGGACGCGTGTGCTGTCGGGGATTGGAGCAGCGAAATGACAGCAACTATGTGTCCCATTAACAAGCATAGCTCCGACTTGAACACATCCCAAAACAACACGGAGAAACCCTAAAAACGGCTCCAGTTTTTGTGTGTGATTTCTTACGTTGATTAAATGGTGAATGTTAAACTCGATTTTTTGACTGTTAATTTGGACTGTCAATTTTCTGAGCTCATATATGTTTTGTTAATTTCAGGGAATGCGATCTATAATTTGGGGTGGCATTTACAAATTCGGGTAAAATTGGTTATTTTCATAATTCAATTTTAGAGAAATTTTGGCAATATCAGTCAATTTCCAGTCTTTTGTGGTCGATTTTGGTACATTGCAGTACAATTTCGGGTTTGTAGCTAGCAAGATTGTCAGAATCGGGATTCTACCTTAAATCGTTTAGGAGTAGAATCGAATCGGATCGTAAAATCATATTTTGAATCGTAAGATTCTATGACAAATGAATATTAACTAGAAAACTAATATAAATAACATTATTTACTAAATAAAAGGATATAACTTAATTGATAGAGTATATTTTGTTCATTTTAATCAGTGTAATCACAAATAATACATTATAAACAGGCATATAAATTTGTTGAATAGATATATAAATTTGTTGAATAGACATACAAATAATACATTATAAATAGCTAGCAAGTGTCGCTTCTCTACCCGTATTCACCGTGAGTTGTAACACTTCGGTCACGGGTTCAACTGCCTAGACGATGCACCGGCGAACTTGCTTGATTGCTTTCGATTCTCTAGACGGAGAAAACTCTTTTCTCCTCTTTTCTCTTTCTCTCTTTCTCTTCGCACTATTTCAATTCCTTGATAAGGGTCTCTAGACTAAATTAGATTGTAATTCACTTGGACTAAATAGAGAAGAGAGAAACATCATATTTATACTAAACTAGGATAATGATTGGGTCAAAGGTTGTGTATATCCAATATACACTTCCAGCATGAGGTTAGTTGGAACGCACCATAATGTTAGTTGGAACTAACCATATTCTGCCTCATTTCTGCGTTAATTCCAAATTATATTCCTAGTAGTCCGTTCGAACGAACACCAAGGTTAGTTAGAACGAACCACTCCCTAGAACAAATATGTATAAAACCATTTTATACTCGTAGCGGTCCGTTCGAACGGACCCGATGGTTAGTTCGAACGAACCACTCTCTGGAACTTAACTTTACACAATCCTATTATGCATTTAATCAAACCCATGAACATCCGTGTTCATATATCCTTATATGTACAATTTTACCGTTGATCCGAAACTATATTTCCTTCAACATATCCATAATGGCATCTCGAAATGTTCTATCACTCTAGGGTCGTTGGAGATTAACTGAGCTAAAGCGGTCTTACAGAGCCCTCCCATACCAACTATAGAAAGAATCATTATGTTCTCTCTACCACCCTCCTCTACCAATACCCCAATTATCTTTTATTTATCTTCGCCCCTCCCGACTACTTCAGAGACATCCACAAACGACTGAGTTCTGGGCTGTTCGATGGCCGGTGCTTCCCGGCTTTCAACAAATCTGAATCTGTCCATCTCAGTTACGAGCTCATCAATTCTCCCTACAACATTCTTTAGCTTCTTACTCATCTTATAACGAAATAGAACCGCATTGTCACTGTAAAAAAAATCAATTCCGAGTCCAGTCTTTTGACCAGCTTTTACATCATCTCGGTGTAGTTTCTCATATCGAAATTAATCGAGCACGTCGTCGGCCTCATAAGCAGCTTATCTGAGCTGTCCCAGCCAGTATTTCACAACCAAATTCACCCCTCCTTGTTCCTCTGCACTGGCCAATATAGCTTGAACATAAATCAGCTTGTCCTGGAACCTCTCACATTGATCATACAAGCCCCACATCAGTGGCGGATCTTGTCCCAAATCAGTGGGGGGCGGTAATCTAGGGGGGGGGGGGGGGGGGATGTGAGAAATTTTCAAAAAAGTTTGGGGGGACGGTAGTACATAATTTTGTTGTTCTATCGTAAAATACACTGGCATAATCACAAATATATAGTGCAATTCAAAAATCTAGAAGGAGGAGGTGACACGATCAGATCCGCCATGGTAGATCTGATGACGTACCGGAGACGCTTGAGGTTAGAGAGAGAGAGAGAGAGAGAGAGAGAGAGAGAGAGAGAGAGAGAGAGAGAGAGAACCAAGCGAGAGCCGTGGATGAGGTGCTCGGCGGGAGGGAAATAGAAGGAGGAGGCGTTCCGATAGAGATAGAAGGGATGACTGATGAGGTGATTGGAGAGAGAAGAGGAGGGTAACCATGCGAAAATGGTGGATGTTTTTTTTTCTGTTTGTATCAATAATTTTTAGGGGGGGTTGACATATTTGCTCTTTACTCTTTGCTAAATTTAAAATTACATATTTATCCTTCGTAAAATTAAAATATCATATTTACCCTTTCATAAATCTAAAATATCATATTTACTCAAAAATAAAAAACCATCCAATTTTTCCGTTAAAATTAATGGTCAACATTCAAAATTACTATTGTATCCTTCTAAAAATCCAAACTATCATATTTACCGTTTTAAAAATAAAAATTTCATATTTACGCTCTCAATAATAAAAATAACATACGTACCCTACCGAAACGAAATATCATATTTACCCTCTCAATAACCATTCCATCAATTTATCGAATCCCAAAGAATATAACAATGTAATCTCATGGATAACAATATAAATGCAAAAAATACATCAATAAAATTCCAAAATATAACAATTCTGTTAATCTCAAATGACAAGAACAAAAATGTAAAAAAAAAAGCTTCATAGCAAAAATATAATCAGAACTAAAAATATTATTCAATTGTAGGACGTGATTTCTTCTTGTTGAGTGAGTAAGGATATGTATGTTATTTTTATTATTGAGAGGGTAGGGGTAAATATGATATTTTGGATTTTTAGAAAGGTAAATATGTAAAAGATAAAATTGTAATTTTAAATGTTGATCGTTAAATTTAACGGACAAATTGGATGGTTTTTAATTTTTTGGATAAATATGATATTTTAGATTTATGAAAGGATAAATATGATATTTTAATTTCAAGAAGGATAAATATGTAATTTTAAGTTTAACAAATGATAAATATGTAAATCCCCCTAATTTCTATTTTCTGGGAACTAGCTTGGCCGTAGGACTTATCTGCACACTCCATAATTCTAAATAATTAAAAGATCCTGCCTGTTGCTTTCATAGAAAAATCCTCTTTGGTTCAGATTACGAATTCTAAATAATGGATTAAATTTAGTTTTTACTTGATAATATTATTGGCAAATCTGGAGTAATCTGTTCTCGCTGAATCATATGGACAGAGTAATGCAAATGATTAATAAGCAAACTTGAATACTAGTATAGTTCAATTCATATCATGGATATCTTAATACAACTCTCAAGTTTATTCGAAAGAAAATAATAAAACAAATACATAGTACGATTAAGCATTTAATATTTTGAACTAATTAACAAATCTTTATGATCTCTGAGGTTGCCCGAGAAGAGATGGCCTATAAAAGGCATGACTTTGAGCCATCTCGATCCTTTCGCGCGGATCCGTCACGGTTTCATCTCTCAAAGCCTGAAGAATATCTTTTGGACATAGCTCCCTTCAATTTCCACATTAAAAAAATAACAATAAAACAATTTATCAGGAAATTTAACACGAGAAGTACGATAGGAAAATGGTAAAAGAAATACGAATTAACCTCTTAATGAGAATCTTATAAAGTCGTTTAAGAATAGGACACAATTCAGCCGGTGCAACGGGTTTGTTCTCCTCGGGATGCAACACGCTCAAACTCGGCTGACTCAGCAGCTCATAAAACGCGCCAATTGCAGATACACCCTACAATGATTCAAATTACAAATGTTACCTCCTGAGCCCAATTAACATCATCGTAATTATTCGTTCGTAATAATGTACCTGAATCATGCCTATGCCTTTGATACTGTCTCCCATATCAGGGCTCAGTTCCCCTTTCGCTAACATTTGACCGTACCAAGCATTACGCCCTTTCAATAAAGTTACATAAGTATCGGCCAGAAGCGGGCCCGCTAGCTTCTCGGGCTGCTCCGTCAAAAGATGTGTGATAAATATCATTTCCGAGGTGCAATGTGCAAAATACACCGACTTGCTTGTCGCGCTTTCATTGGTCAAAGCCGCCACCATTCCTACAAAAAATAATTAATGGATTAATTAGTTATTAGCTTATATACATAACAAGAAAATATACTAATATGACATATATATTTACCGGCACCAATGGCATAAACATTTTTCAAACCGCCCATGACTTCATGAGTGACGAGATCGCTATTATCCCACACTATAAAGTGAGGTTGTCTCAGGAATTTTGCAACGCATTTTCTCCATTTATCAGACCCGCAAATTCGAGCATTGGCATATTCTTTGTTGTATATCTCTGACGCGATGTTGGGCCCACCTAGATACAGAATATTCTCTAGCGGCACCCCCGCTGAAAAAAAAAAAATCATGTGATTAAAGATGCATACATGAATAATTTGAATTTTATAAAAACTTACTCACTGAGCTAATCATCTGAGTGGGAGTAATAATACGCGGAACCGGATCCAATTCCGCTTCAATTCCCTTCGCAAGAGATATGATAACTGGGAATCCAATTCTCTCTTTCCAATACCGACTAATCTCCTCGAAAACTTCACGGGTTTCGGTCGACGGCAACCCGTTAACCACAATATCCGCATCCCAAACCGCCTCTTGTAAATTGGTCACCACTTTTAGCGGACACAATGGCGTGTCTATCATGTTTAGACAAAACCCATCTCGTAGAATTTCGTCTGCGTATAAAACCCTGTCTCCTAGTCTCGCCTCCACGTATTTTAAATACGCACAACTTAAAAAAATAACAATAAATATATTGCTTGCATTATTCTTTTAAGTTTAATTAGGATGATTTTTGTATTATTATTTTTTACAAAATAATAATTTACCGGCGAATAAGGCGTCTAAGAACGTCCTCACGAGAATTAATAACCTCGAATAAATGCTCGGCGGTTGACCGGTCAACCATTCTGCCTGGTCTTCGCCAAACCCTGACTTGAAATTTGTCTCTAAATTGCCCATACGCGTCTTGTAATAATGCCGCGAAAACACTGCCCCATGCACCGGACCCAATTCCAACAATTTTCAACAAATCTCCTGTGTGGATTAATTTATTTAGCTTTTGGCGTAAATAATGTAACATGATTTGGTTTTTTTTAATTGAGGGTTTTTATTTCGGAGGCTATGATTAATTTTAAGCAATAAATTGAGCCTTGATTTAAACGCATGCTAGTTAATTTTATTTTTACCTCAATAATGAAATTAAGCATCAAAGTATAATTTTGAAATAAACAAGTGAAATGAAAGAATCACCATTTGATTTTCCGAGGCGGAGCCGTAATTCATCTAGCTTCTCCTCTGCGGCTGAACTAGTGCAATTTGTAGAATTGTTATTGTGATTAGATCCATTTGAATGTTGCACTGGAGATTGGTTGGATTCTACACTGCCTACCATCTTGGATTTTCTGAATTCTCAGCTTAATTTGAAATTCAATTTTCCTTCCACGAAATTAAAGCAGAGATAAGGGGTTTAGAGACTAAAATTAAAACATAAACCCCAAAAAATTGGTTTAAATTGAGAAGTTTAGCTAAAAGAAACCCATCGAAATCTCCAGTGTTTTCGAATTTCAATTGGGTACAAAACAAAAACACACACACTCAAAATCTCACTAACCCAGGCCCTCAAATTCTCCTCAGTTCAAAAAAAAAATAGTCTGATCACAAAAATATCTTTGTTTGGTTATCCCCTCCGCCAACTCGAAACACAAAATTTGTCTCTTACTTACTCTCTCTCTCTCTACCTGGCCTCTATTATATAACCGGATTCAAGTGGAAAGGATCCAGCTACAAGTTACGACGAATAGATAAAAAAGTAGGCTGGTTGAGAAAACGAAATGGGTAGTTGAGCTTCATCAAAGAATCGTATAAATGAATGTCAAATAGATTGGCATCATTGATAGATCGAGAAAAGGAAAAAAGGGAAGTGCTTGTCTTTGGATGAGAGAGAGGTTTGGTGGAGACATTGATGGCAGTACCAACTGCCCCCATAAACCATAAATGGAGAGAAAATGTGAAAAAAGAAGATGAAAAAGAAAGCATCTTTATTCTGAGGGGTTAAAATGGAAATGTAAATGTGTAGCAGAACTGTTTGCACTCTGCTATTGCTACCAGAGACAGAGAGGTGCTGTGCTGGAAGGGGAACGGATGGGGTACCAGAGTAGAGAGTAGAGACAATATGTCAGAGAGAAACAACGAGCTGCTCATGATCTGAGTTTGGATCTCTTGTGGTCAAGTTCCATGTTGTCAATTGTGTGTTGCTGATTTATTTTATGATGTGTTTTGTATTTTTTATTAATAAAACAAAAATTAGTTATAATTTGAGTTCTAAAAGAAGTATTGATCTATATTAATATAAACTGAAGATTCTTCCGAATTATTATTGTTGTGATACATGTTGTATGGATACAACTATGAATAACGTATTCGATACAATTTGAATACAATAATATTTTAAAAAATTTAGGATAAGATATAAATACGATAATAAAATAAAACATAATATATTTTATGTTTTTTATTTTTTATTTTTTTGGGTTATAGTCGAATATCATGATATTAACTAATAATAAAAAAACTATGTTACATAAATACAAATGAAAATGATATGAGATTGACATATTATTATTTTGACAAAATTATATGAATTTACCAATCTTACAA
This sequence comes from Luzula sylvatica, assembly GCA_946800325.1. Taxonomy (NCBI): domain Eukaryota; kingdom Viridiplantae; phylum Streptophyta; class Magnoliopsida; order Poales; family Juncaceae; genus Luzula; species Luzula sylvatica. Next base: position 43,311,201 of record OX326960.1, read on the forward strand.
TATAATATTTACCTACCATTTAGTATACATATTAAATTAAAAAAATAAAAATAATATAATTTTAATGTTAATGTTTCACTTTTGAATCTTTGATGTAGCAAAATATCATTGAACTCACTATCCAAAATATCATTGAACTCACTATCCATATCAAAATATTGAAAATTTCTCTCTAACGAAGTGTACAAAAATTCTAAGAATACAATAATATTATAACTATATTGTAAATTCTCATAATACAAAAGTAAAAGATACGTATACATAGTTCATATTAATAATAGGGAAATTTACATATAACCCCCTAACTCTTCTTGAATTTACAAAAAAAAACTCTAACTTTTGAGAAACTCCAAAAAAACCCTACATACAAAATTTTCTTTTCAATTACCCCCCTATTGGGGTATTTCATGGTATTGAAATTTTTTTGGACCAAAAAACCCTTCCATTTTTCATCTTTAAATTTAATAAACATATTTTTTATTATTTTATTAATTTAAAATCACTATAAATATTTTTTAACATATACTAATTTAATAAAACTATGTGTCACAAATTTTAATCTTTTATTTATTATATATTTTATCATAGAAAACTAAAATTAAATAAAAATATGATATAAAACATTCCTGAAAATATCTTGACAAATTAATATTATTCTAGTATTTAATTTTAATGTTAAATAATTATTAATAAAAAATAGTTAGTGAATTGTTTTTCTTGTCAAATTAACAATGAATGAATGAGAATTAAAATTAGGACCAAAATAACATTGCCACTAATTGTTAATTTTGTAATAACTATTTTCAGTAACTATTTAACATTAAAATTAAATTATTAATTTTGTAATATTGCCGCTAATTGTTAATATTGCCAAATTAACAATGAATGAATGAGAAAAATTATTCAGTAACTATTTTTATTAATAACTATTTAACATTAAAATTAAATACTGGAATAATATTAATTTGTCAAGATATTTTCAGGAATATTTTTATTTAATTTTAGTTTTCTATGATAAAATATATAATAAATAAAAGATTAAAATTATGTATATGACATATATATATATATATATATATATATATATATTTTTTTAAATTTGTATATATTAAAAAAATATTTATAGTGATTTTAAATTAATAAATTAATAAAATAATACAAAAATATATTTATTAAATTTAAAGATGAAAAATAAAAGGGTATTTTGGTCAAAAAAAATTCAATATCATGAAATACCCCTATAGGGGGGGTAATTGAAAAGAAAACTTTGTATGTAGGGTTTTTTTTGGAGTTTCTCAAAAGTTAGGGGTTTTTTTGTAAATTCAAGAAAAGTTAGGGGGTTATATGTAAATTTCCCTTAATAATATACAAAACATGATAATAAAATTCAGAGCATTTTAATGCCTTCAAATTCTCAAAATATATTTGGGGAAAGTCATATATTTTTCATTTCTCATATACACCGTTAATAAAAAATTGTAATTTATTTTGTATGCTAATAAAAATTGTAAATTATTTTATGATAAAAAATGTTATGTATATTCATATAAATGTAAATTATAAAAATACTTCTGAATAATTGCATCTTAGAAATAACTACATTCAATTTTGTATTGTTCAATTTTTCTTTTATATGTTTTGCACAAAAAATATTATGAACATTACAAATATCATGTATTACACATTAAAATATAAAATATCATCCGATTTCAATTAACATCATTTGTTTTCAGTATTATTAAATGACAATTTTATATAATACAACGTCGAATCGAAGCGAGAACTACTTCTAGTATATTCAAAATAGAAAATATAATTTGGGAAACTTTCCAGTTATTTATTAAATATAAAATAAATCAGTATTTACATAATATTCAAAAAAAAAGTTGAGAAAAGAGAGAAGGCTCACAAGTCGCACTTCTATTAAATTTAATTAAAAATAATACAAATACTTGTAAGATTAGAACTCCAACAATAAATTTCAAATCTTAATACGTTCCTTGTATTACTTGCACTCAAGTCACTCACGTTAGGCTTCCCTGTCATCAAGACTCAAGAGATGATGTTGGTCGTCTGATTTGTGTGCAATGAGTTATGAACAATGTGGTTTATGATGTGATTGATTTTGATCGTAGCCGTCCGATCTTACGTGCAAATCTTCGCCACTAATAGATTTGTTATGTCGCTTTGTATGCGTTGTCATTAGTTGCTTTCTCTTGTCTTGGCAAGTGTTTATGATATGACTTATGAGTAGTGATGTATATATTTTAGATTTCTCTCCCACCAAATTTTATGATGTAACGTGTTTTTTAAATTTTAATTTTAACATCTTAATTCACGATTGATATCATAATTTATAATTTTATAATAAATTAACGTGTCGAACTATAAAATGAGATATTAAAAATTAAAATGTTAAATCATACATATGTTATCAAATCTTGTTGGGAAGAATTTTAATTTTAATTTTAACATCTTAATTCGTAATTGGCATTCTAATTTATAGTTTAATTATCTTAAATGATTTGATAATAAGTTAACATGTCAAATTATAAAATGAGATCTTAAAAATTAAGATATTAAATCATAAATAGATTATCAAATCTTGTTGGGAAGAATTTGAAAAGGCAATTCAACATTTTCTTTACTATATATGACATTTAGTTGTATAGGTCGATAGACTCCTTGATATATCGGTTCATTTCTTACCGGTTCGACTTGCTTCATCTTTTTCAAAAAAACATCTCACAATTTCAATTTTATATAATTACGATTTACATTATCTCATAGTTTTTTTATTTGGAAACATTTCTGGTGTTTAAAAATAAAATATATAAATCTACCCATATTTTCAATTTTTCTTTATAAATGGAGCTTTAATCTTTTTGGGGGCGACAAAATCCAGGTTTTGTGAAAAAAAATATATACATCCAAAAAAATATAGGGAAATTTTCAAAAAAAAAACCTATCTTTTTTGGATATTCAACAAAATCCTCTATTTTTTTGGAAACTCCAAAAACCCCTCTCTACCGAACTTTTATTTTCAAATACTTTTATTTTCAAATACCGAACTTTTATTTTCATAAAATGACATATAACAATACAAACACAACTTGAAAAATATATAAATACAAAACTGCATGAAAAATCTGAGATTCCTAATTTCTTTTTAAAAATCATTATCATGTTGCACGAGTACAATTTTACCGGACCAGATACATTGAAAAATTCAATTTCCCACAACTTGTAAGTTGTAAGTCTACTTCCCAATTGAACAAACATTTCTTTATTCATGTGATCTGTGTTGTAAAAGGTCAGAACAATTGATGATTAAAAATAGAGGATTAACGAGAAACCAATCGGTTCTAAATAAAACATAAATATTACAATTAAATTTTGAAATCCAATTAATCCGATATAAAATACGATACATAGTGTATCGAAACTTAAAAGAGAAAACAAATTGATATGAATCGAGGCGAAGTTTCTTTCGTTGTTGCCGCCACATCCAAGTAGCAAACAATTTTGATTTTGGATTTGGATTTGGTTTAAATTTATGTGATAAAAAAAATCAGTGACAATATTTTTTCTGAATGACACCAATAACGATCGTTGTCGTTACCGATACTTATTTTTTTTTTATATTGTAATAAATATCAAAAATTTCAGAATATAAGACTCATATTAAAAATATAACTGTTTCCACGATCAAAATCGAGTTCTTATGTGTCAAAGTTTTTCGAATGGGTATAATCGTAATTTCATTTTAATGAGTAATTTAAATAAATATATTATAGGGTCTTATTTGCAAAATGATCAAACCATTAGTAATACTAAAAATAGGGTTTGCAAAATAATTCTATTATAGATGTAAATTAAATAGTTTGCAAATATGTAAATTTTGGATAGTATATGAGAAATGTTCCCTTTCCACCTCATCACCCCTTCATTTACTATGCGGCCCACACCTCTCTCCATCCATAACCATTATTCAACAATATACACTCATGAAACCTTAAGTAAAAAAAGAGAGAAAAATAGAAAGAAAAAAAATAGGAAAAAAATAAGGAAATAAGGAAATTTCGCGAAACGAAAAGCGGCACAATTTTCAGGAGGTTGAGTTATTCGAGTAGGCAAGATCAAAAGATTGACTTTTTTGGAATTTCGAGTTGCTTCATTTTGACTCCATTTTCTGCACGGTTTTGATTAATCTCTTGTTTATCGAGTTTTTTTCATTATGTTAGTATTACTCTCACTTTTTTCTTATTAAGATTCATATTTCGAGCATATCTAGACCTTACATAATAGTCTAGGATTCTTCATTTAAAAACCGTGTTAGCTCAACAAAATGTATATTATGTAGATTTGATCATATATATATATATATATATATATGAGTGAGACTAAACTATTTAATTAACTACCAAAGAATTGGTTTGAATTTGAATAAAACGTAAACCGGGCTTACGATTTTAAAGAGGGTCATATGATGACATGGAGCAGCTCCGCCGGTATGTTTTATGTATGTTATGTTTATTGTCGCGTGATCCCGTGACGCTCTATGGATGAAAAACGTAACTAACTTGATGTAGTGCAAAGTCCCGACCCATTAGGAATTTGGCTGTGGCGCAAGGATGTCGAGTCGCTAGTTCGTATGTTTGGGAATTCGCACTTCCCAGAGCTTTATGTTATGTTCCAGTCCAAGTGTGATTCGCTATCAGCTCGGGTTGGCACTTCAGTCGAGAGTTATTATGACCCTCATCCCGGACTAAAGTATTAGTATGTATATGATTATATATAAATGTAAGTAATTTTGATTTCGAAAAGCGAGGGCAAGTATTTTGAGAAGTATTTGTATACATATATGAATTCATATTATTAATTATGTTTATGATTGTTTTCGAGCGAGATTTTTGGCTAGCCATCTATAAGGTCAATCTCAATAAGCTAGACTCAAAACTCGCTCACTTAATCACTTTCGTGACTAATAATTTTATTTAAACATTTTGAGTCTAGGTACGGTGAACAGATCATCGGGGTCAGCGGGTATGTAGAGAGGGAGTATGCTAGTTTCGTTTATCATCACGCGGTCTATATCTTGTTTATATGTGTGCACTTTCGTTTCTGGCCAACGGGCATTTTGTTGTGGCATGTTTACTTGCGTGTGTGTTTATGTCGCATATGTGTTTATATGCTTCAGGTATGTTATTTTATATTTGTACTATATTCTTCGTGATGGTTGTTTGTATATGTTATGGTGATGCATATGTATATATATATATATATATATATATATATATATATATGTGTCGTTGTTTTCGAGTTGTGTAATTTATGTTTAGTAAAATTATTATATAAGAGTCTGTGGTATGCGAGTTGTATACTGATGGATTGCCGCATCCCGTCATTTATATATTTGGATGTTATATATGATGTGACTGAAATTCATAACATTTTCAACATATAATTTTATTATGTCAAACAATCAACCAACTGTGTTATAAAACCAATATATTTAAAAGTTGACCATCATACCTCGAATAATATTTGAACACTTTTAACGTAGCTCAACGAGTGGACCGTATATTTTTCGCTTCTAAAATATTAAAAAAAAAATTGAATGGGAATAAACAAATTAAATTTTGGAAATTAATTTGGAAAACAACAAAATATTAGAAAGGACATGGGTCAATGTTGTCCCAGTTATTTCCATGGCCCAGTCACTAGCCACTAGTCAGGGACTCAGGCCTATTAAACTTCTTAACAGATCGGATCATCTCGACAAACTCTCGGATCGAACCCGTTAACAAGCCCCACAGGCCACAGGCCCCAAACAAGAATCCACGGTAGAAAGAGCTGGAAGGAAGATAAAAGAGTGAGAACTCAGAAGCAGATAATCACGAAATTGCCATCAACAATGGAGGAAACGCCAATAGAGATCGGAAGCAACAAGATGCACGGTGGCTACAACAAGCGGTACAAACACTACAGCCCCACTCTCGGCTGCGCCATGACTTTCTCCGTCTTCTTTCCTCCCTCTTCTCCCCCTTCTCAGAAATTCCCGGCAAGTACTTTTTTAAGTTCAATATTTTATCTAGATTTTAGATTTTTCCATTGATAGTAATTTCGGTTTGATTTGATTTCGATTTAGGTTTTGTACTGGCTCTCTGGCCTCACTTGCAATGATGAGAATTTTGTCGTTAAATCTGGAGCTCAACGCATGGCTGCCTCCGAAGGCATTGCTTTGATTGCTCCCGATACATCTCCAAGTAAGTTCCTTTCTTGAATCTGACATATATATTGCCAGAATAGAATATTGATCAGCCAAAATAGAATATTTGGGTGGCTAAAAGATTATCCCTTTTTCTGAGCCTTGCCACTATTTCTCGTGAAATTCTACATTTGTAATTGTTATTTTTACATTAAATATAGGGGGCCTAAATATAGAAGGAGAGTCTGACAGCTGGGACTTGGGTGTAGGTGAGTAAATCTTACGAATCCAAAATTATTATTACAATTCTTATAAATTATATATGCATCAATGCATTTATACAATAATTTATGTTTGATTAGGGGCTGGATTTTATTTGAACGCGACAAACGAAAAGTGGAAGAATTGGCGAATGTATGATTATGTGGTGAAGGAACTGCCAGCATTATTAAGTGAAAATTTTGAACAACTCAATACATCTCGCTCCTCGATTTCTGGGCACTCTATGGGCGGTCACGGTGCATTGACTATCTACTTGAAAAACCTCGACAAATATAAGGTAAACTATTTTTGGCATAATTTCATATATACCCTCCAAAATACTCCAAGAAAATATAGTTCGTTTATTTATTTTTGTTTCTTTTTTATTTTCAGTCAGTCTCTGCATTTTCGCCAATTGTGAATCCTATCAATTGTCCTTGGGGTCAAAAGGCATTTTCGAACTATTTGGGTACCAACAAACCTGATTGGGAGGTAATTCTCCTCAAATTCTCAAATTATTCATGAAAATATTCGAATCGAACATACTTTATTTTTGTTTTTTTGGCAGGAGTACGATGCCACTTGCTTGATTACAAAATACAACAAAATCTCAGCTCCGATCCTCATTGATCAGGTATCATAATCGACTTATTATTTAAAACATAGTTAGCAAACTTTTTATATCAATATCTATAATATGAATAATCAGGGTGACGAAGACAAGTTCTTGAAGGATTTGCAACTATTGCCGCACAATTTTGAAGAAGCGTGTAAAAGTGTGGGAGCGCCTTTGACTCTTAGAATGCAACCTGGATACGACCATTCTTACTTCTTCATTGCGAGTTTCATCGATGACCATATCGCTCATCATGCTAAAGCTCTCAAGAGTGCTTAAATATTTAAATAAGTTTGAGTTAGTGTGTTGTTGAAAATAAAACTATGGATCGTGCTTGTTTTGTCGTGACTATTTCATGTTGCGGTTGGATTTCTTGCTAGTTATCTTTTTCTCGTTACCAAACTTTTGGGCAAATAAGGTAAGTATGTGCATCATAAATTAAGTTAAAGAAATGCTGTTGGTAGGATTGATGGGAGGCTGCGTGAGCTCATCAGATGAGTTTAATGTCGGTAATGATTCTAAAAGTTATTGTGAATTTTGTCCCAATTATTCTGTTCTGATTAAGGAATGTTTTGGGCCATGAATTTCTTTTTTGAAAATTTAAGAAAAGATAAATTAAATTAACGAAGTATTTACGCGTCCAAGCCAATCATATCATAACAAAATTACTAAAAAAATACCCTCTCAAGTTAGTATATAAAAAAAACTCGAAATTACCAAGTCCTACAAGGCTGTCTTTCCTTGACCATGTCAATGTGGCATTTTCTTCGTTGCAGGGTCATCTACATCCTTTAGTTGATAATAATGCGGCGCGATCTCTACCAACCAATCTCGCTCCAGTTATGTGACCTGTCTCGTATATTCTTTTGTAGTACGGACCATTTCTCGATCTCTACCCACGGAGGAAGGACCTGAGCTAGACCAGAGCTTGGATGAATATATACAATTTGAGGATTCTTTAGGGTTTGGTACAATCCATTCTTTTGCAACTTGGCTGAATTATGGAAAAAACCCGAAGTAATGGCTTTTCTAACTTGCATCCAGATCATTCATATTTGAAGTAATTTCAAGCAATCCTTCTAATTGGTCTCTAATATACCGTGTTCTTTTCATGCTCCGCACCTGAATGTAGTTCTCGTAGCACCACTGGGTTGAGAAATCAGTTTCTTTCCACGAATTAAAAACATTTAACAAGGCGATATGATCCCCAGGATACCCGGAATCAAAATTCATCCTCGCATTATCTGCATGGACCTGTTTATCTTTCGGCCGACAAAAAATCGAATTTCCCACAGAAAGCATGGCTGCAACCGAAATAACCTCGTTAGAACACTGGTTCTTCTAATTGGTTGAGCAAAAAAAGCGTTCTTCAGCATTTACGACCAGTTCATTTTTTATACTAATTTGTGTTTATCCTTGGTCTACTTCAAAAATCAAAGATGGAAGGAGCTAAGCCTTGCTCGTCTCCTATTATTGCGGAGGATCAACTATCCAAACACAAAGGAGAACCAATGCTTGGCCCAAGGTTGTATCGAGGTACCGTTGGTGCTCTCCAATACACGACTATCGATAGATCTGAAATCTCATTCGCGGTCAATAAAGTGTCGCAATTCATGCATGCTCCATCCGAGGACCATAGGGTCTCGGTGAAGCAGATTCTCCGATATCTTAAGGGTACTCTAACACATGGACTACTCTTTAGATCCTATCGAGATCTTACATTCCAAGCCTATGCCGATGCGGATTGGACGGGGTGTCCCGATGATCGACAATCAACTATCGGTTATTGCATATTTTTTGGGCCAAATCTTGTGTCTTGGTCGTCCAAAAAGAAACCGATTGTGTCTCGATCGAGTACCGAAGCCTAGCGATGGCCACCTCGGAATTAATATGGCTTCAATATCTTGTTCATGAACTTCATATTCCTCAATCCTCCTCACTTTCTATTTGGTGCGACAATATTGGCACAATCTATCTCACTCACAATCCGATTTTTCATGCACACACTTAATATATAAAAATTGATCTTTATTTTCGTTCGAGATTTAGGAAGGGGTAATAAAGTGTGCGATTTGAGTGAGTAGGTAGACTAGGTAAGTAGGGTAGGTAGGGATTTTACTATTATAATTAGGGAAATTATACCTTGCCCCCCAAACCCATCACCACTTCAACGATGCCATAGCATGGGTTTGGGGGTTAATTCTTTGCTCCAATTTACACTCCACTTTTTCACTAGATTAATTAATGTTTCGGATTAACAATTAATTGTGATGTAATTAACACCTACTATAAGTATCTAATAATTCATTAATTCAATTAACAAGTAATTCAATTAATAGTTAATCGAGTGGGATAATTTTTGGGAGATGAATAGGATATTGACAACCCCCAAATGCATATGGGGGTACAGTAAATGGCCTCTTATAATTATAAATGTAATCCATTGTAGAAAGAGAAAATATACGTCTGGGCTCAATATATTGAACTTGTAGAAATATCAAGTTCGATACAAATCTTTATTCTATTTAGATAATTTGTCTTCACTGGATAATTGTCTACAATCGCTTAATCCTTCACCAATAGGGTCATTAACTGGTTCGAAACCCATTCGGTTGAATCAGAATCCATCTAAAGCTGAACACGAACTGGTCGTACGCAAAATGACGTCTGGGCTGAGGACTGAGCGTCGCCGGTGATCTGTCGTCGCGAGCGGAGGTTTGGCGAGGTTGTCACGTCGCCAGCTAGGGTTATCGGAGAAGGGAAGGAAAAGAAAAGAGGAGAACCGAGTAAACTTTTCCACCTAATAATTTGTTGGGATTATGAATAATCTCAATTATGGGCTCGGTCCAGAATAATCTTTTCCACCTAATAATGTAGAGAACAACACAACACTTAGATTGAATTTTTTTAATAATAATGTAGGACCAAAAGAACCTCTCGAATCTAACGTGATCGTCAAGGAACCTTATATTGACTTTCCTTGACTAAATCTATGCATATGAACTACTTGCAAGCCAAGTTTCCTTATCAGAGCTATGATTTGGTTCCATAAATTCATATTCATCCAATCATCCCTACTAATACGATCTCTAATTGCAATAACAAAAAACGCAAAAATCACAGTTCTCCAGCCACAGAAATATTTTACGGGCATAACCCCCGAATTACATGTGTGTGCTTTCAATCAAAGGGAAAAAGGAGGTGCGATTCAACCTCAAAATTAACTTCGGTTTGATCGCTGAAGAAATTTGGTGACAGAAGAATTTTGTTTCTCCCTACCAGCATGACAGAAGCGGTCAAGACTCGATCATCAGAAAAGAAGAGGAAATCAACCACAATTTGGTGCAGTCATTGCATGCAATTTAGTTGTTTCAGAGCGGAAGATGCGTTTATCTGTTGCAATTTGTGCGGTAAGATTGTTGGGGAATATTTGATCGGTTCGCATAATTTTATTTTACAAAGAAAAAGAAAAAGAACCACGGCGTGGAACGGAAATTGAAGCAAGAAACTAAGATCAGGGTTACTTGAATTGACCTAACAAGAGTGATTTAATATTGTGTAAATAGATTCTGTTGAATCAATAATTTGTAAATAATCCAATATGTGCATTTTTTTAGTGTACTTTAATTAGTTCAACAGTTTCCTCGGCCGTCTCCATTATTAAAAGAATAGGTAATGAATGCATTACTGTATTTACAAATTATTGATTCGCCCTTGAGAGTTTTCCAATTTCACCCTTTTTGATGTACCTAGCCCAACACACAAGGGCGGATTCAGGGGGGTGGCGAGCGGGAGGCCCGGGGTCCCCCTATGAAACCAAAACTATTCATTAAAATAGATGATTTTGTTTGTTAAAAAAATAATAATTATAATAAATTGTTTTTTATATTTCACAAAGAGTTGAATAATCTAGTGTTAAACCCATGCTTAAGAGTTAAGATGTCTTAAATTCAAATCCCTAAGCCAACAAATTTTCATTTTTTTTAAGTTCGGCCTCCCTATTAAGATCGGCCCTCTCTACAAATCCATTCTGGCTCCATCCCTACCAACACAATAAAAAAAGTCTCATGTAAATGCTTCAAATCTCTAACATCTTCGCAATTATTTCAACATCTTGATTATACATAATATATGATAAAATTTGGAGTACCATATAGTTATTTATCTTTTATATTTATAATTCTTTTAGATATTTATGTGTCGTTATTTTAACCCTAATTTTTAATACTTTATAATGTCTAATCACCTTATATTAAAAATGCAAACTAAAATTTTGTTAGGTTCATGTCAACGGTTGTATTAGATTGTTTATTATTTCACGTTAAGTTACGTTGTCATATATGAGAAAAAAAAATGAAACATACAAAATTCTAATAACCAACATTAATAAATTAGTGTAATTTTATAAAACATATATCAAATATTATTAGTATTTTTTGAAAATAGTAATTATATAAATTTCACATGATAATAAATGATATTTAATCTTTCAAAACATCAATAAAATTGAAAATGGGAATTATCTATTTAATTACAAATAACTTATTAAACTTATATTACCCCAAATATTATTGTTATTATTACTGTAATATCAAAAGTACACCGTGATACTAATTAATATATCGAATTTGGAGTTGCTCAGATATATATATTTTTTATTCGGATTGAAATATTTCCCGGATACAATCTCGATTTGCATTGCTATTGACAAGTATAGGGGAACATAATATTTGTTTACTTCTTTTAGGTACACTGGGGATGTCAACGGTTTGGATAATGGGGTCATATCATATTCGTATGCATATTTTTTTCCGAGTACGGAACTATCCTGATACGGATATAGTTTGAATAATAAATGGATACAGATACAGTTCAGATATTGTCGGATACAGATACAGTACATATTAGAATCATATTCTGATATGAAAACGAATACTATGACGTAATAATGAAATATTTTTTTAAAAATTCAAATCTTGATTATTTTATAATTTTAAAATAAATAATATACAAAAATATATATATTAAATTATAAATTAATAATTTAATATAAAAATGGGAGAAGGGAAAACTAAAAGTCAGCAGCTGTGTTATTTTCAATCAAGGATTATTATATTACGAAAACGAAATAAAGTATTGTCTATGTTACGCGGATACTTCAAAAATGTAGAAATATCTTGAGGATACAGGTATTTGATACAAATACGGGTGTGATACGGTTCGGATACGTATCAGATACGTCATAATATTATTTTAATAAATTATATAGGGTAGTTTTAAGATACTTCTAGATTAGTTCAATAATACTTCTAGAATAAGTTTATGATATTTTTATGATATTTGTATTGTCTAATTAATTTTATTTATTATCATGATATTTAATTTAATTTTTATTAATTTATTATTTATATAGAATATAAATATATTAAAATCATAATTATATAGTCGTATTCGTATCCGAGATTTTTTTGAAATTGTCGTATCCGTATTGTATCGGATAAAATACCTGTATCTGTATCCGTACAACATAGAATATTGTTTGTTGAGTAAAATTACGTTATCGACTATTAAATATTATTATAATTAAAATAGAATCATTGCACCAAATATTGTTAGGTTGAGCAGTTGGGTATCCACTCAAGCCTCAAAGAGGTGAGGAATTCGAATCGCATCAAAATCGATATCTCAAAAAATAGGTGTATATTCGAAAATAAAATAAAATAAAATAAAATCATATATATTGGATAGTATTATGAATGAAATTATTTTTAAGAAAATGGATATTCGTTGGCGAATTTTATCCATATCCATCGAATTCATTAATATGAAATTAAACAAATATGGTTTGATATTTTTCCGGGTTCGGATCTGTTTGGATAATACCCGCCCCCCGTTGACACACCTAGCTACCCGTGATATTTCAGAGTTTTTTTAGGATACATATGAAATTAATTAATATGAAATTAAACGAAGAACCATTCTCTTCTCCTCTGCAATTCGAATCAACGAGTGTTCTCGGGAGCGACGAAAGCGATGTCGCTGGTAGCATACGACGATAGTTCGTCGGAGGACGAAAAAGAAGAGGACAAAGTGCCTTCTCCCGCCGTAGAAGCTCCGCCGCAGCTTCCTCTTCGACCTAATCAGTAAGTCCTGCTTTCTTCGTTGTTTTTGTTTCTCTTTTGTTGGGGTTCTTTTTATGTTTAATTGCTCAGTACAGAGTTAATTTAAGGCTGATTAAGCTTAAATTGAGAAAACCTTAAACTCAATCGAACACTCAGTGTCAAATTCGGTCAAATTGATGCTTTACTTTACCAATTGTGGGAATCTGTACTGTAGAAACATATTATTCGATCTAAATTTCATTGCTCAGCATTGTCTTATGCGGCATATCTTGTCTTTTTCTTCAGAAACTCTATGTTACCACCATCAAATCAGAGTTCAAATACTGTACCGACCCCGTCTTTATTACCATCTCTAGATGAACTTCCAGACGCTTTGTTTTTACTCGATTCTCCTCCAGAAAATAGAAAGAGAGAATCGAATGGAAACTCAATTCAACCTCGTCAAAGCAAAATCCCACGAGGCGGCCAATCGACACCGGTACAGTTACAAATATTTAACTATTTAACTTAACAAAAAATATAAGTACGGCCTTTTTTCTTAATTAGGTACATGCAAGAAATGTTCATGGTCGTGGGCCCACAACCACAATGCTGGTACCACCACAGCTTAGCGGCAGGTACGCTGAAATTATAAATTGAACGTGTTTGGATTTCTCATTTTGTTCGCATTTTTATATTTTTGTTTTATTATAAAGGAGCAATGTGGTTACTGAAGATACAGATAAGCTCTTTGTGAATAGGCGTAGAAGCTCAACTGGTTAGCGTTCATGTTATGCTATGTTAGAATCATTAATTTTTCATTAATCCTGCTTGTTAAGCTAATATTTAGATTAATTGAGAAATGTTAAGAATTATGATGCTTTCTTTCTTTTTCGGACTTAAAAGCACATGCTTAATTTCAATATTGAAATTTCCAATTAATAGAGGAAGAATATTTCCATGATTTATGTTACAAATTCAACCCCCAATAAGAAAAATTAAGAACTAAAAGAAACCATTTTTGAAATTGTACTTGGTACAAAATAGTGATGGATTAATTTAAAATCTCATATATCCCAATCCCATTACACCAACTAAATTAAATTCTCCAAATTGTTAATCCAAAATCACAATGCTTATCTAAAATAATTATCCCTCTAATTAAACCACTTGCGGGCCATGGCCCGTCAGGTTTGGGTTTGTAATCGTCACGAAATCAGCAAACTTGAACTCTAAAAAACCATAACACGAAATGCCTGCAAAAAGGTTTAACGGGTCCGGGTCCAGACTAATCTCGAAACGTTATCTCGTCTACCCGATCTTTTCTCTATTTAAGGTGCTGATAGATGAGCAACCGTGACAGAGTATCAGTCTGAGACTTGTATAATTTAAGTAATTTTGCAAGGGCGTGCACCATCAAAGAAGTACTAGATTATATATTCAAAGTCAATTTGGTTTGTATATTTGTCTTTTTTAACTGAATTTCATAATCGGGAATCAAAGAGATGATATTTTATGAGTTTCAGAATTTTCTAATTTGCGTTCCCTTTATTTTTTGTGGGTTTCGACTAAAATAATTAGCAGTGAGCACTGAATTGACCGACCTGAGATTGGATTTTCATTGGTGTATTTGGATTTTTAAGATCAATTTTGCATATTTTTCTTTGCAGATTTGATCACAATATGATCAGGATTGAACAAAAATGTAACTAAAATTCGAATTAGTGGCGATAAATACATGCATGTAAATTATTATTAACATACCGGACAATTGCCTACGGGCTATAAACTCCAAAAAAATGAGCATTTTTTTTCATAATAATAATAATTTTAATTGATAACTTCTTAATGATATTAATTAGATACATGTAATTAACAAAGAAATATTTTGTTGATCTTCTTAATGATAACTTCTTAATGAAACAAATTATAGGAATAGAAGATTTATTGAAATGGCAGGCTACATACTACCTGCTCAAATTATAATACAATCTCAAAAACACTGACGTTATTCTAAAAAATTATTAATACAAAATCTCAGTAATGGGCTCGTAATCTCCATGGCAGATAACCTTCTTGTTAGACTCAATTTCAGAGCTGCACCGGTAATTAAGCTTACGGACCCGATTAAAATGCTAAATAACCAAAGCTAATGGAACCGTGCTTGCGAAATCACCGAGAAATTGAACGATAATTACTTGGAAAACTGCGGTTGAAATTACAACTCCTGAGAAAACCCAACTGTCGATCTTCTCCATTTCGCGACTGTTAATTTCGTTAAATACCTGATATAGAAATCAGAATAGATAAGTATATTGAAGATTATGAAAATTATAATATTATAATATTCTTGTCTTATCTATGTAAGCTAAAATATTTTTTTCAATATCATTACCTGGCAAAAGACGAAAGTGTTGAAAATGAACGTATTAAGCGTGTCATCGGCTTCTTCACCGTTACTGTCCAGAACTTTTTTTCCTGTAATTGTACTATAGTGAGTAACACACTTCCTGTCTTCGACACAAATTTTGAAGCAAGTGAGAGAAAGACAAAATTAGAATTTTTGTAATGAATTAATATACATCTGGGGGCATAACGCATAAACTCACAAAATTAGAATTTCTGAACTATTTACAATAGAAAAGCAACATGTAAACTCTTTTTTTTCTTACAAAAATATGACAAGTTTAACAATAATAATAATAATAATAGCACAAATTCACGACAGAATTTCAATAAAGAAGTCGAAGCATTTCTGGCAGTTACCTAATACATCATGTATTCCTAACAGAATTCCCTCCTTCCCTTTACTATTTTTAGGCTTACAAACTCTCCAAATAAATAATATTCATTTGGAAGGAGAAAAAAAAACACAGAGGGGAAAGAGTTAAAATAAGAGATAAAAAAAAAGGAAGCGCTACTTTTTCAAAATGTCGAATTTCTTAAGGAGACAGTCGGAGGCGATGATGAAGAATTTTGATGTGGCGGGTAAAAATCCTGCAATCGATGCGCAACGTCGTTGGAGGGATGCGGTTACTCTGGTGAAAAATCGGAAACGTAGGTTTCGCATGGTTCCTGATCTTGCTGAGCGATCACGTGCCCAAGCACTACGCCACGAAACTCAGGTATTTAATCAAAAAGTTTGCAATATATAATAATTTTTCTTACTTCAAAGAAAAAATTTCATAGTCTCGTATCAATTATTTAATGTACCAATACAATTTTAAGCCTCAACCTCTTATATTTTAAACGTCTCATCGCAAATGGGACAACATTTCTAAGTTTATCTGAGAAATGTTTTTAGGTGATTTTGGGAAATCATTGGTTGACTAAAACTTTTCCTAGATGGCAAAAAAGGTTCGAAATATAACATATTCTTTAATTCGTGCAGGAAAAACTTCGAGTTGCGATTCGCGTGAAGGATGCCGCTCTGAAATTTATTGATGGTAATCTCATCCATTTTTTCTTCTTTACTTCTTTTTTTCGTAGAAACTCTTCGAGTGCCAAATGATAATTATACTAAAAATAAAATTTATACTAATATTCTAAATTGATCTATTCGACTCACAGCTGCCAAAAAGAAAACCAGATACCATGTAACCGATGATGTCAAAAGGGCCGGTTTTCAAATCAGCCCGGACGAATTAGCCTCAATCGTACAAGATCACGACACGAAAAATTTAACAGATCACGGGGGCATTTCCGGGATTTCGCAAAAAATATCGGTCTCTTCAGAGAACGGCATCAAATCAACTGATCTTTCAATCCGACAAGAAATTTTCGGACTCAACCAATACGATGAAAAGCCGCAAAGAAGCTTCTGGATGTTCCTATGTGATGCATTTCAAGATCTAACCCTAATGATTCTCATAATTTGCGCGGTAGTCTCAATCTCAGTAGGCCTCGCAACAGAAGGCTTCCCCAACGGTTGTTATGATGGGATAGGCATACTTTTGACGATCTTTCTAGTCGTGACAATAACTGCCGTAAGTGACTATAAACAATCTCTCCAATTTCGCGATTTGGATAAAGAGAAGAAGAAGATTTGCATGCAAGTTACTAGAGATGGGTACAAACAAAAGGTCTCCATATATGATTTGGTAATTGGAGACATTGTGCATTTATCAATTGGAGATCAAGTACCGGCCGATGGGTTATATATATCGGGATATAGTTTGGTTATCGATGAATCCAGCTTGTCTGGCGAGAGCGAACCGGTGTTTATTTGCGAAAAGAACCCATTTTTGCTTGGAGGGACTAAAGTGCAAGATGGGTCGGGTAAAATGATTGTTACGGCCGTTGGTATGAGGACCGAGTGGGGACACATTATGGAGACGCTTAGCCAGGATGGCGAAGATGAGACTCCTCTTCAGGTATATATACTTTTCATTGTTGAGTTTCCTCAAATTATGCACAAACTTATATTTGTGATGGTATATAAATAATTAACTTATATTTTCAGGTGAAACTGAATGGCGTGGCCACGATTATTGGAAAGATCGGGTTTGTTTTCGCAGGTCTGACATTTGCAGTTTTGCTGGGACAGTTCTTATTCAATAAAGTGACTCATTCCACCCTGAGTAAATGGTCCATAAATGACGGATTAATAATTTTGAATTATTTCGCAATTGCGGTGACCATCGTTGTTGTGGCAGTACCAGAGGGATTACCACTAGCCGTTACACTTAGTCTTGCTTTTGCAATGAAGAAATTAATGGCCGAAAAAGCCCTAGTTAGACACTTGTCAGCTTGTGAAACAATGGGATCGACAACTTGTATTTGTACTGACAAGACCGGCACTCTAACAACTAACCACATGGTAGTCGATAAATTCTGGTTATGTGAAAATTCCAAGACATTTCCATTCAAAAATGCATTAAAGGGTTTGAAGCAAACTTTATCCGAGAACGTAATTAGCACCCTTTATGAGGGTATAATTGAAAATTCAGGCTCGGAAGTGGTGAGGAAACAAGACGGTACAAAAAGCGTAATGGGCACTCCAACAGAATCAGCACTTCTCGAGTTCGGGTTGGAAATGGAAGAATTTCTTCAAATTCAACCCAAGCAAAATAGGAAATTGAAAGTCGAGCCCTTCAATTCCAATAAAAAGAAGATGTCTACGATAATTTCTTCACCCAATGGCGAAATCCGCGCTTTCGTTAAGGGCGCATCCGAAATTATTTTGCAAATGTGCGACAAAGTAATCGACAAAGAAGGAAATGCCGTAGAATTGTTTGAAAATGAGAGAAAAAACATATCCGATGTGATTAATGGCTATGCATGTGATGCATTACGTACACTTTGCTTAGCTTATAAAGATATCGGTGCAAGTAGCAACAATGATAATGATGATATCAATGGAGAGGAAATTGAAATGCCTAATGAAGGTTATACGCTCATAGCGGTATTTGGGATTAAGGATCCTGTCAGGCCAGGGGTAAAAGAGGCAGTGAAAACTTGTCGTGACGCGGGAATTATGGTAAGAATGGTAACTGGGGATAATATCAATACTGCTAAAGCTATTGCGAGAGAATGTGGAATTTTGACTGGAGATGGAATAGCGATAGAAGGACCAGAGTTCCGTTGCAAAAGCCCCGAAGAAATGAAGGATTTGATTCCCAAAATTCAGGTAAGATTAATTACTTCGATTACTTTATACATCGCAAAATTTGGCACAATTTCATTAGTTTTATTTTTCTTTTTTAGGTGATGGCTAGATCGTTGCCTTTGGATAAACATACTCTTGTGACGAACTTGAAGAAAATGTTCGATGAGGTCGTAGCTGTCACCGGTGATGGTACCAACGATGCACCTGCTCTGCACGAGGCCGATATCGGTCTTGCCATGGGCATTGCAGGCACAGAAGTATATATTCTCTCTTATTTTTTCTTTTTAAATTTCCTTTTTAAAATTTTAAAATGTGTATTAGTAAAAAAAATAGCAATAATAATGTATGTAAGTATGTTCAATTCAGGTTGCCAAGGAGAATGCTGATGTGATCATAATGGATGATAATTTCACATCGATTATAAACCTCGCAAAATGGGGCCGCTCAGTTTATATTAATATACAAAAATTCGTACAATTCCAGCTCACTGTTAATGTCGTCGCTCTCATCGTTAACTTTGTCTCTGCTTGCACCACTGGTACTCATTTTTCCTTTTTTTTCTTTTTTGTTATATTTTATATGTACATTAATTCATTACAAAAATTCTAATTTTGTCTTTCTCTGACTTGCTTCAAAATTTGTGTCGAAAACAGGAAGTGCACCACTCACTATAGTACAATTACTATGGGTCAACCTAATCATGGATACGCTTGGCGCGTTGGCATTGGCCACCGAGCCACCTCAAGATGAGCTAATGCGAAGACCTCCGGTCTCCAAAGCTGACGACTTTATAACCAAGGTCATGTGGCGCAATATCATTGGCCAGAGCGTCTACCAGCTCATCGTCATTGCCGTTCTCATGTTTGTAGGAAAACAAGCTCTTGGTATTAATGGCGAAAATGCCGATGGCACTCTTAATACGTTCATTTTCAACACTTTCGTGCTTTGCCAGGTAATAATATTTTTAAAAAAAAAAAAACATTTTAGTTTACATAAATAAGATAAAAATATACTTATCTATTCTCATTTCTATATCAGGTATTTAACGAAATTAACAGTCGCGAAATGGAGAAGATCGACATTTTCCATGGAATTTTCGACAGTTGGGTTTTCTCAGGAGTTGTAATTTCGACCGCAGTTTTCCAAGTAATTATCGTTCAATTTCTCGGTGATTTCGCAAGCACGGTTCCATTAAGCTGGAAACTTTGGTTATTAAGCATTTTAATCGGGTCTGTAAGCTTAATTACCGGTGCAGCTCTGAAATTTATTCCGGTCGAGTCCAACAAGAAGGTTATCAGCCATGGAGATTACGAGCCCATCCCTGATGGACCTGAAGCAGTTTAAATGAAGGATTTTTTTAGTTCTTTTTGATGATTACTGCAATTTTGTATTAATAGTATAATTTGAGCAGGTAGTTTGTAGCCTGCCATTTCAATAAATGTTCTATTCGAATAATTTGTTTGCATCCATTACCGATGTTAAATTTGTCACAATAATTTGTATAATTGCGATTTGAAAAGATATATCCATCTGTTTTTAGTTCTTATTTTTAATTGCTCTAAAAATTGGAAAATTACAATAAATAAATTAAGTTTAAATTTTAATCATTCATTCGCTCAAAGAGCAAGAAAGGTCATAATTCTTATTTTATTTAAGAAATTGAATATAATTCTTAAAAAAAAAATTGTTGAGAAAATAAGGGCGATGCTATTGCAAAATCTAACATGGCTAAATTGAGAGCGATTTCAAATTTTTTTAATTAAATGACAACTATACCCCTATTTATGGTGAGTGATATTTATTATACTTATATACTATTATTTATATTTTTCATGAATAATGCAAAAATATTTTTTCTAATATTATGAAGAAAAAAACAAATCTAATCAATACATATTAATTTTTATATTTAAATATATATGACATGTTACAATTTAATTGTTTTTTATGATTTAAAAAAATTAAGAATAAAAATATTTTATACATATGAAAGATTTTATTTGCATAATTTATGAAAATTGATAAACTAATAGATAAATGTAAGAAATATCAATCACCAATTCATCATTAACATGAGTATAACGGTTATTTGATAAAATAAAATTAAAATCGTTCTCAATTTAGTCATGCTGGCTCTTGCAATAGCGCCACCCGAAAATAATTCTTAAAATATCAAGCAAGGTTAAAGAAAAATTAATGATTTTAAGATAGAAAACCATGAAAGTGTTATTAGAGGCACCACTAACCAGTAGTACGCGCTCTGGTTGGTATGGTCTACTATGAGTTATTTTTTTCTTATTATTGGGTAATTCATGTTGAAGTGTACAATTAAGGGTGAATTAATTTTTAATTGAAGCATAAATTCAGAATTATATATTAACTGAGGTAAATTAAATTGTAGAATTAAGGGTAAATTATATTTTAACTGAGGCTACATAAATGAGTGTTAATTGAGAAATATTAGAAACTAAATCCTTTTATTAAAAATTATTCCTGAAAGTTAATTACGATATTAGAACTAAACCGTATTTATCAATAGACGATCTGCCTAACAGAACTATAAAGTATGAGTAAGACTAGAAACCACACTTTTTTGACCATGAATTGTATCCACCTGCCACATGGCTGATTTTTTGCCCACCTTTTTATGTATCTAATTCTTGCCTGCCACGTGACAGGTGGGTACAATTCGTGATCAAAAAGATGGAATTCCTGTCACTACTCATATATAACCCACAGTACAGTGACTCGTCCTTAACAACTGGACTACTGGAGAGTCCGTTACCAGCCGTTTGGCCCGGTTTCTCATAAGTCATATGGAGTTCTAATTTATGAGTTCACATACCTCGAGTCGTGGCACCTTAATATATAAATATTTTCTTATTCAATGAAAATGCCATGAGTTCACATTTTATAAGTATCATTTTTGCATGAATTATGTCACACATAACATGTTGTATGTGGAGTTCTAAGTTAATCCTGGAGTAATTAGAGGTATATTTTGAAGTCAGATAACAAAATCATGGACTAATTAGAACACATGTTAATTCAGGTGATTAAGTATTTGATACAAAAACTCATATGTTATGAATTCAAGTCACTTTGACATCAACGAATAAAAGACAAACGAACATTCTTTATTTGTTCGTTCTTTTATTATAACACATCTTAAGAAATTGAGATACATCTTTTTAGTGCATTATAGATCAAATTACCACAAAGTAGTTAAATTATACAAAATGTATATACTAACTTTATGGCCGATATAATCACGCACACAAATGTCCGTCCAACATCATAACACCTTGTACTAGCGCAACAATACACACTTTGGTTTACTATCAGTTATGTGTATTTGTTAATTCATTTTAAAATCGTACAACATAGGGTTGAATTAAATTTTCATTGAGGCATAATTGTTTAATTATATTCGATGATTTAAATTGCAATGTAACGATCCATAACGATTAGGGTGTGATTTATAAGTGAGTTCCGCTATTGCGTTTTGTAGGGACGTTGTTTAATGAAATGTTCGATTGCATTTTAGAAATATTTATTGATGTTTGTGTTATATCGGAGCTATTTAGCCTCAATTTTCATCCATTGATTAAATCTTAACTGAGGATAATTTGCAAATTAAATCTTAAAAACGAGGCTGCATATACTTACATTTACCAATAGCAGGGCTATGCTAATAGAAGAGCTCGCAACTACGAGAACGTGATGCGAGGACAACGTATTCCCAAAGGGAGGATAATTATTCTTTAATTCTTATTATATAGTTCCTTTTATGTCTTATTATTTAGTAAAATTGTGTTTTAAGGTTGATTTTTTTACTTTCAGAGGTCGTATGACTATATTGATCTATTTTGGTATCACGTATGCAGTTTTTAGATCTAAACAAAATTATACCTGTGATTTAAGAAAAAAAAATGGCGTAGTTACTAAAGATATCACATAACTGCATATGATACTATTATATATATAAACACATGAATGCCAATATATGAATATTATTGTTGTTTAATTTTTTAAATAACATTTTTGTAAATTATAAAAATTGAAGTAATGAAATGATAACTTAAGTTAATCATTATAGGTATGTGACATGATATGTTGATATAATTATCTTCTTTTCGCTGAGTAATACTAAATAAATACTCGTTTTCAACCATCTGATTTGCTAATTTCTCTATTTTCATAGATATTGCTGAATTTTTAATCTTCCCGTGACATTTATAGAAAATATAGTTCCGAGCAATCAGATTTTAGTGTTGTGTTTGTAAGTTCTTTTTTTTTGAATTTAAAGAAGCATAATTTCGTTGATATATTAAAGCCAGTTTAATACATCGGTTTTTAATTTTACATGAATATGTAAAAAGTAGTAAAAAAAAAAGGAAAGTTAAAAAGAAAAACAACTTGTAGGAGAAAATAAAGATCCGTGCTACTCGCGGGTAGTGTTAGTTGTGCGGTGTTTCCTTAGCAATGATTGGTCCAATTTGAGCCTTCGTTGATAGCCTTTGTTATCGTTATCGAAGGTGGTGATTTTTTTCCGTCGAATAGTCGTGAATTTTTTTCTTTCCAAATGGTCCATATCGTTGCAAAGAAGAGAGTATCAAAAATACATTTTTCCTTGTCGGTTCGGGTGGCTCTATTGTTGAGCCACGAGTCAACTATTGTATCTTTCCCGTGGAAAGTGAGTGTTTGTAAGTTCTTAGTATTATTACTTAATATGAAAATATAGATTATCCTCCAATATCTTATTTGCATGTGGAAATTCATCAATAAATTCATTAATTAAATTATAAAGTCTACAAACTTTTGAGGAACAAAGATATATAAATATATCCCTTGTTACTCCCACGAACATGTCATGATTTACATTTGGTAAGAACCATTTTTACATGAATTATGTCACACAAAACTCTTTGTATGTTAATAGTTAAAAAGTTAAAACTCATTCCATTGGATTAAATGTCATGAATTATATATATGTTTACAAGTTAGAAGCATTTATTGAAGTCCGATAACAAAATTGAAAATAATTCTGAAACCCATTAGTAGAGTACATTTTAAATAAAAACCTAAATTTTCTAATTATCTTACAAAGACCTTCATTTTTCGAGATTCGCCTACAAGAGTAAACTTAAATATGTCATCCATCAAACTTTCTTCCCTAAATAACCATTATCCATTTTCATATATATATATATATATATATATATATATATATATATATATATATATATATATATATATATATATATTTAACATTTTTTCAAACCAAAACAATAAATAAAGGAGAAAGAAAATAATATTTTAGGATAATAAAAAAAGTAAAATTATAACACAAACCAATTTAGAAAATAAACAAATAATAGTAATAATATATGAAACAGAACAATATGTTACGTACAATATAAGAAAATAAATATTTTACGAAGTACAATATTGTAAATTAAATTATACCTTAAAAAAATGACACAAAATAATATCATGAATATGATGTTTTAAGTTTTAAAACTTGTGTGCTCGATGTGCATATGATTTATTAGAGTAGCTAATGGAATTACCGATTTAATGGACTTGTGTAGTGCTTTGTGCTAACTCGCCCATGTAAAAGAGGACTGCAATCAGATCATATCTTAAGAAAGCGGCTTCCTTCGACGATGTATTTTAGGTCCTTGATTTTTTTTCAACGAAACCGTCATCCCAGATCACTGTTTTTAATACAAACTCGACTCGTAATGGTGATATTGTAAATAACCTATGAGTCACGAAGCAAAAAAAAAAAAAAAAACTATAGTTATGTTTTTCTATTATTGGCTACCTACTTCATGTTAAGCTGTACAACTAAGGTTGAAGTAACTCTTAATTGAGGCATAAATGTAGAATTGGATCTTAATAATTGAGGGTAATTTAAATTGTACAATTAAGAGTAAATTAAATCCTAATTGAGGCTGCATATACGGGTGTAAATTTTGGAAAAAAAATTAGATTATATTTGTAGACTTTATTGCAAAATAAAAAGCTTGAACGGCAAAAAGTAACGGAGCTAGAACAGCTCTCACATAACGGCATATGATACGATGTTACAAATCACATTTGAATGCCAATGTATTATTACTATTATTTATTTTTTTCAAATAACGTTCATGTAATTATAAAAATGGAAAAAAGAAAAGAAAAGAAATGTAATACAGCATATTATGTAATTTCATATGAGTGCATTGCATTAAATGATAACTTAAGTCAATCATTATGGTTTTGATATTCTCTTCTGAATTAGCAATATTTCATATTTTGATGTAATTATCTCTTTTCGTTTTGTTGTTACGTTTACATTACTCTTTCAACCATCCCATGTGCCAACTTCTATATCTCCGTAGACATTGCAAAAAATTTAATCTTTCCGTGACATTTTCTAAACAATTTACTTCTTCCCATTTACATATCAGATTTTAGTGGTGTGTTTGTAAGTTCTTAGTTTTATTACTTAATATGTAAACATAGATTATCCTCCAATATCTTATTTGCATGTTAAAATATATCAATAAATTCATTAATTAAATTATAAAGTTTACAAACTTTTGAGGAACCAAGATATATAAATATATCCCTTCTTACTCCCACGAACATGTCATGATTTACATTTAGTAAGAACCATTTTTTTCATGAATTATGTCACACAAAACTCTTTGTATGTTAGTTAAAACTCGTTCCATTGGAGTAAATGTCATGAATTCTATATATGTTTACATGTTATGCGCATATTTTGAAGTCCGATAACAAAACTGAAAATATATCCGAAACATATTAGAAGAGTACAGTTTATGTTTTTTTAGGGCCATTTCCACCCAAAAAAAAAACTTTTGTAATTATCTAACAAAACCTTCATTTTTTAGATTCTACTTTTTAGTCCTTCTAAAGTAAAGTGAATTTTCTTCCCGCCTACAAGAATGAACTTAACTATTTCATCCATCAAACTTCCCGAAATAAACCATTTTCATTTATATTTTATTTTATTTTTTTCCAACCATGACAAGAAATAAAGGAGAAATATAATATTTTAGTATAGTACAAAAGAAGTAAATCATACAAACAAATGTATAAAAATAACGAAGTACGATATTGCAAAATTAAATAATATACTTCAAAAAATATAAATAAAATAGCACAAAATAATACCGTGAACATGATTTTTAAAGTTATAAAAATTATGTGTTCGATATGCATGCGATTAATCTCTTTAATCAAATCTGAGTAGCTATGGTTTAACGAGGACTTATGAACTGCTTTGTGCTTACTCGCCCGTGTAAAAGAGGACTGCAACCATATCATATCTTAAGAAATTGTCTTTGAGTTACTCTCTTTGATATAATTTTGTCCCGATTTCATTTGAAAATGTAATTTTAGGGTGTAATTGCGATAAATATTAGGTAATTAAATATTTCTCTTCAAGTAAGTAGATTGAGCAAACCCAAACATCATTGTTGTTATAATATCATGATTATATTCACAAACCTCAAAACTAATTCAATTAGTAATTCAAACATTAAACAATCATTTTTTTTTTGAAAATATTAAACAATCATTTTAAGCATGGATAGTGGCGGCTAATGTGATTTATGCACGGGTCATGTACTTTTTGTTGGTTTGTTGGTTTTTTTTTTTTTTTTTTTTTTTTTTTAATTTTATGGAAAGGCAAGCATGATACGCGTTCGATCCGATCATTTTCATTAAAGATAAAAAATAAAAACAAAATTACAAAGGATGAATATTTACAAGGGACGACGATATTAATTTCTCGTAAACTTCCTAGGCTCCTTGCGTAATTAATCTAAACCTAACTACACCTCGATCAAGAGAGGACGTTCCATTTTCTAATTAGGTCATTGATGACATTTATAACTAGTAGATGTATTCTTCCTTTTTTTTCGGAAGATTCGATTATTGCTCTCCCTCCAAATTGTTCATATCGTTGCTAGTCATTGTGTGGCCCAAAGTCTCACCTCTTATTTCGACCTTTTTTCTCTTGTAGACCACCAAAACTCATTAATATTTGACACATTCGGATTTGCATTGGAGTCTATATTTCTCCAAATTTCTAATGCGAAGGGACAAGTTAAAAAAAATATGATTAACCGATTCTAAGGTACTCGCACAAAGAGCACACACCGGGTCATGGGGCCACCCCCGTTTCATGAGATTATCGGTCGTTCATATTCGGTTGTTAAGTATTAGCCATCCAAAAATAATTATATTTTTTGTGGAGTGAAAAAATTTGGAGTCCAAAAACATTCTATTCCCGTATGAAAAAACATCGCGTATGCTTTCGCCAAAAAAAATTACTTTTTGGAGTCCAAAAATAATTAGTTTTTGTTGGTTTGTTACCAAATAGGATTTTACAAATTTGAATTAACAACATTTAATTATCCTTTTTGACTCACATAGTGGTTAGAGAAGGCCAAAAAAAATGGGAAGAAGTGATCTGTTTGATTATGTGATGTGTTGCACGGATACGTCGATACGGCGACGCGTATCGGATACGGTGATACGACAATTTAACATATGATTTAGGATACGATACGGATACGGCGATACGGCTAAATTCGGTTTTTTGGAGTATCCGCGCAACATAGATTATGTGTATATCACAAAATTTGTATATAATTTATCAGGATCACATTCGGATGTTAAAATATTGTTAATTAATTCTAAGTTATATTTAGCCAGATTATGAAAATTGAAATAAATATTTATTTGTTTATTATGTGGTTCGGTACCAATTAATTACACGCACAAAAAAACTTTGTCAATCGATTAGATTTAGTTCTTTAGTTTTCACAACTAAATAAATTATTACATTTGATAATTTTGGTTTTTATAATTTGAGTTAACTAGTCTTTAGGTGAGTAACAGAATCGAAAAATCGGATCGTAGCAGCTCATAAGAATTTGTCATCTTTTCATTTTTTTAATTGAAGTAGATCCTAGAGCACGAAACGTGTTCTTGCGGGTGTATTTTTATTGATATAAAAGAAAGTTACAAAGTTACATCGTACAATGATAATAAGAAAATTTGCAATGCATCATCTTAGTGACACAAGAAAACATAAGAAATTGTCACTAGCATATATTTTTCCTAAATCTTTGCTAAAATCCAAAAATGCAGCAAGTTCTTGGTCTCCAATGCCCAAGAAAACATAAGAAATTGTCACTACGTCACTACATCGTACAATTAATACCGGCATCCTGGCTTTTCGGTTGAAAATTCTGTTGTTTCGCTCTTTCCAAATTGTCCCCACGCAAGCTGACCATACTCTTACAGAGTCGTCTTCATCATTGTTGAAAGCTCGATTTCCTTCCATTGTTGTTGAAATGTCGCTCCCGAAAATGGCGGTAGTTGGCATGGTAGCATTCCAATGTGAATGAACATTGTGTGAACAAATGTGCGGTGGTCTCCAATGTCTCGCAACATAGAGCACAAAGGTTATCATGTTAGCCCAAGAAACAGTTTAATCTTTAGGGGCTGTTTGGAGGGTGGAATTATGAGTGGAATTTGTATTTTGAAATGATGCAAAAGTGAATTCGTTGTTTGGTGGGTACGCAAGAATGGAAATATATAATTTTTGGAATCTTCTAATTCCATTTTTCTATTAAAGTTTGGTTCCTCAAATTTGAGTGTCAAAGTGGAGCAAAATGTTTAATCAAAAAATATTATTATATGGATAAAATATAATTTCATAATAATATAAGTTATATAACTATACATTTAATATTATTATAATAATATATTATATGAATATGATTATTATAACATAATTATTATTTTAGTATTATATATTATTAGAATAAAATAATATAATATAATGATGTATTATATGCATATTTACTATGGCAATAATTATTGTAATAATAAATAATAATAAAATAATTATATCCATATAAATAATATAATATTATATATTAGTATAATAATATACAATAATAATAGTATATTGATGAAATAATTATATTATAATAAATATATCCATTATTAATATAAAATTATATATATTACTAAAATAATATATAATAATTATATTATAATGTTAAAATAATTATATCCATTTTATTAATATTATATTATATATAATTACATTAATATATAATAATTATATCCATATTATTAATGTAATATTAAATATATTATTATAATAATATATAATAAATATATTATCATGAAAAAATAATTATATCCATATTATTAATATTATATTATATTACATATAATAATATGTTTTAATTATGCTATAATTAATATAATGTTATATATGATTGTAATATAAAATATATATTATAATAATACTATATTATATTTATAAAATTGATATTTTTTTAACAATTTTAATAAAATATTATTTTTACATTTTCAGTCAAAATTCCAAAATTTTGTGAACAACCAAACAAAAAATTGTAATTTCCAGCATTTTATAATTCGGACATTCAAACAAACTGTGAAATTACTAATTCCAGAATTTTTTACTCCTCCACATTATAATCCGATTTCACTCTAATAATTCCACATGCCAAACAACCCCTGAGGTTAAATTCTAGATTGTTAAGAAAGCGCTCTTCCTCTGAGAGAAAAAATTTGAACAGGCCATGGACCAAGACTCCCGTATATGCCAGTATGTCGATTTTGTGTTGTAGTTTTTAATCATGTTAGCCCCATTATTATCTTTTGTTGGGTGAAATCTTATGTGATCATACAAGATATTATAAATAGAACCTAGATTTCTCAGATCTTTTATGAAGTAAGAAATAAAACTCGAACTACAAGACATAAGTTCTTGCGAGTTATTTATTCCATAAATGGTTTTAATGAAAGTTGTCCACAAAGCATTGCTATCAAAGTCCAATTTGAAAAGTCATTTTATTAGTAGACTTTTGTTTTGTGTTTCACTATCTAATAGACCCAATCCCGCATTTATCGTTGGTGGGCAGGTAAATATGTTTCCAACGAGTTAGACATTTGCCTTTGGTAATTGTTTCCTACCCAACCCAAAAAATAAAAATACTTGCATATAATAACTCGATAGTGCGTTAAGGACCGCTTCAACAAAAATGGACCTCCCTCCAAGGGAAAGAAGCATTTGACCTTGTCAAGAGTTAAGCTTGTGGCCTATTTTTGACAATAGTGCTTGGAAAGAAAGCCTACTTGGTTTTTTGTCAGATAATTTACCCATCCCCTTATTTTGCATCTATCTATATGCACTTTCATGAAACCACATCATCATTATTCTACATCATTTTTGTTCATTGGATTGTATAATGTGGCTTCATCCTACACATTAATTTTATATTTGATTTTGTAGTACCTATAATTTGTGTGGTCTTTTGTATGTTTTATTTTGAACCATTGGATTTTTTTATGTTATTTGATCTTATCCATTAATTTTTTGCTAGATTTTTTGTAGATCATATTTGATATAGTCATTTGGTGTCATTATTTTACACTAACTTTTAAACTATCTCCTTGAGCCATGTCATCTATGATATTGCCATGTCATCTTTGATATTTTCAATATAAACCATACGATTCAAATCGAACGCTCAATATTGAATGTACTCTCCACATGGCAAAGAATATTAAGAGTTTTGTTAAAAAAAAAATTGACACACCAAAATTGTACATTTTTGTTTTTCAATAATTCTTTATTTGTTTATTCAATAATTATTACATATAATAACTTTCACTTCCAATTAATTAATGCAAGTTTATGCTTTTTTATTATGAAATATTAAATTTTTTTGGTACAATTTGTGCATCTTCTATGGGCTTGTTCGGCAAGGTATGGAATAGTGGAATAATGGAAGAAGAAAAAACTACCTATTCCATTTTATTCCATGTATGTTCGGCACAAATTCATGGAATAAAAATATTAATAAAATAATATAAAAGATACAATGACCAAAATATCCTTGTCTATTATTATATTCAATCAACATAATAATATGATTAATTAGCATAATCTAAACATATTTAGTCCACCAATAGTATAACATGATATACAAAAATATTTATCAAAATCAAGTCCTTAACACCAACTACTAAGATTTTTATCAGAAAATTAGAAATTCAGATAAAGAAAACAATAGCATAACATACAAATTAAAAAATTGAATATTTCTGCTGTTTCTTTTAATAACAAATAATTACAGAATTTTGAATTTTGAAAGACTGAACTGCATAAAATCCATTAATAGCGGCGAGATACAAAATAAATTATATTGATGATTGTGATTATGATTATGATTTGATAATTGAAATTGATTTGTAGTTGGTACTAAAAGCATATCCCAAGCAAGAAAGGGCAGATCAAAAGAAGATTTACCAATGTGGTACTTGGTACCTATACAAAAAAAAAATAAGATTGAGTAAATTGGGGTTATATTGAATCCTAATCAACAAAAGCACAATTATGACTAAATACTAATGCATAAGTGGACAAATCAAAACTAATTGCATAATTGAAGATTAATTGGGACATAATTAGGAATGATTTAGGGGCATAATTGTATAATTAAAGAATAATTGAAGAACTGTAACAAAAAAAAATCAATGTGTGTGAAACAAATTAGCAAATTGTTTGGAAAATACTCAAAATCAGAAAATTAAACACCACTCAATTAATCCCATATATCAAAGCTTCAAATGATCCATTGTAAGTGAAACTCGATATTAAAAAAAACAAAACATCGAACACCTTAAATGCATCTTCTAAGAGATGCTTGATGTGTTTATGAGAAGAAACAAATTTTCAAAAATAACCGGGTTGAAGTTTTTGACAGATAGATCTCAATTAATCCAAAGTTGAATTAGGAAAAAAAATTAATGACTGAATTTTCAAAGAGAAGAATTCAAGATTTTCCAATGAAGAAGAGGTGCATATAAACTTCAAAGTTCACACATAGCCAAGTTTTTCATGCAAATAGATTGAAGAAGGGAGAAGCAAGTTTTGGCAAGACATATGGAAGCGTCGAGCTCTTGTAGCCATGGCGAGGCACATCTAACATAGTGATAAGAGAAAAGATATAGGGGTTATGGATCTCTTTTGAGAAAGAAAAATGAGTATAATAATTTTCACACCTCACATTGATGGACTCAGAAATTTATCGTCGGAAATAAACCGGATAAAGAAGCTTTGAGTGGTTTCCTCTATGACATCGTGCCCTGAGAAAGAAAGGAGAAAGGAGAGAGGAGAAAGTGTTTAATATTACCACGTCAGCATATCATGGAATTAAGAAGGGTAATTTTGTCCGAAAATTTATCTTATTCCATGGAAGAAAGATCTTCCATGTACCCCATGGAATAAGAAAATGCATCTATTCCATTCTCTAATCCAGTTTAATCCATCCATGTTCGGCAGGAATAGAGCGCCTAATCCATCTAATTCCACTATTCCATGTCTGCCGAACAGGCCATATGTGAATATATATTATAGTACATGTGAGCTAAATGATAATATTAATATCCTTTATTATTATTTTTAATGGTACTCAAGACTTACTTTTTATATGCACGTGAACATAATATATGTATCATACATGAATGGACTACTATATTATTCATATTTTATGAAACTACCGGCCAATAATGATATTATAATATTTATTTGAAAATTATATCATTTATAATATAAGAGAATTTATAATAAAAGAGATTTCAAAAATAATTTCAAACAAACAAAAAAATTGTACATTTCTATTGTTCAAAAAAACTTATGTTCATATTTAATAATTTTTACATGAAATATCTTTCACTTCCAATTAATTAAATAATGCTTGTTATAATATTTATTTGAAAATGATGTCATTTATAATATATTTACAATATAAGATATTTACAATATAAGAGAATTTATGTTAGAAGAGATTTTAAAAACAATTTCAAAATAAAAATGTTATAAAATTTCAAAATAAAAAAAGTTTATACATTTATAATGATGAAAATTTACAATACAAAATATTGTAGTAAATATGTGATTCCTTAGAATATTCTGCATTTGGATAAACTAGAAGCGTGTCAAAATTGTAGTAAATATATGAGGGGGTGGGTAAACTAGAAGCATGCCAATATTAGGAGACCAATAATATTCTGCATTTGGATAACCGTCCTAGAATATTTTGAAATTCCAATTAGTTCATTCTTTAATCATTGTATATATATTTTATGTTACGAAAGCATTGATTTTTTTTTTATACAATGGTCTTTCCATCTTTTATGTATATTTCAAGACTTAGCCTTACATATAATACTTTTTTATTATCAAACTTAAGACTTAATACAATTATATGCATGTGATTGTGAATAATATATACTCATAACTTATTATCATACATTAATGCATTACTATAATATTGATATTTTATGAGAACACTGTTGGGAATTCACCCGTCCCCGGGCCCGCGCAGCGGATATAAGGCCCGGTCCGGTTCCCTAAATCCAAGATCACGCCATGACTTCGAGGGTACGATGCAATAGAAGGATAGACGATTACCAGTGTGAAATTGATCACGCACGACGGGTTGATCGCTCGCATCCTTCTCTTCCTTCGGTGTCAGGTTGGTGACTAACCCGTGCGTCCCATACCACACGTCTCCCACCGTCTTGACACGCTTTCGGTTGTCTTCATGCGTCCCGTTTCCGTCTCCGACAGATTTCATTCCTCCGAATCGATCACAACCGAAAGAGCCCCAGATGTTGCTCCTCTACTTGTATCCACCTTGACTCGTAAGACGTCGGTCGCGGGTGCAACTGCCTAGACGAAGCACCGACGAACTTGCTCGATCGATTGATTCTCTTCTCCGGAAAAACTGTTTTTCTCGGTTCTCTCTCTTTACACCCTTTCACTCAATAGAAAGATGTCTCTCAATATTTATGGAATATTCTGAATATTCTGAATGAATTCACATCTGGATTGACCAGAGAGAGAGAGAAAAACATCCTATTTATATCACATAGGATTAAGATTGGCCAAAAGACATGTATATCCAATATACACTCTTTCACACAGAAAGTTGCATGAATCTGTCAATTATTCTGTCCATACGAAATTGGTAAATTTCTCTGACAGACAATCAACCAACACGAAAGTTGTAGATAATCTTATTATCTACACGACCCAATTTGGCCTGGCCCAATTGGAGTTCGTATGCAAAAGTTATGATTGTTGTACTAACTGTATGTCATACTGTTGCACCCTTTCGGTATTTCATAGAAACGACCATGATACTTCGTTCATATGAACTATATTTCTACAGGAAGGTTGTAGATAATCTTATTATCTATCTAACCCAATTTGAACCATTCAAATTGGATTTTCCTACTGAAAGATATGACCACGAATGTACGCTTACATTCGTTTATCCTTGTGTACACTTTTACGGTTGATCCTGAAACTGTATTTCCTTCAAACACTTAATAGTGATATTATAATATTTATTTCAAAATTATATCATTTGAAATATAAGAAAATTTATAATAGAAAATATTTCAAAAATAATTTCAAACTGCAAAACTATACAACTTTTCTAAGGAAATTTATTATCTACGTAACATTAAAATGAATTTACAATAAAAATAACATGTTCACATAGCAAAACAATATGAACTTTTTTTGTTAATTTATTTTGACATACACAAGTTATATATATTTTTGGTTGATAAATCTTAATCTTAATTAATACTTAATTTTTCTTTAATATGACCTCTTTCATTTCCAAATAATAAATCTTAATCTTGATTATTTATGATATATATTGCATGATGTAGCTTGTCTTTTCATTTTCTCTCAAAAAACTATAATTTATTTTTCTTCCATTTACTATTGTATCTTCCATTTACTCTAGAAAAACAACCAAACATTGTATCTCAATTATCTCCATAACTAGGATTATTCTCCTCTCCTCTCTCAGATAACTAAAAGGCAACATTGTATGTTTGTTTTCCTCATTTTAGGCCAAGATTAGAGGTCCATTTTCAATGAAAACAAGTAAGAAATTTTATACTTTGTTTTGTTACTTCTTTGTACAATCCTCTATTGGTATATTATTTGTGCAAATTGTTTGATTCAATAACCATTAACTTCTATAATTCCTCTTTCATGTATGTTTCGTTATAATGAGATATGGAATGTTTTTTTTTTTTTATTATTTTTTCTTTCTTGATTGCATGGACTTTTGTTTGGCATATTTGAATTTTCTTATTAACAGTTCCATTTTTTAAATTATTCAGTTGTTTATTTAAATTAAGAAAATATTGTAATGAGTAGGAAAAGTTTGAATCTTTTAATTTACTTACAAATTTTCTTATCTAAGAGATGTGAATTATGAAAAAATTTATTTGTTATAAATCTGGTTTATACATGCAAGTCATTTGTGCAAATTACAGACATTTTAAACATTCATGTGAAGTTTGATTTTAGAAGTCAAATATGCAAAATTCTTATTAACAAATATTTTAATATTAGTTAGGTTAATAATAATATATTATATTCAATTATTTGTAAATTTAAAAGTCTGATATCATGCATTTTCTTTACTTGGTGTACATGTTTAAAGAAATATGAAATTTGATGGAGTTTTTTCTTTCCCAATTTTATTACATCATCTGTTCATGATTTCGGAAATATTCCGACGAGTTTACGTCTTTTAGGATTTTGTGTGTATTTATTTTTAAGTCAGATGTCGACTAATATTTATCTATATGTTTGGTATTTCCTGCTTCCCAAATACATATGCTTAAGAACTTTGATTTTTAATATTAATTAGTTTCATAATATATGTTATATTTAACTATTAGCACATGTTGTTTTTTTATCTGTATTTCGTATCATTCGTATTTCATTTTATATTGTTTAATATTCTTCAAATCATATGTATCATATGTAAAAGAATTGAATAATTCAGTGATCTAACTTTTTCAAATAATACACAATATATCCTTCAGTGATCTAACTTTAACTTTTTTATATGTTGTATTAGAGTACTAAATAATTTTTTTGTATTGTGTTATATTCGAAAATATTATAATTAGTTTTGTATTCGTCAAACTTATTTAAGCAAAGTAATATTTTTTAAATTCAAACACTCAACAAACAATACTTATTAATTATTGGATTATGAATAAATTATGATACAACAAATAAAACAAACCCGCCGCGAAGCGCGGGTATTCTCCTAGTGGTAGACATAACAAAGAATTGGTAGGCATTTCTTAGTACATTCCAGGAAGGTGGCTACATTTTGGCGTGATTCTTCAGGAATCCCGACTGGCACAAAGCATGATTTTGTCCAGTTAATTTCTAGACCGGACAGATTGAAAAATGTTTTAATAGTTTGCGAGATGATCTTAAGATTGTTCGGAAATGCTTCCACAAAAATTAGTCACCTTTTCATTTTGTTTTTTCTAATATGTCAGTCGACTTGATCTTTAACCGCCACACTTGTCATTCTTCTTATTTTTATTGACCTTGCTCAACATTTTTTCATAAATTTATTTAATCCCTGTTGCGTCGATTTTCATAAAATGCAGTTTTATGTTGTATATATCTAGTAGTATTACTCGCTATATAACTAATGATTATCCTCCCATATCTTATTTGTGAGATCTCTATGCTGAACTTAAACATAAGAATTATGTTCTCTGCTAGGAGTATAACTGGTATTGAAATTGTTCATAGCTTTTGGTACCTTGATATATAAATATGAGTTTTCATCTCGTTAGTACCATTTCGCATGAATTTTGTCACGCAAAAAATGTTGGATGTGGAGTACTTGTCATGAACTCCATACATGCTTTAGAAGTTAAAAGTTCATTTTGAAGTCGGATAACAAAACTATGAACATAATAGTTCTACTAGTCTGGTAAAAGGACATCATGAATCAACACGTCTTAAGAAATTGGCATATATCTTTTTGGTGAAATATAGATCAAATTGCCACAAACTAGTTAAATTATACAACAAAATATGTTAAGTTTAGGACCTATATAATCACATAAACAAATATTTCTGTCCAACACCGTACCACTCGGTACAAGTGAAATAGTACACACTTGAATGTTATGATAAACTATAGTTATGTTTTCCTATTATTGGCTACCTACTTCATGTTAAATTGTACAACAAAATGTGAATTAACTCTTAATTGAGGGATAAATCCAGAATTAAATCTTAATTGAGGGTAATTTAAATTGTACAATTAAGGGTAAATTAATCCCAACTGGGGCTGCATATACGGGTGTCAATTTAGAAAAAAGATTAGATTATATTTGTAGACTTTATTGCAAAATAAAAAGCTTGAACGGCAAAAAGTAACGGAGCTAGAACAGCTCTCACATAACGGCATATGATACGATGTTATATACAAATCACATTTGAATGCCTATATATTACTACTATTATTATTATTTTTCAAATAACATTCATGTAAATTGTAAAAATGGAAAGAACAAAGAAATGTAATATCGCATATTATGTAATTTCATATGAATGCATTGCATTAAATGATTACTTAAGTAATCATTATGGTTTTGATATTCTCTTCTAAATTAGAGGTATTTCATAATTTGATGTAATTATCTCTTTTCGGTTTGTTGTTACGTTTACATTACTCTTCAACCATCCCATGTGCCAACTTCTATATCTCCGTAGACATTGCAAAAAATTTAATCTTTCCGTGACATTTTTGAAAAAATACATTTCTGATCGATTACATATCAGATTTTAGTGTTGTGTTTGTAAGTTCTTAGTATTGTTACTTAATACGTAAGTACAGATTATACTCCAATATCTTATTTGCATGTGAAAATTCATCAATAAATTCATTAATTAAATTATAAAGTTTACAAACTTTGAGGAACCAAGATATATAAATATATCGCTTCTTACCCCCACGAACATGTCATGATTTACATTTAGTAAGAACCATTTTTTCATGAATTATGTCACACAAAACTCTTTGTATGTTAGTTAAAAACTAGTTCCATTGGAGTAAATGTGATGAATTCTATATATGTTTACGGGTTATACGCATATTTTTAAGTCCGATAACAAAATTGAAAATATATCCGAAACATATTAGAAGAGTACAGTTTATGTTTTTGTTAGGGCCATTTCCGAATAAAAAAAAAGCTTTCGTAATCATCTAACAAAAACCTTCATTTTTTAGATTCAACTTTTTGGTCCTTCTAAAGTAAAGTGAATTTTCTTCCCGCCTACAAGAATAAACTTAACTATTTCATCCATCAAACTTCCCGAAATAGACCATTTTCGTTTATATTTTATTTTATTTTTTCAAACCATGACAAGAAATAAAGGAGAAAAATAATATTTTAGTATAGTACAAAAGAAGTAAAATCATACAAACAAATGTATAAAATAACAAAGTACGATATTGTAAAATTAAATAATAAAAAAATAGCACAAAATAATACCGTGAACATGATTTTAAAGTTCTAAAAATTGCGTGTTCGATATGCATGCGATTTATCTCTTTAATGAAATATCTATAGAGTAGCTATGGAATTAACGACTTAATGGACTAACGAACTGCTTTGTGCTTACTCGCCCGTGTAAAAGAGGACTGCAACCATATCATATCTTAAGAAATTGTCTTTGAGTTCTTTGATATAATTTTGTCCCGATTTCATTTGAAAATGTAATTTTAGAGTGTAATTGCGATAAATATTAGGTAATTAAATATTTCTCTTCAAGTATGTAGATTGAGCAAACCCAAACATCATCGTTGTTATAATATCATGATTATATTCACAAACCTCAAAACTACTTCAATTAATGATTCAAATGCCAAACAAATATTTTAAGGAAGAAATAAAAAAACAAACCTCAAAATTCTGGAGCAAAATAGAATCTGAATAAAAAACTTCAAGCATGCTTGAAAAGCTTCATGCTGAGCCAATGCAAATAAACAACAATAATTATCATAGGAAGCGTCAATGGCAGTAAAAAGCAATAGTATCTGAAACAAAAATAAAAAATGGAGAAATAAAATAAATTCGTATTATAATATGTGTAATGAGAGATCCAATATGAATTATCGAGAATTCCGAAAGTGATAAATCAATAATAGAAAGAAATTGAAAATCTATAAAAAAAATTATGATTTGTATTTAATACCTGTCATTCTGAATTGCGAGCAAAATCTGATTTTCGAAAGGGGGGAGGAGCTTAGATAATATTGCAGCAAAGAAGAACGCACAAAATGAAATCACACCAAATGCGATGAATGCAAATCCATATAGCACATTTTGTTTTGAATGTCGAAATTCTGAATCTATTTTCTCTGGCATTTTATTCCTAGGTTCTTGAGATTAGATATCTACACAGAAAATAATACAATTGGTTATCATACTCATGGCTGATAAAATTGTAGAATATAATTTAATCGAATCAACAAAATATTCGGCTGGTAACAGTATATAGAAAATTGGTTCATTTATAAACTTAATTTACAGTAAATAGAACAATTGAGGGAGAATTAACTATTAAAATATTTGTTTATATATGCGGGTTAACTCTTAAAATCGCAGAATACAATTTAGGATGGATTAACTCTTAATTAAGATATAATTCCACAGTTGAGAGTTAATTAACTCGATATTTTGCATAC
This sequence comes from Luzula sylvatica, assembly GCA_946800325.1. Classification (NCBI taxonomy): domain Eukaryota; kingdom Viridiplantae; phylum Streptophyta; class Magnoliopsida; order Poales; family Juncaceae; genus Luzula; species Luzula sylvatica. The sequence continues at coordinate 43,350,676 of OX326960.1, forward strand.
ATGCGTGTTAATTGAGGAAATTGGATTACGCATTGCAAATGATACTTTTCATTGAATCTTAATTCCGCGATGAGAATCAGTGCTCAATTGCGATTCTCTTTTTGCCAGAATACGATTTCAAACCTCAATTAAGCAATAGGAAACCAAAATATCGCGGATAAATAAAAAGAATCAAGGAAAATGGAGAGAATGAGATGAAATACGAGTACCTTTCTTCTCCGACGAGTCGACGATGACGATGAATATGCTCTCTCTCGTTTCTGCGCAGAAATAGGGAGATACTATTAAGTAGAGACTTTACAAATGTTAGTATATATTTTGATTGCGAATTAAAACACAAGCGGGCATTTGGTCTAGTGGTATGATTCTTGCTTAGGGTGCAAGAGGTCCCGAGTTCAATTCTCGGAATGCCCCTCTATTTTTTATATTTATTTGAAATTTTCTTTTCAAGAATGAAAATTTATTTTCGAGGTTATACTACTACTGTATACTGAGAAAAAAAAAATATTATAGAATTATAACATTTCTGTTTATCCGATTTATCTCATTCTATGTTTGCGTCAATTTCAAAGTAAGCTCTAAATTACCAAAAAAAATATCCTCGTGCAAAAAAATTGCCTATAGGATCACTGTTATTGATAACTGCAAATTATGATCAACACACTGAACCTATATACATTTACGAAAATCTGTTATTGATAACTGCAAATTATCCTCGTGCAAAGTAAGCTCTAACTGTTATTGATAACGGCATGACACAATATCTGATCACTCGGCTCATCTCTTACAGCCACTGTTCTTCGAAACCCTAGAATTTTATGTGAATTCGATGATGTTATACGTAATTCGCTATATAGTATACGACAAAAGAGGTACTTCAGAATGCTGAGGTTTTTTTATCGTACATGAAACCAGATTTCATTACTTTAGGAGCCTTTAACTGATTGCATTTGCTTAGTTCTTTATTTTTTCTTTCGCAAATTGAGTGTTTTTCTTTTTGTAAAATTGGTATGTACTTCTAAAATTAGTTCGAAAAAACCGTGCAACGGTAATAAATATTATTGTGTACAAAAACCCAAAACCAAAAGAAATAAAAGGGGCATTCCGAGAATCGAACTCGGGACCTCTTGCACCCAAAGCAAGAATCATACCACTAGACCAAATGCCCTCATGTCTAAAATTAATGATTAACAAGTTCAATAATAATGTTAAAGTTTAAAATTAACTTTAAAAAATGGGGCATTCCGAGAATCGAACTCGGGACCTCTTGCACCCAATCATACCACTAGACCAAATGCCCTTCTCTTTAATTAAAGATAAAAGTTTACGTATTATAATTTGTATATTTTATTATTTCCTCAAGGGTTCTAAATTTTAATTTCCCGCACGGACACAGCTAAAAGAAATAACCCTAATCTCCTGTTCCTCAGACTCATGAAACTATTATATAACGAATCAATTTCTTTTGAGTGTATGCTTTCTGCACGAATTGCTATACAGTTTTACGCTAAAATAAGAGACGGAATGAAGCAAAAACCCTCCTTCTCCAAGAAGATTGTCCTCACTGACTATTTCTTCTCTTGTAAGAAGAAATGTTTGTAATCGATTCGTATTTAATCTTGTTCTGATGATCTCGCGCTAAATTTGATTGATTAATCAAGTTAGGTTTTACCCAAAACTGGTCGACTTTTCGAAAAAACATCAGGTATGCAAGAATTTGGGAGTGATTACAGTATTTTTCTTGGTTGATTCATAAAGGATGTTTTTGAAATGAGAAATAAATACCACAGCATCATTTCAAAATATGAAAGAGATTCCTTATGGATAATCCCTTTACCATGCCTGAGAAACATCAAATTTGCTTTATTTTCGTGAAATGTTTGTTAATGGATATATTAATTTTCCATTAATACTCCAGCTGGCTTTTGAATGTAGATCTTGATTCTTGGTGAATCCTTAATTCTCTCTATTCTTTTTTTTTATGTTAGATATCTTAAAGTTTTGGTAGTTAAAGTAAGGACGAGCTAATGGGAAAATATTTGTTTCTTTGCTTTTTCAGTGGCCTATCGGGTGCTCGATAAATTGCGTGAACCAAAATCATGGGCCAAAACGAAAATTTACCACCTATAAAAAACTTATCCTATCTTGATTCTGAGGAACCAGACGAACTATCCCAAGCCAAAGCATTGAACGCAATCGATAAGCTTCTCTCACTAGAAGAAATCTCTGACTACTCGACCCCATTTCAAGAGAATTGCAGTGGTAAATTCGCACCAAATTCAAACTCAGGACCCAATTTAAGCACGAGTGTGGCCAAATATTTATCGAAGTTTAACAAATCAGAAAATAGCTCTTTGGTTCGAACACTCGATGTGTTTGAATGGGCCCGCTCTCCTGACGAGCAAGAGAGAGAAAAGGAAAAAGAAGAAAATTATGTTTCTTATGAAGTGGGACCCATGACTCAGATGGCCGCAGAAGCAATTCAAGAGCTGTTTAACGCGTCTCCAATTTCTCCAATTAAAGAGAATAATAAATATAATTCCACGAAGAGAGAGAGAGAAAATGATAATGAGAGGGAATTTGAATTCACTGTGTTTAAACACCCTAAAAGGAGACGATCAATTGTAGAGAGAAGAAATGCAGTTAATAGACTTCCTTTGATTATGGATAAAGTGAAAAGAAAAAAGAGATCTCCTGTATTTCGGCGTAACAGGGGTAATATCGGTAATATTGAGGATATTAAAGAGGTGAAATTTAGAGAAAAGGAGAACAAAAGTAGTGTATTAAGAGAGAGAAGTGAAGATACACATTTGAACGAGAGAAGGAGAGAGAGAAGTATGAGCGGAATTAGGGTTCTTTTCAGTCAAAATTTGGATCCAAATATTGTAAAACAACAGAAAAAGGTATATCGTGAAAAAAAAATCCTACATTATTCGAAATTGCAAATAAGCCCTTGCAATTTATTTTCTTTTTTACAGATTTTATCACGTTTTCGAGTAACGGTTGTTTCGTCAATACAAGACGCAACCCACTTTGTAGCAGATCGATTTGCTCGAACTAAAAACATGTTGGAAGCGATAGCAATGGGGCGACACGTGGTGACGCGTGATTGGCTCGAGAGCTGTGCTGAGAATCACTGTTTTGTCAACGAGGAGAAATTTGTATTGAGAGATATTAAAAAGGAGAGAGAAATTGGGTTTTGCTTGCTCGATTCGATTAAAATTTCGCGAAAGCATCCACTACTAAAGGTTTTTATTTGCAAATTTTGTTTGAATGATGTGATTTTCTTATTTAATGAAATTTTATGTGATTTGTGCGATCATTTAATTAGGGTTGGAGAGTATTGGTAACTCAGAAAGTTCAGCCTGATAAAGAGCTCATTAAGTGCTTAGTTAAAGCTTCTAATGGCCAGGTTTATTTATTTATTTTTAAAATCTTTAATCATAATTTTGATTCGAGTTTTATGAGTTTTTTAATTTACTTAATTTTGTTGTTAATTAAGCTGGTTGAGAGAATTAGTAGATATACAATAGAAGATGAAGAGAATTTACAAGGCAATTTTTTCATTATAACTTGCAAAGAAGACTACAAAATTTGCTCGCCTCTTCTGAAAATCGGTATATTTTTTAATTCAATCCATGTTCAAATTACTATTTTATTGTATTATTGAAGGTGTATATTTTATTGAAGTTAATTTTAAATTTGGAACTCGAAATGCAGGAATTAAAGCATATGATGCGGAGTTATTATTGAATGGTATTGTTATCCAAAAGCTCGAATTTAAGAGGTCTGTTTCTATTTCTTGGAACAATTTTAAAATACTAAAAATATTTATTAAAGTATTTTCGGTTACGAATTAAAGAATTTCTTGCGTAATGAATTGCAGGCATCGACTTTTTGTTAAAAATAGCTGATTCGTGTAGCTCAAGGTTTTATACATTTTGTTTGTTTGTGGTTTTGGAGCACAAGGTTTTCTTTTATAATAGGATAAAATATTTCCTAATTTTGTAGGTCAAGGTTTTTATATAATTTTGTTCTTTTTGATGAAATCGGTATAGGTATATATAAATGTATGATGAAAATGTGTTGTAGTGTAGTTCATATTAGTTTCAAGTTGTGGAAGGAAAATGGAATCGACTTTTGAGTTATGTGTTGAACTGAATTTAAAATTTTGAATTGAGAGGATTAAGGTTGAAATTAATTTGGTTGGGATGAAATATGGTGGTTATTTTAGTCAACTTTTCGTATATTTTATTTTTATTATTTGTTTCTGTTAAGATGTGGTTTTTTATGATTCATAGTTCATATCCTGTGGGTTTTTTGAATTTTCTAATATCATGTAACTTTTGTTGCTTTTGACTATTGATTTTTCAAAATGTAACGATTACCTTTGTCACTGTTCGTCTCCATTTTTCTAAAAAGTGGATGTATCCGGTGATTTCAGCAGGGAAAAAAAATGATCTATGGTTTAATGCACTGGAGAGAAACTCAAAGTTGGAGATCAATACCGTGTAATGACTCGGATCTACAAACATTGAGCGTGTGTATGCAATTGCTGAGAAATTGCTTGATGGACCATTGAGAGTGTGGTTTTTATGTAGTTTGTGGTATTTTATATTGGCACAAAAAATATTATTATTGTAATAAAATAAATGCAATATTATAAATTTTATTGGTATTGGTATGATAGTGTATTTAATATGAGTCGAGACTACAAAATTTATCTATACGTGTTGAAATTCTAAGAGTCAATTTTAAATCATTCTCTGATTGAAAGTTTTTTTAAAATATTTAAAAGACTAAGGAGTCCAAGACTTTTTAAGAATAAAGTTTTTCAATACAAAAATGTATACTTGTTTTTTTTATATGAATGATCAATTAACCGGACTCCTATATTTGCATTCATAGTTGATATTCTCATTATGCCGCATCAATGTTAAAAGCCATATTTTGCAAGCACTGATTGGAAAAAAATTCATTAAAAGTTTATACAAGTTCAATGAACTCGTAGATCGAGTCGTTGAGTACATATTTATACTTCAATGCGCTCGTAAATCAAATTGCCAATGATATTTAACATAAGTTTATATTATAAGTCATATGTCATGTGTCCAATTTTCAGTGATAGCGAATAACAATATACGGGGGACAAAAAGTTTTCTTTCTCTATTCAAACGAAATATATATATAATATATTAGTTGTAATTTATTTGTAATTCAGGGGCACATAATTTTCCAGTATAATAAAATTAACTATTACAAAAATCAATAATTCAAATATATACAATTTTGTTAATTGTTTTATGAAATTAGTTGGGTTATCAATGTATGAAATGTTGTAAAATTGTAATTCATGTTTCCTGAAAATTTGAAATATTCAATTCATTGCACAGAATGAGAATGAAACTTAAATTTGAATTTCTTAAACTGAGTTAACAACATATAATATAAATATTGAACCAAAATAATTCTCTACTATCTATAAATGGTTTAGCTAAGTATCATTTAACTATTTATTTTTTAAAAACGTTCTTCAAATATTATAACTAACACGTTTTTATATATATTCAACATATTATTTAAATACATAATTCTACAATAAGTAATGCATCATCAACATAATGTTGAATAATAAGTGAATTATAATTTAGCTTATTATGTAAATCATATCATATGTATATAAAAAGTAAAAACATAACTAACATAATAATTCAACATATAATTTAAATACATAATTCTACAATAAGTAATGCATCATCAACATAATGTTGAATAATAAGTGAATTATAATTTAGCTTATTATGTAAATCATATGTATATAAAAAGTAAAAACATAACTAACATAATAATTCAACATATAATTTAAATACATAATTCTACAATAAGTAATGCATCATCAACATAATGTTGAATAATAAGTGAATTATATAAAAAAAACGAGTAAATGAAGAAGGCTCGGTGGTCCTCCATCCATTGATGTCAATCATATGTAAATCATATTATATAAAAAGTAAAAACATAACTAACATAATAAATATATTCAAGTTTTTATTGGGTGGGGTAGGGACGTAGGGTGTGTCCAATTGGAGATTTTGTCAACCAGGTCATTCATTTTTGTCTTTTTCTTAATCTTATGATGTGATTCAAATTCAATCCATTTGATTACTAAATTTTTATTTAAGAAATCGTGTGAACTTTTCTATCTCGTCTCCATTTGCTTAAAACTGGGAGCATCCAGTCTATTCATCAAGGGATAATTCATCTCCGTTTCTTGGGCCCCGGAGAGAACTCAAAATTGGTCAACAAATAGCGTGTATTATTGAGAAATTACTCGGATCTACGAACGTGAACACGTTATGAAATTATTGAGAAATTACTCGGATCTACGAACGTGAACACGTTATGAAATTATTGGGAAATTACTTCACAAACCAGTATTAAATGAATGAATATCTACTTTTACTTTTTCAAAATTAATTTATGAAAATGTGTACAAATATAGAAAAAAATCATAATTGTAATAAAAACTACAACATTATACATCTTATCAGTATTGTGCATCATATTTTTTTTTTACATTGACTCGTTAAATGGTAACTGTTATTTTATGTATTAAATAATTTTCGTATAATGTATACAGTTGTATAATTAATATCATATTAAATTTGTGATGTAAAAATTGTTAATCCTAACAATTAACTAACTCCCGGTTCATACAAGAGATCACGTGTTTGAAACTTCAAATATTATGTTTCTTGATAAAACTTCAAACTTAAATATGTTTGAATTTTTCATACATTATGTAATTTATAATGATATAATCTGGGTTAAAATTTTCCCTATCTTTAGTAGGCGAAAAAATTATGTTAAATAGAGTATGTGATTTTTTTTAAACAAAACTTTATAATAAATTTACTTTAATATAATATTTTTTTTATTATAAAGTAATTATTTTATATTTGGCTAATAAGATAGTACCTCTCCTCGTATCACATTAATTAGTTTTTTTTCTATAATCAATTAGTATTGTTATCAAAATTATTCGGTTATACTGATGCTAGACTAGATATGCTAACAATTATATGTACACAATTAAATACATTTTAAAAAGTATATATCAACGGCCAATGTTTACAGCTATTGACAACCAAAATAAAAGAATTTTTTTAATTTAATTCTATAATATATATATTCCTTCTTAAAAAAGATATATTTCATGCATTAAGGTACATAATTATTTTTTTGTTTTGGATATTGCCACCGAAATAATTGATAACAAAATATTTTATCATATGTTAAATATCATCTTGATTATAAAAAAATATGATAGAGAGGAATTTTCATAATAAAATTTCTCTAATTATTGATTTTTTGTCGCATCGTTGGATTTTTTGTTCACGTAAACGAATGAGAAAAATGATAATTCGAACACTATTTGAAAGAGAGAGAGAAAAGTGTGAAGGTTTTTATGAATACTAGGAAAATAGCCCGCGCTTCGCTGCGAGATATATTATTTGATAAGAAATAATATAATAAGCAAAAGTAATAATTTTATATATTATTTGATATATTATTTCGCTGCGGGATATATTATTTGATATATTATTTGATAAGAAAATAGAAATATTTCTTGCGCTTCGCTGCGATTTTTCAAAATTTTTTATGATCATAAAATAATAATTTTATCTAAAACGTTACAAGTGCAAAACAAAAGTAATCTTCATAAATGTTAATTTAAAAAAAAAAGCTGATATTAAATAGTCTCACAAGTATTATGCAATAAATGCAAACTTTTTTCTTCCTAAAAAAATAAGCATAAATGTTAATTTAAAAACAAAAGTAATCTTCATAAATGTTATAATAAGCATAAAAAAAAAATAATACCAGCTCAGGCTAACAAAAAGTATTTGTGTGAATAGTATTTTATTAACAGTAAAATTATAGTATACAAATTATATTTATTAATACGATGAAAAATTCAAATATTTTATTTAGAACACAAGACATATGTCAATTATATTTATTAATACGATGAAAAATTCAAATATTTTATTTTGAACACAAGACATATGTCAATTATATTTATTAATACGATGAAAAATTCAAATATTTTATTTAGAACACAAGACATATGTCGAATAAAATAAAATTCCAAAAAAAAAAAAAAAAAACGATGAACAGTAACCCGGATGAATACGATGAAAAATTCAAATATTTTATTTAGAACACAAGACATATGTCAATTATATTTATTAATACGATGAAAAATTCAAATATTTTATTTTGAACACAAGACATATGTCAATTATATTTATTAATACGATGAAAAATTCAAATATTTTATTTAGAACACAAGACATATGTCGAATAAAATAAAATTCCAAAAAAAAAAAAAAAAAACGATGAACAGTAACCCGGATGAACAGTACCTGATGACGTGGCATCACCATATTCTTTGTATCCAAAATTTAATGGGAGGGAAGAAAAAAAAAAACGATGAACAGTAACCCGGATGAACAGTACCTGATGACGTGGCATCACCATATTCTTTGTATCCAAAATTTAATGGGAGGGAAGATTCAGTAAGTTAAACATTGGGGGTACTTGTATCCTCTCCAAAAAGTAGTAGCAACCCACAAAGAAAAAGACCATCCTTTCTCTTTCGTTTCTTTTTATGTGGTTGTTCTTGCCTTGTATGCAATTATGGCAGATCTAGATCGAGGCTTCTCGATCAATTGGCATCGACGGCCAAAAACCCTATAATCGAGTTAGGGTTTTCTTTTCTTTTTGATATTTTTCTTTTTTGGAATGAAATTTCCTTTTGAAATGTAATTCTATTTTTCTTTTGAAATTTCCTTTTGAAATTTCCTTTTTTGGAATGAAAAAAAAAATATATATGCAATTATACTCCTCTTCATCCACAATTTGCAGCTAAAATAAGAAAACCATCAAATACAGAGAGAGAGAGAGAGAGAGGAAAATGGGAGGGTGTTTCTCAGACGTAAAAGGCGGCATGGCGCAGGTGGGAGGATCCAATAGGCCAATGGCTGCGTCGGGACAAGGACACAACGAGGCGAATGATGCAATCGATAATTTGTTCCGCGCACAGGGACAACGAGGCCTCTACATGCCACTTGAGGTGAGTAAATCAGAGAATTTAATCTCGAATTTTCTGTGTGAGAAATTTCAATTGCTAATTTTGTCTATATATATCTTAATTTGATCATTTTGATTCGTTGAAATGTAAAGAAATAGAAATTTGCACAACATTATTTTTAGAATTGCAAAAACAAAAAAAAACCTTCAAAGGATATGCTAATTCAACTGAAAAAATTCTTTCTTTTTTTTAATGGGGAATTCTTGAAAAACCCCCTAATTTTTTTGGGATTTGTCAAAAATCCCCTAGAAATTAGGTTTCATTCTTCAAAAATCTCCTACTATTGTTAACTTTAACATTTCATCCAAATTATTATTTTTGTCCCTAAAATGCCTTTCACGATTTATTTTGTAATTGAATTTATTCCATAAATTAATAAGTAAATAATATTTTACAATATAATATTTTATAATATTATCTTATGATATTTATTATATTATTATGTAATTTTTATATGATTTTTATATAAATTATTTCATGTAAAAAATTAAAATTGTAATATAAAATAGTATTTATTTAATAAAATAATACTTATATATATTATAAATATTAAAATAAAAATTGAGTTGTAAAATATTATCATAAACCATTTTTAATATAATAACACGAAATATTTAATTTATTTATATATTTATTAATTTATATTGAATAAAAAAATTTATATAAGAAAATTAATAAGGGTATTTTTGTCAAAAAAAAAAAAAATTGGATGGAATGTTAGAGTTAACACTAGTAGTGGGTTTTTGAAGAATGAAACTTAAATTTTAGGGGGTTTTTGAAGAAATCCAAAAATTATGGGGTTTTTGATAAATCCCTTTGGGAGTTTTTCAAGAATTTCCCTTTTTATTTTGTCTATTTTTTTATTATATATACTGTATATGTAATGAATATATTGAGAATAATGTATATTCTCTCCAATGAGTTCATGCCACTTTGAGCAACTGTTTTTTTTTGTTGGTAGTTGAGGCAATTATGAGGTCATATTTCTATGATCTGTACAACAACATGGCACATGTAAATGTAATAATAGACTTGCACATATATTTTAATTTAGTTTTATGAAGTATTTTATTAGACAACTAACATGAAGAATTAAAAGATGGTCCAATTTGTTTTTTCCAAGAAAAATAAATGAACAACATCAATTTGATTTTTACTTGTTATGAAAAATTGGAATTTGCTGTTTACCGTCTTCCGTGTTGTATGAATAAATAATCAAATATTAAAATAATTGACCAATACATGCATGAAAAATAATTAATTATTTATGAAGTTATTAGTCAAATTTTGGTAACTCAAAAGGTTATGCATTGTTGCAAGTTCGGTTTTCAAAATTCAGCAAAATCATTTTTTGAAAGAAAAATAGACGAGACACGTATGAACTCATCCTACATCAAAAATACTTATCAAGTATTTTTAAAATATCAATATAATAAGAAAAACGACTGTAGCATTATTGCTAGATTTAGCATGATTTAACAAAAAACAAATTCAAAAAAAATCTAAGAAATACTTATTTTGTTCTCATTTATAATAGTTATTACTTAATGTTCTTAATTATTAACATTATTACATTCCATAAATTGTGCAAAAAAATCTTTCATATATATAAAATGATAATTTCTTTGATTCATAATCTTTACAAATAACTTACACAATCTTGAATTATAATAGAAATAATAATTTTTCAAATTTTAATATGGGTATTCTTGGCTTGCAAAAAAATTTTAAATACAGAAACTGAAGACAATTTTTTATTAGTTCTGAAAATTGAAGAACATATTTTTTTTGTTTGTTTTATATTATAATATTCACTATAAAAAAACACATATATACAAGTAATTTTATTTATTTATACTATCATATTTGCTATATTTTATTTTTTATACTAAAAATGATAATATATATTATTTACATATAAAACAATAAATAACAATCACCATAATAACAGTAAAATTGTTATTAATTGGATTATTTGCTAAGTAAGGTTAACTTTTGCAATTAGCGCCATCCAGGTACAATCGCATCTAGTTTTTAAACCCCCACATGCTAATTATTTGTTATGTAATATGTTAACTTTACGAAATTATTAACAATAAATTGACTTTTTGCTAATTATTTAGAATGTGATGTTATTTGAACAGAATTTTAATAAACTTTTTTTTGTTATTGGAACAAAAATTTCTCATAATTACCGAATAAATTACTTATGGACATCCATCAAAGAAACACGCTCGAATCCCCCCTTTCCTTTCGTCTTCCCGCGCCTCATAATTCATTGCCTTTTATGCCCTTCCGCAACAAAATTGACCTCTTTAACCACTCCCACTCTTTTTTAATACACCATCTCCCATTCTTTCTTTACTACTGTTTCATTGTCAATTCACATTTCACACATCGAGAGATCGAGAGAGAGAGAGAGAGAGAGAGATGGGAGGGTGTTGTTCGGATGAGAGAGGAGGTAGGCAGGGAGTAGGAGCAAATGCTGCCGGATTTGCAGGGCCGGTGGCGGCGGTTGCGGGTACGTCTCAGGCCGATGCGAATGCTGCCATTGATCATTTATTGAATTCGCGTGGTTTGCGTGGTCTCTACATCCCTCTTGAGGTCGTAATCTCTCTGGACATTATTGCTTTTGGGGATTATTTATAGATCTCTGGGGTTATGGATTTTATTTTTTGCTTTTTTGCTTTTTTCCGTGAGTTTCAAGCGTAGTATCGTAATCAAAACTGCTTTGAGGAAACTTTTGTTCTGAAATTTCAATTTATTGATCGAATTAGATGATCTCTGAGTATGATTTGCTAAATTTTACTTTTTGTTACTTTCAGTTATCCCTTTCTGCTTCAAAATTGCAAGACATGGATGTATTCTCAAAGGTAAATTTCATGAATCTATGCTTAATTAGATCTCTCAAACTATGCCTAATTTTCAAATTAATTTTTTCTCCTTTTTCTCTGTAGAGTGATCCAATGGCAGTATTATTCATAAAGAAACCAGATGGAAAATTACAAGAAGTTGGTCGCACTGAAGTGATACTGAACACGCTAAATCCTTCTTGGATCACCAAAGTTTGCATAAATTATCAGTTTGAAATGATCCAGAATTTAGTGTACATTTCCTCTCTATTTTAGTTCCCATTTCGTTTCATTCTTTTACCTATTTTGGAATTTATTCATAACCTTAACTTCTAATCATTTGTAGGTTTCGGGTTTTTGACGTAGACACTAAATATCATAGCGTACCAGTAAAGGTATCACTATTTTGCATTTCCAAATTTACCCCTAAATTTTTCATAAAACCAATTAGGTTTAATTTCTCTTAAACCTTATTCAGAGCCTGAAATTGGATGAACAAGATTTTCTCGGCGAAACTTCTTGCGCTCTCTCAGAGGTCCGCACTAATTCTCTTAAACCTCAAATGAAAACCCTAAATCTCATATAATTCTGTTAATTTACGATTTTGCCCTTGGTTTTTTTCAGATCGTGACGAAGCAAAATAGAAGCCACACTCTGAGTTTGCAAAAAGGACCAAAACATTTTGGATCGCTTATAATTCACGCCGAAGAAACCGTCGCTTCAAAACAAGCCGTCGAAATGATTTTGAGATGCACTAATTTGGATAACAAAGATACCTTCTCCAAAAGCGTATGTTATATTTAAATTTAGAATTTGAATTTTGAAGTGGCGTGAAATTTAAATTTGGGAATTTGTTGTGTAGGATCCGTTCTTGAGAATTTCAAGAACTGTGGAGAGTGGGACCATAATTCCAATTTGTAAAACGGAGGTTATAAATGATAATTTAAACCCGCTTTGGAAACCCGTTACTCTCACCACTCAACAATTTAATAGCAAGGCAAGTTTTAGTTTTTTAAACTTAGAAATATTTTAATTTGTATAAATTTAAATTTGTTCTCAATTATTTATTTTTTCTTTTGTTTTATTTACAGGAGAATCCATTGGTGATAGAGTGTTTTGATTTTGAGTCAAATGGCAAGCATGAATCTCTTGGGTACTTTTAATTATTACTTCTGAAGATTTGCAAAAATGCCCCTAAATTATCTTTATTATTACATTATTAATTAATTTTTTTTAATATTTAAACAGGAGAATTGATGGCAGCATTGCACAACTAGAAAAAATTTGCAGAGAAAGAACCGGTATAAACTTTTACAAAATGCATCATGGTAATAAAAAGGTAACAACAAACAATTCATTTTTAATATTTATTTTTATCAATATTTATTTACGTAATTTAGTAACTTTTTTTCTTGTTGCAACAGGCTTTGAAAGGGCAATTATTCGTGGACAATTTCGTTGAGAAAACCCAACATAGTTTCTTGGATTACATTTCTGGCGGTTTCGAGCTCAATTTCATGGTCGCCATCGATTTTACAGGTCAGTCCTCATTCTTCCTCTTAATTAATCAAATAGTCCCTACTATATATTTCTCATAATTAAATACTAATTAATAATAATTATTATATTTTAGGATCAAATGGGGATCCAAGAATGCCTCAGTCTCTACATTACATCGATCCATCTGGCAGACCCAACTCCTATCAACAGGTCTGCTTAATTACATAAATACCCCTACAATTTCATTAATATCATATTTACCCTTCCACAACTAAAACTATCGTATTTACCCCATCAAAGGTACTTAAATATGATATTTTGGGATATTAGAAGGGTAAATACGTAAATATCCCAAACTATTATTAATTAATTATCTTATTTATTTAACAGGCGATAATAGGAGTTGGAGAAGTATTGCAATTCTACGACACAGATAAGAAATTCCCAGCTTGGGGATTCGGAGGAAGAACTCCTGATGGATCCGTTTCTCATTGCTTCAATCTCAATTTACTCCCCGTGGATTGTGAGGTATTATTCAAACTTCAATATATCATCAATACCCCTTTGTTAAATTCTCTTTTTTTCGGAATAGGTGGTTGGAATAGAGGGAATAATGGGGGCTTATTCCACCGCGTTGCATAGCGTTTCTCTCTCGGGACCCACTTTATTCGGTCCTGTTATTAACAGAGCTTCTGAGATCGCTACTGAATCTCTTTCTTATAGCCAGAATAAATATTTCGTTTTGCTTATCATCACTGTAAGTTGTAAAACTTCAAAATATCGATTATACCCCTGCAAAACTGAAAATATTTTTTTATAGGATGGGGTGATAAACGATCCGAACGAGACCAAAGATGCGATTGTGAGGGCTTCGGATTTGCCTTTGTCGATTCTTATAGTTGGAGTTGGATCTGCAGATTTTACCGCAATGGAGGTAAAATTAAATTAAAAAAAATTGAGGGGGCAAATTGTAAATTTATATTTTTTAACATTTTGATGTGAATATATAGATACTGGATGCGGATGGGGGTAAAAGACTGGAGAGCTCGACTGGGAGAGTCGCAACTCGAGATATTGTTCAATTCGTACCGATGCGTGATTTTATTGGTAAGTTTTTAAATGAAAATTTGAATTTTGTTGAAATTTTGAAATATTGATTTGAATTTTGTATGAGAAGCAGGAGGGCAAGTTTCGATAGTACAAGCTTTGCTTGAAGAGCTACCAGGCCAGTTCTTGTCGTATGTCAGGAGCAGAGATATCAAGCCCCAATTTGCACAACAATATACTTGATTTTAATTTTATTATAAATTCATAATGCTTTTGTAAGAATGTTTTTTATTTTATTCTTTTCAAGTATTGTGCGGTAGTGAATGTTTATTTTATTTTTGGTCGTAAAGATACGTTGCGATGTGTTTTTATTTTATGTGAATATAAATAGGTGTTTGATATATGGGAGTATGCATTTTTTTTTATTTCATAATGCTCTATATTTCATCCTTACTTATGGCTGTTTATTTATTTTTCTTGGAATTCTAGAGCTGTATCGACTTTCAAAATTCCAAGTTCGTGTAGTTCCCTTTATTTATTTATTTTAATTTCTGCTTGTATAGGTTTTAATTAGTTTATTTTGTTTTATTTTGTACTTATGGTGGATAAATATCTCAGAAAAAGAGTTTTTTTAGATCACTTGGGCAAACTTGTTGCATATATTGGTTAAATCTGCAGATGATAGCTTCCTCGAAAGTAATTCCATATATTGGTACTATTTTTATAAATCTTCAGTGAATTTGCAAAATAAATAAATTTAGGGTTGTTTATGCATATTTCCAGTTTAAGAAGAAGTTTGTGGCAGGACTCAGCTTAGCTGGAAGTAGTTTATCGAACAATGACCCAATAAGTCTGATTCAAATGATAAGCTCGACAAGTAATGAATATGATTTCCTGTGTTGGCATAATTTCATATATACCCTTCAAAAAATTCAAAATTTCAAATTAACCTTCTGATGCTCCAAATATGTATTTATCTATGTCTTTCATTTTTTTTCAGCTTTTCACCAATTGTGAATGCAATAAATTATCCTTGTGGTACCCAAAAATGTGATTGATAGGTAATTTTCCTCAAATTCTTATATTTTAATACTCAATTTCTCTTACAGCTTTAGCTGATGTATCCAAAGTCGTCAACTCTCTCATAGACATAGGGGTATGAACGATATTTCTCACTTTTGCAGGGGTAGGGTTTGAGGTTGGTGGGCAAAACACTGAAATTGGTGTTTTGCAGATCTCCACCGTTCATTAAAAAAATCAAGAATTTGATAAATGAGATTTAACTGTGTCATTTAGTTATAATTGGAAAGAAATCAATCTCCTAATTTATTGCCTTGAAATTAGTCTATAAACTTTTTTTTCAAACAATTCATACAAAATGAAAAATAAATATCATTAAATTTTCACTGACGCAATTAATTTAATAAAATATACACACACAAATATATAATATCTGAAGCTCAACAAATATTTTTCTTCCTAACAGTTAAATGTAAATTTTGTCTCACCTTTCATATGATGATTAACATAAATAATAAAAATGTTTATGATCACATAAATCATAACTAATTAACAAGTTATATATACTTAACATATAAAGTAATTAATATATACTAATTGAACAACTCATATTCTAATTATATGTACCATGTTAATTACAATATAATTAGGATGTTTTGGTGAAATGGGGGGTAAGATGAATGACTTCATATTTTAGTTATCATATTTGTCCTCTGTGGAATAGCAAACAGAAACGTTGTGAAATAATTACAAGACTAGGATGGCAAGAAATTAAGAAATCAATTTCATTCCATTTTAAGTCAAATGGCAGTGTTAGATCTTGTTCATAAAAAATTGAATATTTTTTGATGAACGGTGCAGATCTGCAAAACACCAACTTTATTTTGCGCATGATACCAACTCCGGAGAGAGAGAGAGAGAGAGAGAGAGAGAGAGAGAGAGAGAGAGAGAGAGAGATTATTCTTGGATTATTATGAAATGACCTAGGTACCATTAATGCTTGATCTGAAAATCATTCTTCTGACGTTCATTATATTGGATCTGCAGATTTTACCGAAATGGAGGTAAAAATAAATTCAAAAATTTGAGGGGGCAAATGTAAATTTATAATTTTAACAATTTTATCATTTATGTGAACATATAGATACTGGATGTGGATGTGGATGGAGGGAAAAGACTGGAGAGTCGCGACTCGAGATATCGTTTTTTTTTTTGTTGAAAGACTCGACTCGAGATGTCGTTTTTTTGTTGAAAGACTCGACTCGAGATATTTTTTTTTATTGAAAGACTCGAGTCGAGATATCGTTTTTATTTTGTTTTTTGAAATAGAACCTGGAGCACGAAACGTGCTCGTATGGTTCTGAATTTTTATTAAATTTAAAACACAAGGTTACATGTTGGTTCATAACATTTCCTACAAATATATCCTAACTCACAATATAATTTTCATAAAACATTCGGCTTCTTCAATTTCTGTGTCCAAAAAGAAACTTTCTTTAATTTTAAGCCCTGCGTTGTTTCTCAGACTTTCTTTATTTTTAATGTCCCAAAAAGAAACATTCGTTTTTTTGTTGTTGAAAGACTCGACTTGAGATGTCGTTTTTTTTTTGTTGAAAGACTCGAGTCGAGATATAGTTTTTTTTTTTTTCTTGAAAGACTCAACTCGAGATGTTTTATAAGTTGAAAGACTCGAGTCGAGATATCGTTTTTTTTTGTTGAAAGACTTGACTCGAGATGTCGCTTTTTTTGTTGAAAAACTCGACTCAAGATGTTGTTCTTTTTTGTTGAAAGACTCTAGATATCTTTTTTTGTTGTTGAAAGACTCGACTCGAGATATCCTTTTTTTTAAAGGCTCGGCTCGAGATTTTATTGGTAAGTTTTTTAGTTGAAAATTTCAATTTTGTTAATTTTTGAAATATTGATTTTGAATTTTGTATTAGAAGCAGGAGGGCAATTTTTGTCGTATGTCCGGAGCAGAGATATAAAGCCCCAATTTGCACAACAATATAGTTGGTTTTAATTTTAATTTGATCATTAAATTCATAATGCTTTTGTAAGAGTGCATTTACTTTTCTTTTTTTGAAGTTGTGTGGTAAATTGTTTTATTTTTTTTTGTTTTAAAGATAAGCTGCGATGTGTTCGTTTTTTATGTGAATACAAATCGGTGTTGATATATGCTTGTATGATTTTAAGTTGCTTGGTTAATTCTTTTGAAATAAACAAAATAATTAGAAATACCCGAATAAAATAGCACATGTAATTATTTTTTTAGGGACATTTTTAAAACACTCCTAATTTTTTTGGATATGGTAAAACAATCCCTATCTTTTTTGAAACTTCAAAAAAACTCCTCTACCAAACTTTTATTTTCAAATACTCCCTTATGGGGATTAAAACTAATCATGAAATGTATGAATTTTTTTTTTACCAAAATATCCTTTTATTTTCATATGTAGTAATAAGTATTTTTGTTGTTATTTTCTATTAATTTTATTAATTTAAAATCAAATTATTATATGTTGTGTTTATATAATTTTAAGATATTGATAGAAAAACTTATCAATATGTAGTAAAAAAAATTCCTATCATTTATTAGTCATGAAAAGCTAACATCATATAATAATAAAATAAACAACAATAAATAAACACCTTGAAAATATATTGATAGAAAATATATATTTAAACATCTAGTTTTTTTATTTTCATTCTCCTTTTATGTACTTTTTTAATAGTTTCGTGCTATTTTATTTTTTAAATATTTGCAAGGTGTTTCTTTTAATATTATTGTCCGTCTTATTATTATTTTATGTAAGTTTTTTAGGAAAAAAAATATAAAACTCAAATACATGTAATGTACGAAGTATGAAAATTATATAAATATAGCATATAATATTTATTTATTTTTAATTATTATATGCTAAAAAAAATTAGAACTAATAAAAAATAATATTTTTTTAATTATTACATATGTAAATAGGAGGGTATTTTTGTCAAAAAAAATGAACACCATTCATTAGTTTTAACTCCGGGTATTTGAAAATAAAAATTTGGTAGAGGAATTTTTTGGAGTTTCAAAAAAAAAATTGGAGTTTTTTTAGGATATCCAAAAAAGTTGGGGTTTTTTTTGAAAATTTCCCTTATATTTATGCCTTGATAACTAACTGTATTACATTTTTCTCAATTTGCTATCTAAATAATTGTTTTACCATAGTTTACCTCTATCAATATCCAAAAAGAAGGAAAATAAAAAAGAGAACAGAAATATATTCTTTTGTAATATTTTTCCAGTGTCTAATTGAAAATAATTCAAAAAGACAATATAACCATACATTTAAAGTACAAGTCTTATTCATTAAGTACATGCAAACAATTTAACAACCAAATTAGTGAAACAAATTAAGTGCTAAATTTGGGAGCATAATTGAACTTTGTAGAAGCAAATGATTTCTCCAATGGTGTAGGAGAAGGAACCACTTGCATGAACATGTAATTACCTGCAAATAGATCTGCGAGGTAGGGTTTCCCTTCCTTGAATCTCGTCACCACCTTCTTCACCGAAACCCTAAATGCGGTACCGACACCCTTAACTCTCTTTCTCAAAACCCTTCTCAGGCTAGATATTCTCAGCTTTATTCTTGGCCTCCTCCACCTCCGGCCGGTACCGCCGGTACGCGAAAACCATTTTCCGTTGAACCTTTTGGTTCTTGTTGGCTTGATGACTACAATTTCTTCTTGGTTTAGGGTTGGTTCGTCCTCCAATGGTGCTTTCTGTAATCTTTGATAGGAGAGCTTCATGAGAGAAGCCATGGCTTTGGAAATGGATTTGTTTTGCTTTGTTTTTCCTTTGGAAGAGAGAGAGAGAGTATAGACTGTATAGTGATGCGGAAACTATATATGAGATGGAATAAGTCCATGTGGACTTAGCCAATAAGAGCAAGCCATGTCAGCAAGTTAATGAAGTGGCCTGTGCTCATTGTCTTAGGTCATTAGTGTGGGGTACGTGTCACCTAATATTTTCCTGATTGTTGAGGTGATCTAGTTAGGGATAGAAATAAAGCAATGATGTTTCCTTTTTTTTTGGTATCATATGTTAAATATTTAGTAAGGCTTGTTCTATCATTGAATGCTCGATTCATTGGTATCAAATATATTGATCAGAGTGATGAATCTTTCAATATTTTCAAATACTAATGTATTTCTATTTTCTTTCGATAATGCAAGTTTTGAGCAAATAAATTTAAAAAAAATTCTATTTCATAGATTTTTTTTATTACAGTAAGCAATATATAATTATCTGATGAAAAATCTACAGTAATCGAAGTATAAATTTATAGTAATCGAGTGTCACAGATATTATAACACATTGAGAAAATCACCAATAACCTCATAATCTAGCGGTGAAGTACTTGACACAAAATATCATAGGTCTTGAATTTGAGACATGTTGGTATTATCAATAAAAATATGAAATCAAATATATTCACGATTCGTGAATTATGTTTTTTTCAATCATGTGATTGTTTAACATCACATAATGAAAAGAAAAAGATGATACAATAATTACACCTTGAGTAATTACACGAAATAATAGTTAACTCAATAATTTAATGGATTTACTATTATTATAACATGGTTAAGTATGTTTTAAGGCTAATGTATTAGACAATTAGATTGTAACCGGCATGCCAACGTATTGAACAATTTGGTTGTAACGATCAATTATGCTCATTGTGCTATAATAAGTGATATCGGAACAAAATTCAAGGATGTATCATCGTGCGACCGAAGACATATGTATATGTATTGAGAAAGAATATGACGGTATTATCGTATAGCTGGAGTGCACATAAATAAATGTCTATTAGGATGCGATTGGGCCCATCTTTTAATTCTGACGAGGATATCATAAATGTAACTGCGAAAGCTTTGTAACACCCCGTAACGAAATTTATAAGATAATATGATATTTTCACCATGAGTCATTACAAGAAAAATAATTACTCAAATAGTTTAAATATTATTTTAACCAATTAATTAAGTGTTTTAAGATGAATGTGTCTGTTAAGTTTGGATGTAATGAGTTATTAGACTGATTGGCCTATCTGTAACACAATGACTAATCTCAAACATATTTGTCACTTGTACAAAATATCGTTGAAATGTGTTGTCTATTTATGCGACATATATTTGAAACAACACAATCATTTATTCTTTAACTACACAATTGCCAAAATAAATCTCGAAAGACCTCTTTTTATGGGAAAACATTCCAAGCTATTTTATAAGTTTCAATTTGCAACACGCATGGCAAAGGACGAGAAATAATTTGGATGATCGTTTCAGAAAGAATTGAATTATCGTAGTGATGTTTGACTGCAAATTGAAAATAATAAAATAAGTTATGAACAATATATGTACTAATTGACAGTCATTGTCGGCTGCAAATTGGATAGAAAATTGTTAGTGAAGTTTTATTATTTTATCATGGTAGACCACATAATCCGATCACAAATGCAAAAATTAATCAAATATGTAATGTAAATTAAATACAAATTTATATACATTTGTATTAAATTTGTGGTCAGTTTATGTGTTCATATCATTAGTCGTATCTATTCAAGAAATTACTATCATCTAAACATAATATGGTGCAAGCATTTAATATAAAACCGGATATGAGAAATAATAATTTCTCATAATGGCAAAATGGGGGTCATGTGGTTGGGTGGAGGCTGGTATTTGTCATTAAATGCTCGAAGAGTGACCTAACAGAGAGGTTCGGTTCTGTTTAATATTAGTACAACTTGAAAGCTGTTTCATGTGTTCTTCCTTCTTTTGCAAACAAAAAGTCTCATCATTTTCATTTTCATATCAATTAACCAATTATAATCCCATTATTATAGTTTAAACTCTTAGATTTAGTTTTATCATAAAAATCAAACAAAAAATCTACCATCCCCTTATTCTTATTGTTTTCAGAATAATGGAAAAATAAAGTCATTCATAACGAGTTCTATTGGATTAGTGATAAGCAAAGTGCATCATAGAAACTAAAGGCTCCGTTTGGGAAGAGGATAAGGTGGGTATAAATTATTTGAGGGATAATGAGTTATCCCTATTTATCCCTAAATTTTGGAATGGTGTTTGGTAAGGTCGTGTGGATAAATTTTGGGATAGTATTGATATCAAAATGGAATATTTTAAAAAGACCAAAATACCCTTTTTTAATAAATTTCAAATTAATATGTTAAAAAGATAAATATTCCCTTGTTAAAAAAATTTATATTATATTATATTATATCATATAACATCATATTATATTATTTTATATTATATTATATTATAATATAATATTGTATTACATCATATTACATCATATTATATAATATAATATAATATAATATAATATTATAATATATTATATTATATTATATTAAATATATTATAATATTATTAGGTCAACTTATCTTACATTATATTATATAATATTATATAATATTAAATTATAATTGTATTATGCTGTATTATATTATATTATAATGTATATTATAATGTATTATATTATATTATAATATAAATATATTATATTATATTAATTATATTATAGTATTATATAATATTATATTATAATATACCGTATTATATTATATTATAATGTATTGTGTTATATTATATTATATTATATTATATTATATTACAATATAATGTATTTTATTATATTATAGTATATTGTATTATAATGTATTATATTATATTATATTATAATATAATTTATTGAATTATATTATATTAAATTATATTATATTAAATTAATTATAATGTATTATATTATATTTTATTATATTATAATGTATTATCTTATATTATATTATATTATAGTAAAGTATAATTTATTGAATTATATTATATTAAACTATATTATTTTAAATTAATTATAATGTATTATATTATATTTTATTATATTATATTATAATGTATTATCTTATATTATATTATATTATAGTAAAGTAAAGTATATTATATTATATATTAGTGTATTATATTATATTATATTATATTATATTATATTATATTATATTATAATGTATTATATTATATTATATTATATTAAATATATTATAATATTATTAGGTCATCTTATCTTACATTATATTATATAATATTATATAATATTAAATTATATATAATTATAATTGTATTATATTATATTATAATGTATTATATTATATTATAATATAAATGTATTATATTATATTATATTATATTATATTATATTATGTTATATTATATTATATTATATTATATTATATTATATTATATTATATTTTATTATAAATATATTATATTATGTGATAATGTATAGTATTATATTATATTATATTATATTATAGTATATTATCTTATAATGTGTTATATTATATTATGTTATATTATATTATAATGTATTATATTATATTATATTATATCATATTATATTATAATGTATTATATTATATTATATTCTAATATAATGTATTATATTATATTATATTATATTATATTATATTATATTATATTATATTATAATTTATTCTATTGTATTATATTATTTATATTATATTTTATAATAATCATATTATTATAATAATCGTATGTGTGAGGGTAGTTTGGTAAAAAGTTTGAGGTATAAATGAAGTATAGCCTTATCACCACTTTTTGTGGTGATAACCTTATTCCTAACTTTTGTCCCTATCCCATCTTATCCCTATTTAAACTTGGTATGTTTGGCAAGGGATAGAGGGATAAGTTAGGTTATCCCCTCTTTATCCCTCATCCAAACGGGGGCAAAGAGTGTAAAACCAGACATAACTTTTTGGATGTATTTTGTAAAATTATGTGAAAGTCTTTTGTTCATTCATTTATAATTATAATTATATGATATATACAATGTATTTCTACAAAAGACTCTCATTGTTAGAAGCGAGCTGTCACATTTATTAGTTTGGGTGACATGACTGAAATTTCTGTACACACAGTTTCAAAACTTAAATAACCTCTCTCCAAATTTCTAGTCTCTCTACTTTTGTGCAACTTTGAAATCAACCACTAATTCATTCTAAGCAAAGTAGGGCTGAAG
Organism: Luzula sylvatica; assembly: GCA_946800325.1. Classification (NCBI taxonomy): domain Eukaryota; kingdom Viridiplantae; phylum Streptophyta; class Magnoliopsida; order Poales; family Juncaceae; genus Luzula; species Luzula sylvatica. The sequence continues at coordinate 43,374,368 of OX326960.1, forward strand.
TACAATTAATTTTTTTCACCATTTAACATGCAAGTATTAAAGGTTCATTTAAACTTAGCACGAAAATGTACATGTAAACAAAACATAACAAATTTTCGTATTCACCCTTACAAAATTAAAATTAAAATTAAAATTAAAATTAAAAATGAAAATGAAAATAAAATATAATCATAACATTATCTGAAGTATCCATGAAAATTCCTAATAGTAGAATTGGATAATGATATCCAATTATAGGCCCATGACCCAGATAACGTATCTAACCTTTCTTCAAATCATGGCAAAGGTCCACTCTAGCACTAGTGCTTTATTAATTTAGATTACATATAAATCAAAACTATATTCTAGAAATTTCTTTCTAAATACACTTCAAATTGTAATAAGAAAATTTATACTGGATAATTAATTTAATGCAAAAATTATTTATCAAAAAACATGATTAAAACAAAACAAAAAAATCAAGATACTTCTCTATTTTCAAGATTTAAATTGGCCGAATCTTCTTGTTTTTTTCTTCATCATGTTTGTCCTTGTCTTGGGTAAACATCTGAAATTTTGATTTAATTTTTCTATTTAATTGAGAATTTTCTTGAAACAACTACAATAAAAAATTTAGTACACTCCCCATATCCTTGTTTAAATTAGGGTTTTGCTAATTCCTTGCTGATTCTCATTCTTCTATTCTAGAGGAATGACGAGGATGAATTAATAAAGAGAATAATGAATATATTTTTTTGTAATTTTCTGAGAATTTTTCAATAAAAAAAGTTACATATTTTCTTCAAGCTATCCTGTAATGTTTTTATTCCTTGAAAAGAAATAAGTGAAACAAAAATCAAACATAATAAGATTCTTGTCACTGATGTTTTTTACAAAATGCCCAAAAAAACTTGGGTGTATTTTTTCCCTTGCTTTGTAAATACGAATATATACAGGGTGCTTTTTGCAAAAAAAAAAGAACACTTTGTTAGCCTGTCATGTTAATTAGCTGGTTGAGATAGCTACATCAAAATTTGTCATCTAGATAGTCCTCATGCGTGTCCCAAAATTTAATAACAGCTCAAATATTTATAGGTTTTTGGCTAAAATAAAAAATAACAAATACTCGGAATATATTGTTTTGATCTTATAGTTATATTGACATGTCAAACAAAAATTAAACAATTAACAAAAAAAAAATTGATTCGAATGTGTTAGATCAATGTAGTTTCTTCTTCCTAATGATGCAATCAATAATAATATCAAATCAATTTTTTTTAATTTTTCTTGCCAAACAAGGTTACAAGGTTGTAGTACAATACAAGGCAACAAGCAAACAAATTGTGTTTCGCGACGGGGCCCGCCACTTTTACGACTTTGACCCCAAAAAAGATCACAATTTTGCCGCATTTTTTTCCCCGTTATATATTTACACTCTAAAAAAAAGATATAACAACATGAAGTCCGAGGTGCATTACTTTATATTTGCACCTTTATAAAACACTCCCGTCCTGTCTTCCCAAAACTCTAACTTCGTAATTTTATGTATTGCAGGGTCTAAAACGAAAAAATGTTATTTTTCCAACTTAAGCTTTTCATTATAGTAGTAGATAAACTAGAGACAGCACGAACCACCCAATTTTCACCATGTGATAAACATGAGCTACGAAACAAACAAGAATTAATTACAATTAAATTAACAAAAAAATTATTCATCAAAAAAAAATCTAGATAGAGAAAGATAGCTCACCTGAACTAGGCTGAGGTGGCAAAGAAGGAGACGGCCCTCCATTCAAAACACCACCTTTCTCTCTCCTCTCACTCTCACTAGGTGGCCGCACATGCTGAAACGACACTCCACCAAAACCCCTAACCGGAGCCTCGCCAGGTGGCAGCCTCTCATTACTCGGAGCTGGAGCTGGAGCTGGAACAGCCGCACGGTTCCTCGCCACGCTGTCATTCTTCTTCCCATTTCCAAACCTACATCCAGCTGGCGGCGTCACATTATAACCCCTCTCCTCCTTCGGTGCAGGAGCCGGTGCATGCACCGGGTCCGGGGAAGGAACTACACCATGTCCTTTGTGATGATGTCTATGGTGGAAATGAGCAGTTGGAGCCGGACCGGGTGCGTATGAACCGGTGGGCCCGTTTGTCAGAGAGTGACGGAGGTAGGAGGAGAGACTGATTTGTTTGACTTTGCCGAACGTGGTGTGGTTCAAACCCAGATTGGATCGTGACGAGGAGTTTGTGATCGTTTGGGCGAGCTGTCTTAACCGTGGTTGCGACGGTTGGTGGTTACCCACTTCGAGGACTATTGATGTTTGGACTATTGTCGGCGCATTTACAGTCGAGCCCTCCAGATTTGTTAATTTTACGAATAAGTTCTGTTACAAGTAAAGTGTCCAAAGGATTTAATTACGAAATTAAATGATCACAAATTGTGTGTGTTTTTTTTCTTTCAATTAAGCCTTTTTTAATATAATGGAGGGCCATTTTGCAATTTAAGTATAATGCAGGGGCTTTTTTGCAAAATTCGCAAGAGGAACCAAAGAACAAACCTCATAAGAGTTGAGAAGCAGTCCCATCTTCATTTGGTCCTTCAACTCGTTGATATTACCTTGGACCTTATAAATCGGGAAATTCAACGTGAAATTGAAAAAAGCGTGGGGTTTCAGGAGAAGAAACGCGCTTTGTGGGGGTATAATCGTAATTCCGCCAGGAAACTTCTCGACCTCGAAAGAGGACGAATTACCGAAAAGGGACGTGGTCAAATGTAGGGTTGACTGTTGAACCACTAAGGACATGAACGAGGATCTCAGAATGCTCAGCCATGTTGGAGAAATACTCGTGTCTTTAGGGTATGGAAATATACTGAAAACTACTGTTGTGTAATTCGACCCGTTAAGGGTATTATTTGACCCGTTAAGGGGTTCGAGAGAGGTGATCGACACCTGTCAAGAGAGGTAAGGGAGTAAAAAGTAAGAAAATGTAACATGCATTAATAAATCTGAGTAACTGCAAATTGTTTTTTTATGGATAAGATAGATTATGTGGCGAAATTTGATTGGTTGTGGACTTACAATGGTACCGGGAATGCCGATTTCTCCGTATATATCGTATTCGAGTTTGGATATGTTTTGTTCGAGTTCCGAAACTGTCCTTTGAAGTCTGAAACTCGCAATTATACCCGCTGAAAGATTAAAATTAAAGTAAATGAGTCAGAAAAGTACTTACAATTAAAGACAGTGTTATTCGTATTATCTAGAAAAATAAGGGTTCAAAATGTAAATGTATTGGAACTGTCAACGTAGCTCTATTTTGGACAGATAATTATAGAAGTGTCCAGTTCTCCAAGTAGAGAATGAACTCAAAAAAATAAAATCAATAACTCAATTTGGCTAATTATCTTTCCAATTTTGAGATACCCAATTTAATTTGAAATCCAATCTACCTACTTCATCAATGCATCGAATTATTATAGTAACAATATATACTAAGAATGGGCCAAGCAAATTGGTACTTTAATAGAAAAGTTTGAAATCCAGAACCCTTAATTCCAATAAATAAATAAATAATCTAATTCCAACCAAAATCTGATATTATGTTAATTTCAACCATTTATTATAGATTTAATTAACTTATATAATCTTTCCCAAACCGAGCTATTAAACAGTAAATTACTAATTAAACAAGCAAAATTAAAATAAATAGTGAAAATCAAGTAATGTAACATCGCAATATCTTTTGATAAATCAACAAATTGAAAGGATTAATCAATGAACAAGTTTTCTGAAAATCACAAAATTGGCTCAGATCTAGATGAAGTCAGGTAACAAGACCTAAAAGCCACCAAAAGAGATTTGAAATATAGCTAAAAAACTCAAATCGGAGGGGAAAAAAATCTAAGATCTGGCAATCAATCATAGATCCACCAATGCAGCATTGCCCCAAAAAAAAAAATAGAAAATAAATAAATAAACACACCGAGACACACACTCACTCCTCACCTCCATCTGTATCATCAGTACCGGACCCAACACTCCCTCGATGCCAAGTGTCAAAAGGAGGCAACCAGAACACAGCTGATAGCAACACCGCAAAGCCGAGCAAAACCACAGCAACACACTGCCACGTCACGCATCTCCGGCAAGTCCGTACAACATCTCCACCAATATCCGGAGACGCCGAAGCGCCGCCGGAAAAGGCCGGCTGCTCTTCCTCTTCTTTCCCCATTGCTGGACGAACTGCTGTTGCTAGTGTCCATGCAATGTGAGCATACCGACGGTAAACATTGTAAATTCGAGCTAGAGTAAGAGTTAGGGTTTGATTTTGTCTTTCCCCCTTTTTTTCTTCAGGTAATGGAGATTTTGAGAGAGAGAGAGAGAGAGATCAGGAAGGTGAGAGAAAATGAAAGTTAAACTACAGATGAGAAAGAAAGAAAGAGAGAGAGAGAGAGGAGAGCTGTCGCAAGTAGTTTGTTCTTTTGCCTTTTTCTATTTGAATTTAAAAAATGGTAACTTTCTATTTTGTGGGGAAATTTTAAATCTGGTGCGAAATTGTTGGAAAATAGCTTAATAGTTTTGATATGACGCTACCAATTAGTCCCCTGTTCTGCCTCAGTAGAACGTGTGCAAATTCTGGAAACTATTATAAAGAAATAAATTTGACATTGTACCATTATGATTAATGCTATAAGCTGATAATATTTTATTAAAAATGTAATTGTAATACTATAAATAGTATATATTTAGGACCGGCAAAAAAATTGTAGTTTGACGTTCGATTAAACTCGACTCGAAAATCGTTCGAAATTAGTTCGAACAAACTCGAGCCGAGCCAACTGAGCCAAAATCGAACCCAGCTGGCTCGAACTAGTTCAAGTTCGAATATTTTACGAATAAATTAAAAAACACAACTTTTTTCGAGCCGAGTCAAGCGGGCTCGAGCTCAAGTCGAGTCGAGCTGGCTCAAACTTTTTTCGAGCCGAGATTGAACCGAAAATCACAACTCAAACACCTATTTTGAACCGAAATGGCTCGAGCCATGCTCCAACCGAGCCCGAATTGACGTTTGATGACTCGAACTCGGCTCGCGATGAACTCATCTACTACAACTTGAAAATAGGTCATATAAGTAACAAGATGCTTATTTATAGAGGCTAAACTTAAAAAATATTCTAGTAATCAGAAATTAATTCAATATGATCATAAATAGAGAACAAATAAATTTCATAATAAATTAATAAATCAATAATGCCAATTATTCAACGTGCAATTTGAGATGTACATTATCATTTTTTTGCCAAATAAGTTTCTTGTCAAAGTTGTTGAGTTTATACCAAGTTCTTGTTGATATGAAATTTTTTTAAAACAATTGACAAATGTAAATCACAAATAAGATAAGAACTAACGACAAATTTCAAAAGAAATGATTGAAAATTGAATGAGAGAAACAAAATTTAGATCTCGAAAGCATTGACTCATAAATTTTTTTGGATTAGGATTTGCGAAAGAAATACCTAAATTGACGAGAAAGAAAAATAAACATGTAAGAGAGAGTGAGGGGGGTGTTTTCGGAGAAGTATAAACTTATGAAATGTAAATCCGTGGACGACCAATTATGCATATATTAAACGGTGTAATTTTCGATGGTGTTGTGATATTCATGAACCAGAGAGAGTATTTACATGAGTCAATTTTATTCAGAAAGTTACTGCATAAATTAAGACGCTTGCAAATGCGTACAACCATCCAATCCGACGAATGACCAAATCACATGACCCAAAAAAATGACGATCCCGAAATTATTTTGACAACAAAATTATATATATTAATAGATTAGTATTAGTGACGAATTTATTAATGTGTCAGAAAAACATCGTTCTCTTTTCTTCTAAGACTTTGAAAATATAGTATGTATAGTGGTTTAATAGTGTTTTTTTTTATTGAAACTTAATTTTATTTAGGAACAAATTTCCAATATATTTGAATCTTTTGTATAAATTAGTTACTCGTGAACGCCTCCCAATAATTTTAATGAAGATTTGCCATCGATTATTATTTTTATTTTTATTTGTTATAAATCTATACATTTACGTATTTTTAAGTGATAACTATGTATTAAGAGATAAATATGATTTAATATCTATCACCCTACATAAATAAAGCTTTAAGGGGTTAAGGGGTGCAAGTTGGGCCTTGAAATATTTTCTTATGGCAAAAGAACAATCTGTTTACCGAACTTAAGACAACATTTTGTAAATTATGGGTTGTTTACCTGTTTATCCAATTTGATTTTTCTTGTCGTATTTATTGAGCAAAAAAATCGGTAGATTTTCTGTGGACACATAATAAGCATCGCTTATAGCTCCGTAACTAATACATGTAATTTATGCATGTGATATTTTATTTTTATACGTACTAAAGTTTTAAGCAACTAAATATATTATTCGAAACAATAAAAATGAGCTTATATATGATATGCATTACTTTATTAATTTCTCATAATATACTAAATTAAATTATTTAAACTAAAATAATAATATAATTAGTGATCTATATTTAGTTTAAGATTTAAAAAAAATGAACTCACCGTATATTTTATAAAAAAGTTATACACTTGTTTATTATAAACTCTTGCTAAATTACAAATATCGTAATTTATAATAAAATACACAAAAAGGAAATAAGAAGATTTGCAGAATTTCAAATCCTGCATGTTTTATGTATGGTCAACATGATATACAACGTACACACATGTACAAACTCATACCCTCACTTTAAATAAATAAAAATAATTATTTTTCACTAAAATCAAAATATTATAACTTTTTTTTATAGATTGACATTAAGAAATTGTCTCTAATATTAAAAACAACTCGTCTTAAAAAAATCTTTTACATATAAAATATATTATTTGCAACATTACTTTTTATTGTTAAATCTTGACCGTTTCTTATGGCCTCTTTATGACATCATGATTTTAGTTTTTAATTATTGACTCTGCGAGATCAAGGTGATCACGTGTAGTAGTATTTATATATACACTGTAATTTGTAGCGGTATGTAGTGTTTTGCGTTGTGCTTATTTTTGTAGTGAGTAGCGTGCGGTAAAGGGGGAGCTATAACCTACGTTGTAATTTGGAAAGGACAAAATAATTAAGTATCAATATGTAATAAAAATAATTTTTAAACTAACAAATATTCGTATTAAACATCTTAAATAGAAATTTATATTGTAATTAAGAAAATATTCGAGGATGAGCATCTCCCAAAGTCAAAATCTGAACTAAATACGATAGGGGACTTCTTATTTATTTATTTATCAACCATTTAGTAATTTTTTAAAATTAAATAAACTTATTTGATTTTTTAATTAATACAAAAATATTATATTCAGATGTAGCGGATTACGAAACTTCCAAAATAAATTATATGGGCTTAGCACAACGATTTGGCGAAGTTATACACAACAATGAAATATATATTCTCACATAATGAATAAATAAAGTAATTTAGTATGTGATTAAAAAAGAAGAACATGGACTGATGGATGTGAATTGTGAGCCATAAAGGATCGAAAAGTCATTGCAGGCAGATCCGTGAAGTTGATCCATGCTCTCTTCTCTTCTCCCGTGGAAACTTTAGCGGAAAGGGATTAGAGGTGGAAGAAAGTGCGGATATTGGGGCGTCGATTTCATGACAATAACGATACTACCATCAGTACGCAGGTGAGGTGAGGTGAGGTGAGCCGTGAGTGAGGTGGGGAGGAATTTATGCACGGGCACTGACGAAATAATATTAATTACCCAGGGATCACGCCAACCGTACGATTCGTTCATCATATTCATCTCCGTTGGCCTAAAGACTGGAGGTACTTTTTTTTTTTTTTGCATTAAACGGCCCGTAGGCAAAAATATTTACAAAATCACCATTACATATAAATATCGTATGACTCTTTAATGACAAGCAAAGACGGACACTCTATATAAGAGGACCTATTACATAAACTTTAATACACAAAAATTTCTCAAAATAAAAGTTCTTCACAATTGCCTTCATAGATATGGCATCGATAAACAATGCTTAAACCTCGGTTTCTTGAAGACTCCAATGTGTTAATAATTGTGAATCGAGAAAAAAATTGTTGATCCATTTTTGTGTAGTAAACGTTCGCAATCATCTTGATTCTACGGGTTAAAAATTCGTCGATGGCTTCGTGGATGAAATGAAGAGGTGGATCTTGATTATCGCCAATGTCGATTAGAAATATCGATGCTTCTAGATCATTCCTCAACGAGGGCTGGGGTTTGGAGAAGTTACCAATCGTCGGTTTTCTCCCGTTGTGCGGTTTTTTCCCTCTGTGACCACTAGAGAAATTCAAAAATCCGACCACAGAGATTCAGCGATTCAGGAATCAGAGCCAAAGACGACCGCAGAGATTCAGCGATTCAGCGAGTCAGGAAGCAGATGGTCAGCGAATGAGAGATTCAGTCGGCGACTCAAAGAAAACCGCAGAGATTCGGAGATAACCGCCGAGATTGAGCAGAAATTCGAAGAAAACCGCACAAACTCAAAGAAAACCGCACAAACTCGAAGAAAACCACAGAAATTCGAAGATAACCGCTGAACTCGAAGCAAGCCAAAGAAATTCGAAGATAACCAAAGCAAAACTTCGCCAAACCGCAGAAAATCGAAGAAGATCGAGGCGCTAAACCGTCAACCGGAGATCCGCGAGTGTTATCCCGAGAGGAGGCAGCGGTTTCTTTCCTGCAGAGTGAGGTGTAGATCGGGAGAAAAGAAGAGAGAAAATCGCACGAAGCACTGTCACTAATACTGTCACTGTCGATCGTTGGAGAGAGGAAGCAAAAAGAGGTCTCGATCGCCGAGGTGTGTCGATCAGTGGATCTCTCGACCAGTGACGGTCTGAGGACCCCGGCGATTGAACAGAAGCGTCGAATCCGGCGAGTCGAGAGCTAGGGTTCCGATGGAGAGAGGGAGCAGTTTTTCTCCCCTTTGGCGAGGGGGCCCTGAGAAGAAGTAAAAGCACAAGAATGACTGGAGGTACTTCAGTTCATTCAGGGGTGTGTGATTTGTTTGGTGAGCCTGGCGTAGGGGAACTGAATGCGATTGATGGAACACCCGGCTCACCAGAGTAAGGGCTTTTCTTACTTAGCTATGTTGTACGGATACGGATACGTGTATCGTACGATACGGATACAACGATACGATAATTTTCAAAAAATCACGGATACGAATACGACTATATAGTTATTATTTTAATATATTTATATTATATATAATTAATAAATTAAATAATAAATTAATAATATTTTTAAATTAAATATCATGACAATAAATAAAATCAACATAATAATACAAGTATCATAAAATATCATAAATTTATTATAGAAGTATTCTAGAATTAATTTTGAAGTATCCTAGAAGTATCTTATATAATTTATTTAAACATATCATGGGCCGAAGTATCATAAATGGAGTATCACAGCCGTATCCTAAACGTATCCCAACCGTATCCTGCCGTATCCCAGTCGTATCCGAAAAAATAAATATTAAAATAATCGGATATGCCACGTGTCGTATCCGAGCCGTATAGTATTCGTATCCGTATCGGATACCCGTATCCTCTGGATACTTCTGCATTTTTGAAATATCCGCGTAACATAGCATACTAGAAGTAAGAATTAGCAGAAAGTATTATGCGGGCGTGTTGCACAGGGTAATTCTTACACCAATATTAAAAAATAGATAGAAAATTACGAAAATTACTTCGCCTAACGAATTATTATTTCTTATTAAATAAAATTAGCATTATTTGAGATTCTCTCTTAAGAAAATATATTCATGTGTTGTCTTGATATCGTAATCAGTCACATAGTTAGTCATTCGTGATACTCGAATAATACGGTACGTAATACGTTCGTGTATAATTAGGATCAAACGTTTTTCAAGTCGGTCAAATATTCGATCAAATAAAATGCAGTACGCTAATAATTCGTCAATTCGTTTATTCTTCTGTGGTTATGTTTATTTTACATATACGGATGCAATAATTCAGTATATAAAAATATATAAATGTGCATTTGTTTACCCATAAATAATTCATAATTATAATTATTTTATTAAATAATATTTATTTTAGTTCAAAATCATAAATTTATATATTATTATTAATATTTTGATTTTCTTAATCATTTTTGAAAATTTATGTTTTTTTATTTATTTAAAAAAATTATATTTTTTTCTTCTAAAAAATCGTATTATACGGAACTACGTGTATTATTCGTGTTTTTTTAAAACAATTATAAAATACGCGAATTATTTATCTGAGTACGGGAACGGCAATACGTATATTATTCGTAATACATAATTATTCGTAAATTATACGCATATTATTCGCGAATTGAACAACTATGATCAGTCATCCAATAAAAACAATTCAAAATGTCTTGATTATTCGTAAATTCTCGAGTAACTGAAAATATGAATTAACTTTCATAAATAAAAAATAAATATTCTCTTGTTGTTGATACTAAATAACGAAAAAGTGACGACAACATATTTAAAAATTTAACCACTACGTGCAACTTGTCATACATACTGGACAATTTGTCCTACACATCAGATAACCCGTCGTATACTTACGTATATTAACCATTCTAATCTAAATTTAGAAGCAATTAAAACATAATGACTTTCATAAAATGAAGAAAATATTACTCACTTCTAAATAGTAAATAGAGAAGATGATCCAATAGCAAAACTACAAATTATTGAAGTAACTATATACTTTAATAGAAGAATTACATTTTATCAATTCATTGTCCTTCTACTAATATGGAGATAAGTAGTTTCTTCACCTCGGGGCGGAGAGTGTAGTTTGGCCGTTTGGGCAACATTGATCCAAAAACGATTTTATAATCAACGATCTATTTTTTGTCTATTAAATTTTCGGTTCCTAAATTGAAATAAAATAAAAAGTTAAATCCCAACATAATAATACTTATTTGTCTACTTTGAACTTACAAAAATAATTTAAATTCTACAACTAAAAAGTTTAGATAGGCAAATATTACAAAATATTTCATCTGACGACATGTTATCTATATATTACAGGAATTCAAAATCATTCGCGATTCTTCTTTACAAAGATGTTTTTGCATGCTACTCGGATGCCGTAATCGTTTATAATATCACGAATTATTTGAAACAATGAATTAACTAGCATATATATTATAAAAAGTAAAATATTATCTTAGGGGTATTAAGTAAAAATAATAATTAAATAAAATGATGACAAAAAACTAATAATCGAAATTCTTCAATAAATTGATTTTAAAATTTGCTTAGAAATATCGGTTTGGTCATATAATAACATTATTTGTTGATTCCGTCCTTGTACTTATATCCATTCGTTATAATTCGTTATAAGTTTATAACATGAATAAATTTACATATGTACCCTTTTAGCATTTAGGGTAGAACAAGTCTATATATAATTGAGAAATGCATTGCAGTATGGATACGAAAAACTAAAAACCAATTCATTCGTACCCCTACAAAATTTGAAAATACCATCATATACATACTTATAAAGCAAAGAAGTATCATATGTTCATAGGCACCGTATCAAATTGTTGAAATGCATGGAGATTAATGGAATTATCTTAATACTTAACTAATATATGTATCCAAGTTGATATAGTTTGACGTGATTTGATGTCATGTTTACATATGGGGCCGCCGGTTCCCGATTTTGAACGACCCGAGGTCTAAGTCGAGAATGAACTGCTTGAATTATCATTTTCCAAAAAAAATAAAAGTTCGTGAATAAATCTTCCTCAATCATTTTCCTCCCCAAAGAATTTATTAATTGTTTTATTTTTTTGAAAAATAAAATTGATCAACGAGTTTAATTTTTTTCCAATTTTTCACACACACACGGATGGAGTCATAATACCTTCGATTCCTAAATAAATTGATTAAATGAAAATTAGTACAAAGGAAAAAGAAATAAGAAACTGAAAAAATTTAATTTTGCTCAATTAACCTTCAATTTGGTCAAGAGATAGGAACAATCGAGAAATAGGGGCATGAGTAATGGGAGACGAAGAACAGAACTAAATAGTAAATACACACGAATTAAACTAGCCCCCGATGAAGAGACAGAGATGTTTTTAGGTTTTTTTCTCTCTATTATCTTTTGGAATAAAGTTGAAGCCCCTCCCTCCCTCTTTCCCTCCCAATTAATGACATTTGGGTCCCATGTGAATTGATTTTTGTAAAAATAAACGTGGACTCCACATGTCAATGAGTTTAGGGAGGGAATTTGGAAGTGATAGTGGGAGTGGTCGTAGCATCGTTCTATCTTTTGAGATAGAAAATAGATAATTGAGTCTAAATGACATAAGAAAATTGGACCTAAATACATGACAGAGAAATAATGGGCCGAAGAATGTAAATATAAGATAAAATATGATAATTTAGGTAATAAAAATAATGACTATTTGTAAAAAGTTAAATGTTAATGAAAAAATTCAATGGAAGAGAGGTGTATAAACCCTCCAATTTCACTATTTTTTTTTTTTCAAAAAATTTGATTTCGAATTCGGCAAATTTAGGATGAAAATAAAAATGAACGTTAAATTTGGTCTCGAATTCAACAAATTTAGGATAAAATTAGATATGAGATATGAGACAGAGTCCGCTAGAGGAAGGAAGTCATGCCGATTGTATTTGCAACGATCTCTAACTACCCTAGCTTATCAACACATACCTTAAATTTGATCTTGAATCCAATGAATTTAGGATAAAAATAGAAATGAACCTTAATTTTGGTCTCGAAGTTGACGAATTAAGGATAAAAGCAAAAATTAACCTTAAATTCAGAGAATTTAGGATAAAACACAGATCAACCTTAAATTTGGTCTCGAATTCGGTGAATTTAAGAAAAAAACAGAAATCAACTTTCAATTTGGTCTTGAATTTGACAAATTAGGATAAAAACAAAAATAAACCATACATCTCGTCTCGAATTCGGTAAATTTAGGATAAAAATAAAAATGAACCTTAATTTTGATCTCGAAGTCGACAAATTAAGGATGAAAACAAAATACAACCTTAGTCACACACATTATAAAATCATATCATAAATATCATAAGATAATATTATAAAATATTAGATTGTAAAATATTATTTATTTATTTATTTATGGAATAAATTCAGTTACAAAATAAATTGTGAAAGGTATTTTAGGGACAAAAATAATATTTTGGATGAAATGTTAAAGTTAATACTAATAGAGATTTTTGAAGAATGAAACTTAATTTCTAAAGAGTTTTTGAAGAAATTTTAAAGTCGGGAAGTTTTTGACAAATCCCAAAGAACTTGGGGTTTATCAAAAAAATTCCCCCCAAAAAATACCATTTGTTTATCTTATTTGTAGTTAATTGGGCTTGAATTGTTTTAAACATATATTCTAATTCTAATTCTAATATGACGGGCCTGTACAACCCGACCCGAAACATTCTGTCTAACAAGTAACAATCCGTTTTAGAGGCACTAGATTGACTTCAGCGACTGACCGTCGCAAATAAAACGCCCTTTCTGCGTTGGCCCGTCGCAGAAGCTTATTACCGACGGGTTTATTAGCGACGGCCCGTAGTATATGCTTTAATTGTTCCGTCCGTCCGTCGCTAAACTCTAAACCCGTCGCTAATATCTTGCTACGGCCCGTCGGCGATGCTATACCCGTCGCTAATAGCCTGCGTCGGCCCGTCGGTGAAACAAAGCCCGTCGTAGAAGGCCCCTAGGGGTAATTTGGTCACTCACACACAGTCCGGCCCTAGTATAAAAGCTCACTTCTCTGGCATCTTCGTTTCGGATCTAGGGTTTTTTACATTTCTCTGAGTTACTAGGGTTTAGCACAATTCGTCTAGGTTTTTTGTCGGTCGTATTAAACAGTCAGCTATACCATGACGGCCCAAACTCAGGAAGAGCTTCTCGCTCAGCATCTCGAGCAGCAAAAAATTGATGTGAGATTTTTTCTCTCGATTTCAACCTTTTTTTAAATTTTGTTTGCTCCTGTTTAGATTAATAGTGAATAATTATAGATTGGCCAGGTATTTTGTGTTTTTTACTATATTTTGAAGTATTTAATTAAGGGGAGTTCTATCATACACCCCTTTTGCTTATGATACACCCATTTTCAAGGATATTTTGTGTAATTATTAATTAATGAGTATTTAAAGTAATTTTTCAAGTGTATTTATCAATAAATGATATGCTAAATAGGAAATTTGAATTGTTCATGAAAAAAAAAATATCTATAAAAAGTAAAATTTATGATACACTCTTCCAAATACCCAAAATACCCTTTTGAAAGGGTGTATCATAGAACTCCCCAATTAATTTACACTGATAGGTTGAATGATTATTTGGGTCCGTGATTTGTTGATAATTTTCTTTTTAGATATTTCATGGAAATACTTAGTCAAGTATTATAAAATTTGGTCCTGTTGGAATACCTTATTGTTATAAAGTTCAATTTATTCTGAAACTTTTCTGCAAGGTTATATCCACATTTATGATTTCATCATGAATAATTTATTTATTTGATATGAATCTATGCAGGACGAGGAGCCAGTTGTTGAGGACGAAGACGACGAGGATGACGACGACGATGACGATGACAAGGACGATGATGATGTTGGTGAGTACTCTAATTTTTCAAACAAATAATAAAATATATTCTACTCGTCACATCCTAACATTACGTTAATCATGACATAGCATGTTGATGGATACGGAAGGTCAAGACAAAGCAGGAGTGAGAAGAAAAGCCGCAAAGCCATGCTCAAACTCGGCATGAAACCCATTCCTGGTGTCAGCCGGTCACCGTCAAAAAAAGCAAAAACGTAATCTTCAAATTATTTAAATGTTAAATATCCAAATTAATAATATATTTATCTTTCTTAACAGATACTATTCGTCATTTCAAAACCCAATGTGTTCAAGAGTCCCACGTCAGACACTTACGGAATCTTCGGCGAGGCCAAAATCGAGGATTTGAGCTCCCAGCTCCAAGCTCACGCTGCGGAGCAATTCAAAGCACCGGATTTGAGCAACGTGTTGTCCAAGCCCGAACCGTCTGCGATTGCTCATGACGACGATGAAGAGGTGGACGACACAGGTGTTGAGCCTAAGGATATCAAATTGGTGATGACTCAAGCTGGCGTTTCGACTTTCGAGGCCTAGGGCTGTTAAATCTCTCAAGGCTGCTGATGGTGATATTGTTACGGCGATTATGGAGCTCACCAATTAGGGTTTTTTTTTTTTTTTTTTTTTTGTGTTTCGAGAGATTAATGTTTGGATGAGTGTTGATGTTGTTGGTGGAGAACTTGTTTTGGAATCGGAGTTTTTTTTTATGTTTATGAGGTTTGTGTTTGTGGAACCTTTTTTCGTCATATTGGGTCGCTTGGTCTAATATTAATCTTTCAGTTTATTCTAGAAATATTTATTAGACTGAATGTGATCCCTGATTGATTTATTATAAAATTGAACAAGAATTTGTATCAGTACTATGTTGTAGTTTGTATGTCTATGAGTACCGGGGTTATATAAGTATCAGATTCATGGCTGTCATTCCATCAAAATTGATTTCTAATTAATTTTGACAATTGTTTGATTAAAGTTGACAATGAGGGGAAAAAATGGTCAATCCATACAATAGTTTTGATTTTAATTGGTAACATTTTATATAGGTAACAATCAATAATGATATGCACATAGATTTCGCACCTAGATTTCATCTAGAAGCATACGTGGCAAATTACACTGCAGCCACATCAAACTTTTAAATGTAAATAAAATTTTAGAAATTCTAAATTTGATCGTCACGTGTATTTCTAGGTGCAAATCTAGATAAAAAATCTAGGTGCCTATGATTATTGAGGTAACAATAGTCATTTTGAGCAGGAATAAGTAAAGACCTAATTCAACCATAAATATATGTCAACATTTTGACTATGAGCATGTTTGATTTGAGGAATCTCGATGGAAATCTATTTCAAAATATGGGATAAACTCACTCAAAATTCTTTGTTTGAATTGGTGTATTTTGGTGAAATTATGGACTTGAGAGTAAATTTTGGAATAAACAAAAATAATTGTATTCCAAAATACAAGGAGATGCTACATCCAAATATTTTATTATAAAATTATTTCTCCAAATTGTATGTATAAATATTGATTATGTTATACAATAATAATATAATATTATATACTATCATATAATATAATATAATTAATAAAATATAATATAGAATAATAATATAATATACTACAAACAATACAATATAATATATATCAAATAATATAATATTATATAAAACAATATAATATAATATGATATAAAGCAATTAATATATTATTCTATATAATATGATATAAAACAATATAATATAAAAGAATATAAAAGAATATAATATAATATAAAACAATATAATATAATATGATATAAAGCAATATATTATAAAGCAATATAATATAATATAATATAAAACAATAGAACATAAAATAAAATAATACAATAATATAATATAATATAATATACAACAATATAATATAATATAAAACAATATACCATAATATAATAAAATAGAATATAAAAAAACATAATATAATATAATGCAATATAATATAATATAGTATGAAACAATATAATATAATATAATATAACATAATATAAAACGATATAATATAATATAATATAACATAAAATATTATAATTTTTTTTTTCTATTATTTTTTCTGTAATATAAATTTATTTTACGTAAAATATTATTTTCGTATTATTATGTTTTATCATTATATTTATGATGAAGTTCTTATTTACTTATATTAAATGTAAATCTTATATTTTTATGATTATTATATATGAAAGCTATAGACGGGCTTCGAGATATATATGTCAGGACATCAATTTTTTCGAGGATAACCGAGGCCTAAAATTATAGTATTAAACCAAGAGACCAGCTAAATTAAAAATAGTTGTATTCTCAGATGAAAAAAGAATGTATATGTCAGGACATCAATTTTTTGGGAGGATTGTAAACCAATCGAAATGTGCTCATCAGATATTCCGGTCATGTTTCTTTTCGTCCTTGTTGTAAATTTGAAATGCACTCGACCATACTACTCGATACGATGGCCTTACCCAATAAATATATTGCCATAATAGTATGTTGGTACAATGTATTGAAGTCTCGACATATTACGTCGTTGATTGCTTGTACATGTTTCAAACCATCCTTTCAATCATGGTCGTCCATGCGAAATGCACTCGACCGTAAGGCTCGATACAATAGTCTTATGCAATTAATTATATTTCCATAATAGTAAGTTTGTCCAATGAACTCAGGATTCGAAAATTACGTCATTGCTTGCGTATGCGTTCCTCGGTTTGAACGCGGTAAACTCTATCTATAAATACAAATCATTAATTCAACACAATTTTATCAAAACATAAATCCATATATCATCCAATTATGATATTGTCTACTCTATATATCAACATGATTCGATTCTCGATGGAGGTTCTCATCGTCTTAGCCTTATTAGTTGCAAAATGTTTTGTGACATGTTAATCATAATTCAGAATGAACGGTCTAGGAAATGTTGAATTATGTTGTCCCCGGTGAAGTAGAGGACATGATGGTCAAAACGGAATACACGACAACTATTAATTGGATCATTGTGTGTAGAGATAAGTTTATAGATAACTCGGCGATAACAACTATCTTCATCTTGCGAGCAAGAATTTATGTATGTTTTCTACTTTTTGGTTATGAGATGGCGACTCATGCATGGTTTGTCGAAATGAATAACAGCGTCATCTAATTGGAGTGGAGCTTTAGTCCAAAGGTCTCGCCAGTGCCGAGAAAAGATGCATATACATGCACAATTCTTGATAGAGAAAATGAAGAGGATGGTGTGTAGAATAGCGTCCGGAAAAAAACTAATGTAACATATAATATGATGTCACTGGGTTGTTGTTGATGGAGACTTGTTTATAAAATAATATAGAAATATATGTAACATATAATATGATGTCATATTTCAAATATATAATTATTGTAAAACTAATCATTTTTTCGAAAATTAACGATCACAATAAAAATGTCATCGTACATAAACAACAAAATAGTATAGATATATGTACGTATGTTCAGGGGAGGTTCAAGCCCATAGGCCATCTAGACATAAGACTAAAGAGGGCATATACCCCCCCCCCCCCCCCCCCCCCCCCCCCCCCCCCCCCCCCCCCCCTCTTCTTCCTTATTTCCCCCACCCACCCTCTATATACTAATTAACCATTAATTAATGGGTTAATGAACCGAATTAATGGTTAATCGGATGTACTTTTAATATTAAATAATGTGTAACAGTTAATTAATGGTTAATCCGGATTAATTAACTGTTAATCGGATGTACATTTATTAATGATAATGCTAATTAATTACCCATTAACCATTAATTAATGATATCAAGGATGGAGGGGGGAGGGGGGGAGGGGGGGAGGGGGGAGGGGGATTACGGCATAATTACCCAAGACTAAAGCCCTAAATTTTCGAAGACCCCATATATTACACTCTACGCTATCATATTAATAATAAAAAAAATGCTAAATCATCGTAAATAAAACACTTAATTATTTCTTAACAAATATTTGAGGAAATAAAAACATTGAGTGTTGAGTCTCTGTCTCACCATATTGTTGCCTTAAGAAGATTATCGAGACTTAATTGTGTGAATTATATGTGTGGGTGTAGTATTTTAGTTAATAATGAATTTGCATTTATATTATCAAAAATGATACACTCACAAACATAATTCATGAATCTAATCCCGACAAGCAATTTTATGTATAAATTAATTATATATGGAACATAATTTGTCTGGGTCCAGCCTAAATTTATACCTAAAAATGGTCATCGGGATTATGTTTGTGGATTATGTTTGTGAGCGTATCATTTTTGTTTATATTATGTCATTTCAATTATATGATTTTTCTTTGATTTGTTCCCAATTTAGTAGTTCCTCTCCTGCAATTTCTCCTTGATAGTGTCTACTTTCTGTGTTTTGATTTCTTACCAATTTGCAAACTCATTTCTACTTTGATACATTTTCATGGATTTATTTTCTTTATGAGTAATTGTGTTTGGTTCCTTAATTGTTGGCTTATTACAGGTTTATAGGTTTTTAGTTTTGTTCTCCATTTAATAGTATAACTCACTCAAACAAACAACAACAATTCTCTTCTCCTCAAAGTTCTGAATGATATCAAAAGTGAGTTTTATTTTGGTGTGGTTATTTGATTAATCTTAGCTTGCTTAGTTGTTTGATTTTGTTAATCAAAGAAACTCAATATTGTATGACTCTTTTTTCATTGAAGACTTACACATGCAAATTTATAATGTTTCAAATTGTTTGCAATAATACAAAAATTGAAGTCTAATATCAACTTCAAAAAATCATTACATTATTTTTCTAAAAATTGTAAAAATTGATGTCTCAAACAAGCACGATACTAAATTTTCTTCTTTTCTCAAATAAACTCCTTAATTGAAGGCTTTCTTTTTTTCGAACATTTTACAAAAATGCATAAAATCAATTATCACGTTTCCTAGAAAATATCCAAATTGATGTCATAAACAAACAAAATACTTAATTTTCATGTTTTCCAAAAAAAACTCAGTAAGTATACAGGGGCGGATCCAGGATTATTATATAGGGGGGCCGGATTAAAAAAAAATTCAAAATATGTAGTTTGAGGGTATCAAACTCAAGACCTCACTCATCCTAAGTACATGTTTTACCACTACACTACTCTAGTCTTTGTGAAATATAAACAAATTTATTATAATTATTACTTCTGAAATCAGCGAAATCACCTTCTTTCTTCTCTAATCATTTCGTTTTCGATTTCATGGGGGGGGGGGGGGGGGGGGGGCCTCCCGCTCGCCCCCCTGAATCCGCCGCCACTGTAAGTATAGACTAACATATACAAATTTCTATTTTTTAATTTTTTTTTGCAAGAATGCAAAAATTAAGGTCTGATGCCTAAAAAAAACATTAATCATATTTTTCTAGAAAATGACATAATTGATGTCGCTCTATTTTCATGTTTTTCGATAAAAACTCGGTCATTGAAGACTGACACAACGAATTTTCTTTCTTTTTTCAATTTTTTTGCAAAGATGCAAAAATTGAATTTAACACCAAAAAAAAATCAATTATCATACTTTTCAATAGATTGCTAAAATTCATGTCTAAAACGAGCATCATACTCAATTTTCATATTTTTTTTTCTCAAAAACTCCGTCATTAAAGACTAACACGTGCAAATTTCAGTTTTTTTTTGGGAAAATGCAAAAAGTAAAATCTAACACCATAAAAAAATCATGATAATATTTTTCTAGAAAATGCCAAAATTGATGTCTAAAACGAGCACAATATTCAAATTTAATTTTTTTCTCGAAAAACTTCTAAATTGAAGATTGACACATCCAAATTTCTATTTTTTCTCAAAATATTTTGCAAAAATGACATGATATTTCAGGTACATAAAATGTCTTTTATGTACGATGACATTTTTATTGTGATCGTTAATTTTCGAAAAAATGATTAGTTTTACAATAATGATATATTTGAAATATGACATCATATTATATGTTACATATATTTCTATATTATTTTATAAACAAGTCTCCATCAACAACAAGGAACAACAACCCAGTGGAATCTGAGAAGATATACTACATTAGTCTTTTTCCCGACGCTATTCTACGCACCATCCTCTTCATTTTCTCTGTCAAGAATTGTGCATGTATATGCATCTTTTCTCGTACTACGAATAATATACGTATTACGAATAATATACGTATTGACGTTCTCGTACTGAACATGATTAATAATTTACCTATTTTATAATATTTTTAAAAAAACACGAATAATACACGTATTTTCGTATAATTCGTTTTTTTAGAAGAAAAAGTATAATTTTTTTTAATAAATAAAAAACATAAATTTCCAAAAATGATTAAGAAAATCAAAATATCAATAATAATATATAAGTTTATGATTTTAAACTAAAATAAATATTGTTTACTAAAATAATTATAGTTTTGAATTATTATGGATAAATAAATGTACATTTATATACATTTATATACCGAATTATTGTATCTGTATTATGTAAAATAAACATAACTATAGACGAATAACCGAATTGATGAATTATTAGCGTATTGCATTTTATTTGACCAAATATTTGACCGACTTGAAAAACGTTTGATCCGAATTATACACGAATGTATTGCGTATCGTATTATTCGCGTATCACGAATGACTAACTATGGTCAAGACTTCAATACATTGTACCGACATACTATTATGGCAATATATTTATTGGGTAAGGCCATCGTATCGAGTAGTATGGTCGAGTGCATTTCAAATTTACAACAAGGACGAAAAGAAACATGACCGGAATATCTAATGAGCACATTTCGATTGGTTTACAATCCTCCCAAAAAACTGATGTCCTGGCATATACATTCTTTTTCATTTGAGAATACAACTATTTTTAATTTTAGATGGTCTCTTGGTTTAATACTATAATTTTAGGCCTCGGTTGTCCTCGAAAAAATTGATGTCTTGACATATATATCTCGAAGCCCGTCTATAGCTTTCATATATAATAATCATAAAAATATAAGATTTACATTTAATATAAATAAATAAGAACTTCATCATATATATATATATATATATATATATATATATATATGGGCTAGACTCAATGGCCAACATTCTTGTTTGACTAACGCGGCCAACAATGATTATTTCTCACAATCTATGAATGAAAATTAAATTTGAACCGTATCGATGTAATCAATATCACTTGAGAATGTTATAGATTCAATTTTATGAAAAATAAAAAAAATATATCATATTCATCATGATACGTACAAATATTAACGGTCAATAACATTTACGACATGATTAATCAAGAAATAAATTTTAAAATCGAATTTTTTGCATTGGATTTCATTTAAGTTATATAGATAGGGTTAGGATAAAATTTTACTATGTTTCGAGTTTTTCTTCTTGAAAATCTAAAATATTACCGAAATGGACGGTTTGTAAAATTTGTTATTTGTTTTGTTAGATAGAAAAATTCAAATAATACAAAATTTATTTTACAACATATCTAGATGATATATATGACATATATACGGTTAAGATTTATTTTTTTATCTATATATTTTGAAAAATAATCGTTGTCCGCCGATGTTGGTCAAGTAAAGGTGTTGGTCATTGAGTCTAATCCTATATATATATATATATATATATATATATATATATATATAATTTGTTTTAAAATTACATAATAATCAATACTTGAATTCTAAAAATATTATTATATTATAGTATTCTTTTTAATATTCGAATATGATTCGTATCCGAACCGTATCCGTTTAATATCCGAACCGTATCCGGATCCGTATCCGAAAAAAATATGGATATGGATAGGGTATGACTACTATCCGAACCGTGGACACCCGTACTTGTAGAGCCTCGGATGCGACATGGGCCAGAGCTGTGGGCCTATAATTAATGGATTTCAAGTTGGGCTTTGGGACCTAATAAATAAGAGACTTAGTTTAGGCTTTTATATGAACTAATACTGGATATGTTCTGATACAGGGGGGAATGGAGACCCTGGAGTCACGCAAGTGACCATAATTAGGGGCAGAACGGAAGATAACACTCTAATATCCCATTCGATTCAGAATTTCTCATTCTCCGAAAGGTATGATCCATTGATTTTTTTTGTTTTGTTTCCGTTCCAATTTGATTGAATTTTCTAGTTCTATTTTCCAATTATTTGAAAATGGTTGAGGTTGTACGTGTTCTTGTGAAATCAGAGAAAGGAACAAGAAATTAAGCCATGACGATTCTACCTGTGATCGATCTAGAAGCTGGAGATGTCCAGTCCTCCATGAAGAACCTTCTAGAAGCGGCTACCCGTTACGGTTGCTTCCGCATCATCAACCATGGCATCCCTGGAGATCTCCAGTCCAACATGAAGGCTGCCGTGAAGACCCTTTTCGACCTCCCTGATGATCTCAAACGCCGCAATGCCGACATCATCCATGGTAGCGGGTATATGGGACCCAGTCCTGCCAATCCGCTTTATGAAGCATTTGGTTTGTATGATGCTGCGTCAGATGCTGATGTGGACGCCTTCTGCACAAATCTCGATGCCCCAAATCTTGTCAGGTTATTCATATTTAATTACTCTTATAATTCTTTATAGCTGCATTTTCCTTAACCACATTGTTGTTTGTGCATAATCTTGGAAAATTAATCAATATGTTACAATAATCAGGGAAACAATAAAAAAATACGCGGAGAAATTTCACGAGGCGATAGTACACATCGCTACTAAATTAGCAGAGAGCATGGGTTTGATAAATTACTCTTTTGATGAGTGGCCGTGCCAATTCAGGATGAACAAGTACAATTTCACAAAAGAAACGGTCGGTTCGAGTGGGGTTCAAATCCATACCGATTCAGGCTTTCTTACTTTGTTACAAGAAGATGATTGTGTTGGTGGATTGGAAATATTCGATCCGAATTTGGCTACTTTTGTACAAGTCGACCCTTTGCCCGGTTCCCTTCTTGTTAATCTCGGTGATGTTGCCAAGGTACTTTTTATAGAAAAATCCCTATCTTTTCGTGAATATAAAGATACCTATTTTTAGCTTTACATTTCCGTCTATTTTTTAATGGAAAGTTAAAATAGTTTGTTTTGAAATAACCCAAAATACAGGGATTTATTTTTGAAGAATTTTCCATAATTAATTTCATGTCAAGCATAGAAAAATACATAAAAACAATAAATATCTATAGGCATGGAGTAACGGGGTTCTACACAATGTGAAGCACCGTGTAGAATGCAAAGCAGCGGTTCCGCGATTCTCTATCGCCCTTTTTCTCTTGGCACCAAAAGATGACAAAGTGGAAACTCCAATTGATTTGATTGATTCAAAACACCCACGTTTGTACAAGACTTTCTATTACGAAGATTATCGAAAGTTACGTCTTTCTACCGATCTACGTGCTGGTGAAACCCTCTCTCAGCTACATATAATTCCTAGCTAGTAAGCGTGCAAAGTTTGGTTTGCACAATCATATAGTTTTCTACATTTGAGTTGAGCAATTATCCACTATTAAGGTCAAATAAAAAAAAAATGCCTCTCGACTCTCAAGTATCCTAGGCCATTGTATTTGTACTATGACTATGAATGCAATGTTATATTTATTAAAAGAAATCATTTTTATACATCTGAGTATTCATATATTAGTTTGAATTATAGATCATGAAAAATAGACGAAATAGTAAAATTATGAAATAAAACAAATGACAATCTAAACTATATTTAGTTGTACATAAAGATTTTTGTTAGATGAACATGCAATGTTTTTTAGAAAGTTTGTCTCGCCACGCAACATTTAACCTCGATATATGTATGCATGACTGAAGTTTGGTTTTTTGCAATGGATGGCCCTGACCATGTGCAAACTGTGTTTTTGAAAAGAAAAAAAAATGTTTCGCGACTTTTACAAAAAATTTACAGTCATTGAAATATGGAAAATTATAGTTTGTGCCCCAATTTCACCGACTTTTTTTTTATGGCATCATCAATTAAAGTTGGGTGAAGATGTGCCCTCAATCTGCATCACAACTTCTCTCCAATTAATCTTGTACCCAAAATTTGATAATTTTAATTGAAATTTAATTAATTACACCATTAATTAGTTTAATTAGAAAATAATTAATTAAAAATTAATTATAATCATTATTAATTGGAAGAAAAGTTCAAGTGCGAATTGGGGACTCATTTCTCCCAAAATCAAATCGTGATGTCATGACGAGGACATCACGATTTTGATGGTGAAATATGTGGGAATAGTAAAAAAGCTTTTGAAATATAATGAAAGTTTTTGTTCCTGCAAACGGATGGGCCCAAACCATCTATTTTAGGTCTTGGGGAGTCCAGAAAATATATTTCGAGAAATTTATATCACAACTTTTACGACAATGAATTTTGCTGGTCATAGAAGCATGACGAGAGGTCTGATTTTCACAACGAATGGTCCCAATGACCCAATTAAAATTGTGTTTGATAGAATTTCTTTCGTAACTTTCAGAACCCGACTTTTCATCTAGATATTGAAGCATAACCGCGAGTTTTGTTTTTTTGGAACGAATGGTTCCGACCGTCATTTCAAACCAACATGAATTCAAGAAGTATGTTTTTGGAAAGAAAATAAAGAGTGTACCGTAACTTATACTGCATAACTTTGTCATGATCATAGAGACATAAACAAAGTTTGAATTTTGGTAATGATGATCACAACCATCTTTATTGACATTGGGGAGTCCAAAAAAATTGTTTACAAGAAAATCATTTGTGCATTTTTTCGACATAAATTTTTGCTTGGATATTGAAACATAAAAAAGTTTCGTTTTTTCACAACTGATGGCCCCAACCATCTTTTCAGGCTTTCGGATTTATTTATTTATTTATTTTTGCTTACAACCCATAGACTATTACAATAACAGTAAAGCAATACAAAATATTGTAATGAAAATTTTCTTCTATCTTGGACTTTGCTCGTTATCTAGTTCATTGCAAAGTGATATGAGATGAGATACCATGAACGGTATCTTTATTTTATTTTTTTCGAAGTGAAACATAATTCACGAATCATGAATATTTTTAGTTTCTTTTTGTATTTGTGAAATCAACGAGACTTGAACCCTTGACCTTTGATATATTTATTGACCCGAGTCGATCTCATGATTTTTCATTTTCGGTATATGGAAATTCAAAAACTAAACTTTTAATAACATTTAATTATATGACATAAGTTTTCACACGATCATAGAAAACGGAAGCTCCCGACCATCAATTTAGGCAGCACAAATTTTCACCTCATCATAGAAACTTACAAATGTTTTATTTTCGCAACGGGTAGTCCCAGACTCCCAACCAAAATGATTGATCTAGATCTGCCAGTGCTTGATCTGTAATTAGATATGCAATATTAGAATAATAAGAACTATTATTGGGGTTGTTTGATGCTTAATTGCAACAGATGATATATTTTGACTTAATTGAGGCAATATTTAATTCTACACTCAGAATAAAATATGGTACTCGTAGCATAGAATTATATCGTAAAATACCTACTGCCAGCGGTTTCATTTATTTGGCGTAACTTTGAAAGGGGAGAGTTTGTGAAACCACAAGATTATCCACCAAGATCATCATCATCCTCCTCAAAAATTGCTCCTAATTCTGCACAGTTTCAAGTCACATGAAAAAAATTATTGCTCCTTACATTATCCATGATATCATTAAAGAAACAAATTCTCGAAAACCTAAAGATTGGTGCAAAAGAACTTTCCATGGCCAAAAGAATTCTTCTCGTGCGGAGTGGCTAAGACATTTTTTTGACAATGAATGAACTGCAAGACAACATAAAATTGTATTGTACGTGAGAATTTGCATAAAGTGAAGTATTTTCGTTGATCTTGTAAAAATTGTACAAATACCTCATTCATAATTAAAATAAATGGACTGACAATGGAAAATGTAAAATTCACAAAAGATGGTAGGCATGATGCTAGAAGAAAATCAACTTGTCATTACCTTAACAAAAAATGCTACAAGATGAATGATGTTGCGAAAGGTTTGATGGTAATCGAAGGGATATGAGCAATATTGGGCCAGTTTACACCTGATTTCCTACGATACATCTGTTCAAGCAAAATATTACAGCCTTTGATCTCCAATATTTTCAGAGGGAAAGGCAGAAGTGGGAGAGTCTCGATCTTCGTGATGCCCGACATATACAATTCTTCTAGACTGGAGAGGTCTCGTAGGCTATTCGGTAAATATTCTAGAGAGGTTAAGTCCTCAAGCACAAGTTTTCGGAGGGTAAACCGATTTTGCAATATAAAACGTTCGGGTAAAGATAGGAGTTGTGAGCAATCAAGAATGCACAATATCTTGATTGAGTTTAGGATATTTAATGGTGCTAGCAGTAGATACGAAGGATCATCTATTGTTAAATGGTTAACAAAAGGAGAATTAACCCCGTTGGCCAATGGAATAATTTGATTGAAACATAATTGATTTTGCGCTTCTCGAGCAAGCCTTTGGCACCCATCAATATATAAACTTTGCACAGTGGTCACAGAATGTAAAAATCCCAATGATGACAGCTCATCACAATATTCTATCCAACAACTCTGAAGTGTCATCGTTCTTCTTTTAACAAGATCGTGATTGCCGGTACCATGCAACGGTTTCACAATAACTATAGATGAGAGCTTCGTGCACCGAGAAATAGTTAAATCTTTAAAAGAGGAAAGGGTGTGAGAAATTTCCAAAGTTTTCAACCCGTTACAATCCCTTATTATTACTTTCTCAAGTGATGATAAGCCACTACATAGTTCAATATTGTCTAGTTTTATACATCCTTTGAGACTTAACTCCTTAAGAAAGATTGCCACATTCAAACCACCCAATGATATGATCTTATTGCAGTGCCGTATGCTCAAATCTTCAAGTGCCGACAATCTCTTGAACATTTCCATCTCTGGTAAGGAAGTTATCCATGATTGGCCCAGTTCAAGTGCCGAAAGAGATTCGAGATTACATAATTTGGGAAATAAAATTTCAATATCACCAAAGATGTGGAGTTTCTCAAGTGAATGGGGGAACATATTTTCCGGCATCAAAGAGTGTGCGAGTGATTGCGGGCACATCAAGTACAAGGTTTTCAGGGAAGAAAAACTAGCGAATCCACTTGTAGGAAGCTTAGTTAACTCATTGCAATACCAGATTTTTAATTTTTCAAGAGAAACCAAAGATTCTTGAGCTTGGAGAAAACCTTCATCAAGTGACCTCAAATTTGGGCATGCACGTATTTCCAACGAAAAAAGAAACGATGATATTGAAGTTGAGTTACTCTGAGCACCATCAAATCGGTCCAGCCACATGCTTGGTAAAGAAAGAAGCCCCAAATTATTTAGTTCAGCATGTTTTAAGCTGAGAGGTAGTGCAGGAATTTGCCTTAACCGAGGACATGTGTATATATAAAGTTGACTCAAACACGGGAACCAGCTGTTAGCCTTCTCAAATCCTAACCATTCCGTACAATTTGGCAAAGCCTCCATATCCATGATTTCTAATGCGGGGAAAATGACACATCCATCCTCTCCGTAGAACTCGATACCAATCTTTTCTAGAGCAGGTAGCTCTCTAAGATAAAGAAATTTGAGGAACGGCAATTGCCCCAATGGCGGAAGTTGTACCAATCTTTCACATCCGACAAATTTTACGGAAATAAGATTAGAAAGAAATCTCTTTTGTAACCAATAAGGAGGTCTAAAGCTATTATACCCTTCAATTTCAAGTTCTCTGAGTTCAGAATGTGGTAACAAGCAATCTAGAAGTTTGCTATCTAACTCTAGTCTTTTTCTTTCTCCTATAGTAGAGTTATTAGATCTCCAAGCAAAGGACAAGGAGCTAATCATTTTTTTGTTATTTAAAGAAGCATTTGAACCTTCATTGTCATTTTGTACATTCTCGAGGCCATCTATCCTCAAAGAATTTTGAAGGTCGTCAAGACCATTCAATTCCTCCAGCTTATATCCATCCTCATCTTTTACCGTGAATTTGTCTAATTTCTGAAGGGAAGTCAGCTTCCCAAATGCAGGGTATGATGAGGCAAAGAAAGTATGATTATCATAAGCTATCGAGAAATATCTCAACTTAGTTAGCTTGCTTAAGGCAGTTGTTCGAACACTAGGTTCTCCGATTTCAGGCAGATAAACTTGTATGACTTGAATGTGATAAAGTTTGCTAAAACAATTAGGCACCACAAGGAAGTGATCAGACTCGAAGAAAACATAACGAAGATGCAATAAGTCGCCAATTGCTATAGGGAACTCATAAAGACCACGACCATATAATTTCAGAACACGTAGGTGGCTTAATCTTCCTAGAAGATCATTAAGGAGGATTGATATTTCTTCATCACCTTCATTCAACTCTATGATTAGTGTCCGTAGGTTCGTAGGCCAAGCAATTGCCCGAAGGATTGATATATCATCCACTCTAATCGCTAAATGACGAATAGTTTGGGGAACATAGATCGAGTCAAGGTTCTTAACGTAGTAGCACTCCTCTCTCGAAAGAGAACACACTATTTGATGCAAGCAATCATGCATCGAGTGTCCGCCTGATGGATATTCATCAAAAAAAGATTTTTCAACCAAACTATTGAAGTAGTCTTCTCCGACATCTTCTGGACGTTTCATTCGAGGTTGAGATTGCCGAATTAAACCAGCAGTCATCCACATCTGAATCAATTCGTCCTTATTAAATTTGTAATCCTCTGAAAATAAGCTACAATATCTTAAACAAGCCTGTAGGTGTATCGGGAGTTTTTGATAACTTAACTTCAAGACTTCCAAAATTTTCTTATCACCATTATCGAAGTTCATAACATCAGTTTCAAATATTCTTTTCCATTGTGCATGATCCAAAGAAGAATTAAGTAACCCTCCAACAACTTTTGCAAGCAACGGTACACCTCCGAGCTTCTTTGAAAACTGATGGCTAAGTGATTCTAAATCTTTATAATTATCAATTTTGACCCCTGCAAAAGCAAATCTATTGAAAAGACACAAAAAGTCCGGATAATCTAAGCTCTTTAAGTTAAAATTCCAATGTACAGCCTCTTCCATGACTTTCTTTGCCATTTTTGCCACTGAACTCATTCTAGTAGTCACCAATACCTTACTACCGTTCTTGCCATATCGAATGGGAGCAACCAACTTTTCCCAACGATCAAAATGCACATCTTCCCATACATCATCCAACACAATTAGAAACTTCTCAGATATTAGCTTCGCTTGCAGGGTCTCTTGAACCATGCCGAAGTTCTCTCTAGAGATAGAATTATCACCACATGTATATTCCATGATTTTATATAGAACTTGTGGTGGTTCGAAATTATTAGAAACGCAAACCCATATCATCTTTGAGAAATAATTTCTCACTTCCGCATCATTATAGATCTCTTGGACAAGAGTTGTTTTTCCTACTCCCCCTAAACCAACCATCGTCAATAGAGAAACATGACTAATCCCATCAATAGGTTCGGAATTTAGTTCTGAATTGAGTATCCACCCTTTTAGCCCTTTTTTCTCTTTGTCACGACCAACGAACTTCCTCTCGGTTTGAATTGGTCCGGTCTCACGACTTTTAACTATTTCATGATGCATCCTTTCTGCATCTAGCTTTAAGTTCAATGCCAGATGAATAATCACATTAATGTTCGATGTAACATCATCTAGCTGTTTCAGGACCTCTGTCAACCTCCTTATCGGTGGGTTGTTTCCAAAGACAGATAACTTAACAAACTTGCCGGAGGGATTGGAGGTGGAGGGCACCTTAACGCCCTCTGTGTTCACTTTCTCCTCAAGACGTTGGTACTCAAAATCATCAAGCAAGTCCTCCGCTGCGTCCACAGCATCTCTAAGTTTCCAAAGCCAATCCCTCAGGCCAGAGTCCATTTCTTCTATTGTGACGGGACCTTTCTCGATTGCAGAAAATACTTGTTGAATTTCAGCACGTCGAATGTGAAGCCTATCCAAATCTTCATTCATGCTATTTTCCTTCTTCAAATCAAATAGATTGGATTTTTCAGCAATAAAATTATAAGCTGCGTCTACTAAATTGCCGATGATAGCCTCGGCAGCCCATCCTGCAATTACTGTTGCCATGTGGGTTGACGTTGACTTATTCTTTTACTGCAAAACAAACAAGGTAGATGAAAGATGAGTTAGTGTAAGATGTCCGTGTTACACCAAATAGGAAAATAAACCCAAACAAAAAATGGGAAAGGGAAATTATTTTAAAATTTGTTTGAATTGGTAATATTGAAATGTGTAAAATTATATTCAAATTTGGTTGTGTGAAATAAATTAAGAAAGTAGAATTAAAATAAATAATCAAATCTGGGAAATGAATTATATTTCCAGTCCTAGATCTCGATCTGAAAATTTAATTCCTTGTGCAAATATTGTGAATAATTAACCTTATATACATAATACAGGGAATGTATGATCTTATGTAAATATTGCATAATTTAGCATAATCACATTTGATACAAAATTTAGTAAAATCAAATTAAACTTTTAAAATATGTTTTTGCAAAAAATTATTGGAAAATAACACTTTTTATAAAAAAAATCCAACTCTCTAGTTTGACTCGTACAATTCCGATCCGACTTGGACAATTTCCATTTCGTGTTCAACCTGAATCAAAATTTCGAAACTATGAATTAACTTCATGTGATGAGAGTGTCCAATTATTAATCTCTTGTTTTCTCTTCTAGTAAACTTGCTTTTTGGATTGAATATGTATTGTCTTTTAATTTACAAAAATATCGTCATGATTTAAATCTTAACATGACACTAAGTAATTGTTTGGATGCATAAATTTTTTATAATTTGTGTTATCCTATCTCTAGGGATTAGGAACTTAAAATAAACAATTCTAAAATTTGGAAAATAAAATAGTTCCCAAAAAATATTGTTTGGGTATATTTAGGAAGTACAAAAATCAAAATTTTAAAAATTATATCTCAAAATAGTAACTTCCAGAATTTAAGGTTTAATATTGTTGAAAAGTTTGATTTGGATTGTTAACAATGTAAGAAGACCCAAAACAAAAATATTACAAATTTATAATTTGCAGAAGTATAAAGAAAATGTATACTAATTTAAAATCAAAATAAAAACACCATAATTTATTAATTAGTAGTTGTCCTAACCATTCTTATCATAAACGCATTAAAAAATAGTTAAGCCAGCATATATTATAATTTCCAGCCTTTCTAAAATAAATCATGCATATGTACAGTTTTGTTAACTTAATAATAATTTACATATTGTAATTTGTTAGATTAAATATTTTCAATTCATTTATTGAGTACATAATAAAAAAAAGAATTTTACTTTATTAATTTATAATTATAAATTACTTCTAATAATTATAATTAAAACATTAATTCTATAAATTTGTATGACTTGCCATACTTTAAGTTATTCTAAGAGGGTTGTATATTATCATTCAAATATATATAATGAACATTCGAAATAAAAGTATAATTGCAAAATATTATTTTAGTTAATCCAATTGATAATTGACGAAAAAAAAAAAATTGTTGAAAGAACAAAATACTTCTTTGATATAATTAATATGGTGCCACTAATATATGAGTATTTAACTTTATTTTTAGTAATGGCTAGCTACATAATTTTTTCTTAAGTAATCAAGAAAAAGAAAAAGAGTAAATTGTTTTAAATAGAAAAGGGTAGCTTTTCTGTACTTGGTGCCATTTGAAAATGACATTCTTGTATATCGAAGTAAATATATTTATCAACTTAATAATTCATTAGAAGAAGGAAACAAAAGAATAATAAACAAATCATTTAACTTAGGAAGCCATTTGTTAATCCAGTTGAAGTGGCTTAATTAAATTCGGATCCTGAGAGTCCAGATTTTTAAGGTTGACCAGACTCAAAAGTCCGAATATATTAATTGAGCAAAATGTTCTTTCGTAATTATTTTGGCATAATTGGGTAAA
Source organism: Luzula sylvatica (assembly GCA_946800325.1). Taxonomy (NCBI): domain Eukaryota; kingdom Viridiplantae; phylum Streptophyta; class Magnoliopsida; order Poales; family Juncaceae; genus Luzula; species Luzula sylvatica. Next base: position 43,407,171 of record OX326960.1, read on the forward strand.
CATCAAAAATTTGCAATCTAAAGTTGATATCTATTGTTAGTTGATATTGATTTCTAACATGATCAATTAACTTCTCTTAATTTTAGAGAAACTGGGTGAGTAGAGATGATTAGTTAGAGATAAACAAGATGTAATATTTTTACTGTGATAATTTATCCTTTGATAATTCTAATCTTTTAGTACCAATCTAGTGTATGATATTGGGTAAAATAAGGGAAAGCAGAGCAGGATTTGGCCAAGTACCTTAGAGTGGCTAAATAAAATTTATCTCTCAGCTTTGACAAATTAGATCGGTGATTATTGTCAATTATCTCCTTCAATTCCTCTTCAATTCCTACATAAAAGGAAGGCAATTATAGATTCATATATAGTGCCATTGCCAAGAAAGACAAGGAAGTACGAAATCGGGAAGGCGAGTGAAATTAATGGGACACACAAACATACCTAAGAAGAGATCAATCTCTCGCCGATGCACCGCAGAAAGCAAATCAATCCTTGTCCTCCTTAATTACTCAATAATTCCTAATTCGTGATATTAGAGAGATCAAGAGAAGAGCTTGCTGAAGAGTGAAGACGGTGAAGAATTGAGAAATGGGATACTTTGAGTTGACTTGTTAGACTGTGAGCTACAAGATTGTGAGATTTAGCTGGATTTTATTTCCCAACCTTACCTACCCTTTATGTGGATCTTGAAATTATGCCCGTTAAATTATCGGATTCGGGTTATATAGAAGCACATTATAGATATTTAGGTGGAAAAATATGGGCCAATATGTTAGATTAGAAAGGCCTTTATTTTTTCTCCTCATCTCCTAACAAAATCTGGGCTTATATTTCATGAGATATTCAAGTATTTGAATTCATTTCTTGATTCAATGTAAATGTACAGAACTATGAGCTTAATTCATATATCATGTATACGTTACAAAAAAAGTTGTTTAATTTGGTAAAATGATTAAAATATATTTAATATTCATGAAACCAATTAAGGGTCCAATTAGGAAATAAAACCAATAATTGAAGTTTTCGTATAATTGTACAGTTAATTAAAAAAATAATTTTAAAATGTATAATATTTTTTTTTAAATACAATACATGTTATACATTTTTATATTTTATAATATATATGTATGTTTTATTTCTTCTTAGAATAAAGGAATCTTTCCGATATATGATATATTATTAAGTTCTATAAATTCATATATATCATATATTTTTTTAGATGCATGATATATTTTTGTTTTTTATATACTTTTAAATGTATCATATATAATTTTTTTACGCATGATATGCATATTACACATTATATATATATTTTATAAGAGTGATATATATTTATGATTTATGATTTTTTAGATATATCATATATATTTTAAATGTATAATATATTTTTATATTTTACATCTTTTTGTTTGCATAATTGATAAATTATTCTTTCTATCTAACATTTGTGTTCCGTGTCAATGATTTTATTGTCCAGTTGGTTTAGTGTTTGGCACCACAAATTTTTACGTTGGCTCACCGGCGGCATCAACATAAAAATACATATAATTATCGTAATGAATCTCCGTGCAGGAAAATTTAGGATTCTCTTCGAAAATAACATTTGTGTTACTTGAATTAGTGTGGCTTTCTCAATAGTCTCAATCAAAATGGGTCCTCAGAATAAAGGAATCTCAAATGTAGATCTACTGTCAGTTCAATCATTGGATCCATGAGAAATTACACACAACAGATAAATCAAAATCTCATGTCATGTTTCCTGAACTATTCGGTCTTCCAAGCATAAATGGTACGTAGCATATTTGATATAGATTGTAGACTATGTTTTATTTGAGGCCATTTACTGTGCCCCCAAGTCCCCCCCCCCCCCCCCCCCTATTCACGATCCATGAGGGGGCTAATTGGTCTCTCCAAAATCCTCCCAATCAATTGTATTAACTGTTAATTAAAATTATTAATTATGTTAATGACTAAGACAATTGTATTAACTGTTAATTAAAATTATTAATTATGTTAATGACTAAGACAATTGTATTAACTGTTAATTATATTTGAATTAACTGTTAATTTAAAACACAATTAACTTTTAATTTAAAATGTGGGTACAAATTAGATAGACCAATTAATATCATACCCTACTATTCACAAATCGGGTACACATTTGAAAATGTGGGTACAAATTTGAAAATATAGATTGTAGACTATGTTTTATCATAGGTCACTCAATTTTATTTAATCTCTTAAACTGTTTTTTCAACTTCTAATCGACTCATTTTGTTCTTACACTTTGATTCGTACAAATGGAATACTGTAACAAGATTGATCAATTATTAATAATAATAATAATGGCAAAGTAATAAGTAGGATTAGTATATTTAATATCTCGATTATCATATGGAATCAACCACATAAGCATACATACCAACCTCAATTATCGTCATAAATATTTATAACAAAATTGGACCATGTATGATGCTTTGAATGGTAATTCACCGGCAATATTTGTTATTTGACTAATAATTTGATATCATCGTATTTTTCGAAGAATTGTGTCCGTAGGCTTGCATGGTAAATATATGATTTGTTACAATTTTAACAAGCATATTCCCTGAAAATACAACATCGTTTTGTTTTTCATTTTGACCCCAAATTAGCATACACTCCCTAAAATAAATTACAAATAAATACTTTCAATACAAAACTTGAAAAATTACCTGAAAACTTCGCTGGACACATTGACACATATTCTTCAGATTTGAAATAACCGCCAACAATACAAAAGTGTACAAGTTTGATTGATATATCCTTGGAAATAAAAGCAGGCAAATAAAATAAATCTTGCATAATGAATGTTTTTATTGTATTGTCGAGGAAGGTAAGCAACATGAATGTTTTTATTTTTTTGCAACAATTGGAGGATGACGTGAGAAGGATGACTCGTCTTGATCTTCATGGAGGGTCTGCTACGATAGAGATTCCGTTATTGGCTTTTGTGAGTAACAGTGAATTTGTGAAGAATATAATATGATCAAAAAGCATGTATATTTGGTAATAATAGTGTTATAGCATAATACAAGTCATATGCTTTTGCAGTAAGTGGGTCTAGCATGTCTAAAATTTTACTATGCCCCTCAGATTCCCCCCACTATTCGCGATATGGTGAATAGTGAGGTATGGTATTAATATTCATCTCCAATTTGTATCTCCATTTCAATTGATTGTTAATTGTGCTTTGAATTAACAGTTAATTCAAAGCTAATTATCAGTTAATACAATTGTATTAGTTATCAACATAATTAATCATTTCAATTAACAGTTAATACAATTCAGTGAGTACAAATTTGGGAGATGGGAATTAGGCCCCCCATATCGTGAATAGTGGGGGGGGGGGGGGGGGGGGGGGATGGGGGGCACGGTAAATGACCTCAAATTCTAAAGGGCGCGGTCTAGGCCTAGCCATGCATCATATTCAAATGAGGCCATATTATCATGCCCCCTCAATTCCTTCACAATTCTCCCACACTAATTAATATCATAAATAGTATGGTGGATTAACTATTAATTCATAATTATTTATTTTTAAATATTTAGAATTTACCAACACCCTTATTTTGGACCCAACTTTGTGCAATTTCCTTCTGTCACATCATCATTTTTTTTTTTAGCCATTAGATTATGATATGTGGCAAAATTTAGACCATTTATTAATCATTAATTTTTGATAAACATTTTTCTTTGTAGACATTTAAGTGTCCCTTATTGTACACTATATTTTAAGGATTCTTAGAAAACCACATCATCATAAATTAATGATGTGAACTATTATTTTTAGTTATGTTCATGTTAAACTAAGTTTATTCAATTGTTTATCATTTCACATAAGATTACATGATCAAATGTGAATGCAATGGAAGATGAAAAGTTTATATATGTAATGCTAATAACTTAATATGTGATATTATAAACATAACACACATAGTTTTATTATTTTTATAATTTTAATTTTAAAAATTCATCAAATATATTCGTTTTAATTTTTTCTTTATTTTGACATCCATATTAACATAATTCGTACACACCATTTTCCATAATTTTAATTTGTAAAAATAGAATGTAAAAAATGCAATACAAAAAGTGTCTTTTTACAAAATAAATTTTATTATTTATTTACATAATAGAATTTTAATATTAATTTTTATTTTTAAAAATTATAATCAAACAAATTTAATATTAATCCTTTTGAAAAATAATATAATAATGTTTACAAAAAAGTTTATCCATCGAAATAATTTCTTAAATTTATAAACACTTATCAAATAATATAATAATGTTATTTTTAAAAAATATAAAATTTTAAAAGATCATATGATATAAAATTATTTATGTTTATGCTAAATTAATTTTTATATTGTTTACTAAATTAGTTTCACTATTGAGTTTGATATATTATTTATAATCTTCTTTGCATTTTTAATCAATAACAAATTGTTAGTACTATATAATTAATGATATGTTACTACGTATGTTGTATGATTCATTAATTTTTATATTTTATAGTGTATGAAATATTGTGAACAACAATGATATAATATTTGTTGTTATGTTTTTTTTTTTGTAAAATCGTGTTATACCTTATATATTATTATTATATAATGACATTAATATAAATGTTATTATTTTATTAAGAAAATGAAACTTTTTTTCATCAGAATGTAAAATAATTGTAAATCATATATATAATCATCGATAAATTAGTTAAAATAATTATGTTATGAAATGGTATTATCAATATTATTATATTTATATGTACTTTGTATTACCATGAAAAATATAATTAATATTCTCGCTGCGTAGCGCGAGTATTCTCCTAGTTAATCATTAATTGATATGGACATTAATTACATATTAAAATTTTAATAATCATGAATTAATCGTTAATCCACCACACTAATTATAGGATTAATTAGTGTGGGGGAATCTCAAGGGAATTGAGGGGGCAAAGTATAATTTCCCTATTCAAATTAACCATTGAAACATTTGAAAATGTAATTATAGCAGAGATAGGGTTGGTAAAACTAAAATGAGTTGTGATGTATGACCCTAGATCTCTCCCTCACAGCTCTCGATGACGTGGCAATTTTTTAAAATCTTAATTTTACATCATAATTTATGGTTTACACTCTAATCTCTGATTTAGCTATCTTAGTTTGTGGTTTGACATTTCATGAAAGTGTCAAATCATAAATTAAGATGTTAACTTTTAAGGTGTTAAAACCTTATTCACGTCATCAAGCCTTCTGGGGGAGAGTTTGGGGGTATGTCCAACATTTTCCAACTAAAATAAGGAAAGATTTAGGTTAAGGTATAATATGGAATAAATGGACTCACGGTTGAGTGTTTGATGTAATATACAAAAAATTATATGTTGTGAAAGATTGTCGTCAGGGGTGTACGTAGAACGGGTTGGACAGATTTATCCAAATTGTAATCCAACCCAACTATAACGGCTTTTCATTTTTGCAACCAAACCCAACCCACGACACTTACAAAAAATTTCAATCCATCAAGACGGGGTTGGGCGGTTTGGGCGGGTTTGCCGGGTTTTTTTTTCGTAAATGCATACTATAACGATATATGTTCATATGTTCACACAAAAAATATGCAATAAAAATTATATTTTTAATTAGATCATCGAAAAATATTTTACAAACACACAAATCAAAATAAAATATGCATAATTAACATCTCATTCTATTTATGTCGTTCTTTCTGACATAAATAGAAAATACATATTATATAGAAAATTTTCAAAATTCAAACTAATTATATATTTCATGACAAAACTGATATAGTGATATCATAAAGAAATAAAAATCTTACTATTAAATAGAACTCAAAATAATAACAAAAGATGAAACTTACTCTTAAACAAAATAAAAAATAACAAAAGATGAATACTCATTTTTTGTCAGAAAACAAAACATATCATATATGATTTGTTAAAAAAAAGCCGTATTTTAATTTGAGAAACTTTAATTACTTGATAAACATAATATTTATATAAGATAAAAGAAGATAAGATACTATATAAAATTGGAAAGAATTAATAATAAATAAATCATAACAATATAATTTACGAAAAAATAGCACACCATATAATTTATATTTAAAACATAAACAATTATTTGAAAATTTGGAATTGTATGGGTCAGGTTGGGTTAATGTGGGTTTTTAGTTTTAAATTCGTAAACCAACTCATACTTTCGGGTTTCTCAAATTTCCAATCCAGATCCGACTCAACAACTTCCATTCGGACTCATACTTTCGGGTTGGACGGTTTGGGCGGATTGGAGAATTTTGTGTACACCCATAGTTGTGGGTTCAATTTTCATTGACATTAATGGATGGTGGACAAAGGAGTTTTTTTCATTTACTCGTTTTTAAATTTTGTCAAAAGAAAGTACAATATGGATATCAATTTGATCTAAAGACATGATTGTATTTTTGGTGATTTTTTTTTGGTGGGGATTGAATATTAGGAGGAAGACAGAGATTTGGATCTTCGGACGGTGATTATCAGAATATGATTTTTGTTATTTTTTTTATTTAAGATGTTTTGACCTCTTAGGACGATATATATAATAAAAAGGAAGGGTTGCAATTTCATTAAAAATGAAAAAAAAAATAGAATTACATGGTTCATGGCTCATAGCCCAATTAGTCCATAGTAAACAAAAGAAACACTAATTCGAATTAGCAAACTCTAATTGGTTGCGGTCTCCGTCACCGGATGGAGCCCACTCGTCGGTTCCTTCTTCCGGTGTGTCATTTGCTCTTGCGGCGCCGTGTGTCCCTTGCCGGCAACATGTGTCATTTACCGGTAACGTGTGGCTCAATCGTGGAGAATAGCCTAGAGCAAAATTCTAACCCGAAACTAAGCCGCTATTTTTTGCCGGCACCTTGTGTCATATGCTATGTTGCACATATACGTATACGGATATCGTATCTGATACGATACGGATACGGCGATCAGTAATTTTCAAAAAACTCACGAATATGAATACGACTATATAATTATTAATTTAGCATATTTATATTATATATAATTAATAAATAAATAATTAATAATATGTTTAGATTAAATATTATGACAATAAATAAATAAAATCTAACAATACAAATATTATAAAAATATCCTAAATTTATTCTAAAGTTATTTTAAATTTATCATAAAAATATTATAGAACTAATTTAGAAGTCTCTTATATAATTTATTTAAAAATATTATGGACTACATCGTTCCAAGACACCTTCATTTTGAATCGGTACCTTAGACCTAAAAAAACAAGGTATCAAGAAATAAAAATGTAACTCGATACCTTAGTCATAGAAGAGGTGGCCATGATGCCTTTGCCGAGCACGTTCAGGTTGGCGGAGGGAGGTGGTGGGGCGGAGGCGTCAGAGGAGATGGGCCGGGATGGAAGCGTAGAGGAGATGACCGGAATGGTGGGGCTGGTGTTAAATTTAGTAATGGAGTATTATGAAGAGATTAAAGAAAAGATAAATTGAAGATAACATAAAATCATTTATCAATGAACACCTTCAGCGGCCGCCTTCACTCCAAAGCTTAATTTGTATTTTCTCTCATTTTTGTTTCACTCTTTTAGGATTTTCCAGAAGAGAGAGGGCTTCCTATATTATATGAGATTTTTGTTTTTTTTGGAAAGAAACATAATTCAGAACCGTGGATATATTTGATTTCATATTTTGTTTTTATTGATGATACTAACGGAAATCGAATACATGACCTATGATATCATGTGCTAAGTATCTCATCACTAGGCCAGGGACCGTTGGTACATGAGATTTTTGTTATTGAATACCATCTCACATCTGATTTTCAAGTGAATCAAGTAATATTGAAGAAAATATCATAATCATGTATAGAAAGATTGGAGATAATTACTTCCACAATTTGAAATAAGAATTGATAAAGATTATGAGCAATCAGTTTCAAATTGGAAGCAAACCATTTAGAATGCTCGCAATGAAAAAGTAAATGTTTCAATGATTTCTTCTCCATGTCCACAAACAAACAAATGAGATTAATTTGGAGAATTCTTTTGTTGTGATATTATTATTAGTTGTAAGGATTTGTGAAAGAGTTCTTCATATGAAAGTTAATTATGAAAAGGCAATTCGATTTGTTCCAAAAATGAATCCATATCTGAGAGTTAATTTTGACTATTGAAAAGGCAAGGATTTGAGTGAATTCAGAACTAACGAGTGCTTGATAAATGAAAGAAAAAGCGCACGAATCTGATTTGGAAGGTTTCCAAATTTGCTATCATCATATTATTTTGTCAAATTATCAATTAATGTTCGATAGTAATTTAATTTAGACAGTTTAAAAGTTTCTTTTACATAATAAATATAGAAGACTCACATATCATACATTCATTAATGAAAATGAAAATTAAATTCACAACATATGATTTTTATGTTTTACAATTAACCAACTAAGTTATGAACTCATTGACAAACAGTTCAAAAATTAAATGACACGCAACTAAATCTTCGCCATTAAAGAAAATTGATAACAGAAAGAAAAGGTGAGGAGGATATCGTTATTCAATTCTTACTAGGAGGGTCCGATCAAATTAGAGACAACACATGTGCAGAAAAACACAAAAGCAGTGTCCTTTCAGGTTTCAGGGCATCTCGGTTAGTTTATTAACACATTTCAAACTTCAAAACATGTCCTCTTCACATGCTTTGGATCTTCTATGTTGTAGGGTCTCCTGTGCGGCTGTGCTTGTGCTGACACATTTTCATTTCGGTCCCCCAACGAGACTAAATCTTTCATGCAGAAAATCTATTTTGAAAAAAAAAATGAGTATACGAAGAAGATTCGGCAGTCCTCCACTCATTGATATCAATGTGACTCGAATCCACAATCTCACAACATACGATTTCTTGTGTGTCACACATAATCACTAGACCACGAGCTCATTGGCTCGTTGGGGGATCCAAATGAAATTTATTTTATTCATACTTGTGTGAACAACAAATGTCGTTTCTAATTTCAATAATACGAAATCACAATAAAATGTAAGGATGGAATTGCTATATTTGACAACAATTTTTGTAGCTTTGCCAAATGTATAATATTGATGATTTTCTTATTATATTTTCATATGTAAACGTCATAATTATTTTATTTTTTTAATTTTGATACATAAGTAGAAAGAGATTTTGGTACTAAGTATCTTTTTAACATTATTTTTGTTTTGAGATATGCGCATTTAATGATAAAAACATACTTTGATGATTATCATAAAAAATGCAAATTTCGGAACAAACGTAACGATTAAAAAAAATTAATACAAAAACCAGGGTAGTTAAATAAGGGCGTGTTTGATTGGGTAATTTTATATAGTTGAAGGAAGTTGCTAGTTTTCGGAAACTAATAAATAAATATTATGAAATAATGATCGTAAAAATTAGTAGAAGTTTTGTAAAATTATGAAAAAAAAATATTTGATGAAATAACAAAAAACTATAAATATACACTTATTCAAAAACTAATTGTTGAACAATATTTATTAATACAACTTTTTTTATTGGGGAATAAGTAAAAAAAAACTAGCATTTGGAAAATAAATTTAAAAAACTAGTCATTGAATTTTATTTTTTTTAAAACTAACAATTAGAAAAATTTATTCACAAAAGAAGTATATTTCTGATATCTTTGTATTCTAACCATGTAAATTTGTGTTTGGCCCTCTCAAAAGAATTTATAGTGTTGTTTCGATAATTTTTTGTGTGGCCACATTAAATAATATTGTTAAAATCCGTCACCATAATCATACAATGACAAAAAAAATATGCATATAGTATATTATAAAGTTTTCATAGCTACTAAAAATAAAATACATAATTTAAAGTTGAGAAATGTGAAAAATAAGAAGTAAAATGGAAAAAAACTAAATGTATTTTAACCCAAAATTTTCTCTTCAAATATTCAATTGAACTCAAGTTTTTGAAAGTTAATATCAAAACTCCACGATTAATTCGGAAAGTTTCGAGCCATCAGAACTCATCTTCCTATTAGTACCATGAAGAACCAAAATTGCCAATCTTCAAAATCATGGAGTTCTAACAAAATTTTAAATCCAAAATTTTATATCCGAACATATTCTTACTAGGTGATTCTATGATAGGACTTTTTCGAAAGGGTATTTTAGGAATTAATAATTATTTTGAAAATGTGACAATTAAATTAGTTTTTTTTTCAAGCATTGCATTCATTATTATTTAAACTAAAAGATTGAAAAATGACCAAAATATCTTTGTTAATTTGTATAGGAATTGGAAAAAAAACCCTATCATAGAATTGCCCATTCTTCTTAAGTATATTAATCATTTTAATGACCTTGGAGACCACATAACAATGAACCAATCACTGAATCTAAAATCACTGAATCTACGATGATTTTGTGAAAATTATATTAAAATGTATAATACTTGCATCAACAGTAAATGGTACGTTTTATTTAACTTTTATTTAAATAATATGGATGCTACACATAAAACCGCATAGTTAAATATAACAAACGTTTTGCCTCGGTCCTTGATGGACTCGGATTTTGGGACGGTCAGAGCTCGGTTAATCACATTTTGATTTTGCGACTCCTCATCTCTTTCTTAATTATGTCATTGCTCTTGATAAACACAACAGTAGCCAATAGACTAGAGACTTATTCAATTTATAATTAGTAGGGATTCGATTCGATTATTTGGTATGATCTTAACTCGATCTACAATTTAATATAACTAAAAGAGCCTTTTTCCATTTAATCATAAAAAAATAAACTAAAAGAGGCTGCTTAGTGTTTAAGGTAAATCAGTGGCCTTTTTTTAAAAAAAAAAAGGTGCGGGTGGGTGGGTGTTACGATGAAAAGATACAATAATATGAACATATATATTATATTATTTGTATATTTTAAAAATTATATTGCGACATGTCCTATGTTGCGCGGATACTTGAAAAATCAAGTCGTATCATATTGGATGTCGTACCGGATACCGATACTCGTCGGATACGTATATGATACTCTACGTGACGTATTCGAATATTTTATTTCAAAATAATAATGAATATTTCTCGAAAACTTCCGGATACTTGTCGGATACTTCTAACGTCCACAAAAATGTATTTGAAAAATAAAAATAAAAATTTGAAATCGAAATAAATGAGTAATACATATACATAAATAACTAAAAAAAACATTTATTTAATAAGAAGTTATTTATGTTAAAACAATTTTTTAGGATATTTTATGTCAAATATATACTAGAAAAATATTAAATATATAAATTATAAATAATAAAATTTATATATAATGACCGTATCGTATTCTATGTATTTTTAAAAACTGCCGTATCGCCATATCCGTGTCGTGTCGGATACGATACTCGTATCCGTATCCGTGCAACATAGGTCATATCCAATATGTATATGAACATCTTACTCTAGAATAATATAGTATACCTGTTATTTTTTTAGGAAGAATCTTAGATCCCGAATAGTTGTTAATTATTGCTGGTTTTTTATTTTATATAATATTGATCGGACACAAACTCAAAATCTCTCACAACATATGATTTTTTATGTCAACACTCAATCATCTAGGCTACGAGACTAACTATCGAAAATAACAATAACTCGTTTATTTATTACATATATTGTATTGTGCTAGTATATATGTTAAGTACATATACTTTACGGATATTTCAAGAATAACTATCGAAAATAAATTATAAAGTTGAAATTCAAAATAAATAAGCATATGCATAAATAAATAATTAAATACAACAAACACTTAAATTACATATAGATGTTACAGTAATAACGAATCTTAAATTTTTCGTACATCAAATATATAATATATAAATCGTTGAAAAATTTGGGAGAGGAGTTATTTGGAGTATCTAAAAAGTGAGGAGGATTTTTACAAATTCAAAAAAAGACGAGGATTATTTGAAAATTTCTCTAAATAAAATAGCATTACTTATATGAGAAATGCACGTCAATGAATTAATCTCCAAATGACTGTTAATGTATTTGGAGTACTGTCCGCTCTTCGTTTATTTTTTACTATTTGGAGTGCGTTTGAAATGCGTTAAACCGGCATCGAAATTTTATGAATGTCAAGAACTTAGCTTATTTTTCTACTCGTTGAAGATAGAGTAGGTAACCAAGTAACAGTTATCAGTGTCAAAAAGATTAGGGGTAGATTGCATGGTTTGCAGAAAATGAAGCTAATTGCAATTGGTAATGTCTGATTTGTGCCGAATCCCGAGATTTGAACGTGTATTATTAACGCATAAATTTGTCGGAGTGCGGAAATATTGGGATGAAAACAAAACATAAAATACTATTATTTGAAGGACCATAATAATTACATAATAATTGATAGATCTCATCTGATCAGCTTGACTATGATTGACCCCCTTTTTCCCCACCTCCACTGTCAAAAAATTATTACATGGTGCATATCTTGAAATTATTTCTTAAAGTTATTAAAATACTATTATTTCTTGCAATTATTACATAAAATACTTAATGAAAATACTATTATTTCAAACAAAACATAAAATAATATTATTTCTTAAAGTTATTATAGCTTTATATAATAATAATAATAATAATAATAATAATAATAATAATAATATAATTGCAATTATTACATGGTGCATATCTTGAAATTACTTCAATGAAAAATTTAATAAATCAAGAAGAAGAAAATGATAAAAGTTAATAAAAAAGTGTTCCACAATTTAAGAAAATATTGGTGTTAATTTTAAATTATTGTGTATTTTTATTGGACGATTTTTAAGTAGGCACCGTAACTTTGGATGAAATTCTTGCAATTAAGTGAAAAGAATTCAGCAATTTATTTAATATATATGATCCTTCTTTGTTATACATGATTTTTTTCTTTTCTTTTGAATGCAATGTTATACAGCATACAAAATGGTCTGCTCAGTCATGAAGTACATATTGGAACATAAAAATTATAAGAAGAACTAGAAGTATCACACAGTCTCATAAGAAGATTAATAATGAACTCAGATGCCCTCATAATTTGTGCCCCCAAAAGATTGTAAAATAAAATATATAACAAAGTAGTGATTAACTAACAATAATCTATGAAAAAATAATCTTCCATCTCATGACCTTTCCACTAACTATAACCACCCCAAGAGCACTAATAAAACAGCCAAAAACAATATGTGTACCCGACTTGACTCCCCCACAAATTCTCCGGATGACGTGGCAGTATCCATTGAGCCGAATGGTGCAAAAGCCGAATTCGGCTCTAAATCATCTGGGTTCGGTGGACTCGGACTCGATGGAATCGTCGGTAAACTATTCGATGGTGCGTCTCCTGGAGCGGGAGAAGGAAATACAGGCATTATATCTGGGGATAACGTTGGGGACAATGCTGGGGCTCTGTAGGAGAATTTGGGCATTTCTGGGAGGTATGAAGGGGATAAAGATATGGAGGAGGTTTTGAGAGGATTTGAGAACGAAGGGTTCGGGATGGAGAGTAGAAAAATTAGCAGCATGCTGTATATCATGACAGCTTTTGAAGGAGGGTGAAAGAATGCCATTTGAGTGTTTGAGAGAGAGAGAGAGAGAGAGAGAGAGAGAGAGAGAGGGGCTTTAAAGACGATAAGGAACAATTTGTGAATTTTAGTGTGGAAGTAAGAGAGAGAGAGAGAGAGAGAGAGAGAGAGAGAGAGAGAGAGGCTTTAAAGACGATAAGGAACAATTTGTGAATTTTAGTGTGGAAGTAAGAGAGAGAGAGAGAGGCTTTAAAGACGATAAGGAACAATTTGTGAATTTTAGTGTGGAAGTATGAGAGAGAGAGAGAGAGAGAGAGAGGCAAGGAAACTTATGTGAATTTAGTGTGGGGAAGTATGAGAAAGGAGTGAGATCTGAAGGGATATCAATCAATAATTGTGTCTTGTGAAGGGCATGTTTGATTTTAAGGTGTTTTAAGATACATGAATGTATTAAATATTTTAAATGTATCTATTTTATAGTTCGTGTATTTACCAAATCATGTTAGGTTGTCTGATTTGTGTGTATTTTAAAATAGAAAACACTAAATTCGAAGACAGAGAAGAAAAGGTTTAGTGTGTGTATTTTGTAGTAAAAAGTTTTTCAAATATATACGAATACTTGAATTTTTATCCTAAATATGAGATTTTGTAAAATTAAACAAAGAAATAGAAAATCAACGATCATCAATATTATATATATTATATAACACAATTTTTTTAGAATAAATAGATAAGACTCATTTGTCATTTATTCATTAATGTTAATTTGACTTGAATTTTCTCCAATGTTTATATTACATAAATTAAAATTTCCGTCCAAATTTTGTTTTAAATTATTTTGTCATTTTACCGTGTATAAATATGGTAGCTTCTTAGTATGTTTTCCTGAATTTTGAGAATAATACTAATTTATTCACATTTTTTTTATTTTAAATTCATAAAATATGGTAGCTTCTTAGTATGTTTTCCTGAATTTTGAGAATAATACTAATTTATTCACATTTTTTTATTTTAAATTCATATATACGCAATCTACTTATTTCACGTCATCAACAATCATTAGATTATAATACGTGAGAAAATAAGAATCATTAATTAATCATTGATTAATTTTATAGAAAATGACAACCGAGAAAACAATATACATAAAAAATAAATAAAGATGAATATAACAACTAACAAGTCAGTTTTTTTCTCTTTCGAATATTCAGAAAAGTTGAGGGGTTTTGATTAAAAAAATTCCCAGATAATATATCTTCCCCTAGTTGTCAGGGAAAAATAATAATTTAAGGAGGCATCCATAATACTGTGGGGTCTAAACAGCTTTTGAAATTTAAATTTAATCAGAACCATCTCTGTGTTTTGGATTTTTTTATTGTTCACTCGAACACCCTCAAACACTCTGTATAGCCATTTTTGTGGCGAAGTGTTCCTTTATTCTTTACGTAAAGAAAAACTAAAAAGGTACTTTCTTTAGTGTCAATGATAAAATTATGATTAATTCACATTAAAAGTAGGTGATAATTTGAGTTTTACGTATCTTGCTCTCTTAAAAGCTTCTTCCGACCAAATAGAAATTCTTGACGAACCTCCTGTATCAAAAACTTTGATTATCAAGATATTATATATATATATTTTTTTGTTATTAGTTGTTAGACACCCCTTTTCAACTTTTTAGAACAACATTAAATTTGAGAAAATAAATAATCAAATATCGAAATTGCTAATTGGTCTATAATTACAGTACAAACAGTTTTCGGATGCTAGGGATGCCCTGTAAGTAGTACACATCGCCATCTGTGTACAAAAAAACGAGAATTGCTAATGCAATTTATTTTTAGGGAAATTTTCAAAAAACCCCCTATCTTTTTGGATATTCTAAAAAACCTCATATCTTTTTGGAAACTCCAAAAAACCCCCTCTACCAAATTTTTATTTTCAAATACCCCCTATGGGGTTAAAATTAACTATGGATGGTGTTAAATATTTTTTATGACCAAAATACCTTTCATTTTACATATTTAGTAATTAAAATAATGTTTTTGTTATTTGTATTAATTTAAAAAAAGTCCTAATTTTATTTTTTTGCTTATAATAATTTTTAAAAAATAATTGTCATATGTTATATTTATATAATTTTAATATTCCATACATTAGATATATTTGACTTTCATAACTTTTTATTGAAAAAATAACATAAAATAATAATAAGATGAACAACAATATTAAAAGAACATCTTGCAAATATTTAAAAATTAAAATATCATGAATCTATTAAAAGCATACATAAAAGAAGAACGAAAATAAAATTAAAATAGATGTTTAAAGAAATATTTTTCTTTCAGTATATTTTCAAGGTGTTTATTTTATTATTATCTGATGTTAGTTTTTCATGAATAATAAATGAAATATTAAAATTATACAAACACAACATTTAATAATTTTATTTTTGTGAAATCATTATTTGTTAAAAATTATTTATGAATTTTTTTAAAACTAATAAAATTAATGAAAAAATAACAAAAGTATACATATGAAAATAGAAGGGTATTTTGGTCAATTTGTTTTTTTTAACACCATCCATGGTTAGTTTTAACCCCTATAGGGGGATATTTGAAAATAAAAATTTGGTAGAGGGTTTTTTTTGGAGTTTCCAAAAAGATAGGGGATTTTTTAGAATATCCAAAAAAGATAGGGGGTTTTTTGAAAATTTCCCTTATTTTTATTTCACTCTCAACCGATCATTTTGACCACAGAACGTCACATAGCAAAAACACATATTTAAAAAAGACACGGACAAAAAATTAGATAAGCGACCGTTTTTTGTACAACGTCTAATATTAGGGAAGCGTCTTATATACCTTCCGTCTTCGAATTTATACAGTTGTTTTATACTTTTAAACTTCATATTTACATTTCTAATTCATATTTATAAATTTTTACAATTAAAAATATATAAATAACAACATAGTTATATTTATAGTATAGAAAAAAATATAAATATTAAGGTACTTGTTTTTATAGTTATACATTTCACATATTTATACATTTTTACAAAAAAATATAAATAACAACAATTCTTTTCATAGTATAGAAACAAATACAATAATAGTAAAAAATATAAATAACAACATATCTTTAATCCATGATATATTAAAAAGGGTATAAATAACAAATAATCTTTAATCTCAGGTATAGGAACCAAAATATAAATAAACAACAAATCTTTAATCCATAATATAAAAAAACATAGTACAAAAATATAAATAACAACATATTTTTAATCTCAAGTATAGAAGAAGGTATAGATCATAGTAAAAAATATAAAAAATAAATAATAGTAAAATATATATATAATAAAAAATATAAATAACAACAGATCTTTAAAAATAAAATAATAGAAAAAATTATAAATAATAAAAAAAACAATATAAATAACAGCGTATCTTTTGTCGATATAGTGCAGAAAAAGATATATATTAGTAGGGGGCTTCTATCATACACCCCTTTCCTTATCATACACCCATTTTCAAGGGTATTTGGAGTAATTATCCATTTATGAATATTTAAGGTAAGATACCAAATATATTTATCAATTAATGTTTAACTAAATTGGAATTTTTTGTTGTTCATTTAAACCAAAATTTTCATAAAAGATAAATTTTATGATACACCCTTTTTACAAATATAATTAATTGCTAAAATACCCAAAGTACCCTTGTAAAAGGGTGTATGATAGAACTCCCCATATTAGTAATATAAAAAGAGGTATAAGAGAGGGCACAACTAGCGTGGGGCAAGCAGAGCGAGAATAACATCTAGTTATGTTTATATTTTTCTCATATACTTTTGCAACATATTTTAAGCACATCACATTATACATGAACGTATACATACGAATTTGAATATTTGCCGATTATATTTTTATGTTGGATGTCGATGTACCCCGAATAATTTGTTATGTTGCAAAATTTAATATTACTTGGGGCTACTGCTACATGTACATGCTATATAATATGTTTTTTTTTTTGATGAAAATAGAGTGGGCTCACGGGTCCCACATCTATTAATTATATATATTAAAACAGTGTTACAAAATATTCATTACATAAACATCACTTAAAACAAATGCATAACGTAAAGAAAGATCAATCATTCTCTCAAATCCTAATTCTACTTAAAACTAGAATTTGGAATTCTCTTCTTAACCTGGAAAATCTTTCCTTGCAAAAGCCAGAAAAGAAAACCTTAAGTCCTCATCTCCTTCTCTCCGACAGGCTTGGAAAACCATTACAACCCTGTTTCTCTTACATGCTCGTGAAAACCCTCCTTCTCTTACATGCTCGTAAGCTCCATTCACCTCACCGACCTCATATGTCTCCATACGCCCTGATACTTCTCCCTAACTCCTTTCCTCTCCCAATCCAGTCTCCTCCATCAGATCTGCCTCATCTTGAACCCTAAATTCACCATTTGTAAGATTATAAGCTTGGAAAATATCCTTACGATCTTGGAGAATAAGATCTATCAATCTATTGACAGAAAGATCCGAGCTTTGAAAGATCCGGCGGCATCTCTCCTTCCACACATGAAACACCACCAGCCCGATAATCTGCTTAAGCTGCAATGGAGCTTGTTGGCTTAATATTATCTTTAATGGATCTGGATTGGATTGGAGCTGCATTCCCAGGTAATTATTAATCATTATCCACACCGATTTCATATAACTGCATTCCTCAAGAAGGTGTTTGACTGTTTCTTCCTTAATTTTGCACAATACACACTGATTTGCTAAGATCCAACCTTTTCTTTGTAGGTTATCAATTGTAGAGACCTTATTTTGGGCAATTAACCACAAAAAAACATGCATTCTTCCAGGTAATTTAATTTTCCAGATTAATTTCAATTCTTCTCTATTAACTCCAGATAAATTAATATAACACTCTTTAACTTCAAATTTTCTTTTTGAGGAACAAGCCCATTCAACACTATCTTCCTCATCTTGTACCAATTGAACTGATAAGCACGCCTGGTACAGCTCCATTAGTTGCCTCTCAGCTAGCAAGGAAAGTGGTTCTCTAACATTAAAAATGGTATGTACTTCTCTTTCTGGTAATTCCATAATTAATTCCTTTAATGTTAAATTAGAAATCTGCACAAATGAATATAATTCTGGAAATTTTGAGCACATTCGTTCTCCATACCAATTGTCTGTCCAAAAATTAATTAATTCCCCATTTCCAATATTAAATTTAGAATTTTGCCTAAAAATCTCCAATAATTTCATAATATCATTCCAAAAATAGGATAAATCACAAAAAAAGAGAAATGTTGGGTAGCCAAAAAGGGCGATACAACCCAAAAAAGGGAGAAAATGGATTCTTCAATGGAGGCCCCCATTCACGTTTCAAAAAGAGAAATATTGATCTGGGAAATGGATGGAAGCAAGTGCAAAGAGTATATTACACTACATATAATCCATACTCAGCAAGAAACGCCAAAAGCCACCATTATCAAAGAAAACCAAATTTCAACCTGAGAAATAAAGCAATGCAGTCGCGTAATGTCTCTAACAAGCAAGCAAGGAACCACTCTCCGAGGACAATCCAGACATGGAGGCCGAAGATGGATCAAGGAAACCGAGTAACAGCCCCAATAACTGGTATGGAGACAACTCGACCACCTGCAGCAAACGAAAGACTCGACCAACATGGAGGACCCAGCAGGAACCGCCAAATGAAGCAAGACGTAACGCTTTTGCCAGGCCCAGGAGAGCGCCCGGTATTCCCACCGGACCCAAACCATCCTTCGTGGTTTGATAGATGCCTGAAATGTGTAGAGAAAGGACACGAAACGGCAACATGCAGGAAGCCAAGAGCGTGTTCGTACTGCTACCGCGTCGGCCACTTATGGGGAACCTGTCCGGTCCGGAAAGAAAATTCTGGGCTGCTCAGTGCTTTGGTACCCAAAGGGAGACCGGCTAAGGAGATTCTGGACGAAAACCGGTGTCTCAAAACCTACGTCTACATAGCAAATGGCAAAGACCACCAACAAGAGACAAGAGAGCTAGCAAGAGCCATTGTCATTGATGCGAGAATGGTCAGAGGTCACGAGCTAAACACGGTCCGAGGCTTACTCCAGATTTGTAACAAGTGGGACCAAGATTTCGAAATCGTTTACTGGATGGACGATAAATACTTACTGAGACTCCCGAGAGGTATGGAGCGCGACCAATTCTTAAATACGAAAATGGATCCACTCAAAAGAGCGGGTTTCGTAAGTTATGCATGGTGCCTAGCAATGGGAGGGACCGTGGTGTACTACGAGCATCTTGTTTGGCTGAAACTCAGCAATGTACCGTTGCACAGTTGGTGCCCGAGAGAATTAGAGGAACTGACAAAGGGATTCGGCATAATAATAGATCACGAACCACTATCGGACCTAGAATCGCTTGAATCGTTAGCAATGGTGATTGCGTGCAAAGACGCACAAGCAATCCCCACAGAGGTGGGCATGCTAGTCGATGGATACGAGAGAGAAATACGAATCAAGACGATTACAATCCTCGACGAAAGGCACCATTTCTTCCGTCCACCAAACACCACTCCATCGGACTCAGAAATTCAAGCATTGTACCTAGACACACTGTCAGATCCTAACAATCAGACAAGGGAGGGAAGCAACACGGTAGAATCCAAGAGCACACATAGACCAATTGCAAGAGTGGACCTCACCAGTGATAATTCACCAAACTCGTCGGATAACGAAGAAATTACGACATCACGAAAACAAAAGAACCAAAAATGGAGGAGGATTCTCTTCACGCTATGGAATCTGGCACCGCCATCTGTCCAAAAGGATAAACTTGCTCCATGGGTGTTCCGTGATAATCTGACTGAGAAGGACTTCGAAAACCTAGAGGACGAGCTCAAAGAACTGACCTGCTTAGAGCAGTCCAACCTCCTGGACCACCTCCGGAATAAATCCGTCACATCGGAGTTACTAGAGGAGGGGTACAGACGCAGTACGGAGCTACGATGTGAAGGGACGAACAACACGGACAGAAGGACATGCATGGGGGAGACAAAACGTTCGGCACAGGGCTCGAGGGAGCATGGGTCAGAGGCGAGAAAAGACAAGCCACCTACCGCTGACAATTCTACATGCAACGTCATGCCAGTCAGAGCGGGGCCCACGGTAGACAAAATTCCGAGTTCTGAGAAAGGGAAGATGAAAGTAATCGAAGCTAGGCAAAAGAACGAGAAGAGGGAGAAGAAGAGGCCACGCAGCCCATCTGAGGAAGGTATTAAGAAAATTCAATTCCCATTAAAATTTAAACTTGGGCTCGTGAAAAATATTAGAAAAAAGAGAGAAGTGGGCCAATCATCTCTAGGGCCCATGACAAGGAAAACAAATAGAATATCAAAGAATAAAATCTTCTCAGATGGCACGAGCCATAAACCGCTCACAGTCAAATCTAGAGTTAAAAAACAAATAAATAATCCTAAAATGGCAGTACAATACATTAGGGATCTAGAAAATGAAGCGAAAAATCCGAAAGGCTTAATGAATGAAGAAATTGATGCATTAAGGGCTCTTTGTGGGTTACCTAAAAGCCCAACGCAAGAAAAACAAATAGTCCAAATTATAAATGAGGTTCAATTGGGCATTTGTGGCAAGAGTAAAGACCAAAATAATGGTGAGAAACAAGGAATGAAGGAGACTAGTGTAAAAGCACGTAAATCAAATTCTGATCCTGGCAAACAGAAACCAAGTGCCAAAAATGGGAAAAAAAATATTAATAAAAATAAAAATTTATTAATAGGAAATTGCACAATAAATCATAACAATGCGAAATCACTAGATACTAATATTTGCAATTTCATTTCTCAAACCGAAATAACAGACCCGAAGCATAAATTTGATTTAGAAGAAGAGGATAGATATCTCGAGCTAGTGGACTATGAGGAAGAAGAAAACACCCAGGATTTGGGTGGTCGCAACTAATCCGAGACGGATTATTTTGCCATGTCGGAAATTAATATTTTGGTTTTGTAATGGTACTAAAACTATTTAATTTTCTTTCTATTTTGTTTTGGAATGTAAGAGAAAGTGGAGGGAGTGAGAAATGTAAGCTAATTAAGAATTCTACTAGGAATTCGAGATGCAACTTGTTTTGTTACCAGGAAACAAAGAACAACGCAACCTCCCTCCTATATATGAAATCAATCTCACCACCCAACATAAATAATTTTGAAGCCATAGATGCAATAGGTAGCAAAGGAGGCATTTTGAATGCATGGTCCGATGAATTTACTTTAAAAGAGGTCCAAAAGGGACGATATGTCCTTAAAACCGTACTACAACTAGCCAACGGATTTTCCTTTGCATTAATAAACGTATACGGACCTAATGATACGAATGAAAAAGAAACGTTCCTTCAAGAAATCAAATCATTCATACCAAGTAATATGCCTTATATAGTGTTAGGGGATTTCAACTTGATAAGACAATTAAGTGAATCAACGGGAAATGGACACCTACCGACTCACATAGAGGCTTTCAATGAATTTATAAATGAAGAAAACCTAATGGAAGTTCACACAATAGGTAGGGAATTCACATGGTCTAACAAACAACCAACTCCAACGCTATCTAAGTTAGATAGGGCTTTCATCTCGACACACTTCCTCACCTTCAACACGATAGTGGCCGCAAACGAAGTCCAAACGACAACTTCGGACCACATACCAATAAAACTAACAATTTCAACACAAGCAAGGAAAACTAGGAGGAACATGTCTCTCGAAAAATCATGGTTATTAAATAACCAAGCTAAAGAAATCTTTAGACAAAGTTGGGCAAACGGCCAAGTCAATAATAATCCCGCAAAGCAATACATTATCAAAATGTGCAAAGTAACTAGAGAAATGGCGAATTGGGCTAAACAAAATATAGGGAACATAGACGAGGTACTACAAAATTGCAAAGCCGTAATAAATATAATAGACAAGGCCGAAGAAGTAAGGCCGTTAAAGGAGAATGAGAAAAAGCTTAGAATAGAAATAAAAATAAAAGCTCAAGATATGGCTTTACAATCCGAGACAAAATGGCAACAAAGAAGTTCCGCAAAGTGGATTAAACTAGGCGACAAAAATAATGCTTATTTCCATGCGTTGGCTTCCACGAAAAGAAACAAAAATTTTCTACATGCAATAGAACATAATCAAGAAAAGGTGACGGACTCGGAAAGAATAATGGAACTTTTCTATACACACTATAAGAGCACGATGGGATCAAAGGCGGCTACAACAAATGCAAACCTCGGAAAGTTATTAGATGAGACGAATACAAATGTAAACCTATCCCTCCTAGCCTCGGATTTTCACGAGGAAGAAATCAAAGAAGCAATAAACTTCATAAAAAAAAGGAAAGCGACGGGACCGGACGGTATGCCGGCCGAGTACGTCCAAACATTTTGGGAGACCTTGAAAAACGACATATCAAATATGATACACCACTTTCAAGAAAATAAACTTGACCTATGGAGGATAAATCAAGCAAATATAACAATGGTGCCAAAAAAAGAAGGGGCGGAAAAAATTGAGGATTTTAGGCCCATTAGCGTGATCAATACCCCAATTAAAATAATCACGAAAATACTCGCAAAAAGATTGGGTCCTCTCATGGAAGTATTAGTACATCAAAATCAATCGGCATTCATAAAAGGGAGATCTACCTCCGACTCATATCTTGTAGCTAGAGAATACGTAAATTATTACAAGTCAAGTAAGATACCCGCGGTCATGATAAAGCTAGATATCAAAAAAGCGTTTGATAATGTGGCATGGGACTTCTTGCTAAGCTTGTTAAAAGAAAAAAGATTCCCGGAAAGATGGATAAGTTGGGTCCGCAACTTGCTAATATCCTCATCCTCCGCGATTAAAATAAATGGACAAACGTCGCAATATTTTTTTCACCAAAAAGGATTGAGACAAGGAGACCCACTATCTCCCTTACTTTTTGACTTGGCAATTGACATTCTCCAAGTTATAGTAGAAAAAATGAAACCGCTACTAACCCCAACCATGAACACGCAAACGAAACTCCTCCAATTTGCCGACGACACTATCCTTTTCGCGGAAGCAACTCCGCAAAATCTTAAAATAATCGCCCAAGCAATTAAAATATTCACCGAAATAACGGGGCTTCAAATTAATTGGGCCAAATCGGGGTTCTCGCCTATAAATATACCAACACCCTTAAACGAAACAATAGAAAATTTATTGGGATGCCGGAAAAAAGAATTCCCCATCAAATATCTAGGCCTTCCTCTTTCCATATTAAAACCGAAAAAAATTGTGTTCATGTCATTGATTAAAAAAATCAAACAAAGGGTGGCAAGTTGGAAAGGAAAGCTTCTTTCCATGGGAGGGAGACTAACACTTGCCCAAGCAACACTAGCATCGATTCCGACATATGACATGTTGGTAAATAAGTTACCAAAATGGGTACACAATGAAATCGACAAATCCATCCGAAGTTTTTTATGGAAGGGAACCGAGAAATGCAATCCCGGGAATTGTTTGGTCCGATGGGACAAAGTAAATTTGCCCAAGAAAAATGGCGGGTTGGGGTTACCGCACATGCAAACAAAGAACGATACGCTATTAATGAAATCCCTATGGAAGATAGACAAAGAAAAAACTAATATATGGGCGACCACCCTTGCTAACATATATGGAATAAACGATGCGAAGGAACTAAATCAAATTCCGATGTATAAGAGGTCATGTTTCATAAAGGACCTTCTAGCGATACTACCAACTTACTTAGCGGCAATAGAAACAAACAACTTGGATCAATCGGTAGTATATAAATGGGCCAAAAACGGGATATTCACGACAAAATCGGCATATAACATACTACGGGATCCGGGGATCAAAGAGGAATGGGCACCCGTTCTATGGAAAACAAAAGCCCCACCAAAAGTTAAAACTTTCTTATGGTTGGCTCTACTCCAAAGACTAAACACGGCGGACATTTTAAGAAAAAAAGGGTGGCCTCACGATGTAACGTGTCGTCTTTGTTCAAGACGAGAAGAAACGGCATATCATATATTTGCACAATGTCCATACACCCTAATGGTTTGGAGAATGATCGAAATGAACAACAACGCCACCCACACATTCACACCGAGCAACAATCTAGGAACCACATGGAGTTCTAATCGAAACAAGCTAGGGAAGGAGGAGCGAAAGGAATGGGACTCGTTATGGGCGGCGGTGGCATGGCAAATTTGGAAGGAGCGAAATTCGAGAATCTTCAAAGACACACAATCCACACCTTCAAAAACGGCGGAAAGAGCAATCGGTGAGCTACTATTATGGAAAGGGACGAACACGTAAAAGAATACTCATCCTAGATAATAGTTATACAAATGTATCCCCCATAATGTAAATGAACATCTTTTTATTATTTATACAAAGACCGAATACCTTTGGTATTCCTTCAAAAAAAAAAAAAATAGGATAATTTTGGATCATTAAGATACTTTAGATAACCAATATTCTGAATTTGTCCCACCAATTTATTCCATTTTATATTATCCTCCGTTAGGTTATAATACTTCCAAATCCATTTAAGTAATAATGAATCATTAAAAATTCCCAAATTAATTATACCCAATCCTCCATATTGTTTTGGCAAGCAACAAGTTGCCCAATTAGCTAAATAATATCCATGATCCTTATTTCCTCTCCACAGAAAATTTCTTCGACATTTATCAATAGCTTTAATCACCCATTTTGGGAATTTAAAAACACTAAGATAATATACTGAAATAGCAGTCAAAATTGAATTAATTAGTATTAATCTGCCATTAATATTCAACAATTTACCCTTCCACCCCTCCATTCTTAACTGAATTTTAGTAATTATTTGCCTATATTCCTCCTTAGGTGGTTTCTTATAGTGTAATGGCAAGCCCAAATAGGTCATAGGTAAAATTCCTATTGGGCATCCAATTTCTTTAGATATATTCTCTAAAACCTCCTGTTTCACATTCAATCCAATAATTTCTGATTTATTAAAATTTATTTCCAAACCAGATTCATTTCCAAAAATATTTAAAACATGCTTTAACCTCCTAATATTCAATATCGTTGGCTCTAAGAAAAAAATAGAATCATCAGCATAAAACAATGATGAAACTATTCCATTCATAGGTCTCTGAATATAATCTTTTTCACTTAAACCCTCAATTAATCTGGATAATACATCCATAACTAATATAAACAAATATGTTGAAATAGGATCTCCTTGTCTTAAACCCCTTTTCAGATGGACAAATTTTCCTGGTACTCCATTTAACAGAATTCTAGTAGATCCTCCTAGTATAGATTTTTCAATCCAATGAATCCAATTTTCCCCAAATCCTCTAGCCTTCAAAACTTTAATTAAAAATTCCCATGAAATAGAATCAAAAGCTTTATAAATATCAGCTTTAAAAATCAGTAATGCCTTATTAATTTTGTGAGCCTTGCATAATACCTCTCTTGCATATATATAATTATCTGAAATGGTTCTTCCCTTTAGAAACCCTAATTGCTTGGGATCAATTAAGGATCCTATAACCAATTTAAGTCTATTGGCCATAATTTTAGAGAAAATCCTCTGTATAGAGCTCACTAAACTTATGGGCCTATAATCTTTGACCTCAATTGCATCATTTCTTTTAGGAATTAAGGCAATATAGGATGAATTATAATTTGATAAACCCACCTTAGCCTCCTTGTTTAGTAACTGAAATAATTCCTCCTTTAAATATTCCCAGTATTTTTTAAAAAATTCCCCATTAAAACCCTCCGGTCCAGGAGATTTATTTGCTTTCCATTTATCAATTACTTCCTTTATTTCCTCCATATTTATCTCTTGGTCCAGAAAGTCCAAATCAATAGTATTATTTTCATAAATTTTACCTAAATTTAAACTACCACCAACCTCCTCCTCAGATTTGGAAATATGTTTTTTACCCATAAGATTTCTGTAAAAATTAAATACTATTTTTGATTTATCCTTATGATTTTGATACAAAATTTCCTTCTGCTTCAATACTGGAATCATCAGTTTATTTTTTTTTATTGTGGCATGTAAATGAAAAAATCTAGAATTTGAATCCCCTTGTTTAATCCATAAATACTTAGATCTTTGTTTCCAATACAACTCATTTTCCAAAACCAGCATATTATATCTTTCTTTAGATTTTATTTTAATCCAATTTTCAATTGGATTTAATTCCCTATTATCTTGTAATTTTTCCATCCAATTAATTGTCTTTAAACAATTCATAAGATAAATTTTAAAATTTCCAGATCTTCTATAATTCCATTCAATTAATCTTTTTCCCAAAGCCTCCAATTTTGCATAAAACTCCTCCCAATTTTCTGAAATTGTTGCCTTCAAATGGTTAATAATAATATTATCTGCCTCTTTATTAATCAACCATGCATTTTCAAATCTAAAACCTCTATGAATGGGGAAAGAGGTATTTGCTGTATATATAATTGGAAGATGATCTGAAATAGATTGAGGAATAGATACTTGATTTGAATTTGGAAATTCCATTATCCATTCTTTATTAAAAATATATCTATCCAACCTAGCATGTGCCAGAGTAGAATTCCAAGTAAATTGTCTTCCAAACAATGGAAGATTAATCAATTCCCTATTCAGTAAAAATTCCATAAATAACTTTGTATTAGCAGCATCTCTATCTATTCCTCCTCTTTCTTCATGTGTTAAAACCAAATTAAAATCACCAAAAATAATCCATGGAATATTTAAATTTTCACCTATATCCTCTAATTCCAATAAAAAATTCTTCTTAATTGATTTATCTACTGGCCCATAAACACCAGTAAGATGAATCCTATTATTATTCCATTTACATTGCAATTTGATTGAGATAGAAAAGTCTCTGATTTCCTCATTTTTGAATTCAAAATAATCTCCATTCCATATGATTAAAATACCCCCTGAAGCCCCTTCACTCTTCTTATACTTAAACTCCTTAAGTTTTGCTCCACAGAGATCCTTAACTATTGCCACATCTATATCTTCCATCTTAGTCTCTTGAATACAAACAATATCAGGCCTTTCTCTTATTATATAATTTTTAATTAATATTCTCTTATTTTTATCATTCATACCCCTAACATTCCATGAAAAAATCTTTAATTTTTTAAAAATCATTGATCTTCACTTAAAGCTTTATTTTGTGCAACAACACTGTCACACATCAACTCAATAATAGTCTTCCTAGTAGGATCATTAATTTCAATACCCTGACTTTTTAATATTTCAAAAATATCCTTTTCATTCATAAAAAATTTCCCTTCTAATTTTAACTCTTCAGGTTTATCAATTTTCTTCTTAATTCCTTTATTTTTCCTACCAACTCATTTATCCATTTGTTTGTATTGTACTATTTGTGCCTTTTGGATAGGAGATGTATAAAAGCCACTTTGCTTGGATAATAATCTTGCACTTCTCCTTTGATCTTCTATATTATTTTTTTCCATTTTTTTATGCTTAATTTCCAGATTAGTGTTATTAATTCTTTCTTTAACATTATTATTGATCTCTACAAGCTCATCATTTGTATCAACTTCTTTGGTATTTAGGTTAAGAGGAGCATCTTCACCAATTTCAATCACTGTACTCATTAACATGTTGGTATGATCATTAACCCTCGCTTCTCTCTCTAGCTGAGTAACATCAATTATTTGATTTTCTCTTATATTCTGAGACTGTGTACTATTTAACTCATTAAAGTATTCATTAATATCATCCTTAGATACTTCTCCCACTAAACTACCTCCTATATTTTCATTTGGCCTAAAATTAATTTCCTTTAGGGTTTGGTGATTTTAAAAATTTTATAATCCACTCCTTCTGAAAATAACATATAGCCAATTGTGATTTATCAATACTATCCCTACACCTCTCCAAACTTCTACTACACTCTCCATTCCAATTCTTTGTTATTTTTTGCATATATACCCTTTCAAATTTAGTTAATACAAATAAATCCCTCCAATTAAATAAATCAATCCTAAAATTAGGTTTACCGTCCCTAAAAATCAGCAAATCACCTAATACATTTACTGGCCCAATAACAAAATCCTCTTTAAATTCTTTATTCTCCTGAACTTTTTCCTTAAATACCTCCAGATTGTTGTTAATTACCTTTTTAACCCTCCATTCCTTTTTATATTTTTCTTTCCAAAATACCCTCTTCTTCTGTATTGTAATTTTTTTTACCACTTTTGGCAAGTTTTTCTCATTTTGCTTTAATATGTTAATCTTTATGTTCTTACCATCTACTCCTCTTGCCCAAATTTCTCCAGGAATAATACTCGATTTATCCCCTATAATCTTTAATCTTAATTTATCAATGTTTTCCTTTTCCACAGAAAATTTGCCTATCTCAATAATTGATCCAAAAGATGCTACCAATTTTCCTAAAGCTATAGGATTACATATAGCCAAAGGTACATTAGTAAGATAAATTATTTTTTTCACTAGTGAATAATCCTCATTTTTACCCAATTCTGATAAGTAAACCACTGTTTTATTTAAACAGCATTGAGTACTATTTGCAACTGAATTGGATGTACTAGGTTTGGAAGATTTAGGAGCTATCTGATCATGCTGTGATTCTATAATCATTTGGTTGTTTTGAATTGGTTTTTTTGGCAAATTTCTGATTGTATTTGTTGGAATTATTTTTTGTTTGGGTGGTGTTTGAGAGCAATTTTTGTATAAATGGCCTAATTTTTTGCATTGCAAACATCTTGGTAGACTTGTGCATGAAGCTTTGAAATGATCCTTTGATAAGCATCTAAAGCATCTATTGTTAAACATTTCCATGTTGTGAGTTTGAATCGAGTGATTTTCCATAACCTTATTTCTCCTCTTCACTGATTGCCACTGTAGATCATCCCTCAAGCCATCGCACAAAATCTTGGCATAACTCATCTTTTTTTCATTCAATCTACCTTCCTCAATTGCTAATTGAACACCTTGCCTCATTT
Source organism: Luzula sylvatica (assembly GCA_946800325.1). NCBI lineage: Eukaryota > Viridiplantae > Streptophyta > Magnoliopsida > Poales > Juncaceae > Luzula > Luzula sylvatica. Next base: position 43,436,906 of record OX326960.1, read on the forward strand.
CAGTGCAAAATTAAGTCTTAATCTATCCGTTTCCAAGATAATTTGACCAATCAATTGAAGAGAATTCTCAAGGTGGTAGTAGAGATTAGAATTGCTCTTTCGAGTATATTCGAATCTCTATATTCAACCTAAAAGAAAACTCCTAAGCCCGCTACACCCTTTCGGGGCTATGGCCTAGCTCGAATTGATCAATCACCTACTCTTAGGATTCATAACTTTGCAATCTTGAAAATCTTGAAATCGTTTCTTGAAATCTTGAAATCCAGTTAATTCTGCTATATAATATGTTGGTTTCAATTCTTCTTTTATTAAGTTTGTTTTGTCATTTCTTTTTTTAAAATGATATACTATTATGAGAAAAAGAAAGGGGATTTACATATTTGTTCTTCTTAAAGCTTAAAATTACATATTTATACTTCTACAAATTAAAATATCACTTGTCATAATTCCAAAATATCATATTTATCCAAAAATTATAATCATACAATTTGTCCATTAAAATTAACGGTCAACAATTAAATTATTATTTTATTCTTTACATATTTATCTTTCTAAATATCCAAAATATCATATTTACCTTTCTAAAAATAAAATATCATATTTACCTCCTCAATAATAAAAAATAACCTAAGTATTGTTCCGAAACAAAATATCATATATATCCTTCAATTTAAATCACACTTAGAGCGTGATTTCTTGAATTGTAGGACGAGATATCACAAACAAAACTAAAAACAATATTAAATTATAATGCACGATTTCTTTCGGATCTATTTGTGTAATTTCTTCGACTCTCATATTTTTAAATAAAAAGAATTGTCTCCTAGAAGAATTGAAAAAATAATGGATATTAGTTCAACCTTTTTGTACCATATGCTTGTGATGTTCGGAAGCTACATGTATACGGAAGTAGTGAAGTTATTATTTTCAAGAGGAACATGATTCTTACAAATCTTCTTATCATCCCCTTATAATCCACACCGACCGTATTTTAGTTTTCTTTTCGGTTCATCGAATGTTTTCATTTTATTTTTTTGATGCTGTATAGGTAGACGTTTCTAAATAAGTGGGTAAATCTTACAATCGTTATGAATATGTACCCATTATTCCTTTCCCGGCATACGGACAAGGACAATTTCCAAGGGTGTGTATGCTATTTTTTTATTGAGTAAAAACAAGGTCACTTCCTCCCCCATTCCCTCGTTTACTTCCTTGTGCATGACATGTGTGCAATGTTGCAAATAACGTTTAACGGAACGGAACGGTCCAGCACTGTTAAAGTGAATTATCGATTAACGATGATATAACGGTAATATGACATTAATTTAACGGTCACTCTAATCCGTAATAATATATCATATATCATATTAATATTTTTGATATTATGATCTCTTCTCTCTATGCAAACAATCCATCTAAAAAATTAATTTTGTCAAGAATTGTTTTTTATCAGATGTGTGATCCCTCTGTGTCTCTGTAATGACTTTGTTAATTGTTAAAAGTCTCATTAGTACCGCACGGGCAATTATTTAGTGTGATTTCTCAAATTGAAATATATGCAAACTATTATTAAAAGCAAAACAAATATTCAAAATATATAACCAATATTAAGATTAAAAAATATGGACACAACAGAGCTACAATCTACATGAAAGAATAAAAAGGGCCTTGGTACCTAAGTTATAACTTCACTCGAGTGTCGGTACTGACAGTTAGGTTCGCTGCTTCAACATACTACGGTCCCACTTCCACGAGAGTTCTGTTGGCCGCTGGGGGTGGTGAAAAGTAATTCACGAGAATGAATATCAGAGAAAGGTTGGATTAGGAGGAAGTATAATTGGATAGGCTCAAATAATTTGTTTAATAATTTTTGGCCCAAACCAATTTTTTTCCGGCCCACACAAAACACATGTAAATAACGGTCCGAATAACACCGTTAAGCATCGTTAAGGAAAAAAAAAACGGTCAAACACGGTCAAATAACGGTTGACCGTTATTTCGTACCGTTAAGCGAAAAACGTAACGTTAACCCATCGTTAACCGTTTTTTGGACCGTTAAACACCGTTAAGGACCGTTTTTTGCAACACTGCATGTGTGTCCATGTATATTATTTTTAGTAAAAATAAATTTGGGTTTCACATGTCAACGACATTAGGGAGTGGATTTGGGAGGGGTTTTGTGAGTGGTCTTAGCACAATTTTTTTTATTGAGGAGTTTTATGATATACTCATTTTCTTGTGATGAATTTTTTAAAAAAATTATTTTAAGATATTTTAGATATTTATCAATTAATTATACAAAATTTATATTTTGCATAGCATTAAATGATAAATATACAATTGAATCTTACAAAAAAAAAAAATCATTAGTTAACAAATATTCGAAATATTTTTTTTGAAAATTAGTCTATCGTAAGAAAATGGGTCTACATAGAACTTTTCTTTTTTATTATTGAGAGGTTAAATATGATATTTTTTATTTTTGTAAGGATAAATATGATATTTTGGATTTTTAGAAGGTAAAATATGCAAAAGATTTCAATAATAATTTTATATGTTGACCGTTCATTTTAACGGACAAAATTGGATGGTTTTAAATTTTTGGTAAATATAATATTTTAGAATTATGAGAGAGGTTAAATATGATATTTTAATTTGTAGAGAGGAAAATATGTAATTTAAAATTAAAAAAAGATAAATATATAAATCTCCGAAAAAGAAACAGCGAATCATGGGCTGGACTTGGATTATGGAGAGATATAGTAACAAAGAACTAAATAGATTTTTTGTAATTTTGGATACCGTAATGGACGGCTTATTTTTTGGGTAATGAAGTTGGATTTGACTTTGTTTCTCAAAGCGATTACAATAAAATTGTTATTGCTCATTAATTGATTTCTTTTATGTCCTTTAAACTTAAAAAAGTGAATGTTTTTATACGAGATAAACATCTTATCCAATAACAATAGTCAATAAAGGCGTGTATAGATGATTCGGTAAGAAAGTAGTATTAAGTTTTCTAAGTTTTGACTGTTATTGCTCATTATTTATAGATGTTTGAATGTTATTTAAGACTTGATTGATCAATTTTAAGTTAAAAATCTTGAAGCTATTTTGTATATAAAAGAGACAAAATCTAAGTATTTCGTTGTAATTTTCTAGGAACAATTGAAAATAATATTGTATTAAGGCAAAGTAATTAACATCATACATGTATGATTAAATAAATTTGATAAGTTAAAGTATTTTAATGAAAATATATATTATTTTATATTATGTTATATTATAATTTAGCGAAAATAATATTTTAAAGAAATTATACAAAGACAAACACCGAAAACACCTAGACATTTTGTTCATCAAATTTGAGCTAAATTGTTGAGAGAAACTATACCAATATTTTTGTGAGTATATTTTGAGAGCTACATTTTGGGACTTAGTCGAAATTTTAATATTTTTTGATAGTAGCCTTTATCTAGACATCGTTTTTGAGAGATCGGGTGGTTGTTTGGATAGTTGTTATATCCGTAGTTTTGAAGAGCTAGTTTGGCATGTAAAAGCCCATAAACCCTTGTTAGTCTTTATTGTAATTGGAAATATTATAAGATGTTCATCACACTCTTTCGTGACGGCGAGGCTATTTTCCGAAGACGTAGACATCGTTTTGGCCGAACTCCATTATTATAACCGGTGTTATCTCTATATTTACTTTGTTTAAATTATTCGGATTTATTTTTCTTTTTCTTTTGAGGAACTTGAGATTTTATCGTACTCCCAGTGTATTTGCGTGCAAATCTAAGTCACCGATCAATAGTTGCTTGAATTATTATGTAAGTTACGTATCCATTCGTAACCAAGATTATTATGCACCCAGTGCGTTATTTACTTTTCCGTATTCATATTTTATTTTATTATTTTATTTATTTCTTTTATCAAATTTCTTGATCGTTCTTATTTTTTATTTTATTTTTTTTCTATATCTTGTTGGATTTCTCGTTCTTTCTTTATTTATTTACTATTTTAATTATAATTATTTATTATTAAGTATCTTTGTTAATTAGAACAACACTTATTCTAAAAGTGACAAAATTAAAAGTAATCATATAAATTACGACTTTAAATATTTACATAATTTTAATTTAGTTTATAACTTCTGCATATAAGCCTATTCGCCTCCTTTCTAGATCATTTGGGGACAACAATTCTAAAGTCACAAATCCATCCCAAAACTAGATATCATCTAGTGCATTTAGACCTTAATATTCTTTTTTTTTTTTTTTTTTTTTTTGCAAAAATGCCCTTGAGCATATATTAATTCAAAAGTCACATTACATGATGATAACGTAGAATCAAAATGACAAATTAAAACGGCAAATAAGAAAACGAAAAAGCAAAATAACTTAAACGATACTCAAGCCTAAGCAAACCTAACAAGAAAATTTTATAACCTATTACCTAAACACGAATACAAGAAAAATTCCTCGAAATATTTTTCGTCACAATTTCCTTCATAAATATGGCATCGATAGACAATGCTTGAACCTCGGTTTCGTGAAGACTCTAAGGAGGCAATAATTGTGAGTCGAGGTAAAGTTTCTTCATCGAGTTTTGAGTAAAAACGGTTATAAAGATTCACTAGGTAATAATCCACGCGGGCATCTTCATCACAGTTAACTTCTTGCCGATCACCAATTTCGCGACCACCATCTTCTCGGTCATCTCGGCCACCAACCTCTCGGTCCAATCTTCCATCTTTGCGGCCATAATCGATCAAATCGGTTTGACGCAAAGTCCACCGATCTTTATTGCATGTTTGGGACCACCTCGAGACGTCGCCTTGTTGCGAGACACTCGCTGGAGAGGTTGGGGATGAAGGTGAAAACATGTGTTCATTTGCATCGTCTTCTCGGGTACCGTCGTGTCCATCCACTCTCGGCTCTGACTCCCCAATCTTTATCTCACCACCTATCTCTTGTAACACAACTCTAATTTCCGACCAATCCCAATCGAAGGCGATGTGAATCCTAGCAGGGATAGCCGCAATAGACGGTACACGTACCGTACAAGAGACCCTCGATTTATCTACACCATTAAGATTTGCCATGTCAACAGCTTCGAGGGAGCCAAATAATGAAACCGCTTGCCGAAAATACTCAATGTGCCAAAATCGCAGGGGGAAATTCCATAATTCAACCGAGACTCTCCATAATCGATCGAATTTACGAATGGTAATTGGGTTTCTCCAACTCTCTATCTCCATCGAACATTGTAATACCCAAAATTGGTTATCTTCTATGATCATAGCACGAGATACGGTAGGAGGAGGTAATAGGATGAGGGTATTTTCGGAAGTCTTTGAAACTCGGTAGTCACTCAGAATACCGCCATAACGTAGTGCAAATTGTTCTTGAATTAGTGAAATTGGAAGAGTTGTATCGCTATTAATTGTTTTCAATGTAACCGAGAGTTCTAGATTGGTTTGCAAGGATGCTATGAGGTCGTGATTGGCAAGGAAACAAGCTTTCGCCGAATATGGGGAAGGGGGAAAAGGCGAGAAGGGTTCCATGTTCTCAAAAACCAACCGAATGGATTGGTCAAGGAGATTTGTGTAGATAGAGTGAAAGAGTAATACCCGATCAATTGAGGTGTACAACCCGAGTAGGTCTAATTGAGCCCAAATCGGTTTATGGTAACCCTAGATCGCAAAACGTAAGGAGACCGATAACTCAGTAATGGAGGTTAGAGACGACAGGGGAGAAACTGTAGCTAGAAGGCGGAGGAACGTAATTACTGTCGAAGCTCAGGGGATCTCGGTTGCGATTGCAATCGACGCTGACGGAGGAGCGGGTGGAGAAAATAGGTGTCTATCAGTTGCTGTCACTGTCGAGTACTCGCCACCAACGTCACCCAGTAGGTGTAGCTAGTTCGACGGCACCGGTCGGGCCCCGATTAAGGGGATCTCTTCGTCGTTGACCTTAATATTCTTTAAATGTCAGTAGTCAAGGAGCATTTGAACTCGACGTCGCATCATGTTTCATGATAACGATCGTACAATTCCATCTTCAACCTCGGTCAATTTCAGATTTCAAACCTTCAGTGTTCTGGGCTGTCTGTGGGCATAGCCAAACCAGGCGTGATATTTCGAGGGGTCCGAATTTTCTTTTTCTTTATGTATACGTAAGAGTATTGAACGAAATTGAGAACAATATCTTTTTTTTTTTTTTTTTGCTAAAAGAACCCGTAGGTTAATATTTACATAATGTCGCCTTTACATGTACATATAAAAAACTTGAATAGCGACTAATACAAAAACGGACACTCTATAAACGAGGACCTCTAGACTAAAAATTCTCATCCACGTGCACTTCCATCCACCATTCGAGCTCTTTTCGCTAACGCATCCGCCTCGATATTTCTTTCTCGAGGAATAAAATGAACTCGCCAACCCGAATTCCTTTTGATCAAATCTCGACAATCTTCAAAATCATGATACACATGCCAATCCACTTTGAACAATATCTCAGTTTGAACTTTGAAGTGGAAGGGTTTGAGAAAGAATAAAAAAACGGATGGGACAAGGTGGTACATTACCAATGAGATTATTAGTAAAATTATTTTTGCCATTATTTACTTATAGTAATTGAAATGGAAATAATATATATACTAACGGAGGTTCACAAAAGATCGTAAAACAAAAGATCACTATATTTGACTTTTTCAAAGAACTGTGCATATATCAAATTCAATTATCATGAAAATTTGTATTCAAGTATAATTAAGTTCAAATAACATAAATTATTTAGAATAAACACCGAAATATGTATTCAACATTCTAAAATGTATACATAAATTATACATGTGTATTGAAGTATATTTCTTCTTTTGTTCAGTTTTTTTTAGTTCTTTTTAATTAGCATTAATCTTCCTTTTTATCTATTTTATCTAGGAATTTTTAGTGTCATGATCCCATTCAAGTGAACAATAAAAGAAGAAAAGAGAAAGATTGTGAGTATTAATCAATTCTTTGCAAGAAGAATGGTCGAGGAAGAATTGGAAAATGAAGTAAATGTGTAGACTTGTAAAATTGCGAGAGGAAGAACAAGTAAAAAACAAAAACAAAATTCTTTGCGAGAAGAAAAGAAGACTGAAGTAGATGTGTTTTCTTTTTTTCCGATATGGTTAAAAGTAAAAAGGAAATTAATATTTTGAATTTTTTTTTAAGATTTTGTTTCGTAATGATAATTGAAGTGTCTGTTTCCAAAATAAGTTTCAGATCATTCGAAATCCGGAATCGACCTTGTCAGTTTGTCAGTGTTTTTCATAGGTCTCGCGATGAATCGGTCCGACCAATCTCTTCGACAATTTGCTAAGATTCACATGTTGAAATCGTCACTCCATTTCAAGAGTCACCTCTATCTAATTTCACAAAACTATGAACTCTCACGGAAACCACTAGAAAAATTATAGTATGTTTTTCAAATTCACCACAATAACCGCGACGTGACATTAACATGTATAATTAAAATTAATAATTCAATTAATCTATAATTAATATTTACTATATAATCAATCTACAACAATTAACAAAAAATAAATGTTAATTATATTTTATAGTTGAATATATAGGGAGCTTCTATCATACACCCATTTCCTTATCATACACGTATTTTCAAGGGTATTTGGAGTAATTATCCATTTATGAATATTTAAGGTAAGATATCAAATATATTTATCAATTAATGTTTAACTAAATTGAAATTTTTTTTTGTTCATTTAAACTAAAATTTCTATAAAAAATAAATTTTATGATACACCCTTTTACAAATATAATTAATTGCTAAAATACCCAAAATACCCTTGCAAAAGGGTGTATGATAGAACTCCCCGAATATATATTATTTAGATTATTAATTAATCATATCACACCAATAATGCCGGCGAAATTGAAGACCATAATCAACGATCTCATACCATTATATGAATTATAAATTATAAATTATAATAATAAGTGATCTCATATCATTATATGATTATAATAAATGATCTCATACCATTATATTATGATTAGTCACCCATAATCATAATTACGAATTGACAACTAATTCCAGATTGGAAGCACTTTCACTTTCTTCTTCCTCGCATGAAAGACTAGTTGAACTCGTACCACTCATATCAAGATCACGCGTTCAGTCCACGAAGAAGCCGAGTTTCTCCTTGGGATGTGCGGTCAAACATGGCTATGTGATCATAGTTATCCTCTCTCTATCCCCCAAGACCCATCTATATAACATCTTGGCACTTGAGTTTTCTTTCTTCAATTTCCAATCACCGAGTCAAACAGCCCAAAAATTGCAATGATCTTTTTACGTTTCCTTCCTCTTTGCATCATTCTCTTCGCATCTGTCCTCCCTCTCACTCTTGGGCAAACAAAAACCAATGCTCTCGTAGCCCCTATAACAAAGGACTCCTCCACCTCTCTCTACACAATTGCTCTCAACACCTCAAGCTCAAAGCAATATTTAATTGATCTCGCCGGACCTGTCGTCTGGTCGTCTTGTACTCCCGGTTATTCGTTAGTGCAATGCACGGCTCCGATTTGTAACGAGGCAAACAGCTTCAAATATCCTAACTGTTCGGTGATTTCGAATGAACCACCGTACCGCCCTGGGACGTTTTGCAAATGCGTATCGGCCACGATAAATCCCTTGACGGGGTATTGCTTTACGGGCGACCAAACCCTAACTAAAATTTACATTGCCTCCACCGATGGTAAAAACCCTACCGCGCTAGTATCTGCCGACTACGTCAGCCTTTGTGCGCCACAAGATGCACTCGAAGGCCTCCCTCAAGGTGTAGTTGGTGTGGCCGGCTTTGGCCGTTTGACCCTTGTATCGCTACCTGCTCGGCTTGCTTGGGACCTAGGTTTTTACAATAGATTTGCATTGTGTCTTCCTAGTACTGCAAATGCACCTGGAGTTGCATTTTTTGGCGACAAACCCTACTATCTTCTCGCTGCACCTCCTCGCGAGATTGACAACTACCTTTCCAACACTACATTATTGAAGAACCCTAACTCGTATGATGCGGGTTATTACCTTGACGTGAAGGGTTTGGCAGTGAGTCAAAAATCTGTATCGTTCTCGTCATGCGAATTAAACTTCGACTCCGCCGGTCGTGGAGGTGTCAAACTAAGCACGACAATTCCATATACTTCCATGAGAAGTGACATCTACAAGGCATTTATCAAGGCCTTCAAGGGTGTTACTTGTGGGATCAAATCAAAGCCAGCCGTCAAACCATTCGAGGTGTGCTTCGATACCAACGATTTGGGGTCGACTAGGCTTGGGTATGCCGTGCCAGGTATCGATATCATGTTGAATGATGGTAAGAACTGGACGATCTTCGGTGCAAATTCATTGAAGGATCTGGAGAATGATAGCACGGCGTGTCTTGCATTTGTAGATGGCGGTACGGATATGGTACCGGCAATTACATTTGGCGGGTTCCAAATGGAGGATAGCTTCTTGCTGTTTGATGTGCCGAATTCGACACTTGGTTTCATCCCTAATGTACGCGGGCTTCAAACGACTTGCTCAAATTTCAATTTTACTTCTGGTGTTTAGTAAAAAAAAGGCAGCAGTACTGCTAGATGTGATCAAGATGTTTTTTTTTGTTGAATAAAATAGAATAGATTCTTGCGTCCTACTTATATTGTTTTTATTAATAATAATAATTAAGTTCATACAAATTGAGGTGTTTGCCCTAAAATTAAAAAAACTACTCCTAAACACCTCTAGATTATCTATATGAACTAACTATTACAATATTAACTAAGGTCTAATTATGAAATTAAACCTAGCAATTTAATTCCTGGTTTAAACCTATTATAATCATAACTTAGAGTGCTATAAAAACCAGGAATTTTAACAGGATTTCTATTCCAGTTTTGTGGAAAAACCAGGAATATGAGTTTAGTACTTAAAGGCTGAAACCCTGCTTCTCTATTCCAGTTTTGTGATCAAGATGTTAAGAATAAGATAATAAGATAAATTAATTAAGTTATTAATGCTTGAGAAATGCATGGTTAGATCTTAATAATCATGAAATAAGTGATGTATTGTTAATTAATTCTGCCATTTTGAGTTTGACTCGTTGCGTGATTAAATATTGTCAAGTGAATCTTTAGATATTTTCTCGGTAGTCAGCGCTAGCATCATTTTTTCCTTAATGGTTGTTATGATCAACGAAAATAAATAGTTTTTATTTATTTCGAATATTATTTTGTAAGTAGCATGCACGTTACAAATTAAGTCAAATGCACAAGAGTCCAAGATTCATTTATCATTTTTTATTTGGAAATTTATATTGAGTGGAAATTATAGAGAACTAGCGTACAAGTTAGACCGATTGGGTATCGACCAGTGGAAGGCTATCATATATAATTCTACTAATTCTACTAATATTAAAATAAAATTTTGATATTTGTTGTTATCTTTCTAAGAATTTTGAATTGAATCTATTATATCTGAAATTTTGTTAGGGGCTTAAGTAAAAGAAAATTACCTTTTATGAATGTGCAATTCATATATGGCATGTTTGATTTGGAGAATTTCGATATACTGTTAAATACATGTTTAATTTGATATATTTGGATGGATTGTATTTGGATTCCATGATTTCAAATACAATTCATTGTTTGATTTGTTGTATTTTTGTGAAATTATGAATTTTGGAATATATAAAAAGAAATTGTATCCCACATTACAAGGATAACTTCATATTCATGTATTTAATTGCAAAATTATTTCTCCAAATTATATTTATAAATAATTATTATATTATATTATATCACATAATATAAGAAAATTATATTATATTATGCTATTTAACATAATATAATATGATATGATATGATTTAATATAATATAACATAACATGATATAACGTAATGTGAATGATATGATATAATGTAATATAATATAATGTAATTTAATCTAATACAATACAGTATAATACAATATTCTAATATAATAGAATATAATATAATATAATACAATATAATCTAATCTAATATAATCTAATATAATACAATATCATATAATATCATATGATACAATACAATTTGATATGACATGATATAACATAATAAAATATAATATAATATGATATGATACAACATGATATGATATATATGATATAACATAATAAAATACAATAAAATACAATACAATACAATACAATATAATATGAAACAATAATATACAATATAATATAATATAAAACAATATAACTACGTAGAATTAAATATTAAAAGTATGGATTTTGCACCAAAAATGAAACAAGAAATTTTAAAATACAACTAATCAAACAACTTACATGGATTCTCAAATACATGAACTATCAAATACATGTATATTATATACCCATGTATGTCAAAATCCCTCAAATGAAACATGTTTTTCAGTATCCATGTATTTGACAATCCATGTGAATTTTTTGATCAGTTATATTTTAAAATCATGTATACAAAATTTATTGTTCTTAAAATGAACTTTTATTTTTTTTATTCTAGTTAGTTATGAAATTAGTTTAATTAATAAATTAAATATCTCATGTAAACAAACATAAATAAAATATGGGACCTGCTAACGCACGCCAGGGTTTGACACGTCCATGGCTGTCATAGGGAACCACATGGCGCCACGTGGCAACAAAGGGAATTAAAATAAGCACGGGCAATAAAATTAGACGAGCGACCGCATTTGACGGGCAGTGCCTAAAATGCGGGCAGTGCCTAAAATGAATTTACAAAGCACATATAATTGTTTTTGCGTCATACCTTTCATTTTCATATTTATATTTTTTACAACGAATCCTAATGAAAAACACTACTCTTTATACTTTTCTCTACAACAAGGTATAAGTATGAACATGCCTTTATCCACAATAATAAAAATATATAAATTACTACAAAACTTGTATTCATAATATAAAAAAGTATTAAATGATAATTATTTAAATATTTTTATAAAAAGTATAGAAAATAGGGTATAAATGATAGTAAAAAATATGAACCATACCAAATATTTTATTGAGGCCATATACTATGTCCCCACAATTCACGATTTTTGTCCTTCACGTTGTCACGTGACATTATGATGTCAATGATTAATGATTAATTAGTAACTCAATTAAAATCGAATTAATATTAAATTTATATGTAAAAATAAATTAATGATTAATTAGTTTGTATCTTTATTGATACGTTGAAATTATCGGTAAATTCGTTTTTGTGTGTTAATTGGATTACTAATTACTTCTACTATTCCTCCTCGAAATACACATATAGAGGATGGGAAAGAGGAGTTGTGAGGGCAAAGAAAAATTTTCATATTTTATTTGTAGTATAAAAAATGTACAGTGAAAAAGTATTAACCACGTATCTTTATTTTTATGATATAAAAAATTATTATAAAAATACTAAATAAATGTATAAAGTATATAATAAAAACGGTATAAATAAGTACATACCATTTATATATATTAAAGAAGAAAATATAGAAAAAATATAAAAAAATTAAAAATATACATAAAAAATATAAGATAAGGTGGAGAGGGATCGGATAGCAATTCATTTTGGTGCACTCCAAAATGCATTGACGGCCGTTTGGAGTGTACTCCATTAAAATGCTAAATCATTTCTCATAAAATTTAATCGATAATTAAACATACATGATAACGCAAATAATTTTAATATAATTTTAATATTATCGATAATTAAATATTACCGAAACCGACTGAACACGACTGTTTGCCTCCTCTACCCGGTCCGAATCGAATCCAAACATTTTGTACTAGAGTTTGCATATGGTAGAAATTTAATGGAGTAATTCTACACAACATGTTTTCGCAACATGCTCTCGCAGCAGAATATTGATCCTACGTTGGATTATTATATTCACACTATAAAATTAGTTTAACTTAATTCAATCTACATCCTACATTTCATCATGTCGATCATGTTACGAGAACATTATGTATATAATTACTCAATTTAATGGGCTTAATCATCAGTTTAGTTTAATTTGGAGAATTTATAACAAAATCGGCCCATTTATCAATTTCAACGGAAGTCGTCTTCTCTTATCTCCATTTAAACCCTACTGACATACTATCCCAAGCGAAGCTCAGATCCTCGTGCCATCTCTGTTCCAATGGCGAAAACCCTCAAATTGCTTCTATTTCTCGCCGTGATCTGTGGATCCGTTCTTCATTCGAGCGGATCTGTCACACGACCTATATCTGACGCGCATCGATCTGCTGCTCTTGAGCTTTTCGTGCCCAACAACGATGGATTGTTTGGAAGGTGATTGCTTGTTTTTATTTTTTTAATTGTGTTTTTTTATGATTATTTATTAAAATTGTTGGTATTTTCTCTTTGGGTTTTGGGATCTGTAACTATGAAGTGATACAATTTTGTCAAGTAGATCTTTTCGATGTCATTATACTATACCGTGATTTTAAATCACTAGTTTCCATAAAAAGAAAGTTCTTTTTCATAATGCTGAGCCAAAATTGTGAAGTATAAGTTGTATCTGGTTTCAGTTTTTCATTAATTTGCATCATTTTACTAACCAATCTGAATAATTATTTGATTGTCTCTGTTGCTGTTATCATGTTTAATCTCACTTATCCAATTATAATCGTACACTAAAACTTGTACTTGATCAATCAAGACCACCAGACACAATTTATCAATTAAACTTTGTTTAAACTGTATTTTGCAGCTTAGAAGAAACCTATGAAGCTTTAAAAGCATTTCAAATACTCGAAACCAAAAACACTGGATTCAAGATTGATGGAATTTGTCAGAGCATTTCCGAGAATTTAGGTTCATCTGATAATATACCAACAAGTGATCAATTTTATGCCCTAAAAATCAACGGTATTTTGGGTTGCAGTAACTCCATTAACTATGAGGTAAATTCATATTATGCTCTTCGAGAAATAGTATATTAGATATTGCTAATAAAGATTGATTTTATTTTTATTTTTTGACTTTTTAGGGTATCATATCACGCCTTCAATCTGTAGTGAAGGAATCTAATGCATTGCTCGAATTATACTATGCTTTAGGAGGCTTGTTAAGCATTAAGGTATGTCTTATTAAACCAAGCAAAAATCTTATTTAATTAAATTAAATTTACTTGTCTTTTTGTTTTTGTAGGAGCAAGGAAATGAAGTTGTTTTATCTGATGCTGAGGGTGCATTTACCGCCATAAAGGTTAATACTTTTATTTTTGTTAATATTATGTTTTGAGGGCAATCTTGTAATTATGTGATTTGTGATAATAGGCACTTAGTCAGAGCGATGGGAGATGGCGGTACGATACCAACAGTGCCGAGTCCAGTACATTTGCTGCTGGTACGTAACTATTTTTATAATTAAATGGGTGATATTTTACCAAACCTTGATGTTTAAGGCTCAACAAATATATATATTTTCTTCATGAAATATAATATATTTTTTTTTGGAAATATTACAGGTATAGCACTCGAAGCCCTAGCTTCTGTTGTTTCTTTGGCCGGATCTGATATTATTGATCAATCTAAGGTATAAGATAAGAAAAGAAAAATAAATGAAAACACCTGTATTTTTGCTGATGTCATTATTAATTACTTTTTTCTTTTCTTTTTATTGCAGATTTCCGTGGTAAAGAATGACATCAGCAAGCTGTTCGATACAATTAAACGCTACGGTACATTTTTCAAACTTTCTCTTATATACGAAGCATTTAACTGATTAATATCTAACATCAATATTTATATAGATGATGGGAGTTTATACTTTGATGAGAAGCACGTGGATATTAATCAATACAAGGGTCCACTTGCAACCTCTTTTTCTGTCGTAAACGGAATTACTGCATTCGCAGCCATTTCTTCTGCAAAATTGAACGTAATTTCTTTTTTTTAACCTTTTTCTCCATTTTTTCATATAAGTCCTCATATTTAATTATTATGGTGAATTTATGCAGATTGGGGGCGAGAAAATATTGGGCTTGGCCAAGTTCTTTCTGAACATCGGCGTACCTGGTACCGCAAAGGATTTCTTTTACCAGATCGATTCTTTATCTCACTTGGAGAGCAACAGGTACGATACTTTGTAACTGGTACCATGTTTTTTCACAATTTTTTTGTTTATTTTGTTGGGTATTAAACTACTGATTGGTATTCTGATACAGCGTGTCAATTCCTTTGATTCTCTCTCTTCCTGCCACTGTACTTTCTCTTACCTCAAAAGACCAACTCAAGGTAATTAAAAATTTATTGAATAATGATTTATCAAACATATGGTTATTAATGTTCCTTTTTTTGCAATTATTCAGGTAGAGGTAACTACAGTATTTGGTTCTGCTGCACCTCCAGTTACTGTCAGTCTTGTTCAAGTTTTGACCTCCAGCTCAAAAGAAGTTACTTC
The DNA here is from genome assembly GCA_946800325.1 of Luzula sylvatica. Taxonomy (NCBI): domain Eukaryota; kingdom Viridiplantae; phylum Streptophyta; class Magnoliopsida; order Poales; family Juncaceae; genus Luzula; species Luzula sylvatica. The sequence goes on from OX326960.1 coordinate 43,452,387, forward strand.
CTTCGTCAAAAAGGTAACTCTCTCTCTCTCTCTCTCTCTCTCTCTCTCTCTCTCACTCTCATGTACTGATCTTATTAATTTTTGTGATTATAGGAACTGCAATATGATTCTGAAAACAAGATCCATTACTTGGACATATCAGCACTTAAAATCGACGTGGGAAAATACACTTTAGTCTTTGAGGTAACTTTCTTTTACAAAAATTTCATTTATACCCCTCCAAAACTTTAAAATACCATTTTTAATATAGGTATCTGTGAACGATCAAGAATATGCGGATCTCTATGCAACTGGAGACAAAAATAGCGTGACCGCATTTTTGACGGGATTAATCAACGTTGACAAGGCCGAAATTGCTATTGCAGACCGTGACGCTAATTCCGAGTCCTTGGAAAAGTAATTTTTTTTTTCAGAACTTTTTATTTTAAATTTTGAACAATTGTTATATTTGTTGATTTATTTAGATTGGATCTGTCAAAGGGTGCCTCGATTTCTCTGTCTGCAAACCATTTGCAAAAGATGAGATTGTCTATCCAGCTCAGCACCCCACTTGGTCACTCCTTTAAACCCCATCAGGTTATATAACTAAAACGAGTAATTTTACACAAAAGACCTCCTTTTTCCAGTATTATGAAATACCCCCCTGAAATACTGGTTTCTAATATTAAATTGGTGTAATTTCAGCTTATTGTGAAATTGAAACATGAAAGTAAAGTTGAACACCTTTTCGTACCAGAGAGCTCCGCAAAACAGTTCAAACTTGTTCTGGTACGCTACTTTTATTTTGTTAATTTTCTTTTACTTATTTTAGCAATGATTTTTTTGAACTTCGATCATTTTGATGTGCAGAATTTTCTTGGTCTCGTCGACAAGTTTTATTACTTGTCAGGAAGATATGATATTGAACTAGCTATTGGTGATGCTGCAATGGTGAGTTTTATTATTATTATCATTACTTTGGATATTTTGGATATTTATCCAATGCTTTTAACAATTTATATTGCAGGAAAATTCGTTCTTGAGAACTCTTGGATACATCGATTTGGACTTGCCAGATGCACCTGAAAAGGCATCGAAACCGCCTGTGCAACCCGTTGACCCGTTATCGCGATTCGCGCCCAAAAAGGAGATTTCTCATATTTTTCGTTTACCCGAAAAGAAGCCGCCTCAACAGCTCTCTCTCGCTTTCACCATCTTGACTGTCTTGCCCCTCCTCGCCTTCTTGATCGTGGTACGTGCATTTTATATTGGAATATTGTTGATTAAAATGGTATATTGATATTTAAAACGGTGTTGAATTAAATATTGCAGGTTTTACGTGTCGGAGGAAACTTCAAGAGATTTCCCAGCTCAGCCGTACCGGCTGCATTTTCAATCCTGTTCCAGCTCGGTATTGGAGCCGTTTTGCTTCTCTATGCTCTCTTCTGGCTCAAGGTCTGTTTTGCATATTTACTCTTTTCCTTTAGCTAAATTTATATTTTAGAAACTTGATTTTTATTTTATTTAATTCTTATGTTTTGTAAATTTTGCAGTTGGATTTGTTCACTACATTAAAGGCACTTGGATTAATGGGAGTATTTTTGCTGTTCGTCGGGCACAGAACACTGTCATACCTCGCTTCTACTTCGGCAAAACAAAAGGATGCTTGAAAATCATTTTGCTTGTAATTTTATCGAACAAAAAGTTTTGGAAGGATTTTAGTTTTATGTTTTGATTCGAATTTTATATGTACTATTTTTAGAGTATATTCTGGAGCTATTTAGTCACAATAATTTAGTTGGTTTCATAATTCAAATAAACCAGTCTGATTATGCTTATTCAAATTTATCTAGGTATTCAAAAATAGGAAAATTCAATTTGAAATTGTAGTGGAAATTTAGGAATTCAAAGCTGTCTCAATCAGGGCCAATACATTTGTTTGGATCTGAATTCATGGTTTAGGTTAAAGTTGGTTGAGATAAATGCTTTAGTGTTATTTTCCTATTGAGGTACTCTGTCACCAAGATTTGGGTGTTTTGGGTCCCATCCAAATCAAGGAGTTAGTCAAAAGTTAATTATATCAACTATACTTTCTTTTTCCACAGATAGTTTTTCATGAAAAGATTAAATGCATATAATCTCTTTTGAAATGGCACCAATTTGGTATACATCTCCAAAAAAGGTTAAGTTAAAAACTACCTATTAGTATTTTGGTAAATGCTATTATTTATGTCGTTGATAGTATTTTTGGTTAATAATTTTATATTGTTGGTTTTACTTTGTTGCTTAGCTTGCATATGCAGCAAGTTTAATGTAGTAGTGTAGTTGCCGCAACTTCTTAATTCACCCACCCCAAGTCACAACAAATCATACCTAATATCCCCATCCACATACTCATGACTCAATTAGTTTTGTTATTTATTTGATTTGCTATCTAAACCTAAACATATGAGCAAATTTTATCATAAATAATTACAATTTGATCAATATCCAAATTGAATAACGATAACACATTTTAATTGTGTTTATATTGTTATCGAACTTTTCATTTATCTGAATGATATCAAAATTATTAGTTGATTCAATAAAGACAGACTAACTAACGCCACTAATATTGTCACCGGTCCGTCTGCGAGTGATATTGATACATGGTATTTCTTTTTTTACTATGTCGTGTACAATGTTATTAGAAAATTATTAAAAAAATATAAAATATTTAAGTAAATGTAATAATGTATAAATTGTTATTAAAAATATATATATGCTCATGATTATATAATTATATTAAAAAATATATAATAGTCATGTAAAAACATACGTATACCAGAGATCCAAAAAAATATTTTAGTAAACGTATAAATTACTCTTACAAAATTATAATTATCATGTATACAAATATATTCATAAAAAGTATAAAGTTCTATTATAAATGAATATACCGGTTATTTTCAGGAATTTTATTTGTTAAAAAAAGTACATAAAAGTGATGAATTAAAACATATTATTATTAAAAAAATATATCACAAATCTAAAATATTATAATTTTAAGAATGTATTTTGAATCAGCTAAAATAGGTACATCGACTACAATAATTTGATTTAGTTGATACCCTATAACAATTGAATTTCAGATATACTAATTAATTTGGATAAATAAAAACTACAAATGATAATAACTATATATTTAGTGTTCACTTTTAACTTATCGAAAATTTAATCACTTATTTTGTGTAATTTACGCTTAAACCTATGTTGCGAATACATATGCCGATACAAATACGAGAGAACAATAACTTTCAAAAAATCTACATCACATTATATATACATTATTTTATTTTAACGAAATTAATTATATGTTTAGACAAATAACTCGACACACAATATGATACGTTTTGGATATGTATCGGGTATCGATACGTATCCAACACGAGTACCGGTCCTTTTTTTTAAACTTGTCACCAAAATTTCTGAGATCTAACTGGACATGTCCAGTTTCTTATAAACGGAGGGATGTCTGCCATATCCTTACTGTACCCAGTACCCTTGCCTCCTCCTCTTCCTGCCATTTAATTTTTGCAATTTAACCCTCAAAACATTATTATTTCTTTTTTTTGTCTTCCTCCGTTAAATTTAAAACCTGTCTCTTCCATCTCCTCTCTTTCTTTCCTCTCGTCAATCTCCACAATCCAACAAAGATTCACTGTAAATCCACTTACCAAACAAAGGGCGGAATTGCCTGTAACTTCACTTCCAGACTTGCAGTGATCAAGCTTGAATCTTTCTCCAATCTACTCAAGAAAGGATCAGATTTGAAAAAGACAGGAGGATGGGGAAAGATCTAGTGGAGATAGAGCCGCGTGAACTCCAGTTTCCATGTGAGTTGCTTCATTCGAAATTGTTTAGATTTTGGTTTGAAGTATTTCTAGTGATGACGCATAGTTGACTCTTTAGATCTTATACTATTGATTCAGTCTTGTTAGTCAAGAATCTTGATTTTCTTATTGTTAGATCGGTTTTGTTTTCATTTGTCCTTTTACCAGTTCAACGGATGTAATCTGTGATTGATCATTACCCTGATGTTTGATTGATTTTCTATGTAATTTGAAATTATTTATTAATCCTTCGATCTGTCATTGGTTGGAATTTGTATTTGAGATCCTTATATTTCAAAAATTGGATTCAATTTTTAGTATATGGTAGAAGTCATAGGGATTAGAGATGGAAACCAGAGTGATCCAAAAATTAGAAATTAAAATCATAATTTTAAAGTTTGAATGATTATATAGACTAACTAATGTTTCACACTATGTTGTCTTACTGAATTTATTTTCAGTTGAATTGAAGAAGCAAAGCACGTGCTCGATCCGTCTCGTAAACAAATCAAATGATTATGTTGCTTTCAAGGTCTCTCTCTCTCTCTCTCTCTCAACATTTTTAATTTTTGACAATTATTTATGACCAGTTTGTACCTTCTTCACTCAAAAATTTTAGTACCGCTACATCGTTTCAAATCAGTAAATGAATAACTAAATGTAATTCTTTTTTTTGAAACAGGTAAAAACAACATCTCCAAAAAGATATTGTGTGAGACCAAATACTGGTGTTATTCTACCCTCATCATCATGTGCTTTTACAGGTTTGCCTTTACTTTTAATGATTATTACATAATATATAGAAATTACATGTCAATTAAACTATCTATCATTTTCAAAAGAACATACTTTTATGATGTTAATGATTGTTGTGTACAGTGTTGGAATTAGATATCTTTTTGGTACAATTTATTGTCGAGAATATATTTCAAATTTTGAACATGTTTTTTTTTCCATTTGTTTTTGTGATTTAGTGACAATGCAAGCTCAAAAATCTGCACCACCAGACATGCAATTGAAAGATAAATTTCTGGTACAAACCACCGTTGTGCCTTTTGGTACCACCGAAGAAGATATCGTTCCTGATTTTGTAAGCATTCTTGTCGAAATTTACTAAAAAGGGAATTTGCAAAAGAGCCCCTTCAATGTTATTTATTTCACAAAACCTCTCCATTCTTAAGAAATCCTAGAAACTAACATTAGGAGCTTTTTCTACATTTCTTAACAGAATGGAGGGATTTTTATCAAATAGTAATAATGTAGGGATTTTTTTTGTAAATTTCCCTTACTCTTACTAAATTAACTAACCCTCCCCATGTTTTTTTAAACATCATAATAATTTAACTAGATTATCACGATAAACTTGAAATGTTAACAATTTGGATATTTTTTATATTTTGTATGTTTTGAAAGGGTAACAGTGGTATTTTTGATTTTCGAAGGATTAACATGATATTTTGGGCTTTACCTCTTATTAATTTTATTATTATTATTTTTTCAGTTCTTGAAAGAGAGTGGGAGATTTATAGAAGAGAGCAAACTACGAGTGATCCTCATCAGCCCTCCAAACTCTCCCGAATCCCCAATCCAAAACCATCACGGTATAAACGGTAACGGGTCTCTAAACCCCAAACCCGTTTACCTACCAGACGAACTCGAAGAAGATGAGGAAGAAAGGCCATCTCTGTACAAAGAGGAAGATAGGCCTTCTCTCAAGGAATCTTCTTTTCCTGTCTTTAAAAAGGAATATTCCACTAGCCCTTTGAAAGAATCTTCTGTTGCTTTCGCCGGAGAATCTTTAAACCTGAGAGAATCTTCTTTTCCAGTCTTTAAAAAGGAATATTCCACTAGCCCTTTGAAAGAATCTTCTGTTGCTTTCGCCGGAGAATCTTTAAACCCGAGAGAATCTTCTTTTCCAGTCTTTAAAAAGGAATATTCCACTAGCCCTTTGAAGGAATCTTCTGTTGCTTTCGTTGGGGAATCTTTAAATCAGAGAGAATCTTCTCCTGTTGCGGTGAAGGATTCTCAGAGTGGATTCGTCAGAGCCGAAAATTTGCAATTTTCTCATGTGAGTTTTTAACATATGGAATTATTTTCAAGACTGTAGGTTGTTTTTTTTAATAATATTTGTGTAATTTGTGTTTTAGGTTACTGAAGAAGTCGAAAATTTGAAATCTAAGGTCAACAATCTCGAATTGAAATTAGAAGAGGTCTGTTTATTTTGACTTCAATTATTTTTCATATTAATATTTTTTAAATTCTTTTGTTTGAATTTGTTGATCCTTTGTTGTCAGGCTGAGAAAAAGATAGTTCGTTTGAGGGATGAGAGCAAATCTACTGTTGAAGAGCGTGACTCTGTACAGAAAGAAATGGTTAGTATTATTTAAGAGAGAAATTTATCAAAACAACCCTAACTTTTCTGAATATTTGCAATAAAACCCTATATTTGAAATGTATGTTATATATTAAATATCTTATTGAAATAAAAAAAAGTAATATTCTGAATATTTTACAGGTACATTTAAGAAAGAAAACAGGACCAGCGAAGGGCCAAGTAGGGTTTCCTTTTCTGTTTGTAGTTTACATGCTACTCGTGGGCGTTGCGTTTGGATACTATTTGCATGCTTGATATATGAAAAATAAATAAATTTGCATTTTCTTAGCTTATGATTCGTATCGAGATTATATACTAGTTTTCGAGACGTGGTTTTATTACTTTTGTGTTAGCTATATAATATGAGAATGTTTGTAAAAAACTTGTTATGTTTGTTGTTGTATAGAGGAGCAACTCATTACTAGTTCTTTCTTTTCTAATTATTTAGCCTCATCTTTATTTTGTTTATATAATATTAATAACAAGAAAATTGCCAAATAATTCCTGCATCAAGTCGTATTTATAACCTTTCAAGAATCAGACTTGTTAATTAATTTTACAAACGTAGTTAAATGATTTAATTATTTAAGATTTTTCGAGAATAAATATGATATTTTTTTATTTTTTGAAGAGTGTGTGTGATATTTTGGAACTTTAGAAAGGCAATTATGTAAATTACCCTTTTCAATGCAATCTAAACGGAGTAGCGTCTCCGAATCTTCCAGGATTTGGTTCCGACTAAAACCGAGAATCGAAATACCCAAGGGTACAGTTCGATATTTTGAAATGACGGTTCCGAGTAAATCTTGGATTCTAAAGCCCGGATTTTGTTCGAGTTCAATATTTGAAAGGTTTTCCCAGATTGAGATTAACGGGCATCTCTGATTTGAAATTAATATACCCCTCTCTCATGGCGAGAAGGACCAAGGTTTCCACTACCACCCCTTTCATGGCGAAAAGGATCAAGGTTCCCACTACAACCCCTCTCCGTAGGTCACCACGCTTCCAATTCGAAAGCCCCAAACCTAATCGACACGATTCGTACGAGCAGCATCAGTGCATTTCTGTACAGAAAGCACGTCCAAAATCTACGCCTTCTTCTTCTTCAAATTCAAAAGGAAATTGCGCTGTAAAGAAACCTAAGCGGGGGACTCTCACGAGCCCTTCAAATGTTTGTGAATATTCCTCCAAGGAAGAGGCCGTGTTGGATTTGAGCAAGGGCCGTAGAAGATCGGTTAGATTGGCGTTAATTGATACGTCTAATACTGTCTCTTCAGTACAAACTGGAAATAGGGGTTTAGCGCTTAGTAGTTGCAAGAAAAAGGTTTCAGTTTCCTTTGGCGCTTCTAAAAAAGTTGCAATCGGTCATCTGAATTGTGATTCGCCTTTGTTAAGGAGAAAGTGTGTTAGATTCATGGAAGCTGAGAAACAAAATTCTATCAGTATCAGTAGCAGGCCTGTGCAATGCAGAGAAAATGTTCGACAAAATGGCTCTGAGAAAAGTTCCATTACAGAACTTAGTCGTGATTGCTCTACTGGCAGGAGAAGGTCTCCCAGATTGGCTGCAATTGGTAATGATGAAGGCGAATCTTGCTTAACCACCCAATCGAATCAACAGATTTCAAATGAATCTGGAATAGGGATTTTTGGTGATGAATTGGATGGAATTGATCCTACCTTTTTCACAAACCTCTCAACTGTTTGTGAAAATGCCTCAAAGAAAGTTACCCCTTTAAATCGAAGAAAATCCAGAAGGATCAAAACGAAGACGAGTGAAATTACAAAGAAGGACATGGAAACTAACAATGTAGATTCTGATTCTGAGGAATCCAAGGAGAAAATATTGAATGGAAATTCCTCGAAGAAGGTTATCCCTATAAACCGAAGACAATCCAAAAGGATTGAAAACATGGCGAGTGAAATTACAAAAAAGGACGTGGAATCCAAGAATGCAGATCCCGGTTCTTCCGAGGAATCAGAGGAGGAAAGATTGAACCCAAAAAGCGTTACCCCTATAAACCGAAGAAAATCGAAACGGATTGAAAAGATAATAAGTGAAATTACAAAAAAGGACGTGGAATCCAAGAATGTAGATCCCGGTTCTTCTGTGGAATCCGAGGAGCAAAAATTGAACCCAAAAAGCATTACCCCTATAAACCGAAGAAAATCGAAACGGATTGAAAAGATAATGAGTGAAATTCCAAAAAAGGACACGGGATCTCAGTATGTAGATTCCGATTCTTCCGAGGAATCGGAGGAGGAAAGATTGAGGGGAGAGAAGAGAAAGCGAGAGGAAACCACAGAAATGGAGGCTCCGGTTGAGTGCACAAATGGAGAAGATGATGTTGGTTTCGACGGATGGACTGCAGAACAAGAGATGGCCTTGCAAAGGGCATATTTTTCAGCTAGGCCCTCGCCTCATTTCTGGAAAAAAGTGTCTAAAATGGTAATTTTCCCGTTTTCTCTCACATGTTTCTTGAAAATGAATACCTTTTGAAATTTTTAACAATATATATATTTTTTAATTCGAATAGGTACCTGGAAAAAATGCAGAAGAATGCTTTACCAAAATCCATTCGAGTCATGAAACTCCCCCTTCGATTCCCCCAAAATCGAGAGTGAACAAATCAATCACGGATCTCTCTCCTTTTCACGAGGTCAACTTACTAGAAAACCTTAATTCTCCCCGAAACCATAAACCCAAAACCCGCAGAATCTCCAAGAAAAAGAGAACCCTAGATGCACGGAAAACCGTGCGCCACATCTTGAAAAAACACCAACTCGTAGACCAAGTTCACCAAGCCGATTATTTCTCTCAATTTGAGAATTCCCCGATTCATCTTCCCTCTGATATGAAATTCTCTGAGAATTGCCCATCAAGTTCGGTTAATCACAGGAAACAATTATCGAGACTAAACCCTAACCCTAATTTTGAGGATCCGAGCCCAGCAGTACTGAAACGGGTCAAGAACATGGAGTTGCATGAGAAATACATTGACCATTTGCATTATGTGGATGCTAGGAGAAGGGCTTGTGTGAAGGGTTTTAACAATGATAATAACAATAACAAGGGCAAAATGCTAAATTTGAAAGATGTGAAGGACACGCTTGTTTCGGAAGCGCAGGACTATATCGGGCATTTTAAAAGGCTACAACTCGACCCGTTTGGAGATTGTGTTAGGTCTGATGAAGAGGAATGATTTGTCATGGTAAGCAATATATGATTTAGTGCTAATCGTTTTGTCTAGGTTTCGTATTTAACATTTTGATTGCTAGGATCGAGATGTGTATTCGCTTTTTCTTGTTATTGTACGTTTCGCAGATCTATTATTAATTTAGTAGAAACCGCTTCCTTCATTATTTGTTGAAATTTTAGAAAATATAACATATTACATAAACTGGTTGATCAAAAGACATGAAAGTACAACCAAACTTGCTAAATTAAAATAAAATTATCTTTAAAGACACATTTATTTCCTTGATTAAACTTGATTCATGGTCCCATGGATGCTTAAAAAGGTTGTCCAGGTGGACCAGGTGGGGCCAGGAAAAGGTCCACCAAAAAGGGCCCCATAACATTCTTGAAATAAACAGCAACAACACAGAAAATAGAAGCTGCAATAAATAAATAAATTTGTTAAAATAGATAAATTAATTAATTAATTGTCTACAAGAAAATGATATAAAATAGTAGAATAAAATATTAACTCACCATGACCCGATAAAGCCGCCGAAGCCAGGTCCCCAGAAAGGACCGCCAAATGGTGGCGGGACCCAACCCGGACCGCCTGGAAGAGGCGCCCATCCTGGTCCTCCTGGACCTGGTCCGCCCGGTCCGCCTGGTCCCATTTTTTTTTGTACTTTTTATCTGTGTGGTGAACTCACGAAATGTTGTATATAACTACTATAGGGAATTGTTATGAAGGCCTTCCAGAGGGGGGATTTATACATGGGAAACAACTACCATTCAACAAATAAATTTTCTGGTGTATGTTTTATCTGACCTTCTACAACTATCCTTCTTCATCATCGATGCGAACATGTACCCATTTTTTTTTTTTTTTGCATATATTAAACATCTAAATCATTTCCTTCAAAAAAATAGAATAAAAACAAATATGTAAACCATTTACATAATTTTGATTATTTGTATGTATTTTTTGTATTTTCTAGCGGCGAAACCAGTATTATTAGTGCATTTGCCCACTGAAAGAATTCAAATACTTTTAGAATTTTAAACCTAATTAAATCATCAAATTAAAATATTAATTGACCAAAATACTCTTTATTTGTCTTAAAACAACATTTCAATATAACTATACCCGTTAAGTCTCCCTCTTCGAGCCCCCTAGACACTAGTGAGTTTTGCATATTTATCGATCGAATCATACCATAAGCATATGACAATTCAAATCCAACTAAAAATTCAAAACAATTCAAATAATCTAAATTCAATTTATATATAATCAAATAGAAATTTGTAACGTACTCTCATACCAATTTATAATACAATCCAATATCATTTCATATTATAATGCACACTACATATAAGCCAATTACAAATTAAACTAATTCGTACGTTATTCAGTTTCATTACTTTTGTTTTCAGTCTTCATATCTCTTGATTTTAGTACCTGTGACAAAAAAGATGAAAATGTAATACATTAATTCGCAAAAGTTAGTTCATGGACTAAATAGCAAAGTTTCCTGTTAGTGGCATGTTGTTTTTGTACTGATGCTATTGATCATGTCATTTTTTTTCCTTTAGATTTTAGAATTGGATAATTATACCATACCCCCTCATTTTCCCACCATATCCTCTGTATCACCAATTAATCACTAATTAATCATTAATTGATGATTAATTAACATGATCATTAACAAAAATACATCCGATTAACAGTTAATTAATATTAATTAAGAATTATTAATGTATATGTATTTTAATTATATATTAATTAACTATTAAAATCAAAAAAAAAAAAACTATTAATGAAATGTGTTTTTTTTAATTACTCCAATAATTAACTATTAATGAAGGATATATAGGGTGTTGGAGAAAATGAGGGGGTAATGTATATGGCCTCTTTAGAATTCATCGAATTTCAATCTTTTTACCAGTAGGCAGTGCCTCTCTTTATAAGAACGTTACTGGTACCAATTGATTCTTATGTATAAATTTAGGTCAAATTCTTTTTACCACGCTTGCCACGTGTTACTGTCTGTTTATTTTAATTTTACGATCTTCTGTGTCCTCTGCATTGTGTGGTATGTGGTGTTTTACTGTGGGTCTTCCGATCTTGGTTCCTGATCAACTTATGTAGGTCGTCCGATATGTGTTTAGGTCGTCTTAGGCCGTTCGATCTTGTTGGTCCCACTCGCTATTTATTTTGGTGGATAAGAACGGTGCACCGTCTTTCTCTCTCTTCGTTGGTTATTCAATGAATATAATTCAACTATCTCCCATAGGGTATTGTTCCGTCACTCCGTGTGTGTTATTCAATGAATATGTATCGCATCGTTCTCTTCGTCAGATATGTTGGTTTTTTTTATGTGTTTTCTACAGGAACAATTGTGCTCTTGCCAGAGGTATTTGGTACTATATAAACACCTGTGTTCCTTGTACTAATTTATAGCGATTTTCTTTCTTGCTTTGGCGGTTTCTTTTTTATGGGTACCCAATTCGTTTTCTTCTCGGTTTTGGTTTGTTATTTGTTTAGATGAGGATTATTGGTTGTATTGTGTGCTTTGAAACATATGAGCATGAATATCCTCGCATTTTCCAGCTCACTTTTCTGGTTTATTCGATTTTTGGATTCTGGACTTTTGGTATTCCAGTTTACACGACTTATTCAATTTGTAACAAAATAAATGTCTCTATAAACGAAGTTTTCCAGCTTGCCAATGATGGACAACTTTCTGAATATCTATATTATATATTACGAGTGCGAAATCTCTTCATTTTTCAAGAAAGCCGGATCTCGAAAAATGGAAAGATTTCCTCTTTGCAACATGAATAGATCTATCAGTCCTGAAGCAGCGAGTTTAGATGAATAAATCTATTTACATCATATTGTATTCATGAATATTCTAGCTCACGAATAATGTATTTGACATTTGTAGAGCATAAAATCTGATGTACAAACAGTCCATTGTATCCAACCCAACAAAGCCATGAAACATGAATAGATCTATCAGTCCAGAGGCAACGAGTTTAGATGAATAAATCTATTTACAACATATTGGCTTCATGAATACTCTAGCTTAGACGAATAATGTATTTCTAGAGCATAAAATCTGCTATACATGGGTTTTGCAATTTCGATATTAAAATAGTCCACTCTATCCAACCCAACAAAGGCATGAAATAAATCAATGATTGCAACGTTCTCTATGGTTTTTCAATTCTGATGTTAAAAGATCCAGTCTCGAAAGCCTGAAACTAATAAAGAAAATTGCTTCTCATGAAAAATTATGCCCATACGAATGATGAATGTGTTAAAAAAAATTATTTGCCGTAATATGGAAAATGTAAAATATGCTTTGCTTATGTTTGTCGATATGAATATTATAAGGTTCCAATATACATAGAGAATTATATTCAAACTGAGAAAACAGCATTGGTATTGCTTATTCATCATATCCAATATACAAACGTCAGCAAAGTAATCTGAAATTGCTTTGTACTGGCCAAAAAGAACATGACATGTCCACAATAAATGTTTACAAAATTACCTGCAATGACAATACATGTGTCAATCTTTTTCATTTGCAATATGAAATATGTGTATTTCATTCAAAAATAAGTGCTAATGAATAGGTTGAACGATGTCTATCGTAAATATTGAGCGTAACCAGAAACAAGTACTTCATAACTTTAATGGCCAATATTCTTTTACATTGCTTTGATATCGAAAACTTTGTTACTTGCCAACGATGTGTGAAAAAAAAAAACCGACATTATAATATGCGAAATATTTGTATTGTTAGAGAAGGCCGGATCTCTAACAATGCAAATATTTACGTGTTGTAATGTCCTAAAGCCGAGGCATCCCAACTTTCAATTCAACATAAATACTATTTATCCATTTTACAAATATAAATGTTAAATGATAGATCCAATACAAAAATTATAAGTCAATTTTACATCTGCTGTTTTACCCTGTCTATATATTTATTGAAGGTGTCAGACTTAAAAAATTTTAAAATAAGAATTTATCTCCTCATAAAGAAACTAAGAAATACTTATTGAATTTCTGTAATGATGTGTCAAAAAATGAACATCGATCATGACATGAGTAATAAAAAACTAAGAAATGTTTATTGTTGACAATGTATAAAAAAAATGTTCAACAAATGTTTTAATTAACATGTATAAGAACGAAAAAACGAGCGGCGTCGTCGTCATTATCATCATGTAATCACCATTATCAACATCATCATATCATAATCAACATCATCAATATTATTGTCTCGATTTTGTCGATAATGTATAAATAATAGATAAATTGTACAACAAAAACTATTTTATTTGTTCTAGAAAGTCGGCTCTTGAATGATTCAAATAGTACTTGCCATAAAATTTATGCGTACCATTATTTACTGAGGCAAACATATATTTTATTGTTGAATGAAAATGTTCATTTTTTCAATGTATTTAATTCTGTCTATATTGTAATAATAGAACCAATTAAGACGTCATATTTTTATTATTTTTTTGTTTGTTTTATTATTATAAATTATTTAACATTATTTGTTTTTTTAGTACATAAATATTTTTATTTATTGTATTGTATTCATTTATATTCAAAAAGTAACACAAAATAAAAACTAATATATTAAAAAGAAATAACGACAGAATCGACAAGAACCGTGCGCCTCCCGTGCATTTGCGCGGGGAGATGAAGCTAGTATATTATAAGTTGGTGCATGTACTAAATTACTGCCCCAATTCTATTATAAGTTGGTGCATGCACTAAATTAATGTTAATTTGATAATAATTATGTTTAGTAAAAATAAATATGATATTAACAACTTAATAGGGACATAAAAAGTATAAATTTATGTATATTTCATATTATTTATAAAATCGAGAACGTTATTTATAATTTCTCTAGAATAAGTAAATGTATGTAATTTACACTGTTTCAATTTTTAATATTCTTAAACTGTTACATGAACATAAAGCTGTTTGATACACAAAAAACAGAAACAATTAGTGAAAAAACAAAAATCACAGCTTGTAAGAATTGTATATGCCCCAAAAATAGAAACCATAACCCGTATCACAACAACACTCCTTTACATTCGAATTCTCGAACCAAAGAATATTTCACAATTTGTTACCATTTTTGGTTCCTCACATCCCCCCTTCAACAAACCCTAATTCCCAAAAAAACATAAAATCCTTCTCAAACCGAGTTGTCATATTCCTATTTATACTCACGAAAATCTAAACCTTAATTTCATCTCACCCTCTTGCTCCTTTCAATCAAAGTTTGATCTTTCTCTCTCTCTCCATCAACCTTTCCAGTTTCCACATTTTTCTCTTTCTCTTTAACAATGGGTTGTGGAGGCTCGAAAGCGGATGTTGCTACGACGAACACACTGACCACCCGCTCTCTCTTCAGAAAGAAATCGAGCGTCACAGTCAAAGCTGACAGCCCATCCACATCAGCCACGAGTACGACCACCGAGGTAACTTCCGTCGAAACCGGAAGCAAAAGCACCGAAACTCAAACTCAAAACCAGCAAAAAGTTGAAGACAAAATTACCGAGGTGAAGGAAGAGAAGGTGGTGGAATCTGAAAAGGTTGTTGAAGCACCAAAGGAAGAAGTAGTAGTTACTAAAACCGAAGAGGCTCCATTGGTGGAGTCAAAGAAAGAAGAAGGGGAGGCGAAAGAGGTTGTTGATCAAGTAGTGGAAGAGACCGTTTCAAAATCCGAGGATGTTGATGCAAAAGTAGAAAGTAATGATGTCAAGGAAGAGGTTAAGGAAGAAGAAGAGACCGTTGAGACATTAGAGAAGAAAGAAGAATCTTCTCCCACTTTGGAAGAAGAGATCAAAGAAGGTAAGTTTAAATATTTTTGCATTTCAATTGATATTACGTATACGGTATTATCCCCCTACAAAAACCTGAATTCTTCACAAAAATAATTTCGAAACCACCAATTTTTGTTCTGCAAATAAATCAATTTCTTACTTGCTTTAATTGCATGATTTGAAAAATTTACAGTTGAATCAGCCGAAAAGGCGATAGATGAGGCTGTACCAGCACCGGTTCTAGAGGAGACCGTAGATGATTCTGTACCGGTACCAGTTGAAGACGTGACTGCACCGGTTCAAGAGGAGACCATAGATGATTCTGTACCGGTACCAGTTGAAGACGTGACCGCTGAGGTGGATGTTTCGGAGAAGAAAGAAGTAGAAGAGGAAGCAAGTCCAAGTGAGCCATCTGACAAGTGATCATAATCAATTGCTAAAGAGAGTTTAAGATTTGAAATTGAATTATTTTGTTTTGAAACTTCATTTATTTTGCATTGCTTGTGTAATCATGGTTGATTTATTATTCTTTGTTTGCTGATGATTGATATATAATGGACACTATTCCTTCTTAATTTATTATTTGTTACAATGTTATCAATTTTATTTGGATTTGAGGTTTAGATTGAGGGATGAATAACAAATTCAATAAAATATCACGGAGGGAAAAATTGGATATAATTGATGCAAATCAAGAAAAGGTGCACACACGAGAATATATAAATTCAAACTTAGATGAAATTTCTACATTCATTACTCTTTA
The DNA here is from genome assembly GCA_946800325.1 of Luzula sylvatica. Classification (NCBI taxonomy): domain Eukaryota; kingdom Viridiplantae; phylum Streptophyta; class Magnoliopsida; order Poales; family Juncaceae; genus Luzula; species Luzula sylvatica. Next base: position 43,468,418 of record OX326960.1, read on the forward strand.
ATTAATTATTTGTATATCCTGTAACTTCTCTTGCACACACATAATCTTTCAAAACAACACTTATCCACTCCCCAAATACTTATCTTCACACTAATCCTTTGAGAAAATTTGGAGAAGGGTCGCAATGCTCTGCTTCCAAATATTTTTGTCATAAATAATTAAACTATTTACAAAAAAATTAAAGGTTTTAACCAAAAGAGTTCGCATTCCTAAACTTATCAAATGTTTTTGAACGGTAATATGTATATATATATATATACATACGAGAATAACTAAAAAACTTGTACAGGTTATTGCTGTTTTTTGCTTGAAACTTTTTAACCCTCGGATCTGAATCAATCATATCATGATGCAAACTTTGCAAATACACGCCGTTAACAGAGAGCTGTGTCAAAGAATCAAACCCTCCACTCGCCAATCTACTCTCTCTCTCTCTCTCTCTCTAACACACACACACACAAGCAGCTTCTCTCGCGAGCTCCTCTCTCAAGCAGCCTTCTGACACGACTCTCAAGCTCTCTCGGCGACTCTTGCTCTCAAACTCCTCCACTCTTTGACGGCTCTCTCAGAGGAGACCAAAAACTGGATCTTGGACGAAAAATATATCTAAGGAGCTTTCTTGATGGCTCCATCCTTCCAGTTGCGCTGAAGCCTGAGGGTGTGGCGAGGACACAAAAACTGGATCTATCGACGGCTTTCTATTTTCAGCTAACATGCCCAAATGTCACGTGTAATAATTTTTGTAGTAGTTCGTTGATTAAATTCTATTCAGCTCCAGTTTTGTAGGATTTGTTTAGTTTCAATTAAATATTGTGCTTAATTTATGTGATTTTTGATTAATTTTGTCTAAATTAACTAATTTTGGATGAATTGAGTCTTAATTGAGGTTATTACCACTGAATTCAATTGATATGGTGCTGAATGGGGTTTACGTTTTATGTATTGGGGCTAGTTTTGATGAATTCGAGGCTGAGTAGGGGCTAATTAGGATTCATTAAGCTCGTTTAGGGTTTATTAGTAATGATTGGATGCAAATTAGGGTTTATTAGGCTGTTTTTAAGGTTTATTAGGTTTGAATGGGGGGAGAATTTATTATACTCTAATTGCAGGTTTATTTTTTTTTATTAGGCTCTAATTGTGTTGTTTACTTCTTTTCCGGCAGGGTGATGATCTACATTGCGTTCGGTCGGCAGGCTCTAATTATATTGAATCGAATGTGTGTATTTAGTTTTGGATATGCATGTGTATTAAAATGTAAATTTGTATTGAGTTTGGCTGTTAATTGAAATGTAAATTTGTATTGAGTTTGGCTGTTAATTGAAATGTAAATTTGTATTGAGTTTGGCTGTTAATTAAAATGTAAATTTGTATTGAATTTGGTCGTTTATATAAATATGAGATAATAACGAAATCTCAGCCCTAATACAATTTACGCAAACCACAATATAATCTACATTTCACTCGACTCAACATCTTGGCCCTAATACAATTTACGCAAACCACAATATAATCTACATTTCACTCGACTCAACATCTCGGCCCTAATACAATTTACGCAAACCACAATATAATCTACATTTCACTCGACTCAACATCTCGGCCCTAATACAATTTACGCAAACCACAATATAATCTACATTTCACTCGACTCAACATCTCGGCCCTAATACAATTTACGCAAACCACAATATAATCTACATTTCACTCGACTCAACATCTCGGCCCTAATACAATTTACGCAAACCACAATATAATCTACATTTCACTCGACTCAACATCTCGGCCCTAATACAATTTACGCAAACCACAATATAATCTACATTTCACTCGACTCAACATCTCCGCAGCCAAGGGGTCGACGAGTGTACTGTAGTTGAGAAGTCCAACCTAGGCCCCATTGAGTAGGGATGTCAATGGGTCGGGTTCGGGTCGGGTATAGGATCACCCATACCCTTACCCATCTTAATCGGGTAATACCCATACCCGACCCGTCAACTAAACGGGCAATTTTACCCGCCCCGTTTATTACCCGCGGGTTTTCGGATTACCCACGGGAATTTCTACCCATACTTAAATATATACAAAACATTAAAATATAATAACGAAAAATATATTTTTTTTCAAATTAAAATATTATCACATAACATAATAATATCATAAAATATACAACAAATAATTTTAAGTTGAAATTATTTTATGAAACCAAAATTGACAGAAACGTGAAATAGCTGTAAAAAATAAATAAATAAACATGAATCTAGGAATTTATTTATTTTAGTTTTATTTACTAAACAAATAGAAAAAGAAAAATAAATTGTATAATAAAGAACAGTGGAAAAAATAGATTAAACCCATTTAAAAAATAATAAAATATATATTAAAATATTAATATAACCATTATTATTAAGGACCGGGTTCGGGTCGGATATACCCACGGGTCGGGTACGACCTTACCCATACCCTATCCGTACCCGTGCCGGGTATTTTTTAATCGGGTAATACCCGACCCGCGGGTAGACTTAATCGGGTATTACCCGACCCGTCCGGGTCGGATACCCGTCGGGCACGGGTATTACCCAACCCATTGACATCCCTACCATTGAGGATTCTCACCACGATCAAACCTGAGGCTGCATTTTGTGAAGCACCTATGCCGAGACCGATAACTAAGGAGTGTACCACTATTCCCATTTCCAACACCTAAAATTCAAATTAAAATGAAAAATAAGTTTAGTATATTGTGAAGATAAAAAACGTCAATTAAATATAATGTAGAACTATACTGTAAAATTACAATCTATATTTAACAATAAAACAACAATTTTCTTTTGTATTAATTGTGATTGATAGTTGAAATGGTACCTCGATGAGGTGGGAGCCTCTGAGAGAACGACTTGTAGATTCTCACAGCCTTCAATTCCAGATGCAAGATTGGAGCGAGCTGAAAAAATTAATAAACAACAAAATTAGTCTTAAAATTTAAAAACAACCTAATAAACCCTAATAACCCCTTTTTCTCCCTATTCGAAAAGAAAAAAAAACTACATCTCTCACAACCACCATTATCAAGGGAAGCAAAAAAACCGAGCTCAAAACCCTAACTATCAATCTCGTGCCATGTACCAAGGAAGAGGTTATGGGGAAGGAGGGAGAGGAACCAACCGAGAAAATAGAGGAGCCAACCCTTGGGCGGATATAATCAATACAGCGGGTCACCACACCCAACCCCATCTTCAAGGTGAACAAGTGCAAGTGAATAGGAGAAATCAAGCCACCTTCCCCCCCCCCCCCCCCCCCCCAATTCAAGAATGGAGGCAAGTAAACCAAGTTGGAAGTGGTACCCAAACCGGCACCATTAATGGAGACTCGGTTAATGTTGGAGCTCAAAGTGGAAGAGAGAGGGAAGTTGGAAACTCAAGTGGGTCCAAGAGGCCACATTCACCAAACGCATGCAACACAGGTAATGCTTTCTCCTCTATTAGACCATCTTTTCCACCGGATCCGAGTCACCCATCGTGGTTCAACCTATGCACGAGGTGCATGAAGCACGGACACAAAACCGTGGAATGTTGGAACCCGAGAATTTGTTTAAATTGTCGTTACAATGGTCATACGTTTAAGCAATGCTCGGCATAATACAAAAAACCATTTGATCCAACCCCAACCGTTAAAGTGGACAAACCAAAACCTCTCGATGTGAAAACATATATCCCAACCACCCCGGCTCATGCCAAGAGTACGAAAAGACTCGAGAAAGCAATGGTCTTAGATGCTAGATTTGTACAAGGCCACAATCTAGACACTCCCAACATCATTGTATATCGATCAATTGAGAATTGGATTCATCCTTTTCAGATAGTTTATTGGGGTAATAACAAATACCTCCTCATTCTCCCCGAGTCCGTAAACCGAGCCGAGTTCGCCGAAAGGAATTGTAAAATCCTAAACGAAGCGGGTTTTGTAACATACCCGTGGAGTAATGCGATTGGAGGTAAAGAGAATAAATTACAATTCAAAATTTGGTTCGAGTTATGGGAATTACCGGTGCAAGCGTGGTGTTTGAACGAGCTTATGATACTTCTCGGCCCATATGGAAAGATCATTTACCACGGATCATTAGAAGACCTTGAAATCATGGAGAAGCTTGAGGTCATACTAGCAACCGATGAACCCGACAAATTCCCAACCGAGATCCCTTACTCTGCGGATTCAATGGAGAAAATGATCAAGGTAAAATCATTGGGAACGATGGTCGAAAATGTTCAAACCTACGTCCCAAATGATACAACACCAACCGAGAATGAATTTGAGGAATTTCATCGCAAATTTATTCGAGAACTCAAGCCAAAACCGAGCTCCAAATCAACGAGCTCAAGTGAGGATTTACTCGCACCATTGCAAGCAAGGGGTATACCAAACTCGGACGGATTTGCAAATTTCGGGCCACAAATAAATAGCAAAAATTGGAGAAAATATCTCCAATCGCTATGGATGGAGGCTCCATCATCCCGAGCAAAGGATGCGCTTGCACCAATACTCTTCTCGGAGAAAGAAACTAAAGGAAATAATGCTCTAGGCTGAATGAAATAATGCCCTGGGCTAAACTAAATAATACCCTAGGCTGAACTGTTTAGCTTGTATGTAAACGAATGATCATTATTATTTATGTTTGTTGATCTAATATTTTAATATTGAATTAAAGTTTCATTTAATACGTGTACTGGTTATTTAACATATTTAGGAATATCTGAATAAGCCTTGAATTGTATCACTAGTTTATACATCATCATAATATGTGATTATGATAGTAAAACTGTATCAATGAACGTAATACGATTCTAAATGTCCCTGGTCACACTACAAGAAAGAATACTTTTAGTGACGAGCAAATTTGTCATTAAAAACATAAAATTATGCCACTAATAGATATTTTGGCAAACATTTTGTTTGTCACTAGTCGTCACTAATACGAGCGTCACTATTATATTAGTGACGAGTTATTTATTGGTCACTAATAAAATCAACAATTGTGATAACTGATTATGTCACTAAATTTTTTAATAATTGTGACGAAAATGTACCGTAACCAATAGGTTCGTTATTAGTGACAACAAAGTTATCACTAATATAAAATTATTGTGATGATGATCTACTCACAAATACATACTTATTTGTGACGATTTTGTATGACAGAATTAAATTGTAATCATGAGGACAATGTTGTCACAAATTCATAATAAAGAATGATGACAATGTATGACATTAATAGTAATATGTCAAAATATATATCGTCACTAGAGTCTTGAACTGTGATTATGTTCGAGTAGTCATTATTATATTAGTGACAGAAAACTGTCTTTATTAAATCGAAATAAAAATTATAAATGTTGCATAATTCATAATTATACAATTCAGTAACATGTCACATATATTTGCAAAATTAAACATGAAGGATATATTATTCAAGAAACAAGAAAGATCATATTAAAACCATAAATAGATTAAATTAATTTTCATATTCATAATATAAGGTACACAATTCCATCACACATAACAATAAAGACAAACAATATAAGGTACACAATTCCATCACACATAACAATAAAGATAAATTAGTACACAATTTCATTTTCATATTCGAGAATAAAAAGCTTTTCATTTTTGTTTTACAATTCAAATATTTTAAATTATTTTTATACAGTGAATTGTATTCAAAACCAAAAATATCAAGACAAACAATTACCATCTCTTAGGCTATTTAAGGGTTTCGTTCATGTGATTTGTTTCATTTCTTGTTTTCTTCTATTTGCTATATTTTGATTGCTGATCATCTCCTACATTGATATACACACTATGAGAAAATATTACATAAATAATGAAAATACTAAATCAATAGATGTTATTATCTTAAATTTTTTTGTTGCCCAATCATTATGAATTAACCATGGATAAGATCAAGCAAAATATACTACTTGAAATCAAGAAAAACATATTAATGAAAAACGTAATTGAATTGTTATGAAGAGAAAAAAAAAGTACCTTGTTCCTCTTTTCGATGAGAATTGTCGTTGATTTCATCTAAATTTGATGAAATTCCATGTCTCTATAGGTTTGACATCGTATGTGATTATGGACAACAAACGAATACAACTATCAAGGTCTTTTATAAAACAGTTATGGCGCATTTTGAAAATTTTAAAATACTGCCATTAAAAATTTGAAAGGATGCAAAATTTTAATCTTACCTGAAAGGAACATTGTTTATAAAAATAAGCAGGCTTTATTAAAGCAATATATTTGGTCCTTTCCGTGAATATAATTATTCCAAACAGAATACATAACATTCTATCTTTGTCTTGACCAAACAAGAAATATATTTCAAGATCACATTAACATTTTCAGAAATGGAAATACAAATCATTACAAAATCGCATTACAGCTAAAATGGAAACAGAAATAATTTATTGTCTTTGTACATAATTGAAAGAAATGAAATATATAACGGTTATTTTTTTAATCTCATTAACATTTTAATCTCACTTGATTATCTTTTTAAATCATCAAATGATATTGTTTTTGGTATTTATAATTTTATACTAGATATTTTTGGTTATGTTTCAAATATACTTGTAAACATCATTGTACTTTATAAATTATTGTATATATAAATGTAATAACAAAATTAACGGTTTAACCGGTCCAACCAGTGACCCGGAATTCGGCCTGGTCGATGACCGGTCCGGGTTTAATAACATTGATATAACCATTAATAAAAAGGACTGCGGTGTCATTCCTAACTCAGTATGTAACATAAATGCATATAAAATTTTTATATTACATTAACTAAAAAGTGAGAGAAAGAAAAATAAATGACAGACAGCCTTATATTTTGACTATAAACATTGACCCAATAATTTAGCAATTGATCAAATAAAGATGCATATAAAAACTTATATTACGTTAATACAAATATATAAACGATCATAGTTAATTATTCGTTATACGTTAATAATACAATACATAATATGTTTGTGTAAAATTTGAATCATTCATGTAAAATATATAGATGATCATAGTTACGCTTACTTTACATAATAGGAATAGAACTAGGGGTGTTCATTCAAATCATTCGTCTAAAGTATTATTGAATAAGATTTTTATGTCGATTTTTAATTTTTTGACATTAGCATATTAATTTTTTTGAAAAATAGTATGTTACTCGGTCGGTTCGGCTTAATCGATCTTTCAAATATCAAAATCGAACCGAATAAACTGAAGAATACCAATTTTTCAACCGAACTGAATCAATGAAATCGATATATATATATATATATATATATATATATATATATATATATATATATATAGATATAGAGAGAGAGAGAGAGAAAAGCTAAAGTACTTAATTAAGTAAATTGATGAGTGTACTTAAACATTTTAAGCCGTTGGATTATCTTAGTTACACGGTCTGATCAATTCTTTGATAAACGGAACGGAGAGGCCATTTAGACGTTATATACATGTGGTCCCTTCTTTCTGTTTCCAAAATAAATATTGGGTTCCATTTTCTTTTGGCTCTCTCTTTTGGGGAAATAGCAGAGAACTTGCAAACAAGCTCTGATTATTCCTTCCATGGCCATGGATGAATTTCGAATTTGCTCCAGTTTAGTATTTGATTGGCTTGTCCTCTTCGTCCCTTGTTCCAACTCTACCCGCAAGCTCCCAAACTCGTTCTCTCTCATAAAAATACTATTCAAAATGGAAAAATAATGAAATTTTCGAAATTTTAGGAATATATATGATAGTTTCAATTTTGCATTGTATACATTATATTGCTCATTTGTTTTCTATATCATTTTCATAATAATTGCATGAACATAATGAAAAGTAACATGAACCTGTTAAAAATAGAATGAACATGTTAATTCCTACATACAGTTGAAAACTACCAGTATAACCTAAACTATACCCTACAATACATACATAACAATTTCACTACTATAAAACTACTTCAATACAACAACTCTTAATACTTCAGAAAATATATCCCAATCCATACAACTCTACACTTCAGTACATACAACCCAATTCCTATAAATATACGTCCTGAATCCAGAAGGAATCTCCAGTCTCGTGTATCATCAAGACTGCCGGTACTGATGGGGACAAGATCGCCGAGAATGCCACTAATATTGGTTGGTACAGTTGGAGCCAGGTTGAGTGAGAATCCATCTCGAGAGACTAAATCAGAGCCCGCACCAAGCTCGCTCCGTAATCATGACATTGATTCAATTCAACATCATCATAACATTTATACAACACACACTGCTTTCAACAATTACATAGTTCTAAATCCTATGCAAACTGCTTGCTCCAAGTCTCGACCAAATCAATGCCTACCTGTGTAATAACCGAGACTCGAGATTTTGATGAACAGAGTTATCTGAAAGTAATCAGGTTTGCACAATTGTGATGAAATTGATTGAAAAGTTGGAATTAGGGTTATTAGAGAATTTTTTATGGAAGTGCTTCAAAATGAGAGAATGGGGAGCCCTAGCCAGCAAAATCACAATAAATTACTTAAGTATGTGTTATTAAAAACAAGTTTAATCTGTTCATAATTTTTTTATGATGAAAACTTAATTAATTTTAATTTGTTTAGTAAATTACTTACCCGCAAAAAATCTATCAAACAAAGAATGGGTACTTCTTGAAGACTTTTGATCAATAGGGAAGATGTGGAGATATTCAAACTAATTGGTGTTATGTCCAATCAAAATTCAACACCAATTTCTATTTAGAAAGCATAAATTTCTCACGTCATTCCTGTCAGTTATCTAATAAATTGACACTTTGGACTAAAAGAATAGAAGAAGCAAAAAAGAGTTCACCTTTTCATACGAATTTCTCACATCATTGTTATTTTCATCAAATCTAGAAGAAAGCAGAAGGTAAAAAGAGGAATTCTCGGATTAAAGGGTCCAGGACGTTGATTATCTTGATATTTGGGAGTAAATTACGTGATAAGAGACTTCTAGGGTTTCGGCAACGGGAAGAGAGAAGGCAGTAGCGAGATAAAGTGGAAAGGCTAGCCGTTCATGAGAGAAGCCAAACAAGACCTGATGCGACGGGAGGCGTGCACGGTGGAAGGGTTTCTGTTGGCAACGAGAGAGGGATACAGAGAGGAAAAGAACTGAGGTGTTTGGACATGATTGATTTGGCAACAAAATATACAACATGAAAGAGGGATACGGAAGGAAAACGCAGGTTACCGTCTATCACCAAATTTTCATCAAGATGAAATCTCAAATCCAATCCGACGGTTAACAACGTTTAAGTACACTCATCAATTTACTTAATTAAGTACTTTAGCTTTTCTTTATATATATATTGCTTTAAGTTCATGTAAAATAATAACATGTAAATATTCGTATTGATAACGAGTTAAAAAATCGAAGATATATATGGTTGTACAAAAAAATATGTATTGAAAAATTAAGAAATAGATAAATTACCGAATCCATGTCATAAATTATATATTATAGGATATTTGTATTAGAATTTGTAAAATAATTATATATATAACCATAACTTGTATATGTAAATAATATAACATTTTCATAATTTGTATATGTAAAGATTTAAAATAGGAAACAAAGTATGGCAAGTTCTGTACATACATATACAAGTTATGGTTTCAAGTTTCTCTTTGGAGGCAACAGGTCATCCTACTCTCTCTATTCCTTTACATCGATTGTTAATAATTAGTGAATTTAGTTTTTGTATATGCTAAGGAGAATAATTATATCATCTCTATAATTTTTTCGAATAACAATAGTTTTCTTTAAAATATATCTTCAAAAACTATTAATAGAATCGTGACGAACATCTATTCTTCATGAAAATTTAAAATTTATGACTTACTTATTTTGTCACAATAAATATCATGATTGTGACAGTATAAATGTCGTCACAAATAATAATCTTTAAAAGTGACCAAACGATAGTCGTGACAGTTAGATACCTTCTAAAGTGACAAGACAATAGCGGTGACTAAAAACACCCTCTAAAGTGACGAAATAATACTTGTCACGACAAATCATTTTATTTGTGACAATTTTTTTGCTGTCACAATTTCGTCGTCACTAATAAATTTTTCTGTGACGACACACGTGTTTGTCACTTTTATCTTATACAAATAGTGACAACACAATAGGTGATCACAATAAGCGCGTTTAGTAGTGACAACTTGCTCGTCGTCACCAAAGAATCGTCACTAAAAACTATTTTTCTTGTAGTGTCATATATATGATGTATATAGAGATATACATGTCTAAGAAAATAGAATATATATGTACACCAGTATATTCGCATATGAGATGATTATGTTTTACTGATCATGGACATGGAATACATAGAGATGTAGTGATGTCAAATATGGAATATAGATATGTGTTAGAGACTACATATTGGACTGACCAACTTATGAGAATATACATGGTTATTGTCATTATATATATTCTCATAAACAAATAGAATTTTAGTTCTTTGACCTGAGGTTATCATTAGATTTCTCACCTGTGAATTGTGATACTTAGATATGTTTCTTTGTTATCTTTAACTGGGTAATCAAGATCATCATTGGGTATTACATGAAGCATGTTGGAGGATGTGAATAACCAAGATAGAAGTTGTTCCTTTCATGATTGAAAGAGATATCTCTCAGGGCCCCTGATGAATTAGGATTGAAGGAAATGCGTGGCCACGCTCAATAAGATTAACATGTGTTGTTAATACTAATTGAACATTCAATCTAATTCTATATCGGGAAAGAGTTAAGTTGATTTAAAAAGGATGACATTTGACCATGTTTTTGATCAACATATATCGTATGAACAAGAGAGCTAGTAATTAGTCTATTTGATAAATAGGTTATGATCACAAATCATTTATTTAATTTGGGTAGTCATAATGCATTGCTAGAGGCCAATTATGATTTGCATATTTAAATAGAGATTTAATATGCTGCCAACATTAAATAAACCTATAGGGTCACACACAAAGTGGTTGGAATTCAGGATATTATTCATTTAATGAAGATATTTTGTGAGCATTGGATGCCAAAAAAAGTGGTTGGAATTCTAAGAGTTTTCCACTTGAATTAATACACACCAAACATCTTCATAAAGAAGAGAGATTCACTCAATCTCTTGTGCAGAATTTTACACTCAAGAATTTCGAATTTAGAGAGTAAAAAAAATTAGAGAAAATAGTTTTCTTAGAGAGAAAGAAAAGAGTGAAGCTTGGCAGAATTTTCTTTGTGAAAGAAAAGAGAAGCAAAGTAGATTTTCTGAAGGGAGGAAGAATCCGACTAGCATCGGAGGTCTTCACATCCAATCTAGACGAGTCGCGTGTGGATACCGATAGAGGGTGGTGCCGGTTCGAGCACACCAACGTGATCTCTGCAAGCTTCCTTCAACCAGATTTGAACTAAATCTGAGGTGAAAATTTTGAAACTCTTCCTTCGTATCTAATTAGCGATACACAGATCCATGGCTTAAGGGGTTCGGGTAAGTTCCGATGTGCAATATGGTTGCCCGGAAACCTAACAAAAACAATAGGAGTTACGAAAATCTTCAAAATTGCGACGGATATCCTAACACTCCAACCGAGCCAAGTCCCCGAAACCGCGAATTTAAAAAAGCTAAAAAATGCTAATTCTCAAATCCTCAAACAAGCTCCTATAACGAGATGGGTAGCGAAACCGGTCTTGACTAGTATTGGAGGAAGAAAGGAAGAAAAAATCCAAAATACTAATCGGATACTAGTGGTGGCGGATGATGGAGAATATCCTCGACCCCGGGCCCGCGCAGCGGAATGAAGGCCCGGTCCGATTCCCCGATTCCCGAGATCACGCCATGACTTCGAGGGTACGATGCGAATAGAAGGATAGATCTATACCAGCGTGAAATTGATCACGCACGAAGGGTTGATCGCCGCCTTCTATCTCCTGTCACGTTGGTGACAATCCGCGCGTCCCATACCACGCGTCTTTCACCGTTCGTTGACCGTCTTCTCACTCCTTGAATCGATCACAATCCAAGAGCCACAATTGTCGCTCCTCTACTTGTATCCACCGTGAGTCGCAAGATGTCGGTCGCGGATGCACCTGCCTAGACGATGCACCGGCGAACTTGCTCGATCTAATCGATTCTCTATTACTCGAGAAACTCCTTTCTCGATTTCTCTCTCTTCGCACCCTTTCACTCACTAAAGATCAAATCTGAATTTGCTCTTTTTCTTGTGTATATTGGGCAGAATAATCACTTGCTTAGAATGATTCAACTGATTGAATTGCTTAGTGAAGATGAGAGAGAAAATCCTATTTATACCTAAATAGGATAAGGATTAGCCAAAAGGCATGTATATCCAATATACACCCTTTCACACAGAAAACTGTATGAACCTGTTCAGTATTCTGTCCAGACGAAATTGATAAATTTCTCTGACAGAAAATCAACCAACACGAAAGTTGTAGATAATCTTATTAGCTACACAACCCAATTTGGCCCAGCCCAATTGGAGTTCGTATGCAAAAGTTATGACTGTTTTACTAACTGTATGTCATACTGTTGCACCCTTTCGGTATTTCACATAAACGACACTAATACTTCGTTCATATGAAATATATTTCTACATGAAGGTTATAGATAATCTAATTATCTATATAACCCAATTTGAACCATTCAAATCGGATTTTCCCACTGACAGTTATGGCCACGAATGTACGACTACATTCGTTTATCCTTGTGTACACTTTTACGGTTGATCCTGAAACTGTATTTCCTTCAGTCTCCCACTCAATTTCAGATCTACCTAAAAGGTACTCATGCATATCCAATACGCACGATTTTAGAGAATATAGCTATCGTATCAAATACCAAGCTATGCACATCCAATGTGACAATTTTATGATCAAGCCCGACTTAGTACGACTCGTTGTGTGACCATGTAGGTTCGACTTAACGATGGCAGTAGGTTGTTTCCAATGCCTACAAGCTCATGAGCGGGATCTAGTCACTCCATCATAGCTACCCATGTTAAACGAATAATGATTGTGATCATTGTGCCTATCTCGAATAGCGGTTACTAGTTCTCTTGTTTACGATATCCGTTAATCAAAAGGCATGGTCATAGTCATCCTTATAATTTGATTAACTACACTTATTCCCCGATTCCGAGTTGAGTTAACAAATTTCAATCGATATTAACCATTAATATCATTGACCGTGGCCACGGTTTTCGTTAATCGACTCATCGAGCGGCGCCTAAGAGATATCTCTTCCTTTCGGAATAAACAATTCCTATCTTGGAGACTCATATTGAATTCCGTGTTTCGGACAATACCCAATGATGACCCTTTTAACTCCCTGTTACGGTGAGCGTAAGATCATATCAAAGCATTGTGTTACGCACGTAACGCAATCAATGATCCCCTCAAGTATGAAGAATCTAAAACCCCATCCGTCGCAAGTCCATCTATAATGACTAAACCATGTCATGGTCTCGCGGCTTCGGTCATATCCAATACATGTAACCTAACATATATCTACGTTCCCGATTCGACAAACTCCTTTGTCCCATGATTAGCAAAACATAATCATCTCCTCGGCAAACGTACTAGTGTACGCGTTCAGTCTATTCCCTTGTAATAGTAATGCTTCTCTCTTAAGCAAACTGACCCGCGACTAGGGATGTTTAGAAATGACACTTTAAGTGTGACGGTTTCGCTGCACATGGTCCTCAACCATGTCGACGTCCACACAAGTTCAAATCAAGGTTCATGTAACAATCATATTACACAACCCAGCACACAGTTTTCATATAAGGTGAATGCATATTAATTTTAGTAAACAAAAATTTTAAAAGGGATGCATTCATATGGACTAAGTATTTGGGTGATACAACGTTTACCTATGGGTATCTCCATACCCATAACCTGCGAGGACTATCGTATTAGATAACTACACTCTACTCTCTTCTTCCTCCTCTAGGTATCTCCATACCCATAGTCATCGCATGACAGTCACGCGCGACTAGAGAGAGCGGTTTTGTAAACGGGTCCGCACGTTCCCGCTAGTGTTAATCATCATCAGGATTGGAACATTTCCAATACCTACTATCACATCTTTTCACAAAATTTCATGGATCAAATGAAATTTTCTGAGTATTGGCTAGAAGTGGTTGTGACCTCGGCATTTTTGGCTTGTACTATTGCGTTTCACGCAATAAACAACCATAAATCCGATAACTCGTGGCTACGAGAGTTTGGTCATGTTTCCTTGATCCATACCACTTTCTTTTGCGATTAATAACCGCAATATACTCGCCTCCGTACATAGAATCATAAACTATTGGCCTTGTGGAACCATTCCACATAACCGTGTTTTCATTTAAGCAAAACATGTACACACTTTGTGATCGAAAGTCGTGCTACATATATGGACGTGCTTAATCTTTGGAAACTGTTGTTGTTATAACTCTTTATAACCAACACGTCCTCCACACCATTATAGATAAAAATCCTGAATTCTTTCGCAAAGTATTCAAGGATAACATTCACCGCTATAAATACAGATTCCAATGGGTTTAAATATACATAACCATTATGTATATAAATGTATAACCATTATACATTCACAAGAGTTAGTCTTATGTAATAGAATTACATTCAAACTCACGTGATTCCCATGAATTTATTGACGGTAAATTAGACGACTTATGTGTACGACGTATAGCCACATACATATCATGACAGATATAATACATCCTAACATCAAATGTAAGGAATCATATTATTACTTTTCGCGCTGCTTGATGTCTCACATCGAGCCTTTGAAAATTTTTGTCATTCGACATTTTGATTTAACTCCTCCAAGGAGTTATATGTTGAAAACCATTTTCAACAATATGTCGATATGTGTGCCATAACATAGAACGAGAAACTTCTTAGATCTATCCTATAGATCTTCATGCTTATTTCATAAGCGGTCTCGTCTAAATCCTTTGTCGTTACAAGAAATATAACGTCGCAGCTCCCACTAACCTTCATGTATACACAAAGTTTCCATTCGTTTCGACAATTTTATAATAGTTTATAACTTCGTCAAAACGAATATTCTAATTCTGAGAATCTTTCTTTAATCCATCATATGGATCGTTAAAGTGTGCATATCTTATCCTCGATTCTTATGAATCGACAAAACCGTAAGGTTGTGTCAAGTACACATCCTTTCATAAAATTTCTGTCAAGAAATTCGGTTTCGACATCCATTTTGCCACATCACATAGTCATAATACGCGACCATGGTAAGCAGAATTTCAAGAATGTGAAAGCATGGCAACATGCGAAAACGTTTCTTCATAGTCCGACTATGAATTGCATGAAACTTTTCGCAAAAAGCCTCGCTTTACATATATGCGTATTCCTATCCATGTCGGTTCTTCATCTTGAAAAACCCACTCACATTTAACGGGTCTAACCCAGAAAGTAATGAAATCAAGTTCTGAACTTGATAATTTACATGGATCGAATCTCAGATTTCATGACACCATGTCATGTGGAATCAACTTTTCATAGCATCCTTGTAGGATATCGAATCATCATATGATTTCGATCTATCATCATTAGCCTCGATAAATTCGCATTTACCGGCTTATGATATAGCCTATTTGATCTACGAAAAATTCCTTTGTGTGTTCGACTTGCGTTCATCAACTCTTGATGAAGCCATGTCAACTTTCATCGGTACAATGTTCATTTTCAGATCTCGAACTCTTTCGAGATTTATTCTACTCCCACTAGCCCGCATAGAGATAAATGGCACCAAGTTCCAAACTTGTGCGCATCTAGTCCTCCTCCAAGAAGGCATCTCTTCGAGCCACGAAAATCTCATTTTCGTCGGGACGTTTTAACTAATACCCTTTAGTTTCCTTAAGGATAAACGAACAATTTCCAGATTTGGGATTGAGTTTAACCGAAACAAATTTCGAAATACACTCACATCCTCAAATCTGTACAAGTGACAACTTCGGAACCATTCCGATCCATATCTCATATGGCGTCTTTTGTACCGATTAGAAGGTTTATGGTTCATATGTTATATGCAACCATTCATTAGTGCCGCTGTCTCAAGGGCGTATCCCCAAAACATTTTTGGGAGATCTTATTGACTCATCATTTATCGAACCATGTCCAACATGCGTTCATTTCCTCTTTTCGGACACATCTCAATGTTCCAAATGAAGACAATCGTGAAACGATTCCACAATCATAAATGATCATCAATATTCATAACTCAAATATCGCATCTTCGATCCTATCGAAAGGTCTAGCTCAAATTCTCGCCTTCTCGATCCTATCGAAAAGCTTTGATTTTCTTGCTTAGTTGATTTCTTATTTCGTTTTGAAACTCTATGAACCTTTCAAAAGTCTCCGTTTCGGTACGCATTAAATAGATATTTTCATATCTACTTTAACCGTCCATAAACATAACAAAATATCGATAGCCTCCTCTTGCCTCGGAACTTATCGGAACATTTACATTTAAATGTAATTTCCAATAATTCGTTGGATCTTTCTCCAACCTTTGGAGAATGATGCCCTTTGTCGTCTTTCCTAATAAATAAGTATCGCATTAATCAATCGAATCTAATTCGAATGATTCTAGCAATCCATCATATGGAATCTAGTTACGCGAATCTTGTTTATATGGCCAAGACGGCAATGCCAAAAGAAGCAATCAACCTCTTGGTTTAATCCTCCTCGGATTTCACCATTCTTTGAGTCATTAGTTTGAACAACTCCTTGTCCGAACTTTCTGTTTTGGAAAACATTTTCCCAAAATACCCTTAGACATACATTTCTTTCGATCCCTTCTTTGAATTACAAGGACATCCACGTATCTATATACATTGGATTCCTCGGATACTCCGAGCATCTCCAATTCAATTTTAAATCACATCTCATGCAATTTCGGGATCGACTTATCTATCGAATGCATATGATATTCGGTCACGACGATCAAATCTCGTACCATCAACACACGAGTGTTAATCAAAGACCCATAAGGCGTCTCAAAATTAACCTACTCTTTGAGCCGCATCGAACCATTCAACGCACTCTAGCTCTTGAAACTATTTCATGAGCGTTGTGTTTTACTTTCATATACACCCGAATTCTCAAAACAATTTTGAGAAATTTGCGTCTATACATGCCACCACAAGGCACGTAATATCGTTCGATTCCTTCTTAAAGTTTATCGAACCCGGCTTTCTCTAAAGCCAATGCCTCGAGCCCCGAATCTACCATTTCCGTGTCCAACACGTTCCTTTAAGTCTAAAGAACTATTCTTTAACTATCAAGGTTAATCATGGTAATTCCGGCCCAAAAGCTATCTATCATATCGATCTCTACGATATATTTGGTGTTGCTTGAAAACATAATTCTAAACGGATGATGAAGATTAATTCCTAACCGTGCGTACTTAATCTATATGCTTATATGATAATTATATGATAGTGTTATTTTATCGAATCGATAACCCTCATACCGATACGGGACTCCAAGTCCATAACACTCAAGATCCATATATCACGATCCTCCCATAAGTTGCTTTGGCAGACGAATGGGATCTCGCTATTTAGGTAGGATTATATCCAATCGCATCCAATGCGACTCTTGAACCTTTATAGGATTTCGGTGATGAATCGTATCCAATACAATCCCAGTTCCGTGTGTGCATCCTATCTATGCCCCGAACTTCCAATCAAGTCGGCTTTGGCCTCAACCCTTACTGGCTTGAACGGTTAAGTCACAACCATACTCAGCGTATCGTTCAAATAAACTACTAATAAGTCGGCTTTGGCCTTAACCCTTATCAGTCCCTATTTAACGCTTGCCACCCCGTCGATGACTACAATAACCCATGTCGGCTTTGGCCTTAACCCATGTGAGACGTAGTACCGATCATAGTGGTTGTGAATATGGAAGGCATTTCCATGACTTAAATATTATGAGGGATCATGCCATTGCATGTTTCTAAATTCGTGACATAATCATATTATATCACTATCACAAGATTTGTAAATGCATATGATTTATTTAGGGAGATTAATTATTCTAAATAATTAATTATCTAATATGCTAGAATGTTTGATGCCGATCAAATCGATATAAAGAACTCAAAATTCCGAGCTTCGTAGCCAAAGTTATCGCGAAAACAAAAAACAGCATCCAGAGAAGGGTCCGTTATAACGGACTGCCCCATCCGTTGTAACGCAGGGGCCGTGGGGCGCGAGAAAACCTCGCCCGGGACGCGTCCGGGGCGCCAAAAACTGGCCCCGGGGCGGCAGAAAAACAGTTTTTCTGCACCCTTTCGGTATTTCATTAGAACGACACTAATACTTCGCTCAAATGAAATATATTACAACATGAAAGTTCTAGATAATCTCATTATCTAACTAACCCAATTTGAACCATTCAAATCGGAATTTTCTACTGAAAGTTATACCAGTTTTAGTAAAATACGAACAAATGAAAAGGTAAGTTTATCCAATAGACACCTTTTCAACCAGAAAACTACAGACACCTTTTCAGTATTCTGTTGAAACAAAAATATTAAATTGTTCCAACCGACTTTGAACGTGAACGAAAGTTCTAGATAATCGTATTATCTAACTAACCCAATTGGATTGGACTCAATTGGATTTTCTATGCGACATATACGGACGTTTTAGTCTCTGTATGTCAAACAGTCGCACCCTTTCAGTATTCCATAAAAACGACACTGATAATTCGTTCAAATGGAAAAACTTTCTGTATCAAAGTCATAGATAATCCCATTATCTAACTACGCCAATTTGATCCAATCAATTTGGAGTTTACCACTGAAAATTATCTTAGTTTTACTTACTGTTTCGTATTCTAATTTTCTGCAGATTTTGCCGTTTCGTCCGTTTTCGCTCGTTTCCAAAACGATAAATCATGAAACTTTTTCATGATCATTCCTAGATACTCTCAATCAACTTTTGATCGATCTCTAGCGAATTCCACTTGTGATTTTAACGGAATTTGACTTTCTCTATATGTAACATCATGCAAACGGGTACGAACTTTGATAACCCGTGCGTATATCTAATATACGACTATGATTCGACCCTCGAATCGATGGCGATCGCTCTGATACCACTGATGGAGAATATCCTCGACCCCGGGCCCGCGCAGCGGAATGAAGGCCCGGTCCGATTCCCCGATTCCCGAGATCACGCCATGACTTCGAGGGTACGATGCGAATAGAAGGATAGATCTATACCAGCGTGAAATTGATCACGCACGAAGGGTTGATCGCCGCCTTCTATCTCCTGTCACGTTGGTGACAATCCGCGCGTCCCATACCACGCGTCTTTCACCGTTCGTTGACCGTCTTCTCACTCCTTGAATCGATCACAATCCAAGAGCCACAATTGTCGCTCCTCTACTTGTATCCACCGTGAGTCGCAAGATGTCGGTCGCGGATGCACCTGCCTAGACGATGCACCGGCGAACTTGCTCGATCTAATCGATTCTCTATTACTCGAGAAACTCCTTTCTCGATTTCTCTCTCTTCGCACCCTTTCACTCACTAAAGATCAAATCTGAATTTGCTCTTTTTCTTGTGTATATTGGGCAGAATAATCACTTGCTTAGAATGATTCAACTGATTGAATTGCTTAGTGAAGATGAGAGAGAAAATCCTATTTATACCTAAATAGGATAAGGATTAGCCAAAAGGCATGTATATCCAATATACACCCTTTCACACAGAAAACTGTATGAACCTGTTCAGTATTCTGTCCAGACGAAATTGATAAATTTCTCTGACAGAAAATCAACCAACACGAAAGTTGTAGATAATCTTATTAGCTACACAACCCAATTTGGCCCAGCCCAATTGGAGTTCGTATGCAAAAGTTATGACTGTTTTACTAACTGTATGTCATACTGTTGCACCCTTTCGGTATTTCACATAAACGACACTAATACTTCGTTCATATGAAATATATTTCTACATGAAGGTTATAGATAATCTAATTATCTATATAACCCAATTTGAACCATTCAAATCGGATTTTCCCACTGACAGTTATGGCCACGAATGTACGACTACATTCGTTTATCCTTGTGTACACTTTTACGGTTGATCCTGAAACTGTATTTCCTTCAGCGGATCCAAACGAAACCGAACCAAGAACAAATGAAATTGCGGATCGGGTTGAACAAAATCTCTTATTAGATCAACATGGATCCAATATAGAGATGATGATGGCTAGGAATGGTGAGGTACCTATGGAGCCGAAAATAGTACAAGGAGGATGTGAAGGTGATGAGATGAATGATATGAGGGAGGATGTGATGGGAGCATTAAATGAGGACATTAATGGGGGCATTAAAGATGAAAGAGAAAAGATGATGGGATACATCCCTAGGGAAGATGAAGGAAAGGACAAGGAGGAAAAGGTGAAAGGAATGATGGAAAAAGAGAAACCAAATGCTAAACAACCCCCTACACGTGCAAAAAGTGATGACAAAGAGAAGAGTGCAATGTCATACGACAAATCCTACGGGCCCAACAAAATGAACCCCAAAGATACAAATAAATCATCTTGCTCCTACAAAAATAGATACATATACCCCAAAAATGCCTTCATTAAAACACCCGTTCTAAAACACTCAAATCTAGCAATAAGCAAATCAAATAGAGAAAAGAAAATAACCACCTTTTTTGATGGTACGAAACCAACCGAGAAAAAAATATATATCAAAAACTAGAAATACAATGATACAAAAAAGGCAAGAATAAAACTAGGAAAAATATCTTAGAATCACTAAAAGAAGAAAAAAAACACTTTAAAAAATTAGAAAACTTGACTATAAATGAAATTCGAACTCTATGCGGCCTCAAACCAATAGAAATAGACGTGTTACACCAAACCGAAAAAATTAAAGCCACAATTATCCAAGATTTAAACGAGTTAGGGAGAGCAAGTAATACACAAATCGAGAAAGTAATAAATGAAGAAACCCAAACCGAGCCCAAAAAAAAGATGTACAAACCGAGCCCAATAACCTAATTAGAACACCCCATGAATTAATAACCCGAAGCCCAAAACAAAATAAAGACCCACACAAAAACCAAAAAATAATTGGCACTTGCTCACTAAAAATAAACCAAAAAAATAGTAATCTAGAAAAAGATACTAACTATTGTGGGTTTTTATCTCTAGGAAAAAGAGAAATTGAAAGAAGCGGGCCACCCGCGGAAAGGGAGCAACAAGGAGAGAATGGCGACGATGCCATGTCCGAGAACTAGGCCGACTCCAAAAAAGGGCCTTTTAAAGATTAGATATTTTGTTAAGCAATGTTTGTAAAACTATTTAACTCTATCTCGATTTTGTGTTGGAATGTTAGAGGCCTCGGCAACCATGAAAAATGTAAGGTTGTCAAGGACTCGGTGAGAGACGCTAATTGCAACATTGTGTGTATGCAAGAAACTAAATTAGAAAATCCATCTTTTTTTTATATGAAAAAAATTTGCCTCGCAAGATTTACAAACGCATCTTTTAAGAATTCGGATGGGTCTCGTGGAGGCCAAATGACGGCAACAACAAACGCATTCACAACTCAAGGCACATTACCTTCAATTTTTTGCTTGAACACCATAATAAAATCTCAAAACAACTTCACCTTCTTATTAACAAATGTCTACGGCCCAACAAGTAACGATCTTAGAACAACTTTCCTAGCCGAAATAAATATCATTAGAACAAACTACAATGGGCCGTGGATAATAATACGTGATTTTAACCTTACAAGAGCAAGAAGCGAAACAACCGGTGTAGGTCATGATCCTTTTCTCGTGCTAGAATTTAACCATCTTATAGACCAACTAAATATAATAGAAGTCCCACTACACGGAAGAAAATTTACGTGGTCTAACGGAAGACAAACCACAACCTTATCCAAATTAGATAGAGATTTTATCTCCCATGAATTTTTAAACTACAATATCATACCTTCTCTCATAGACCTATCAACAACAACTTTCGATCATGCCCCACTAAAATTAATGTTGTCCAAGGAAAATAGACAACAACACAAACCGAAAAAACTAGAGAGATTTTGGTTACAACATAATGATATAACAAAGGAATTCCAAATTTTTTGGAGCGCACAACCGCCAACATTAAACAACTCGGCCAAAACCCTTTTATTCAAGCTAAACAAGGTAAAAATGGGCTAACAAAATGGGCAAAAGGGGCTTTCAAGAAAAATAACGAACAACTAAATAACGCAAAAGAGGTTGTGAGACACCTAGACATAAAAGAGGAAGGAAACCCACTAGATGAAATAGAAAGGAAATTAAGAATAGAAATAAAAGAACTAATATATACCCTAACATCGAATCAAGAAACGAAGTGGCAACAAAGAGCATCTTGCACATGGCTCAAATTAGGAGATAAAACACTAAATACTTCCATGCAATAGCAACGGTCAAAATATTTACCAATGCTATACCATCAATAACTCAAGGAGATAACATAACTACCGATAAAAGGGAAATATTGAAACTTTTCAAAGAACATTATTCGGAAATACTCGGATCCAAAAGAGAGAATGAACCAAATTTTAACCTACAAATTCTATTAAATCCCGCAAGAAACAACATAGACCTATCAACCCTAACAAATGTTTTTGCGGAACTTGAAGTACAAATGGTAATAAATGAGCTAAAAAAAGGAAAAGCATCCGGACCGGATGGAATTCCGGCGGAATACATAACACAAATGTGGCCCGAAATGAGAAAAGAAATCATGAACTTAGTAAACGATTTCTACGACAATAAATTAGACCTATGGCGTTTAAACATGGCAACTATTACGCTAGTCCCGAAAAAAGAAAACCCGACCTCGGTAGAAGATTTTAGACCCATAAGCGTGCTATCGATACCAATCAAAATAATAACCAAACTACTAGCAACATGATTAAAGCCATTATTACCATCACTCATACACCATAACCAAACGGCTTTCTTAAAGGAAAGGGCAATTACGGAAACGTTCGTTGTGGCTAGAGAACTACACCAATTCTATAAAGAAAATAAAATACCAACCGTGATGCTCAAAATTGACTTCAAAAAAGCTTTTGACACGGTATCATGGCAATTTATCCTACGTTTGCTCAAAGCGAAAAAATTCCCGGACAAATGGATACTTTGGATCCACAGCATTTTCATTTCATCGAGCTCGAATTTAAAAGCTAATGGGTTATTCTCGGACTTTTTCTTCCATCAAAGAGGACTAAGACAAAGAGACCCACTATCACCATTATTGTTTCACATAGCCGTAGATGTCTTACAAGACCTAATATGGAAAATTGACCCCCTCCTACAAAAATCAACAACACTACCCACCCAAGTATTACAATTTGCTGATGACACGGTAATTTTCGTTGAAGCACACGCGAACAACCTTAAAATAATAAAAGGAGCACTCCACTGTTTTTCTGAGATAACCGGTCTACAAATTAACGAAACGAAAATCTCATTTACACCAATAGCGATACCGAATACACACCTAGAAGTAATACAAAGAATTATTATATTATATATGAAAGACAAGAACTCCGAATTAAATATCTAGGACTACTCCAATCAGCTAATAAACCAAAGGAAAATTCACTATTGGAATTAATTAGAAAAATTCAAAAAAGAATTGGTTCGTGGAAAAGAAAGTTCTTAACAACAGGTGGTAGACTAACTCTATTAAAGGCAACGCTAAATGCAATCCCAACATACATCATGCAAACAATGAAACTACCAAAATGGTGCATAGATGAAATAGATAGATCACTCCGAGCTTTCATGTGGAAGGGAGGAGAGAAATGTATACCCGGAAATTGTCTTGTAAATTGAAAAACCGTATGCTTACCGACAAAAAATGGAGGACTAGGAATACAAGACATAGAGACAAAAAATAACGCTCTACTCTTAAAATGGTTATGCGAGTTAGATGAACACAACGGTAACATATGGGCGAGAACGTTAGCGGAAATCCATAACATAAACTCGGTGAAAGACCTTGAGGAAAAACAAGAGGTAACCTCATTCTTTCTCCGGCAATTACAAGATTTAATTCCAATCTATAAAATGGCAACAAAGACTAATACAAATGAAACCACCGAATGGAAATGGGATCCATCAGGAAAATTCTCGGCAAAATCGGCTTACGCCTTCATGATAAATCCCGGAATAGTCATCCCCTGACAAAGAATCACCTGGAAAATTAAGGCTCCGACAAAAGTCAATTTTTTCTTATGGCTAGCGATGCAGAACAAACTAAATACGGTGGATAGATTGGCAAAAATGGTTGGCCACACATAGACAAATGCACTCTGTGTGAAGCTAAACCTGAAACACGACACCATCTACTGGTCTCATGCACGTATACTCAGGCTGTCTGGAAATTAGCCGATAGAGTATCAAATAGTAACCATCCGACAATAATGCAAGGAACCCTATCAAACACCCTCAAATCGAATAGGAAAAAACAACTACCGAAAGGTAGGAAGGAATGGACCGCTAGATGGGCAAGCTTACTATGGAGAATATGGAAAGAACGAAATAAGAGAATTTTAAAATGGTGTTGAGCTAGAAGATCGAGTTAGGAATGGAATATTTTCCTTCCCTTTTTTGTTTGTTTTCCTTTCTTTTCATACATGAACATCACGTTCATGATTATTGTACATAATTTTCTTTTTTTCAATATATCAAAAGGCTCCGCCTTTTTTCTCAAAATAAAAACAATATATTATAAGTTGGTGCATGTATTAAATTACTGCCCCAATTCTATTATACGTTGGTGCATGCACTAAATTTATGTTAATTTGATAATAATTATGTTTAATAAAGATAAATATGATATTAACATAAATTATCGGTATATGATATATACCAATTATTTTCCCTTTTTAATATATCATATTATTTATAAAATCGAGAACGTTATTTATAATTTCTCTAGAATAAGCCAATGTATGTAATATACACTGTTTCAATTTTTAATATTCTTAAATTGTTACATGAACATAAAGCTGTTTGATACACAAAAAACAGAAACAATTAGTGAAAAAACAAAAATCACAGCTTGTAAGAATTGTATATGCCCCAAAAATAGAAACCATAACCTGTATCACAACAACACTCCTTTACATTCGAATTCTCGAACCAAATAATATTTCACAATTTGTTACCATTTTTGGTTCCTCACATCCCCCCTCCCTTCAACAAACCCTAATTCCCAAAAAAATACATAAAATCCTTCTCAAACCGAGTTGTCATATTCCTATTTGTATTCACGAAAATCTAAACCCTAATTTCATCTCACCCTCTTGCTCCTTTCAATCAAAGTTTCATCTTTCTCTCTCTCTCTCAACCTTTCCAGTTTCCACATTTTTCTCTTTCTCTTTAACAATGGGTTGTGGAGGCTCGAAAGCGGATGTTGCTACGACGTACACATTGACGAAAGCTGACAGCCCATCGACATCAGCCACGAGTACGACCACCGAGGTAACTTCCGTCGAAACCGGAAGCAAAAGCACCGAAACTCAAACTCAAAACCAGCAAAAAGCTGAAGACAAAATTACCGAGGTGAAGGAAGAAAAGGTGGTGGAATCTGAAAAGGTTGTTGAAGCACCAAAGGAAGAAGTAGTAGTTACTAAAACCGAAGAGGCTCCATTGGTGGAGTCAAAGAAAGAAGAAGGGGAGGCGAAAGAGGTTGTTGATCAAGTAGTGGAAGAGACCGTTTCAAAATCCGAGGATGTTGATGCAAAAGTAGAAAATAATGATGTGAAGGAAGAAGAAGAGACCGTTGAGACATTAGAGAAGAAAGAAGAATCTTCTCCCACTTTGGAAGAAGAGATCAAAGAAGGTAGGTTTAAATATTTTTGCATTTCAATTGATATTACGTATACGGTATTACCCCCCTACAAAAACCTGAATTCTTCACAAAAATAATTTCGAAACCACCAATTTTTGTTCTGCAAATAAATCAATTTCTTACTTGCTTTAATTGCATGATTTGAAAATTTACAGTTGAATCAGCCGAAAAGGTGATAGATGAGTCTGTACCAGCACCGGTTCAAGAGGAGACCATAGATGATTATGTACCAGTACCAGTTGAAGACGTGACCGCACCTGTTCAAGAGGAGACCGTAGATGATTCTGTACCGGTACCAGTTGAAGACGTGACCGCGGAGGTGGATGTTTCCGAGAAGAAAGAAGTAGAAGAGGAAGCAAGTCCAAGTGAGCCATCTGACAAGTGATCATAATCAATTGCTAAAGAGAGTTTGAGATTTGAAATTGAATTATTTTGTTTTGAAACTTCATTTACTTTGCATTGCTTGTGTAATCATGGTTGATTTATTATTCTTTGTTTGCTGATGATTGATATATAATGGACACTATTCCTTCTTGATTTATTATTTGTTACAATGTTATCAATTTTATTTGGATTTGTGGTTTAGATTGAGGAATGAATAACAAATTCAATAAAATATCACGGAAGGATAAATTGGATAATTGATACAAACCAAGAAAAGATGCACACACGAAAATATATAAATTCAAACTTAAAAATAAGGATGAAATTATGTCTACACTCATTACTCTTTAATTAATTATTTGTATATCGAGTAACTTCTCATGCAAACACACAATCTTTCAAAACAACACTTATCCCCTCCCCAAATACTTATCTTCCCACTAATCCTTTGAGAAAATTTGGAGAAGGGTCGCAGCTCTGCTTCCAAATATTATTTTCATAAATAATTAATATTTACAAAAAAAATTAAAGGTCTTTACCAAAAGAATTCTGATTCCTAAACTTATCAAATATTTTTGAGCGGTAGTATATATATATATATAATTATGTTAGTGTATTTTACGATAAAACTGTGAAATTATGTACCATAATTCTCCTAATTTTTATTGAAAATTTTCCACAATAACTTCCCTCTAAATTACGGTCCCCCATTGATACGGGACAAAATCCGCCACTTATTCTACCCCTGATCCTATCCGAACATTGACAAATAAACTGAGGAAAAAAAAAGTACAGAAAAATTACAATTTTGCCTGATCAGGCCCATTATTTCGACCCACACAAAACCCTGGCCTATCCTCTTCACATGAATTCTTGCTTATTTCACAGCCTCTTTCCAACCAACTTCCATTCGAACAGAATGAAAAGTATACTCTGCACCTTTCGTTCGGACGGAAAACTATTATGTTTGAACGGAAGTTGACCACGAAAATAACCTTCAAATTCACGAATAGATCATGACGAGACTGTAATCATTGTAATCATTTCAGTAAAACGGTTATTTTGACTTTGGTTCCGTTCACGAACCGAACCTGCCAGACTGAGGGGTAAAACGGTTATTTTGACTTTGGTTCCGTTCACGAACCCAACCTGCCAGACTGAGGGGTAAAACGGTTATTTTGACTTTGGTTCCGTTCACGAACCGAACCTGCCAGACTGAGGGGTAAAACGGTTATTTTGACTTTGGTTCCGTTCACGAACCGAATCTGCCAGACTGAGGGGTAAAACGGTTATTTTGACTTTGGTTACGTTCACGAACCGAACCTGCCAGACTGAGGGGTAAAACGGTTATTTTGCATTTGGTTCCGTTCACGAACCGAACCTGCCAGACTGAGGGGTAAAATGGTTATTTTGACTTTGGTTCCGTTCACGAACCGAATCTGCTAGACTGAGGGGTAAAACGGTTATTTTGACTTTGGTTCCGTTCACGAACCGAACCTGCCAGACTGAGGGGTAAAACGAACCTGCCAGACTGAGGGGTAAAACGAACCTGCCAGACTGAGGGGTAAAACGGTTATTTTGACTTTGGTTCCGTTCACGAACCGAACCTGCCAGACTGAGGGGTAAAACGGTTATTTTGACTTTGGTTCCGTTCACGAACCGAACCTGCCATACTGAGGGGTAAAACGGTAATTTTGACTTTGGTTCCGTTCACGAACCGAACCTGCCATACTGAGGGGTAAAACGGTTATTTTGACTTTGGTTCCGTTCACGAACCGAACCTGCCAGACTGAGGGGTAAAACGGTTATTTTGACTTTGGTTCCGTTCACGAACCGAACCTGCCAGACTGAGGGGTAAAACGGTTATTTTGACTTTGGTTCCGTTCACGAACCGAACCTGCCAGACTGAGGGGTAAAACGGTTATTTTGACTTTGGTTCCGTTCACGAACCGAACCTGCCAGACTGAGGGGTAAAACGGTTATTTTGACTTTGGTTCCGTTCACGAACCGAACCTGCCAGACTGAGGGGTAAAACTGTTATTTTGCCTTAGGTTCCGTTCACGAACCGAATCTGCCAGACTGAGGGGTAAAACGGTTATTTTGCCTTTGGTTCCGTTCACGAACCGAACTTGCCAGACTGAGGGGTAAAACGGTTATTTTGCCTTTCGTTCCGTTCACGAACCGAACTTGCCAGACTGAGGGGTAAAACGGTTATTTTGCCTTTGGTTCCGTTCACGAACCGAACATGCCAGACTGAGGGGTAAAACGGTTATTTTGACTTTCAGTAAAACAGCGATTATTTCAATAAAACGATTATTCGGTTTCGGGTCGGTTTCGAATTCGGGCCATTCGATTTCGATTCCATTTCGGATTCGGATCATTCGGTTTCGGTTTCGGATCCGGGTCCGGATCGTTAACTTTTCAACATTTATCGGTCCGGATCAGGTTCGGATTCGGACGGATCGGGTCATTTTTTCGGGTCGGGTCAAATTTTGCCAGCTCTAAGGGTAAATGTCTATCCTCATCCTTCTCGCTCACTCATCTCTAACAATCAATTTCTTGCAAAATCTTAAGTGAAATCCTAGTCATATTCTTGAGCTTGTTAAATTTAGATCTTAGTTCAACCCTCAAAATTTTCACAATCTTTAAACAAATCCAAACGTGACCGATTGTTAGGTTAGATCGATTCGATATCGATATAAATATGTAAATCAATATCGGAAATCTTATAATTATTCATTTGGAAAAGGTTCTTGTCAGACATTTCCCCGTTGGTAAGTGTGGCATTTCCGTCCGTAGCATTAGTGTTGCCTGTGTTGCTTTCCCCACAACAAATTATCTGAACATGGTTGACACAACAAAAGAAAAATAACATTACAAAAACAACATTCTGTATGGCAGTTTCGCAGAAACAACCTCAAAAAGGGGCTATTTAGCTACACTGTAAAAAATACTAAATTTCCGCATCTGCAAAATTTTAGTCCCATAAAAGTAAAAACCTACCACAACATAAACATTTCTCTCAGTTTCATGTATCTCCGAGTATATTTTTATTAACCAAAAAAACCATCGTAACAAAAAAAAAAATTAATGTCAAAAAGATTCAAAAGAGCAAGATTAATGGTGCTGAGAATAATTTAGAGAAATTTGTCCCTTGCAAGCCGTTGCAAATGATAATTAACTGTCTTTGCTGGATTTTTCGGCTTTCCTTTCTGCAATATATATGTCGAAAATATTAGATGCAAATACGGCACGATTTTGGGTTTATTTGCAAAAAAACGAGATTGTACCTGAGCTTCAGTACAAGCGAGAAGAAGATCCTTGAATTTGAGACACTTGTCATCATTATGTTTGTTTAGAGAGAGACACCCAAGAAACGAGACCATTTCTTTCATACATGGTTTCACACCCGCCCCGAATTTTTTAGGGTTTATGTACAAACCCCCTGCCTTTCTGCCCATTCTATATTACCGACAAAGGAGAGAAAAAAAGTTAAAAATGGGTACTATTTCTCTAATTACTCCTATTTAGTTGGGTTACATATGTTATGTCACGAAAAGATACGTGATTAAGTCACAATTTTCATTTTCATGTAAATTATTGTTTACTTAAACCCTTTATTAGTATGTATAGTTCGGTGGAATACAAGATTTGCACTGTAATAATAGCTGAAAACTAGAATTTCACAGGGTGCAAATTGCAAATTTGTGAAAGTATAGGGTATAATTTCGCAATAAACTTCGAATTTGTGACCTATCAGCCTAGATTATGTACAAAGAGGAAACCTAATTAAGCAGAAATGACTCTGAGGTGAAAGGAACAGGACAAAAGGAGCACAAAAGAGGAAAATACACATTAAAAGGGGTAAAAAAACACAGTGATGAAAAATCATAAACCAAAGCAAAAACAGAATAGGAAAAAAGAGACCTCACGAAAGGGGTTAATGGAGGAAATGGAGATGCTTCCGAGTCACCGGTGGCAAAGCAAACGTCAAGTAGCCGTCGCGACTCACTAAAAAAACGACGCACAAGGTGAGAAAAGGGCCGGATCCAGAGAGATCTGGGAAGAGAGAGAGAGAAAGAACCAGAAGATATAAAAAGCCCTAAGCTGAAGGGGTTTATATGTGGGACTTCAATTCCGGTTTTTTTTTTCTTTTCCAGTTTTTTGTTTCCCAGATTTGTAGATATTAAGGAAGAATAATTTGTAAATAAACCTCTTTATTAATCTGATGATTTTCATCCAGTAGAGCTTACAGCTATTATTTTCAAAGAAAATAATAATGACTATGACGATTGAATGAGATAGTCGACAAAAACTTGAGATTGTATTTGAATTTGTGCGTACATGAAGAAGAGAGTTCCTTCTACTAAGACGTCGAAGGTCGAAAACGAACCGTGCTTATTTCGACCTTAAACGTAGTCCATAGCCCAAACCCTATATCTCGAGAATTACCATATTTAGAATTCTCAGGTTTATTATAACTCGAGATTTAAAGTATTTTTTGAACAAAAATGAGTTCTTCATCCCACATTCGTCCTTCCTTTATAAAGAATGAGTTTTACATGCATGTTTTGAAAATTAATAATTATTTTATGTGTGTCATTTGGTTCGAGTTTTGAAAAATGTTTTGAAATAAAAATGTCAGAAAATTTTACATATTATTTTATTTTAAGATAAATTATATTATCATGTTTAGTTTAGTTGGAACATTTATTTTCTTCATCACAAATAAAAAATTGCATGTTTCACAATATTCTATATCACCAAAATTAGCATAATAATACCACACTATTACTATTTACTTAGAATATTATAAAGTATTGTAATTCTTGTAATATAAAAGTACAATATCAATAGTCGTCGCATTAAGGTAAAACAGAATAATTTAATGCAACAAAATGCACGTTTTTTTTTTTTGAAAAAAAAAATAGCATCAATTAAAACCAAGATAACAAAAATTTAGTTTCAAAATTAAAATGGACCTCCCTTTAATTTTTGCGGAGAGCCTAAAAAACGATTAAGCCGCCTACCTACGTACATTATATTTCCTATATTTTGTAAGGATATTTATGATATTTTCAGTTTTGTAGTATATTTTATAAGGATATTTATGATATTTTCAATTTTGTAGGGGTACCAACACCAATTACCACGATGTACAGGACATTTTTTTAGGAAAATTATACTATACACCGTTTTAAAAGGATATTGTGGATATTTTAGCAATTAATTACATTTTTAAAAGAATGTACCATAAAACTTATCTTTTAGGAACAATATTTCTCTAAATGAACAATAAATATTTTTTATTTAGCCTAACATTAATTGATAAATGCAATTGAGACCTTATCTTAATGATAATTATTCAAAATATACTTGAAAAAAAATGTATCATAAGAAAAAAAATATATGATAGAAGCCTTTTTTTTAAGAAAAAAAAAGAACATATGAAACTGCACCAAAGATTAATGGATAACTAGGAAAATATTCGTGTCACGTGACGAGCATGTTAATTATGTTTTTTTTATTGTAATACAAAATACACATTGTATGATAATATTAATAACATCATCTTAAATTAAATTATGAAAAACGGTATATACAAACTATGATAATATGGATGTCAAAATAAAAAGAAAATTCAAAAGAATATATTTTATTAATTTTTAAAATTAAATTTCAAAAATAATACTAATATAATATTATATATTAAGTTATTAATATTTCATATAAAAAAAAAAATCTTTGTACTCACATTTGATCATGTAATATTATGTGAAATGATAAACAATTGAATATATTTAGTCTAACACGAAACTGACTAATAATAATAGTTCACGTTATTAATGTATGCTGATTTTATTTTCGCTTAAAACATGACGTAAAGTAATGATACATAAATGATTATAACGAAAATATGATTAAAAAAAAATCAATAATTAACGAATGGTCTAAATTTCGACACATAACATAATCTAATGATTGAAATGAATGTGATGACATGGCATAAGAAAATTACACAACGTCCAAAATAAAAATATGAAAAAATCATGTGACAAAACCATAACCAAATATGATCCGGGTGAAAAAACAATCCGACCCGATTTATTTTAGTCAACCTAATAACGGGTCTTGGATCATGAGGCCCATAACTCTATTTTATTTTCTCTATTCTTCTTTTTTCTTTCCTTTTGGTTTTTCCCCGACTGAAAGCTCCGGGTCGGTTTCTTTGAAATTCAGAAAAATAGAAGAGTAGTAGTAGTGTTTTTATTCCGAAAATTAATCATGAGCTCGATTCAAATTCCATATGACTTAGCGCTTACAATTGTTTCTTTGCTCGAGGTACTACTCTTTTTTCGTAATTATATTTCGGGTTGTATGGAATTTAGGTTTTGATTCCCAATTTGTACGAAATAAAATGAATTTTGCGTTTTATTGCATAAGTAGGGTTTTTTGGATGGATGACTATGATTAAAGAGGACCAATTAGGGTGACATATGATGACATGAACTGATAATCAAATTTTGGAATCCAAATTTAGAAAAAGGGGGGAAATAGTAATTTACTAATTTTAATTAGGGAATTGTATCGAGTAATTTAAAAAGGTCACAAATTTAAGTAGAGTGAAAAAAAATCTGATTTCCCAAAGATTTTTGTAAAAGTATGTTTCTTCTGGCCTAATAAATTAATTATGAAAATTAATACTGTACTGGCATTTATTTTCTGAAATCAGAATTGGAATTTTGTAATTAGTTTTCCCAGTCCCAGTAAATTATTGATTTTCATAATTATTTCCTGAAATCACACCTCCTTGAAAAAATAATTTCTCTTCTTGTCCTTGAATTTCATAAAATTGCTCCTAATTCTAGAAATTTTATCTACTTGTGGTACTGAAAAGGCAAAGGACGTGTGTTCGCTTGGTGCCTGCTCTCACTTTTGGCATGATATATGCTCTTATGATTCTGTATGGAATGATCTTTACCAGCATAGGTGGCCCCGTGCTGATGTGGCATCACTAAATCCCGCCACCTGTACCAATTCTGCGGTAAATAGTTTAACACGTCATCTTCGTACTTTTACATTTCACCCTCTCAAGAAGATGTATGTGTTTATCGTGTACAGGGATGGAAGAACTTATATGTTCAAAACCACCAAAAAGTCGCATACGAAATCTTCTGTTTTGTTTACGCCATGCCGCCCGATTCCCTCGAAGCAACCACTTATTTGTGTGCGATCCAACATTTGGAGAAATGTAAACTCGAATTCCAAGATGTTTGTCTTTTTCTCTTCAAAAGAAATCTCAGCGTGCTCTTCAATCTGATTGGCTTGCATTATTGCATCGATCATCTACACGTACCGGTACATTTTCTTTGATATAATGATAACAATAATAATATACAAATATTAGTAAAATATAAGGTTCTTTTAAAAAAAATGTAGCCTAGTGAAGTGAAGAGAGCGTTGATAAACTGTCAAGTGGCGGACAGAGAGGTGCGCATAAATTGGTCCAAAATTGGGCTTTGGGCATACGGGTTTCGGTTACGAGACGAGAATGCTAGCAGAAAGCTATCCCTTGTTGAACTGACCACAACGAATGAGGGACCGTTGCTTGTCATGCTTAACCGCGGTGCTGTTCATGAAGTGGTTCGCATCCAAATTACGTCAGTTAAACCATGAGAAAATAAAGAAGCAAAACTATCGAAATTGGGCATGTAAGATAAGAAGTGTCTTGTAAATTATGTATGTGTTATGAATACTTAGCAAATATGTATACCTTGTAAAGATAAGAAGTGTCTTGTAAATTATGTATGTGTTATGAATACTTAGCAAATATGTATACCTTGTAAAGATAAGAAGTGTCTTGTAAATTATGTATGTGTTATGAATACTTAGCAAATATGTATACCTTGTAAAGATAAGAAGTGTCTTGTAAATTATGTATGTGTATGTGTGTATACTTGTAAATATGAAAAATAAAGTGTTGGTTAAATAAAAAAAATAATCAGGATTGTGGACCTGCAAAGTTATTATTTAATAAAACATTTTTTTGCGTGAAGCTCTTAGGATATGTTTGGTGTGCAAATTTTGGAATTTGATTTGGTAATAAATTGCAAATTAGCAATGTCAGTTAGGTAATTGATTGAAGAAATTTGCATAATTGCATCAGGGTACTTGTATTCATCATCTATTTTTGTCAATAAACTACACAACCTGCTAAATTCGTCCATGATTTAATTAGGAACGTAATTGTGTTAATTACATTCCTAATTAATTCATGCCGGGTAATTGGGGGATGAATTTGGCGGGTTGTAGTATTTTCTCTATTTTTCTAGTTGGTAAATTCATTCAAATAGTAGCCCAGATTTCATAACTAAACCAGAGTTGAAACAAAAAGAACTGAGATTTATTTATAAATCACATCTTATATATATAAATTGAACCAATTTATTACAAGAAAAATCAGAAAGAGAAAAGGAAAACCAATTGCCCAAATTAATGATCTGCAACAAATCGACTCCGAATCAACAGCGAGGATAAACAGTCACGACTCGACGTCTAGGTGGAGTGCAAACAACCATCAAAACCAAGGCAATCACAAGAGCTACCAAGAGACCCAACATGCTGAATCCCCCCTCATCCTCTTCCTCGGAGGAGCAGCACAATTTGCCCATGAATTCGAGATCGAAAGAGATGGGTTTGAGAAAGAGAGAAAGAAGAGAACTTTTTGAATGTTTGGATTGGTTATGAAATTCTTTTGAGTGAAAGGGGAGAGATGGGTAGTGACAGTAGTTCAGCGATCACCATCAGTTCCACTTCCCTCCATACATAGTCAGTATTCTCTGTTATTTGTCCAATTGCAAATATTGAAATTATTTTATCTTTTTACGTGTGATATGAAAATTATCACTACATTTCACATGCTAATTGATATATTGACAATTAATGATAAATAAATAAAAAATGTGTAAAATTGGAACCATTTACGTGTTACATCAAATTCATTTATTATATACTCATTTAATGCATATTCATGTGTTAAACATGATTCATTTACTTATTTATCACATACTTATTTGATATTGTATTTAATACTAAATAATAAATTGTCAACTCGTCAATACAATGATTGTGAGATTATAATGATAATACTAATACAGCTTGGCAATTTTTGTTTTTTTTTTAAAAAATTCTAAAGAATTCACCACCCATCCACCCATCTAAACAATTATATTAGTCAAAGAATATTTATTTACACGTACTTATCTATTTTTATTTTTATAATATGTTTTAAAAATTTCTATGTCTATGTCCAAAAATTAAACTAAGATTCAAAACAACCCAACATTTTCCTACACTCGGTTCACATCGTTTTCCAACCTATCATATAATTGTTTGTCTTTTTACGCACTTTTCTCTTTGATTTCTTTGTCGTTCCAATGCATTATCATCGTAATCTTTCTCTCTTGCAATCGCCTTCTTCTTCTTCTTCTTCTTCTCCTTCTCTCATATACATAATTTAATCTTACACTTTCTATTAAAATAGTTTAATCACACACACGCGCGCGCTCGCACGGGCACACACACAGGCGGATCCGGGGGAGCCCTCCTTATGAATCGAAAATCAAAATAATATCCATTGAAGAAAATAATTTTGCTTGTTAGAAAAATAATAATTACAATAAAATTGTTTATATTTCACAAAGATTTGAATAGTGTATTAATAAAATTTATGTTTAGAAATTGAGAGGTCTCAAGTTTGAAACCCTCAAGTTACATAGTCATTTTTTTGTCTAGAGTGGTTATCTATAGTTTTACCAAAATATCCCTCTTCACTCTACTATGTATTTAAATCATTACATTTCGTCAATTTATTCTTCCTTATTTTTTTTCTTAAATTAGTACTACAAAAGTATATAAAATATCAGTAATTAAAATAAATAAAATATAACGCTAATATTTTGAGATTACTCATAAACCAACAATATTATTCATATATTAAAAACAAATTACATTTAGTAAGCACTCTATTTTTATGTACTAAATTAAAGAAAAATAAATCTAACAAATTAAAACAATAATTATGTTTCTAGTACATATCATAATTAAAAAAGAGTATTTTGATAAAAAAAAATACAAATAATAGTTCTAGCCGAAGTAATATTAGATTCAGAAATAACAATATTCATCTTCAAATTAACAATTTGGTTACCAACTTGTGAGATGAGCACATCTTTTCAACAAACTTATGAATTGCAGAATTTTGAAATTTGGATAAACTGCAGATATAAACTCTTCTTCGATTGGTTTGTTGATCCTTTGTTCGCTTTCTTTATTTCCTTTTAAGAGGACTCGACTACAAAAGGGCAAAAGTCGCCTCAATCTTCAATTGTTCGATGAGAGTTGTCCCAATTCGTGTGGTTATCTTGTTTAGGGAGGTCTATATAAAGGCCTCGAGCAGTCAAGCAAGCAAATTTTCTCAGGTAGTCATCCACTACAACATGAGCTATACAGCCTATACTATGATAGTACAGATTGTGATTTTAATCACCGACTCTCTAACCTAATAATTGTCCATGAGCTCATAATATTAATACATATATCAGTAGTTCTAGAATTCATAAATTTAAATTAACTAATGAAAATTTTAAATTAGATAGCGCTATATTTAAAATTGTTATTTCTTCGTCAACGTATTTTTACTAAAATTATGAAAATATCCTTCCTTGTTATAATATGTATGATCAACAAATAATTCATTAATTGACCAAACATATATGTATTAAATTAGCATTGCAACAAACACAAATGATTACCTACCACTAATAGAGAATGTCCAAAACCGAATAGCCCAATGGAAAGGCAAGCTACTATCACTTGGGGGTAGAATAACCCTCATAAAAGCAACGCTAAACTCAATACCCGTATACACAATGCAAGCCATGAAGTTACCAAAATGGGTGACAAGAAAAATTGAGATGCTTATAAGGGCATTTCTATGGTGTGGAGCGGATAAACTCAATCCGGGAAAGAGCCTAATTAATTGGAAAACGGTATGTCTCCCAAAGATGAATGGAGGCCTATGACTCCCTTGCATAGAAACATTCAACAAGGCTCTATTATTGAAATTTCTATGGAAAATAGACAACGACCAAGACAACATATGGGCAACATACATAGGCAAGATGTATGACATACAAATAACGAGTCAAATAGAAGGCCATCCGGAGTATAAGATATCTCCCTTCCTAAAAGAATTAAGAAAACTCTTGCCGACCTACGAAGTTTTCACGACAAGGGATCCAATTACTAACAACATAGAATGGAAATGGGAAGCATCCAAACAATTCACGACAAAATCGGCATATGAAATCCTCCACTATTCGGGAATTAGCAACCCGTGGCAAAAACAATGTTGGGGCACGAGAGCGCCTCTTAAAGTGAGGGTTTTTGTGTGGTTAATGTTACATGGAAGGATAAACACGGCGGACCTATTGCAACGTAAAGGGTGGCCACATATAGACATATGCCAACTATGCAAAAGAGAACAAGAAACGGTGGATCACCTATTTGTACAATGTACTTACACCAAGTCCGTATGGAGGCTTTGCAAGAGCCTACATAACATTCCCGTCATTATTACTGGGGGACGCTCTACAATTCAAGCTTGGAACGAAGCTAGAGCAAAGATATCCAAAGATGAAC
This sequence comes from Luzula sylvatica, assembly GCA_946800325.1. Classification (NCBI taxonomy): domain Eukaryota; kingdom Viridiplantae; phylum Streptophyta; class Magnoliopsida; order Poales; family Juncaceae; genus Luzula; species Luzula sylvatica. The sequence goes on from OX326960.1 coordinate 43,506,539, forward strand.
GGAAGGGGTGGGACATCCTGTGGATGTCGATAGTATGGCTCATATGGAAAGAAAGAAATGCTCGTGTATTTCGGAATAACAAGTCGGGCTCAAGAATGACGGCGACAAGGGCAATCCAAGAGGCGACGGAGTGGATTAGGATCGCAAACTAGGAACAAGGAATTAGAATTAGCTTGTTTTTGAAGTTTTCTTACTTTATTGTAATCCTTTGTAAATAACTATTTTTTCATATATGAAAATCACAAGGTAGGCAACCGCCTTCCTATTTCAAAAAAAAACAGACACAAATGATTATTAATGTAAAGAGATCGACCAATGCACTTCATGAACATAGGTGATATTGGATTTTGGACAATTCGAGATCTATGTTGAGAACATATCCCTTAATTATTATTAAAAACAAAAAAACCATTTAATTGTTCTTGCATTGTTGATCGAAGATAGTTCTTCATCAACTTTAGTTTTGAAAAATTCCTTTCTTCCGAGACAACGGTCACCGATATCGTCAAAAGGACTCTAAAATCCAGAGGCGGCTCAACCACGTAGGCGGTCTAGGCAACATACTAGAGCCCAAATGGAAAGGTAGGCCCACAAAATACAAACTTTAAAGATAGGAAAAATAATATAAAGAACAAAGAAAAATATAATTATATTAGACAACACAAAAGTTCTTGTCATGTTCTTCTTCTCAATGTACTCTTTGCACTTCGCTTTCCAAATTCTTATCATATTATTCAAGAGCCTATCATTATATTGCTTCCTCAAATTATTCTTCTTCTTTATTTTAATCTTTTTTAATCAATTTGCTCCATAATTATCTCGTTAGTTTTTATTAATTTGTCTTCAAATTATCCTGATTTAGTTTTCTTTTGTTTTAGCATTTTATAGTTATCTTGTGTCCTTTTAAATCAACGTCTCTCTCTCATAATCAATTTCTTGTTCTAAATTAAAATTAGAAGTTAAAGTGGAAAATCTCCCTGTTATACTGTGTTATTTCTTTTAAACATATCTAGATTTATTTGTTTATAGAATCATATCCATGTATCTTGTTTTATTTTGAAAGACAATTTTGAAAAAACGAGATAATATGAGGTGACCCATTATCTTAATTTTTTTTTGTTTTTTTCTGTGCTTATATAAGTCTCAAGTTTTCTGAAGTGTTTTTAATTTCTAAAATATATGAATAAAAGTTTTTTTTTAAATTACAAGTTAGATGAAATAAACTTTTAACATAATTATGTTTACAAACAATGTAACCAAAATTCAATTTTTATTTACTTCGCCGAGAGCCTCCATCACGGTTGAGCCGCCCCTGCTAAAATCATTCCAAGTTTTTGCGTGCTTCAAAAAATTAAGCACTTCAATTGATTTTTTTATTTCTTTTAGCAACACAATTTTCAAACATTTCAACTCCACGTACAAATCATTCCATCAACATCCGAAACTCCGTCGTGTTTCAAAGTTCTTCAAGATTAACGCAGTAGTTCTTCAAACTTTCCTCACTTGAACACATCTTTTCCAAATCGAACAAAAAGCCAAAAGTTTTATGATATTCTTCGAATTGCTTGAATCTAGAGTTGACCGAGAAAATAGCTTGATCGACCATGAATATAATGTAGTCCACCCTAAATGATTCTTGAGCCGAGTGTGCTATGTCTTCGCTAGTACTTTCATCAAATTGCCTTTTCTTTATACGATCACGTTTTTGAACAAACTTAACATCAATTCACATTGCACCCGCTATTACTTAAGCCTTCTCTATATCGATTGAAATACGTAACAAGTCATTCAAATTGATTTATTGCAACATCTATATATATGTCCCCGCTTTGAATACGTTTGCTAACTGTGTTAACCGCAAACAACAAATTGTGCCAAATAACAATACTCAATAAGAATTGAAATTCCACACACTCGCGAGTTAAAAGAGATCCGACTTCACTCTTCGCCATCGGTTCGGTCGTCTTGTTGTTCGCTAACGCTATCAAAACTTCTCTAATTTCCACAAAATGCTATCTCAATGGCTTGATGACCTCGATTCGACTTTCCCAACGTGTTTGCGATAAGAGCTTAAGCGTAAGTCCATTCACATGTTCTTGTAAAATCGCCCACTTTTGATTTGATGAAGAGAATAATACATAAAGTCATTGTACCCGTGAAAAATCATTAATATTAATTAGGATATTTCTAATTGAGTACGGCATCAATATGAGTGCGACACGTGCTAATTTTGATTTTTGTTTCCAATTTTGGTCGTATTTAATATTTATCCAATTTTGATCGCATTTGTGCAGTCTAAACGCACGCCTAAAATATGTATACATAAATAGTTATAAACAAATATAATCACAATTATACTTATGTAAAAAAATTATATTTTAAAAGTTGCATCATACATACATAAATTATATCATATAAAAATATTTATCATGTATTATATTTCAAAAAAAATATATCATACATCTAAAATTTATACGATGCATATAAAAAATTATAACAAATAAATATATATCATACATACAAAAGAATATAACATGTATTGTATTTAATACATAATCATATATCATACATCTAATTATATATATAAAATCAGGATGCATGGTGACGTTTCTTTTAGAAGAAGTCATTTACCCTATCCCAGAATCCACCACCACATCCTCTATATTCTAATTAACACACTTAATTACCATGATAGTTAATAAAAACATTCGATTAACAATTAATTAATATATATTTAACATACATATAATTAATAATTAATAAATAATATTAGTTAATTAATTGTTAATTAAATGCGTTAATTAGGATACATGGGATGTGGTGATGGGTTTGAGGATAAGGTATAATTTTCTCTTTTAGAATGCACAGAAATGTGGTTAAATTTGAAAAAGTTAAATTATAGTGTCGTACACGTACCAGTTCAACGTAATGTACAATCTTTTCCGCAAGTGAAAATATAGTTGGTCCTTGAACTCGTCTCAATATTTTTGATGAGATGATAAAAATAATTAAATAAATTAAATAAATTGATTAATTTTTTTAATTAACTTAATTAAATATTAATTGACATGATTAACTAAATAATTTATAATATGTTAATATTAGTGTATTTTAATTGACATGTTAATTTAATTAAACGATCAACTAAATTATTAATTGAATTAATTAATAATATTAATTAATTCATCTATCCCTCGTTTGTCATCATCTCATCGAAGGTGTTACTTTGAATTTGAGGGGCTGAATATATAATCCCTTTCCATAATACAATATATATTGTTTTGAATATATGTTTGTGTGAGAGACCATTGAGTGGAGGAACCATACCACGTGAATACACATGATAATGTCATTTGTTATTCTGATCCTAAATAGTGTGTTTAGTCATTTCATCTTAATTCATTGAGGATTTCTAGTATCCTAATACGATTTTACGTTATCCTCAGCGATAATGACTAATATCATCTTTATCACTGGGTAAGCATTAATGATTGATTAATCAACAACTCATACCCTCGTTTATAGACGAAGTGAATAAACATATTTGATACTTTAATTTCCGAGTCTTTAACTTCCTTCAAAAATAATTTATTTTCATCCATACCAAGACTTCTACTTTCAAAACAGAGCACAATTTTTTATTTGTTAACTGTCATCAGCACAATTCTCTTCGGCCATTGTAACTATTCTTTGCTGCAGATCATAAATAAACCTCACTCCAGTCTGTTGCATCGCGCCAATGACAGTTACACTATCATCGATCAGTAACCCGAGACAGAAGAAACCCCTATCGGTCTCCTCGGCCCACAGTCTTGGTCCCGTCAACACCAAGTCGACGCCATCAAAATGCAGTGTAACTGCAGCAATTTAAGTCGCACTATCATCCATCTTTAGCATGAATTTTACATCAAAAATGAAATTACCGTTTGGAAATTGGTCGAACCCTTGAGGCATTGTGTAGCAGTGGAACGAGTTGTATTCAGGTTCCAGGACTTCCTTCAGCCTGAGATGGGCGAAGTAGTTAGACATGTGATTCACAAGGACCCGATAAGCCGGCTCGACAATGAATGAATATTGAGATCCAGTGTCTATCGTGCATCCTCCTTTTCTTTCCTTTGCTTTCACAGCAAAAGTCCCATTTGGAAGGTTCATTTGGCGTTCATTAAAGCTGAGATCGATAAGATCAACGTAATATCCACTTGGCATACCAAGGTAGCTATGTATTGACGTGCTTCCTGCATTGGTTCTAGAAGGAACGGCATTTCCGAATTGGAGGTAACCAATAGATGGATTATTGATTGGTACAAGACAATATGAGAATTTTTCGCCTATATCGCCTAACTGACGAGGAAGCGATGCAACCTGTTGACCCATTGCGAGGAGACCTGCTATTTTTCGCTCCGTGTTAAAAATGGTGTGTGCAGTGTCTGTTGAACAACCGAAGGCCAAGGGAACAAGTTCGGAAGTTCCGTTTTGGGACCCAAAGGTGAAAATATCCCGCTTTAGCAGACCGTGAGTATACGAACCTTGTAAAATAAATACCGCAAAATCAGTTTTATTTTTTTGTTTTGTTTTTGAATAAATTGTGGCACCCTCTTACCTGAGGCACACAGTAATTTTTTTATTTCTTAATCTTTGTTTTCGTACCGTCATTATAGAATACTTCATGCAAGCACGTCTTGCCGGAATGACCGAAGCCCATCTCGGTACAAATCTTGCTATTAGAGGGGACATCAGAGATGGTCTTCGAGTGTGCCGGGAAGAAATGAGGAGGATCTTGGGGGAACCCGTGCACATGAGGGTGGCACTGAGTCCAAATTAGTTGACTTGCCGTGCACAAAAGAAGATTCTGAGAGATTGCAGGGGTGCCGATGGACACGTTAACGATGTATTGCCATCGTTCGGTGTGATTTACCGCCGAATTGATCGGCGATTGAGGGGTGGCTTCGGGGAACGACTTTAGCCAGAGCAAGCGAGATTTGGAATAGTTGAGGAGACGAAGATGGAGGCTCGAAGTAGTAAGGTTACCGGGGTATAGAGGAGAATGCAAAGAGTCTCGATGGATAAGCCGCAAGCGAAAACCGGTCGATGGAGAGGTCGAGGAATTGCTACATGAAAATTGTGATATGATGGTTATGAGAAGAACAAGGAATATATTCATGGTGCTATAATTATTTTTCCTGATAATTGAGTTAACAGAGATTAAGGAGTAAGCCAACAACTTAACTATATAGTGTTTAACTTTATATTAGGGATAATTATTTAGTTAATGAGATACACTGGGTGAAAATGAGAATAAAGTGCATGTTTCTTGCTGTTAGCATTTACTATCGGATAAGATGAAATCTCGCGAGACAAGATTTTGTACTGGGGAATTCTTAATAAACTTTCTAAAATTAAAAAATAATGTTAAAAAAAAAAACATGCCTGTGCTCAAAGTTTTATTTTTATGTACCATCTTGTAATTTATTGATGTCAAAAAAAATCGGGCCAGAGTATTTTTTTATTTTCATATTTAATTTTATTAAACCTCTCTTAACATAATATTTTTTTATTATTTTTTAAATTTTCGTCACAGTTTCAGAAAATAATTTAAATAATTTAATACAATATTCGAACATATAATTCATAGAATTAGTAACAATCAATAAAATTTAAAATTTAAAATAAATTAATCTACTATTATGTTAATTATGTATTAGCTCTTATATTTATTATATGTGAACATAAAATTTATCATAATAACCACTATATATATATATATATCAAATATAAAGTGTTTTAAAAAGATATATACAAAATTGACATTAAAATTAACTTCTTAACAATATTTTTCTGCTAAGATAGTTTCAAAGCTTTTACTTTTTATGTGTTTTTTTATTTTATGCTAGTTTTTCAAGGAAACAAATAAAAATGAAATATTAATTTTATACAAATATAACATATAGTCTATTTTTATTCTTTTTAATTTCTATATGTTGAAAAATATATTTATGAAGATTTTGAAATGATCAAAAATATCAGGATGAGTTTAGTAAAATTAAATATGGAAAATATAGAAGTATGCTGGTAAAAAAATTTATCACCATTCGATTCAATGTTAAATTTAACCTTATAAGGAATAAAATTAAAATTAAAATTTACAGAGTGGGAATTGAGAGCAGAATACATGTATCATTGTCCATGAGAACAAATTACATGCACCATTATGGATAATTATTCATTATACACTAATTTCTTTCCTAATTTTAACATTTTTTCTTAATACATAAACCCCCAACGACATAAGCACATTTCATCATCACTCATATGTATCCATGTCTATCTCAAAGCAAGAATTTCACCACTCTATCACCATTTTTGTCTCTCTTGTTCTTCTTTTCCTCTCATTCACGCAAGCAAAGGGAGCTAAAAGCGGGTTGAGTCTCAAAATAATCCACCGAGACTTCTCGCCCGAGTCTCCCTTTTACAACCCTAATCAAACATACAATGAGCTCCGCTCTCGCCACCTCCGATCCGATAATTCTCGTCTCCAATACATAAACTCCTTAATCAGCTTGGGAAGAAATAAGACGCTCGATATTAATGCCAATTATTCTGGTGATCCTATGATGATTCGTCCTCGAGTTTATGACCTAGATTACGACTACATGGTCCATGTCTCGATTGGTACCGGCGCAGGACGAAGGTATTGTTAGAAATAGTAAACTTAATTAGCATATATGCTGTCTCATTAAAAAGGTGTTTTTTTTAAATGTTTGAAATTAATGTAAAACATTGAACATGATTTTTGGTTGAATAAAAGAAAGAAATTATGGCAACATTTCTTCCCGGCAATAAAAGCTTTCAAGTGGACACAACTATACAGGGATAATTTCACTTTTCCTGTATTAAAACAAAAGAACTAATTAGTTTACAATAATTTTTTTTATTTCTTTTCAGGAATTACAAGCTTCACCTCGACACGGGAAGTGGTCTAACATGGACTCAATGTGAGCCCTGCCCTGGATGCCCTGATCAAATATACCAACGGTTTAACCCATCACAATCGTCCACATTCAAACTCGCCCCGTGCAATGACCCGCTCTGCTCTCCAGACCCGACATTTCAATGTTTGCATCCGAATGATATATGTGCCTTTCATTATGTATATGGTGATAACACATATTCTATGGGCTTCCTCTCCTACGACAGTTTTGCATTCGAAACTGATCACGATGGAATTGAGCAACAGGTCTGCACAAATTTTTCCTTTTTTTTTTGTTTTTGGTCTTATTTTTTTTAAGAATATGTCGATTCTACTTCAAAATCAAAATGAAAAACAATTTATCAATTTGATCCCTTTTAAAGTGTCAAATGGGTACTTGTTCGTAATTTCTTATAATATGCTAAAATTATTTCAAATATTGGCTGCCGAAACGATTTTACAAACAAATGGTTGAAGAATAATTTCATTGAAGAGTGGTAATCAGCTTCTACAGAATGCAATTATTATTTTTTATAGCGGAATTATTCTTTTTCTTTTCTGAAATAAATAATAATCAGCACATTCCAATTCAAATTTTCGAAGCTAGATAATACTCTAACAGACTGAACTTTTGATTTTACACAGGTCACCAATGTTCCCTTTGGCTGTGTCCACTCAACCACTGCTGCGTACGAATATTACGGCGGCCCAGCCGGAATCTTCGGAATGAGTCTCGATCCAGAATCATTTGCGAGTCAAACTATTAATATAATTAATGGCCGTTTCTCATACTGCTTTGCCGAACCACGCCTTCGTGCTTATGGTACTCTTCGATTCGGCTCTGATATTCCTGGTCCCAATCGACCAGGAGTTCAAAGAACTCCTATCCTCCGGTATTTATGAAACAAAATATAATTTGAGCTCTTTCATCAAAAAAATCTAACAAATTTATATTAATTTACAAATCTTTACATTTGAAATAGGTTTAGCAGTTGGCCCAATATGTACTACTTGAGGCTCAATGACTTGAGCATAGGGGGCAATAAAATGAGACTATTCTCCGGTTTATTCACAAGGAGGTTAGATGGAACCGGTGGCGTCATTATAGATTCAGGATGCACGGTCAGCAAGATAACGTCACGCGCATTTAAGGTGCGCTAATTACAAAATTTCGAAACAGATCAAATAATTTTTGTTTTCAAAGAAACCAAAATACAGGTTCATGATCTAATTTTTCAATATACACAGGTGGTGATTGATGATTTCAGGGATCATTTTAAAGATCACAGATTAGTAGAGTTGAATTGCGGCGTTCTATACGGTATAGATACAGCATTGTGCTACTGTCTTCCGCAACATTGGGAAGGGATAATACCGGATATGACATGGCATTTTTCAGGTGCGGATTTTCACATGGATGCGAGGAAAGTTTTTCATATTGATTATGCCCTCAATATCTTCTATTTTAAACTGGTTGATGGGGGTGATATAACCATTCTTGGAGTGGAGCAACAAGTGAATCACAGGTTCATGTACGATGTGATGAACAATTACCTCTATTTTAATTGGGAAGATTGTTCCATAGCTCCTTGATTATTACAAAGTTATCTTCTAAATGCAATATATTGTATTATCATCACTTGCTTTTTTGTATGCATGATAGTGTATTGCAAAAATTCTGAAATTATATGGATTTTTCTCGTTATTCCGAATAATTTGTTTGTAGATTTTTCAAAATTCAGTTAACATGAGAAGAGGTATTCTCGTTCTGGTTCAACAAATTGAAAAATTCGGACAATGACAACGACAATCTATGCAAAACTTAACATTTACCGATAATTTGAATAATCTGTAGCTTCACATTTTTCTGGGACTAATTTGCAATTTCGATCTTAAAGTTTCTTCTTACTTGGTTTTTAATCGCCATTTTTAGATTTCTAATTATAATTTACCTATATCCTTATTTTGGACACATCTAAGCCCTGACCCCTAACATGAAACCACATTATCATGATTTTTGTGTTGAAGTTGAGCCATAAATATGAAACGTGCTTTTTTTTAGCCCATTTTTTTTTTAATAAAGGAGACGAATATTTACAATGTAACATTATCATGATTATCAATCATTAAATTTTGTGATGTACTTTCATCTTATATCTTAAATATTTTTAGTACCTATATTTTGTGTGGGTTTTTTTGTGTCTTAATTTAAATTGTTATATGCTGTGATATGTTTTGATCTCGTTCAATAAATTTTCTAGATTTTTTAAAATCATATTCTATGTATTTATTTGTTTGTCATTATTTTATATGTCATTATTTTACATCTCCACGGGTCATGTCATATTTGTTTTTCTTAATTCAAATTAAATTGTACAACTAAAATCAAACTGTTGAATTAAATTGTACAACTAAAATCAAACTGTTTATGTTGATGCAGTATTCATATGGCACAAAATATGAAAGACTTTGTCTTAAATTTTTTTGGCACACACAATTTGTGATATCAATTTATTTCAAGTTAGGTTCATTCAAGTTATTTTTAAAAAATCTAGAATTCTATATAGATAAAAAAAATCCAGGTCCAGTTGACTGGTCTGGCGGCAGATTGATAGACAAAATCCATATAAAAACTCAAACACAAACCATATTACTCTCTCTCCTCTCATTTCACAGCCGTCAAGCCACACTCACCATATCCGTCTCTCTTCTCTCGCAGAACACCCCACAAACAGGAATTTTTTTACAAATAACCATGTCAAATAAGTTAATTAACGAAATAACTAATCGTTGAAATATATTTGGAAAATGTCGTATGTGGAGTTTGAAAGACCGCCAGGCGGAGTATGATTCTCCGTCTTTTTTCTTTTTCTTGCTTAGTATAAATAAATGGTAATTATAAGATAATGAAGAGATTAAAAAAAGGCGGGGTATGAAAGCCCGCCTGGCCGGGTATGAAAGCCCACCCGCCCGCCCAATATTTTTGTTTTTTATGTTTTTTGTATGATGTTAAATTTGTTTGGATTGTATGTTATATTTATGATGTTAATTAAATTAATTGATTGATTGTTGTTGATAATTTGGTATGTTAGATTTAGTTATATTGAATATAATTTTGTTGATATTTTTATGATGTTAATTAAATTGATTGATTGAATTAATTTTTAATATGTAAAAGAATGAATAATTTTTTATAATGGCCACAAAAAAATAATGAATTGATTGAAGATGATAGGTGTCAGAACTCATTGAATAGAGGAGAGAATCAATTTTTTTTCTTCTGAAAAGCAAAGTATGACAAGACTTTACACTGTCACAAAAAAGAAAAATTGAATTAAAGATTATAGGATTCCTGAAAGTAGACATAGGGTTCAGGCTTTATGGTACGTATGGTAATTAAGTAAAAAATTTAGTTATATTAAAAGAGTTACAAACTTGTTCATCTTCTTCATATTTTTATTCTTGTTCACCTTCATGTTCTTCTAGTTATTTATTTTCATTTCATCTTATTTCTGTCATTTCATGGGATCTAACATTTACAATCTGGAAAACATTACAAATCGATATTTGTTTCGTGATAACATGGTTGGAATTCGATATGATCGTTTTTTCAAAGGTCGTGATGTCATTCCCTGTTTCCATTTTACTCCACCGGAGAAACTAAATCCACACATTAATATCACTTCGGAATTATAACCATGTCTTAATCATGGGAATCTGAATGACATCATACATGTCAATGAACCCTACACATTAATTTTTTTCGAGTAAAACCCGACTTGCGGCTTTTTTTTCCGAATATTACTCGCCCCGTTAGAATCGGCTACCCGCGGGTTCGAATTTTACCCGACTCATTGACATCCCTAACGAGCATCTCCTAGGATTTTGAATTGGGGAATATATTTGTTAGGGGGTTAATTTCTAAATTCTTTAAACAACAATTTAAATTATGACATACAAATAAAATATGAGAAACTATTACGCACACTAAATACTCGCAATTTACCCCGCACCCCATTAATTGCACATGATATTTCTGTATTTACTATTTACACTAATTACTTTCGAAATCAATGTTGTGCGGGATGAAATTGGGAATTTGTGCGGGGTGTGTAATATTTTTGATCAAATCAAACGAGAATAAGGAATACATATTTTATGCAATTGGCATTACATTCTACATTCAATTTGTAGCGTTAAGTGACGGTTCTTGATCATAAATATTTAGAGGGCAAAACAATATTCTTTCTATAGAGAGCTAATTCTTTTTTGGAAGAGGTAGATTCGCCCCTGATAATGTCCACGAGGGAATGTTAAAGCAGTTTAAGCCTCCTAACACAAAAAAAAATGAGGTGACAAAAGATGATTGAGTTGATTGAATGATATTATTAATTGATTTGAGTAGCGATAAGCGATTGAATTGATCGTTTAATTGAATTGACACGTCAATTAATATTTATTAATATTAACATATTATAAATTAAATGACGTGTTAATTAAACGTGTCAATTAATATTTAGTTGAATCAATTAAAAATGTTAATTAATTCATTTTGTCATCTCATAAAAAATATTGGATGAGTTTGAGAGGCCAAACTTATTTTCCCTTTTATATTTGTCTTCCAATTTTATTTGATTTTTTGCCAAAAACCTCATTTTTGGTCAAATTTTCAATATACTTTTTCTCCTTGAATTCACCTTTAAGATCTTCGTTATAACACCATATGTATTAATCATGTTGTTCAGTAAAGGCTAATAAAACTAAGAATTAAAATCTTGCACGAATTAATTCACATTAATTCCCGAGTGTATCCTTAGATAACTATCATTAATTTTTATTTATTAATCATGTTCTTCAATGCTAATACAACTAAAATTTAAAATCTTGCACCAATTAATTCACATTAACTCCCAAGTGTATTTATCAAGTTCTCGGGTTTAAAACTATACATATAAGCCCAGAAAAAAAAAATATTGGGACACAAATTCCTTAAGAACTCATAATATCAACCATAACGCCATGCATTTCGTTTCCCCTCATGTTATCTTTATCCTTTTTCTTTTCTCGGCGATCTCATCTCTTTCAGCCGGTTTCCATCTCCCTCTCATCCATCGTGATTCGGGTGTATATCGCAGTAACCTTACTACTTATGATCTCCATCTTCGACTCCTGAACTATTCCGAATCGCGCCTTCTCTGGCTGAACTTCTTCCTCCAAGTCGAGCGTCCACCTCCAAATATCCGATCACGCATGGAGCCTGCCGCACAAGGACAATTTGGGGTCCAACTACAAATCGGCACCCCACCTGTTCAACAAAAACTGAATTTCGACACCGCAAATGATATGATATGGATTCAATGTCACCCGTATCAGCGTGGTTTTCCCCAAGACCCTCCTCATTTTTGGCCGAGTCAGTCGTACACATTGTCAGATGTTAATTTTGATAATGCTGCATGCCGCGGTACGGGATTTGGCCGTGATGGCGACAAGTGTTCATACACAGTGAATTATAATGACGGTAAACTTCTTTTACATGTAGCGTGTCCCCAAAACTTCTTTTACATACAAGGCCTTCTACCATGTCCCTACATTTTACCATAGGAATCGTAATGAGTCATGGTAACCGGCAAGGATGAATATTAATTGGGAGCTCTTATCCAACTCCCAAAATCTCTCCTTATTAATTTTTAATGTTAATTTGATTATCTTAACTGAAAATTAATTCATTGGACCATCAATTAGTTTAATTAAAAATAAATTAATTAGACTTTTAATTGTATTTTATTGAGGTGTTAATTGAACGCTTAATTAATTAATTGGTACAAAATGGGTTCATGAATCAAGGGCATGGTGACAATGATGTCATGCTTATCATCACGATAGTGAGGAAGAAATTTTGGGGAATAGTATAATTTTCCTTTACATATTATTTAAATTAGTAATACCATTATCGGAAATTAATAGTTTTTCTTATTTATTTTTATGTTTCTAATAGGTTTCCATACTAAAGGACTTCTAAAAAGGGACGCTTTCACCTTCTTGGGCCGAGGCGGTGGACTAATTCGCTACCATCACATAGCCTTCGGTTGCTCGATGGACACTTCCGAGGGAATTTTCGCTCCGGAGCGTCGTGTTGCAGGCATGCTTGGTATGAGTCAACGTATGACCTCGTTGCCCAGCCAGCTAGATATCGGCAAACGATTTTCTTATTGTCTTTCGCCAGTTGGGATCACACCTGCTAATTACCTTCGTTTTGGCGATAGCATTCCTCTTCAGACGAATGCGAGATATACAACGATACGTGATTACAGGGACTTGCCAAGTTATTATGTGGATCTTATTGATCTAAGCTTCAATAATCACCGGTTAAACCTTCCACCGCAGACTTTTGTTGTGCAACTCGACCAAAAAAGCGGGGGATGCAGACTTGACACTCACTCGTACTATTCATACATTATCAAACCGGCATATCAGGCCCTTATACCATTAATGGATAAATATTTTCAGCAACTTGGAGTTAAACCGGTCCGAATAGAGGACTTCCGTTCGCTCCATTGCTATGCACTGCCTGACGACCGGTTCAACAAATTTCCAACTGGTACGATTTGTTTTGTGATTTGTGTTTTTTCATGATAATCGTCAAATTCGTGCACATAACGATCTTGTTCTCGGTTCAAATATCAAATAAATTCTCTCTTGAAAGGGCATACTATAGTATTATATTATAAGATAAATACCAAGTAGAATACTATCGCTTTTACACGAGTCATTTTTGTTGTTTTCGCAGTGACACTTCATTTTGCGGGAGTCGACCTACCATTGAGTCCGTTGCGATTGTGGGCAGTGGTGACTGAAAAGGGCTTCTTTTGTCTCGGTTTATGTGTCCGTCTGAGTTATTTATGTGCGATTCACCTATGATCTAGTACAAAGTAGAGTTTACATCAGTGAGGAGAATTGTGCTGATACTGATACACAAAGAAATTGAAAGATGGATTAAGGAGAAAATGTGATGTGTGTTTGCCTTGAAAAATAAATAAAATTATATCATGAGGTCCGTCTGAGTTATTTATGTATCCTTCTTTTTTTATAGTAAAAAAAATGTTAAAAACAATGTCTGCATGTTTTTTTTTGTTTTGAAAAAAACCTAGAACGCGAAACGTGCTCATAAAGTTCTTTATTTAATAATAACAGGATCATTACAAGCTTTGCCTCTTAGTTAGGCCAATTCTTCTAGATACCGATTCATTACGAATAAAGTGATAAATCGATTGATCCCGTATTTTGAAAATATGTATATACTAGTCATTATTATTCTCATTTTGTGAAAGGCCTGACTAATCCGGTAGTTTTGGTTGGGTAACACCTCGTTGGAGTGTGTTTTTCGTAGACCGTATTTAAAATTCAATTATGTATTGGTATGAAAAGATAGAAATACTATTGTTATTTCTACCTCCGGCGAGGAGGTACCGATAACCGTCTAAATTATTAGGCACCTCCCCACAAATTTTAATTGGCGAAATATTTAGGGAGAGTTTTTTTTTTTTATTACCTTATATTTTTGTTATTCGTTATTAACAAAGAGGGTTGAAAAAAGGTATATTAATTTGTAGTATTTCGGATAGCCGTAAAAGAAATCCAAATACGATAATAGAACGGAAGACTTCTCGAATTTAGCCGTAAAAGAAACCTTGGTTATTCAGGATTTTTTTTTTTTTTTGGAGGAACTTGAGTTTTCCTCGTAACTCTCATTATATTTGTGTGCAGATCAAAACCGCCGCATATTTAGTTGATTGAGTCATCCGTAAATCACGTATTCATTCGCGACTATGATTAGTGTCCATCAACTGCATAATTTACTTTTCCGTACTTGTATTTTTTATTTATTGTTTTCTTTATTTTTTTTATCGGGTTTCTTGATCGTTCTTAATTTTTTTTCTTTATTTATTATTTTCTGTTGGGTTTCTCGATTTTTATTTATTTATATATTTATCGCTTTATTCGTAATAATTTATTTACAAGTACATTTGTTAATTAGCATAACATATATTCTAAAAGTGATCATGTAGTTAAATATTTAAATAGTTACATAAGTTTGATTAGGTTTAGAAATTTCACGTAAGAGCTCATCCCCCCTCTCCATCTCGAGACAACAGTTAATACATGTGTATGTCACAAAAATAAGCAATTATATTTATATTAGCGTAATGATTCTTTCGGAACAATATAAATAATGGATATTCTAGAGCAATCAAAACAACTCTTATAGAATAATAATAAATATAAACTCTCGTAAATAATATACATGTCTCTTTATTAACTAAATCACCAAAATCTTATCATTTCCGTCAACAAAGTTTTCATCTTCATTATGTTACTTTCTCCATTTCGAGAGATTTGATCAAGATATTGTGTCGTACGACATGTACTATCATTTCATTCCATTTATCTAAAAACATATTTTTTCGGATCCTTTGTAATTCTATTTTATTAGGTCTTCTTATTTCTTGTGCGATTTTCTTATTGAGATCACCGAAAATATCAATTTTTGTCAACAACCAGTCCAGGACATCATTCATTTCGAGAAATTAAATGACTTATATCATAATTTTTCATGTTGTTAAATCGATATTTTATTGTTTGCTTACTCAGTGCTTCTGAGACCCATCATAATCAAATGAATTTTCGCATTGATAATTCATCGAAAATAATTTGTATCGGAATATATATCCGAACACAAACTCAAATATTATAAAATTTGTTTAGACACCCGAACCCGAAAATACTCATCCGATTATGACCCGATCCACCCGATTTGCCACCTATAATTTTATACTCCGATATTAAATATATGATTTGTTAAAATTAATCAATTTTGATTGGGTCATAAATAGAAGTCTGTTGGGCCATAAAATAAATAAACCGATTTTATACTCTCAGCACTGATGAGCCATGATAAAGGGACTGTAATTTTCTTTTAATAAAACAAATCATACGATTTGATACTCCAAAGTCAATCACTGGTGAGCCGTGATAAACAGAATTTTTTTTACATATAAAACAAAGGGGAATTCTCCAAAAAAACCCCTAATTTTTTTGGATTCCTCAAAAACTCCCTAACTTTTTGATTATTTGAAAACCTCCCATCCTTCTTGATTTTTCTTTATAAATTTTTTTATTCAATATAAATTAGTGAATACATAAATAAATTAAGTTTTCATGATAAATATTTCACGTTATTATAACTAAAAATATTTTAAGATAATATTTTACACCTCACTATTTATAATATATATATGGGATAGGATAGTATAATAAATATCACGTTATTATATATTTCACGTTATATATATATATTATTTTATTAAATAAATAATATTTCACATTACATTTTTAATTTTTACATGAAATAATTTTATATAAATATCATATAATAAATTATAGAATAGTATAATAAATATCATCATATAATATTATGAGATATTACATTGTAAAATATTATTTATTTATTAGTTTATAGAATAAATTCAATTATAAAATAAGTTGTGAAGGTATTTTGGTCCAAAAAAATATAATTTGGATGGAAAATAAAAAATAATCTATTAACAATGTGATTTTTTCAAGAACTCCCTAATTTTTTTGGAATTTCTCTAAAACCTCCTAACGTTTAGATTATTTGAAAAATAACACTAGTAGAGAGTTTTTGAAAAATTAAACTCAATTGATAGGAGTTTTTTCAAATAATCTAAACGTTAGGAGGTTTTTGAGAAATTCTTGGGGACATTGTTAATAGGTCACAAGGGCAAATGGAGTGATTTCAAGAACATTACTGTTTAGGAGAAAATTTCGAATATAAAATTTCACACTGTTAATCGATCTATTTTAATACTTCCGGAATTAAATTCATATTGAAAATAAATTCATATTTAATAGATTATTAACAAAACAATTTATATTGTCACGTTATACATGTCATAAATTGTCATGTCATCAAATATGACAGGTAATGATTGTTCATAATTTAACATTTAAATAATTATTTTTTAGGCTTGATTAGTTATAATATTGAAGAGTTAAATGGATATTTTTGATGAAAAAGCAAAAGAACAAAAATAGACCTTTTCCCGTTAATAACCACAAAACCAGAAAAAAAGAGAAAATAACATTTACACGGTTAACTACACCGTTTCTCCCTTGATGATTTTACAACGGCTCCCACGCTATTTCTCTCTTTTATATAAACAACAAAAACCAAATTATTTTCTCGAGAAATACGATTGAATCACCTTTTGCCGATTTGCTGATTTGAAAGAAAGCTTCCAGCGAAAAAAAACAATGGATTTTAGAGAATTGAAGGAACGATCAAGACATGAATTTGAAACGGTGAGTCATATCTTCTTCTTCTTCTTCTTCTTCTTCTTCTTCTTCGTTTGTTTTTGTATTATCTAGAAAATGCACTGATCAAGAAACAAAAGAATCTGAAATTAAGTTTGGTTGTAGTTTTGTCATTACTGCTTTCAGAACAATTTCAATGTTGTTGAATCTTGAGAGAAATGTAAAAATGCAGAGCAAAAGAATTAATCTTTGTTTTGTATATGTATCCAATTCTGCTTCGTTCAAGTGAAAATGGAAACGGGTTATTGGGTACTTTGGAGATCAGGACCTGTTTTAGGAATAATATTAATAACGACAATAACAGGTTATTGGGTTTAGATACGGTTGATAAGAAAAGATCCGTTCAGAATAGATATTCAAAAATTTGGCAGATGAGAAGGAATTTGACGAGGCTTTGTTTATGGCCATGATTGGAGAAGGAAGCGAAGACTGGTACCAGTTGTGGTACCAATGATGGTACCACAGGCACTTGGAGCAGTCCATTCTTGACTGAAGGGAAGAGAGTCGGGAATTTTGAGGATTTATTTGATTGGTGGACGGTGGTTGAGGTTTAAGTTAAAAGTTGGTTAATTCAGTTGGAGTGAATATCTGATATGGATAGTATCCAATATATGGATATAAACTAACTTTTCGATTTTCATATTCGAATTCATACCGTTTCATTCTATTTCTAATGCAGTTTAATTGTGATTCCATTTCAGGATAATAGGCTGCAAAAAGTGATTGGATGTTTTAGAGAAGATTTCAAAGGCGATTTGTCACTCGAGACTTTGGGTAAGGATATATATCAATTTCCCCCAAAATAATCAGCAAAATTGAATTGAAAATTGAAACGACCTTTGAATTTTGTTCCTTTTCAGGGCCGAAATTTGGGGAATATGGATCCTTTCTGCCATGCGAACTTCGAGTTCCAAATGATGCCGTTCCTCTTGATAATAAGACTCGGGTATATAATATACACTTTCCTAAATTTGAGAGAATTTTCATGTGAAACATCAAGATATCATATATACCCCTGCAAAAGTGAATGTGTGCCACCCTTTGTTCTATCTTTTGAATTTCAATCACAGGACCAACTTTTCTCTGTCATTTAATTTATTACATTTTAAACTCAATTTTGGAATTTGACATTGTTACTTTCTCTCTCTAGAACCTCAACGGCAAGCCGCCCAGGCCTACAAAACCATGCGCATCGAATGGCCCGACTTCGATGACAAGAAACCCACCATATTCGGCGAGACCCCAAAATGACGGGAAAAACTACTCCTCTGAGAAGCCGGCCAGGCCAACTGGGTCATACCCAATAAAAAAGAACCCGCTATATTCTTCAGATACCCCTAAATGGCTCGTAAACCCCTCTCGCAAACCGGTTAAACCTTCAAACAAGCCAATAAACTCATCTGTTCAGACGGTTAAACCCTCGAACAAGCCAATGACATCAGCTTTGAAGACGGTGAAACCCTCGGACAAGCCAATCGAGTCATCTCTCAAGCCGGTGAACCCCTCTGACAAGGCGGCGAAACCCTCTGAGCCTGAGGAGCCATCTGAAAAGAGGAATGTTGCGAGGAGTAAAAATGTGGAGCTTTATAAGATGCTAGGGCTTGAAGAATCTCCTTCGCACAGTGAGAGTTCCGAAGAACAATGTGACTTGGATGCGGAGATGATTCTCAAGGTACTTGTTTAGTCGCCTTTAAATCTCAAATAAGTTCATATTCTGAAAGTAGTGTAACTAAATTATAAAATTAAGCCTCATTTGTGTAGATATTAACTATACCTCAATTAAGAGCAATTGATTTTCATTTATGAAACTTTTCCTCAATGGAATCAGATTAGAAACAAACTTAATTTAGTGTTATTTTCTCTCTTTTTAAAAAATATTAATAATTTAATTATTTCTGTTATGATTGAGCAGAAGATGACGAGCTTGCCGCTATCTGGAAAAAAGATACTGTCTCCACTCAACAGCAAAATCGCTGATTTGTCCAGAAAAACTACAATCTCCTCGTCCAATAAGATGAAGCCTTGTTCTCGACCTGCCGAGAAGAAGGCAGATCCATCCAAAAAGGTCAACACGACCCGTTGTAATTCGGCCAAACCCGTACCAGCACCGGTCCAGAAGGATAAGAATCAAGAAAGAGACAATTCGAAGGGAAAAAGAGCTGCGGATGAAGAAGAAGAAGATGCGACGCAAACGGCTGCACCAGAAAAGGGCACGGAAGATCGAATGGCCACAACTGCTGATAACTGGGCGCAATGCGATCACTGCAAGCAATGGAGAATGCTTCCTTATTGGATTAGCCCTGACGATCTCCCTAATGAATGGTTGTGCAGCATGATTAATTGGCTGTAAGTTCATCGACACTTCTATCTTTCTTTCTTTTTCTCTAGCTTTTTCGCGTAACTAATTTGTGCCTTTTTTGTTATTGTTACAGTGGTTCTGGCTTGAATTCTTGCGAGGTGAGCGAAGATGAAACTACCAAAGCATTAAATGCACTCTACAATGTCAATGTCCAAGCTCCCGAACCGAAGATCAATGACAAGCCAAATGCTACGAATCAGGATAATAACCGGCCTAATGAAGGTAAACTTTTGGATAAATGAATTTTCAATATTTTTTGTTTTCAAAATAATCGCTTCGTTTAAGTATACAATGAATCCATACCGATTGATATTTCCGCAATATATGTATGTATGGTCATGCTTTACTGATATTATTTAATTTTGTTGTACTCGTTTAACAGATGATCGAAAACTAAAGAAGAAGAGAGCACTGGATCCACAAGAGGATAATTCTAGGCCATCCAAGAAACAAGTGAAAAGAAATCCCGAACCCGTTAAGAGAGATCCACAACCCATTATGCAACCAGCCAAAAACCTTGTCGATTCGAAACCCTGCCTGCCTTCAAAAAGGTTAAACAAACGTGAAATTGTCGAAGACGACTCCTCTACGAAGAGACAGAAAGTGAAAGAGGAGAGTAGTTCATTTCAAAACCCGTTACGACAAAACCCGTCAAGGCAAAGCCCGTCAAGGCACAACCCGCCAAGGCAGACGACAAGGCAGAACCCGTCGAGGTTGAACCCGTCAAGGCAGAACCGGCAGTAATGGATCGCAAGGTTTCAATTTTTTGTGGAAAATCTTGGGCATAATTTTTGGGGTAGATAGTGCACAGATTAATTTGGTTTATTATTTGATTTATTTGGGTAAATATATATTATATTTGTACAGTTTCTTATCTAATATATTAGTTATAGGCATGTTTAAAATTTGAGTTAGCACTCATTATTTTGTTTTCTGTTTTATATGATTTGTCAAGTAAGATCTAAGTTTATGAGAGATTACTAGTTGGTTTGCTATCTTTCTTGTGCATTGTTTTTATTTTGGAATTGCTTAAATATTTTTTGCTTTGTTTTTATTTTGAAAATGATTAAATATCTTTTGGTTTGCTTTTATTTTGGAATTGATTAAATATTTTTTGCCTTGTTTTCTTTTATAAGAGAGGTCAAACTATTAATATTAATATTTTGGTATAAAGTTCAAAAGTCCTAATTACAAAAAAAAAATTCAAAAGGTGCAAAACTATTCTTTAGTGAAGCTTTTGTGGATCTATTAGATTGTTTGAACAAAAAAAGGGCTTTATATACAACAAAGAATTCATCAAAACACCTAAAAATTCTTATCGTCACCATACGAAAATAACACAAAAAAATTATTTATACACACAAAATACTTTTATTCTCACCTCAATTCATTTATTTCCTATAAAACAATTAGTTATTCAACAAATATGTATGGTAAGTAATAGTTACAGACATATATTGATTGATGTTTTATTTTTCCTAAAAAATAAATATTTGATTTATCAATTATTTTAGCACAGACAAGGACCACCTCCACCTAACATATTAGCAAAAAAAAAAAATAATAATAACTACAAGGGCTTGTAAAAGTTTTGAAGAGCCCCTCAAAAAATACTTTTTCCTGAAAAATTGCTCAAAGTTTTCTTTCATGTTATATGGAAAATATTTTTAATATCTTCTCTTTGAAAACTTTTCAATAATTTCTTTGAGACACTGTATAAAATATAGTAATATCGAAAGTTTGAAAAAAATGATAATAATAATGATGACGACGTAATTGAATATCATAATCGAGAGAATCAGCGACAGTCTATCCAAATTGTGCGACTTCATATTTAGCTAATTGTTAAGATTATCGTAGACGTTGACATACTATTGCCCGATACTTCATAAATATTCAGGAACTTATCTCGTTTAATATGATTGTTAAGTAAATCAAACAAATAGTTGTATTATTTTTTATTTATTTATTTATCGTTTATTTTGTACTTTATTATAGCAATTGTAGATACAAGTACAACTTGTATTATTTCGAAATTATGAAGTTATTTTTATTTTGAGGAAAATAAAACTTTTTTCTTATACAGAGCAGAGTAGTGAGAAAAATAAAAATAATCTAGGGACTGAAATGCAAAAAGTCTTGCGTTTTTAGGTGGCTATCAGCTTTCGTTCCTCTTTTTCCTGCTCTTTCCTCCCTTCTCTCTTTCGATATACGTATAAGATACGCAAAATTGTAGTATTCTACATACTACATCAAATTGAAGTATTTTTATGTAAAGGGCTTCTCCGGTTTAGCGGAAAAATTGTTTGGCCATCCTCAATTCTTGCACGCATTGTGGTCGCAGAAGCAAAATCTCATCTCGGTACTTGTAATTTTCTATACTGCAAAATCCATCGAAATTTTCTAGTTGGGGGTTTTAATTTGTCGAGCTTATTACGATCCCAGTAGAAATTTGTAGTCTTGGTAGGAAATTTTCTTTGGTTCAGTTTTTCCGACGTTTTACTTGAAATTATGTACTCATTGTAGGCGTATTTCAGAAAAATCTCAATACTGTGCTTGATTGTTCGCATAATATGAACTTCACGATAAAATATTCTAAAATACCAATTATCCTAATTTTAACTGCTATTTCTAATTAGCTTTTATTTGATGTGTTCTAATTTACTCTCTGTATTGTGCATAATCTCAGTCAGTACCCTTTCTAATTTGTGACTATTTTTTATTTGGATTCCTTAATATAACTCTGTGTCAGTGACTAGGTCAACTTTTCATTAAAATAGAAGATTTTGATTTCATCAGAATGATTCGGTCTTGGTGAAGTAATTTTACTCTTTTTTTATGTAATTTAGGTATTAATGGATCACAATGGATGGTTAAGAATAACGATTTTGATTATGATATGTTTTTCCCCCCTTTCTCAAGGAAGAGTAATTGGAGGTAATTTTAGTTCTTTCTCCATTGACAAGTATTTAAAAGAAGAAAAAAAGTATCAAAATTGTTGAAAATAGTATATAATGTGTCATTATTAATAAATATACTCATATTTATAATTCGTAACAGATTTTAGATTCAAGAATGGGGATTCGGATCAAATCTACAACGAGACTCTTGCTCGAATACTCGTAGAATACACTTCAGCAGTATGTTTAATTTTCAATCTTTTTAATTAATTAATTCGTTTCATTTAATAATTGGAAACTAATTATCATATTTTATTCTTAATTGCAGGTTTATACAATGGATTTGACTGAATTATTTATGTGGACTTGTTCTAGATGCTGCGATTTAACAACGGTACAATTTTTATTAATAATTTTAGTGGTTTAAGGTTGAATAATCATGCCCTAATTTAAAATGATTTGATTGGTTGATTGAAACAGGGATTCGAGATGGTAGAAGTAATTGTAGATGTACAAAGGTGCCTTCAGGTTAGCTTTTTTTATCTTTTTATGATTGCAAAATTTGCATAAAGAACCCCTCCCCTATATCATGCCAAAATTGCAAAAAGAACCCTGCAGTATTAAATTTTTCTTTTCTCAGGCCTATGTTGGCGTAGCACCAGATCCAAACGCTATCATAATAGTTTTCAGAGGAACTCAAGAGAATAGGTATTTTACTAGTTTACTTTTTACAAAATACTCCCTTATTAAACTTCCTTTTTTGTATTAAAATTATTCCCATTTTTTGTTTATTTTTCAGCATTTCGAATTGGATAGAGGATTTATTCTGGCAACAACTATACTTGAACTACCCCGGCATGCCTGACGCAATGGTTAGTAATTTCTCAAAACAACCCCTACAATTTCTCAAAATTACACAAAACCCCCTAACTATCTCCAATATTCAAAGGTACACCATGGATTTTACTCGGCGTACCACAACACGACTCTAAGACCGGCGGTTTTAAGGGCGGTAGAAAAGACGAGACAAGCCAAAGGAGATATTCCAATTGTGGTCTTGGGTCACTCCATGGGAGGGGCAATGGCGTCTTTTTGCGCCCTCGATCTCGTCGTAAGTCATCCAATACATTCCCTTCGTAATAATATTCATAAAAATATATTGTATTTTTTTTAAAAGGTGAATCAAGGGATCGAGAACATACAATTGATGACGTTTGGGCAACCACGCATAGGAAATGCGGTATTTTCTTCGTATTTTATAGATCAAGTACCGAATACTATACGGGTCACTCATGGTCACGATATCGTACCGCATTTGCCTCCCTATTATTACTACTTTCCTTCCAAGACGTACCACCATTTCCCTCGCGAGGTATTTTTTGGAAGAATTTACTCTTTTTGCCATTTATACACGACGTTTGAAAAAACAGTTACTTGTTTTAGGTTTGGTATCATAATATCGGTCTGGAAAGCTTAGTTTATATGGTCGAGCAAATTTGTGACGACTCTGGTGAAGACCCTTCTTGTAGCAGGTCTCTCTCTCTCTCTCTCTCTCTCTCTCTCTCTCTCTCTCTCTCTCTCATTGACCTTACTCTAACTTGCAATTTTTGTAGGTCTGTAACGGGAAACAGTGTAAAGGACCATCTAGTATACTTAGGTATTAACATGAAAGCAGAATCATGGGGCACGTGTCGAATCGTGGCTGATCCGAGTGTGACTCCATACCAAATTGATCTGGCTGGCAATGCAATTTTATCCAAAGAGTTTATTTCGTCCAATTCGATAATCAAGATTGGCGAAGAAGCAAGTGCAAAAGGCGGTAAATCTAGTGATATTTAGTATTGTGTAATGTATATGATATTTAGACCCTTCCTTTTCAGATGGATGTATATATATATATGAAATGATGTTATGTATATTAGTATCACCTTTGTTGTATGTATCTAATAACAATATTTATGCTTTCAAGCAAACTGAAATCGAGCCACGAAATTAGTGAGTCTGTTTATTATAGAAAATAAATGATATTGATATTCACCATGTTAGACAATAAAAAGGAGAAAAAAATTAATGGATTGCCAATTTAGTATATTTCACAAGCTTAGGTTAGAAAAGGTTTGCATTAACATGAAAAGCAAATAGAACATATTAACTGCATTTTCAGGTCATACAAAAAAAAGCCCCCATACATTTACTCTTTTACCAAGTTACAACCAACATTTTCTCATATTTGCACATAATACTCCAATATTCTCATATTCAAAATCCCCTTCTCCTCCCAAACCCACTTCAAAAAAAAAAAAAAAAAAAAAAAAACCCACCCACCATAACCATTATTCACAAAACGAAAAAGTCTCTTGAGTTCTCACGGAACTCATTTTCCCAAAACTCACTTTCCGAGAAAACCAAATCCCACCGTCTTCTTCATTTCAAACGCTACTCGTTGGTACTACTATCGAAGCTTCCTCTAGTGCTAGCATGCGACCTCCTCTCCCTCTCCCTCCAATTCTCTCCCCAAACCCTCGCCTCGTTAACCGCACGTTGTCTCTCCGCATTCCTCAAAGCCGGACTACCCCATTGCGACTCGTTTATCGATTCCGTCTCGTCGAACCCCCATTTCCTTCCCGATCCTCCCCCAGAAGCCGAGTCCACCTCGTACTCTCTCCTAACCCTAGAATTCCTCCGGTGCAATTCGGGTGAATTAGTGTTTGGAGAATGGACTCGAGCCCGAGGAGTATTAGGGATACTTCTAGAAGGCGGCGCATTAGGATCGTAGGCTTGCGAAGCAAGGTATGACAAGGCGGTGACCACGTCTCCTATGAGCGGACGTGTGGCCGCTTGCTCTTGAAGACACATGGCAGCCACGGCCAAAGCTTGGTAAAGTCCTCTCATTGGGAATCGGCCTTGAAGCATCGGATCCGCCATTTTAGGAAACTTTCGCCTGTCCTTAAACAACGGGCGAGCCTATTTCAAATAAACCAAAAAAAAAGTTAAAACGTGATTTAAAAAAAAAAAAACATAATAAAAATATCATATTTACCCAAGCAACGAGATTCTGTTCGCCAGCGGGGCGGGCATTATCGATAGCTTTCCTACCCGTAATCAACTCGAGAAAAACAACTCCGAAACTATAAACATCCGACTTGACAGTCAACTGCCCAGTCATGGCATATTCCGGAGCGCAATATCCGTAAGTCCCCATCACGCGAGTCGAAACATGAGTTTTGTCACCCACCGGGCCTAATTTAGCGAGACCGAAATCGGATAGTTTCGGATGGAACCCTTCGCCTAAAAGGATGTTGGACGATTTGAAATCCCGGTAAATTACCGGCGGGTTCGCCTTGTCGTGGAGATACTCGAGTCCTTTGGCTGCGCCTGCCGCGATCTTCATTCGCGTGTTCCAATCTAACGGCTCCTTGTCCGCCGGCAAATCTGTCAGAAGTAGTAAAAAAATAATGAGAATTGTTGTTTTTTTTTAGAGAGAGAGGGGGAGGGGGGGAACCGTGAAGATGATCTTCGAGAGAGCCCAAGGGCATGAACTCGTAGACGAGGAGCCGTTGGTCTCCGTCGGCGCAATACCCGATTAAATTGACGAGATTTGGGTGGTGTAGTAAACTGAGCATTAACACCTCCACCAGAAATTCTCGGTTTCCTTGTAATCCGTTCCTGTCCAGTTGTTTCACCGCAACTACCTGCGTTAACGCAAAATATTTTGTATTAATAAGACTCAAAAAAATTGTTCTTTTTTAGTAAGAACTGGACCTGTCCATTTTCGAAGCGGCCTCTGTAGACTCTGCCGAAACCGCCTTCACCGAGAAGGCAGTCTTGTCGGAAATTCTTCGTGGCCGCAGCTAATTCGCGAAAGGTGAACGTCTGTGCGGCTATGTGTGCGCTGCTTCCTTCTTTCGGTACTGATGATTCCTTTCTCGAGTCTGTACCGCTTTGCTGCTTCAATTTTTCTGGTACCGAGAGAAAAGCAGAGAATTTTATTGAACTCGTACAAGTAGAATTTATAGAGATTTTAAAAAGCCTGTACCAACTTTTTTGATTCGGAGAATATTAGGGGAAATATTTTGAGAACTGGAAAATATTTATCTTTATGAGGAAAAATAAAATAGGAAAAAAAATTAAGGGAAGATTCGCTCACATCCGTACAAAATTAGAAATATCATATATACCCTTGTAAAATGAGAAATATCATGGATGCCCCTGAAATTAAAATACCATAGATACACTCACTTAAATATCAGGCCTTTTGTATTAGTCCTTAGAAAGAGTAAAACTATATTAATTACTCGTTTGCAAGGAGTAGCCAAGGGTAACGGTGATATTTATGGTTTAATAGGGGTCCACGTAAAAAATCATAGAAGAATCTTATCTAAATATTTAATTACTAGCAAACAAATGAGTATTATAAACTTCCTATTCCAGCTAAATTGTTTACTTTCTAAATATCAAGCTAAATTGTGGTTCCAAACAAAATTATACAAATTTGAAGTATTTAACCTCTCCTCAAAATAAAATGCGATTTTCACCATTTACGAAAAAACGGATCAAAGAAAAAGAAGCAAGACGATAATATCGAGCATTTATATGCAATTGCGAACAAAACAAGTAAAAATTGCTTGCAAACTTCGGCAAAAAGAAAAAGAAATAATATGTATAAATCGAAAGCACTTAAATAGAGAAGAAGAGATTAATAGAATATTCAAAATTTTCTATATATATGTGACCATTCAATATTCATTAATCAAATTGGACCATCAAAAAGAACGAAAATGATGCTATAACTAATCTACTTATCTACAAGATAAAACATTCTAATAAACAACGAAAGAGACATAAGAAGCTGTATTAAAAACTGAATTATTTTTCTAAGTGATGTAATTTGATCAAACTTGAAAATCAAATATAGTCTCGAACAAACCAATTTAATAATCAGAGAACATAAGTAAAGGTAATATGGATTCGTTCTGCAATACTTCATGAGTTTCATATCAAATGAAGATAAATTGCTATTATTTTACAACACCACAAATACAAACTTTACCAACTAAGAAAACCCAAATGTGGTATAAATTTTGCAAAAATGTAATGGTCGTTACTCGTTAATGATAATATCTAACTAAACTAAAGTAAAAAGTTTTTTGGATGTAAGAACTAAAATCACTAAAAGGGTATCATTAAAATACAAAGATAAAAGATCTGGATAGCCAAATAGAACTGTTAAAATCAAATGCTGATAAATCTAGTTATTAGGTACCTATTTACCGCATGAAAAATTTAACATATATAAAATTAGCCCTCAAATAATCCAACATTTCATGACTATGAACTGAACGAAGCGAAAAATTGATCTAACCTGATCCAGACTTGAAATCTCCAACCCCTCTAGTTCCTTTCTTCCCGTCCTTCTCATCCTCTTCCTCTTTAACTGGCGATCCAAAGCACATGAAACAGCCCATCTAGTATCTCCAAAATGAAACAAATAAAATACAAAACAGCGCTGAATGGATCTACCAAATCAAAGAAAATCCCCCAAAAAAAGAACACAAAGTTCTGCTCTTTTATCCTGCAAATCAACTCGATGCAAAAATTCAGTACACCCAGTTGAGATCTATCATATCGGAGAATATCAAACCCAAAATCGAAAAAAAAAACTCGTGGGGGTCGTAGGAGGAGAGAGAGAAGCGAAGGGATAACAGTGGGGAAAGCTAGACAAAATCTAACACAAATTTTAGAGATGAAATTAGGAAATTGGGTGAGAGTGGGAAAGAAGAGTAGAGAAAAGGGAAAGAGTAAGAAAGAGGGCAAAAGTCAGCTCTTTAGAGAGAGAAAGAAAACAAGAGGAGGGAGAGGAGAGAGAGAATCTATTTTTTATTTCGTATAAATCTTGGTTTTAAAGTTTTAATGGCGCCATTAATCTGATTAATTATGTGGATTTAGCACCAAATTTATTCAATTTATCCTTGATCTTATCCAAACTATTGAATACACATGGTTCATACAAAAGATTATTTTTAGAGAAATTTATGATACTTGGTTCCCCGTCACAGTGTAATAATAGATCTCTCTGGTTCATGCTCCAAGTGCAGGGAAATACTAACATCATCAATCTTAGGAATATTTATGATAGAAAATAAGATATTACTAAAGAAATAGTATATTCATCTGTCTTGTTTTATAAAAGAAAAGTATAAATAAAAAAATGGAAGCGAGATCTAATCACCTAATCATTTTGGCATTTAATTTTTTTTATTTAAAAAAAATAGAAATCAATGTGATAAAAATAAAAAATGTAGTATTTTTAATTGATAATTCGAAATACAGTTACGTTTTTGTCGGTACGGGCGTTATGTGCTTTTAATGTAAGATTTTGTCGGTATGGAAGTTAATGACCGCTTCCGAACTTACCTGCGACAAATTTGGAAGCAAATTCCGTGACAACGTAAAATTTGTTTTCGCGTATATATGGTCAATGATGATGATGTAATTCTGTAAAAATATTTTATTTAGGATTATTAGTGTTTAGACCACAATCCTTGAATATAACAAATATTAAGTATGTTATTATTATTATTATTATTATTATTATCTTTCGATTAAGGGAGTAGTGAAAAACACAAAAACATAAAATACAAAAATGAGAAAAGTAAGTATAAATAGATATTAAAACAGGCCAAGAGGCCGGTTCAAATTGTGGGCTTATGATGGGCCTATTTAATCAACTATTCTTAATATGCTTTTTCATTTTGCATAAACTTCCGTCAATATAAACAGATAGTGATATTGACAGGAATAATAAATACTAGATACAAAAAATTTCATTTAAATTTGACATGAATTAAAAGTAAAATTACAGTTTCAAGTTTAAATTTTTTATTTTCAGTAATATTATTTCTTGCCAATATCATTACCCTATAAACAAACTAAGAACTTTATTAAGAAAATAATTAGAAGTTACAATGAAATACCAAAAAAGCCCATTGGCCTTGAGAGGTCCTGTTTAAAATTAATGTTTTCACTCAATTTGAATACTTCAAAAAACCGATCATACCTATATTGGCGCATCCGTATCGTATCCTATAATTTATGATAAATTGTGATATAACCGTGTTCGATACATATCGGATACGCTACTCGTAACCACATCCGTGTAACATAGTATATATAACCTCAATCGTTCCAACTCGAGGAAGCTCTTTATATAGGCCGGGTGGAGAGATTATGGTCTCTGAGAAGATTTTCGGCAAATAGCGTATGTAGCTGATAATTTATTCAGATTTTCGACGAGTACAAATTTTTATGTCTCTCCAAAGGTATTTATTTGATTTATTGTCTTAACTAAAATTAACAGAATTGGTTCAGAAGCGCCTACGTGTTCAGTCTGTTGGCAACTTCTTCACGAACTTGAAAAAGGTCCAACAAGTTGATTTGTTCGATCGGCTAGATTAGCTGAAAATCAGGGGATGCATTCGAACGTATACATTTTGAGTTGGAACGCAATGACTAGGATTTACAAGAACTAAGAAATAGTTGTTTTTATTAAAATATTCTGAAATTAATTTTTGATACGTTTGGACGGACAATGAAGTTTGAAAGTTTGTCTAGTTCCATCCGGAACGTGTGGTTCCAGCCGGAACGGTTAGTTCAAATACTTTATTTTATTTCGTTCGAACGGGTAAAAGGACCGTTCGAACGAATAACGTTTTGAGTAAATATTTATTTGGCTTATGTCACTTTGCTCCATTCGAAAGAAGGGGAATTCCGATCAAACGAACAATTATATTTCGAGGAAAAGTTTGTTTGGAATATGTTTTTGAAAAGCGTATTTCTTATTAACTTAAGTAACTTGTGATTGGATATAGAGTGTAGAGTGTGCAGTGTGCTGAGTTTGTTCTTGATATTTTGTGTCCATTTTGACTCTTCTGTATGTTTCTTCGGCTCTTTTTTCTTTTATTTATTTTACCTTTGTGTGTATGGTATATATTGTTTATAGATTCCATTAGTAATTGAGATTAGTTTTGAGATCATCAACATCAGTTATATTTATTTTGTATGTATGATATATTTTTTTAAGACCTATTATGTATCTTTTTACACGAGCAACATTTTGTATATATATTTTTTTACTAAATTTATAACTTTTGTATGACAATTTATATTTATGGCGGATGTGCATTTGAAATACATCATGCGATCAAAATGGCAAAAAAATAAATTATCATGTGACGTTTGGAGTGCCCTACACTCGAGTGCGTTAGCCGGCTCCGTATGATATTATTTTGCACATCATTGTCTTTTGATATTTATATTTATGTGTAATTATTTGTTTGTCATATTTTTTACTTAAATGGTGTGATGTCGTTTAATCTCGTATATTGATTGTGTTCTTGATTTTTTTAAACTCATGTTTTATGTAACATGTTGCGTGTCATTATTTTACATGACTTTTTAAACAATCTCGTCATTTTTGTTTCTTTAAATTCAAATCTTATAATTAGAATCGGATGATTCTTATTTGATACAATTACCCACATTAATTGGAAGGAATATGAAACTTTTGATGTAAATTTTGTCGACACACACAATTTATACTTTTTTTTTTTTAATAAATCTTCTTAACAACATTTATTAATCAAAAATAGTCTTTCCCTGACATAGATGTTTTTTACATAATTAGAAAAATCAATATTTCTTCTGTTTTTCTTCTCTTCTTCGAAAATATTCATTTATTTTGGATTTTTCTCCACATATGATTATGTTAGAATTTTTGCTTCCTTTTAATCCATACTAAGACATATTTATTTTTAAGTTTGTCTCTCCCTTAAAAAAGATAAAACTATTTATATATGATTTGTAGAGAAAAAATATACTATATTACATTTTTGCATAATTATACTTTTATATTAAGCTATAATTATAGTATTTTATTAACAACAAATTTACAAAGCTCGCAGCTTTGCGCGACAATTCTTCTAGTAAAAGTAATTCTGCAAAAAAAAAAGACCAAAATAGTATAATAAATCATTTCATTTGAGAGAATTAATTTCTCCACAAAATAACATGTACGTTGCACCAAAAGGGAAGCTCCAAAATATACAAGAGATCAGAGAACATAGTAATTGAGATACCATCAGAGCCAAATGGCTCCTGCATTTCTCAGCATCGGAACTAGATTTCCGCTGAGGTGCAAAGCCATGACTTGAGTTGTCGGCCCGATCAAATGCCCTCCAATAAATACTGTCGGCACAGCCGGACTCTGGCCAATTAACATGGCCAGAGCCCTCTCAATTTCCTTCCCCTTGGGATCCTCGTCTATCTCGTGAATCGCGGGGTTTACTCCGAGTTCGCAGAACAATCGTTTAACTGTATGGCACATACAACACGAGCTCACGCTGAAAATCACGACCGCTCTATCCGATGCCAACCTATTAACTCGATCCATTTTTCGAAGGTTATGGGGATTGTTAGTTGTGGTTTAGTTTGAGCTCCATGAAGAGCATACTTATAGATGGATAAAAGGTATTGTGGATTACAAAAAAAAACAAAAAAATCTTTTTCTAGGAAGATAAAAATGCAAAAAAGTGGAAAATCTTATACATTGGATATTTTCATGATTTCCCCAGAATACCCTTGCTATGATTGGTTCGAAAGAGACTTTGTTTAACACTTTTTTCTCTCTGTGCTAAACTATTTGGAGCTATAATTAATTTTTTAATTGGTGCGTTTACAAGATGGCAGAGAATTTGTTTAAA
Source organism: Luzula sylvatica (assembly GCA_946800325.1). Taxonomy (NCBI): domain Eukaryota; kingdom Viridiplantae; phylum Streptophyta; class Magnoliopsida; order Poales; family Juncaceae; genus Luzula; species Luzula sylvatica. The sequence goes on from OX326960.1 coordinate 43,538,915, forward strand.
GGAGTGGATGACTTGATTGGAGATATGGAATGGGATACCACCACCATGAAATAAATCAAGATATTGTCGAAGTTAATCAATTTGGGTGCTTTCTTCATCAAGGTGATGTGTCAGGTAACCAAGGAATATGATTCACGGAGAACTCGAACATGTCTAGTGTTATCTCCTTGTATGGCCGGTGGTAGCATCATTCCATTTTTTTTTTTTTTAAATAAATAGTGAAAATTGATGTCAATGAAACTTGAACTCACAACCTCTCAAGTTATATGATTTTCGTGTCAACAACCAACTGGACAATGAGCTCATTAGCAACATCATTGATTTGTGCCAGGTTCCTAGGATCGATAAGAATTCTCTGATAAATAAACAAATCTTGATGCGTCGAATAAATTTATATGATGTCTTCAGGTCAGGTTGGATTGGAATCAATCCGGTTTGATTTAGTTCAAATGTTTAAGTTCATATATATTTTTGAGTCGCTCAGACATGACTTTACTAGTCGTTCGAGTTGCAACGGGGGTTTCAAATTCAATCGTTTATTTCTCGACATTATCGGATCGGGTCGGATTAGATACGGGTCTAGTCCGCTTTTATGAACTCTATTTTAAACAGGTTCCCGAGTAATTTATCTGTCTGCCGACTTGCAGTAGCAAAATATTTGTTGGAATGTGGTTCAGTAAGTCAACCATTATCCTTTTATCGGATATGTAGATTTGGTTAGGACTTAGGTTTAAGAATAACTTTTCTTGTAGGAGATTATTATTATAATTTGAAAATCAACTCATCATAATTTCTTCATTTATTTTTACCGAAATTTTGACGACACTCTTACCATACCTTGATGATGCCTCATTCCTCAAGTAAACAAAAGGGGTGAGAAAAAGAAATATTGGCCACCTCCACAACATTATCCGAGATAACTCTGAAAAATCCATACAAACACGAGGATATCACTATCACTCTTTTTCTATCTTGGATCAGATAGTGAAATTCCATGTATATTGCCTACGGGCTTGTAACAAAAAAAAAAAAAAAAAAAAATTCCATGTATATTTGTAGAATCATGTGTGACGAGTTTTATTCTTTGGAAATTGGAATCCCCTTTTTGTGTGCCGTGACTGTGTATTCTATTCTATCTCATATCCTTCGTTCGTATATACTCTTATTCAATGACGGATCTATTAACGAGCTAGGGGATAGCTGCTCCTTAATTTTTTGAACGGTAATATGTATATGTGATTATGTCAGTGCATTTTACCATAGAACTGTAACATTATGTACTACCGTCCCTCCCAAAAAATTTCGAAAATTTCTCACAGTAACCTTTCCTAAATTACCGTCTCCCCATTGATTTGGGACAATATCCGCCATTGTTGCTATTTTGCTTGATGCATCTTATTATTGTATATGAAAATGAGAAAGTTTACATCGCCCTAGATTTCACCGTCATATCCTCTATATCTTAATTAACAATTAATATTAATTAAGGAGCATTTCTACACGTGACCATGTATGGAAACAATTTTCGAAAAATAATCCAGTTTTTCAAAATATTTCAAAATTAACTCAAAACTGGTTTTAAAATCCCGGTACCAACTGATTTTTAAAACCAGTTGCTTTAATTAAATTAGTCAATTCGTTTAATTTTTAATAAAACAAGAAAATCCAGTTGATTTAATAAAGCAAGAAAAATCAGCAGATTTTATAAACACGGTCAAAAATTCAAAATTATTAAACATTTAGAGATTCTCAAATGTTACCGCAATATCACTATCTATTTTTTATTTATTTATATTTTCTTTGAGAAAAATATAGACGGCTCATATGTCCAACATCATATCTGTTTTTTTCATTAAAATTTTTACAATTACTATGGCATTTAGAATATCAAATTGGTATTCTAAATTCTACAAAATTACCTCACCCTAATATCTCACGATAAAATTTACATCCACCAAACCAAAGAAAAAAAACTACAATACATGAAAAATAATTAATAATGAATTAACATGCAATAAACATTCATTTGAATTAACATATATAAATTAATACTAATTAATTGTTAATCATACATTATTTAAATTATTATGCTAATTCAATTTGTTAAATAGAATATAAAGAATGTGTTGAGGAAATTTTGGGGAAATTAAAAATTCTAATTAATTATTCAGCCCCTAGGCCTTCAAAAATTGGAAATTTATATAGTAAAATAATATATTACACAAGTGGATTCGACAATGGGCTAGATTGGCAGACAAAAATAGCGGGCCTGAAAGTAATATGATCATCTTGGGCTTGAATTTTGAGTTAGCATAATTCTCAATAAAAGTTAATAATACATAAATAAAAATATACTCATTAAATATGTTCAATGAAACTTAACCCTTTCTATAATTTATATTTAATGCTGATAAACATAAACAATGAACATTAGATAACAATTTAGGATTTTCTCTCTTAATTTGTCAACCTTCCTATTTTTTCATTGAATGTCAGTAAATATGAACAATGAATATCACAACAAATTTTACTTACTGAGCTGGTTCTATGAATTTGGACAATGAATATTACTCACAAATCCTACATTGTAGAATTCATGCACTATATAAATCTCGAAACAACTCTCTTATTTATTCACTTGTGAGGTCTCTCTCTCTCTCTCTCTCTCTCTCTCTCTCTCTCTCTCTCTCTCTCTACCCCCCTTCTTTTCACGATTGTGTACTTTACTCGCGAGGTTATTTCAGCTCGTCGTCGAGAGTTCTCCTCTCCTGATATGTTACAATTGGTATGGTTTTTTCTTTTCTTTATCCTTTAATTTGTAACCTTCAAATTTGTATCATAGATCTTAGAAGTTTAGGATAGTTCATGTAAAAGAATATTAATGTTTCATAAAACACATCCTAACTTGTCATCTTAATAATTCACTAAAAATTTCCTCAGATTGGCCTCTAAAGTCTAAACCCAAAATTCCTTAGTTATTTGCATTTAAATGGTAATTTTAATTCTTCCCACAATTTCATTTGTATCCCTGCAGGTTTTCGAAATATCGCATATGCCTCTATGAAAGGAAATAATGTCATGGATACCCCTACAAAAACTAAGAAATATGATGTACAAGGTATATTCTTTTTTTTTACCTTTTTTGTTTTAAGAAGTGTTAAAAACATCCATGATTAGTTACTTCTTATTAAAAAATTAGGAGATGAGGGGCATTTTGATATTTTGAATAATTAGTAGGGGTATTATTGATATTTTGCATTTTGGAGGGGTATTTATGATTTTTTTGAGTTTTCGCAAACTTTTGTTCCGGTAAATCCAGTCACTAGAAACATGAACTAAATCTTTAGGTAATTAAGGAAAAAAAAAAACTGTGTTTATTTCGTACCATGTATTTGTTTTGTTTTCATCCTACTTTTTTTTTGTAAAAATGCCAGATAGCATTCGAAATTAAGATACTCTTAGGAATTGGGATTAAAAAAGATAATCATAATGAATTTAACAAACTCCTAGGAATTGCAAATTAGTAATAAATTTATATTTTGTATGACAGATGGAGGAATTGGCTTTGTGGCTAATTTGAGAAGAATGGGCGAGGGCATTGTAAAGCCTCGCGCTGGGCAAGATTTTGAATTATCGCTCATCGAGGGGCCTCCAGGTAAAACATATTTAGGTCAATTTGATATATGTTTTTAAATTTTAGATGAGCAAATTTAATTAAGGGATAAAGTTTGATTGCAATTTTGAATTTTGGATGGGTAAATTTTTTGAATTTTGGAAGGGTTTGAAGATTTTTCATTTATATATCAAATGCCCTTTTTTGGAAGGACATATATGAAAAATTACATCATACTTGTTTGCAGGTAATGGGAAGACTGGCACCATTGTTGCGATAGTGAGTGCATTGCCCGCTTCTCCACTAGTTCAGAGAAATTATTCATCTTCAAAACCCTAATAACTCAGACTGGCCAACAATGTCAAACCCTAGAAAATTTACAAAAAGAGCCATCTTTTTCCGAAATTAGAGAAAGGTCCTTAAAAGGAGGAGTTTGGATTTGTGCTCAGTCCAATGCACCCGTTGATGAGACATATATAGATAAAGCGAGGGCCTTTTCGGAAATGATGGGAACCTTTACAAGCCTTTTATTTTAGGAATTATGATTGGGAATAAAAAAAAAAAGTAAAAAAATTTCGAGTTGCAAGTTTATTGTAAGAATAGTTTAGCATTGTATGTTTTGTTAAGAGTTGCAAATTTTGGTTGTAAATATTGGTGTATGTTGTTCAATAAATCATTTATTGAAGTTTTCTTCTTCTTTTGTTTCAGACTTTTTTATTTTCATTTTCTACTTATAATTTAAATATAAATTTACATATTTTAAATATAAATTTCCTTTTCTACATATTTAAAGGTGAAGCTCGGGAAAAGACATTCTAACTCATCATGATTATTATATTTTAATAATAATTTATAATCTTTTTGAATAAAATATATTTTACAAGAATAGTATACTTTTCGAATAGAATTATACATTTCTACCATAATTCAATATATATATTCTTTGTACCGTTTATATAATTTTCGAATAGATTTTATATACGATCATATATATTTTTAAGAAAAAAATCTCACTTTTGCCTCCTGAACTGTACAAGAAATTGCAAGTTGCCCCCCAAACTTTAATTTTGTTCATTTTACCCCCTAAATTCTCGATTTTGCTCACTTTTGGCTCTTCCATCAGTTAATTGTCCAGTCAGCAGTTAAGTGATGACGTGGCAGTGTGACGTGATAATTTTTAGATGATTGTATTGATGACGTGACAAAATTTAAATTATAAAATTATACACACAAATTACATCCATTAACTAAATAATTAAACCCAAACCCATCATAACCCAAACCCAAACCCATTATTTTAACCCTCTCTCTCAACAATAAAGTTAGACAACCCGCACCATTTATCCCGCACCCACCCCGCAGGCTGACGTGTCAGGGACGTTCTTGCCACGTCATCTAAAAACGGATGAAAAAATAACCCTCAGACCCGACCCAGACCCGACCCGTTAAGATAAACAATCTAATCTCTTCTTTTACTCCACGCTCTCTCTCTCTCCCTCTCTCTCGCTCGTCGATTCATTCTCCCTCTTCGATTTCTTTCTGAGCGGAGGCAGATGGGCACTGAGCGAAGGAAGGGGCGGCACTGGCATAGGAAGGGGCGGCACTGAACCGAGGTAGGATCTCTCCTGCCACTGAATTTTCTTTCTCTCCTATCCTCCTCTTCGATTTTCTTTTTGTCCTCTCGATTCCGCAGATCCGTTGACGATTTAGCGTAACTCTAGTCTACTTTTTGCTGCATGATTGCAAATGGGGAAGCCTCGAATTCAAAAAATAAAGATCACCATTGAAGACGCGTTAAATGACTTGATGGATTTGACTATTCTCTCAGGTTATATATACATTTATAATTCTACGAAGTATTTTTCAAATTGAATTTTCGATTAATATGGTATGGTCCTTAGGGGCCGATTGGTTCGTGCTTTGGAGAATGCCTTGGCATGAAGTATGCCAAGGAATCTCATGCCAAGACATATTATTTCATGACATACTCTAATACCTTGTTTGGTTGATACACTTATTTATTCCATGGCATAATCAAAAAAATATAAAAATGAGTTTATTTATAGAAATCTTGAACAATTTATTTTTGGAAATTAAATTAAAATGTATTCCCTCCTCATGAAAATAGAGAAAATCCACCAATTTTGGTGGTAATCCTATTCCCATCAATTATGCCCTAGGGAATGGAGTATGTCATTACTTTATTACCGAGCGCGCAAACCAAACATGGGAATGAAATCCATGATTGAGTATGCCAATGCATTCTGATTGTAAAGCTCCAACCAAACGCCCCCTTATTTCTGCAAATTGACTAAATGAGTCCAATTGTTGATTATCATTTAAGCTATGGTAATGCAATTAAACTCCATTTCGTGTTTAATTTTGCACTTTCACACTCAATTTCACCCAATTTTATCCTAGAGTTACCATTAACAACGAAAACCAATTTGATTCATGTTATTTATTTATTTATTTAATTGCATTACAGGGGAGGAAAATTCAATTACATCGTGATAGGTTTCATACAATATTATCGATGCCACGTCAGCAGGAGCAACCGGTCAAAAAAATTATCCCATACCCACTAATATCCGGATCCGATCCGATGACAGAAAATGAATCCGCTTGTAAATACTTTGCCAATCTCTTTCCCTCCGTTCGTAGCTTATCTGTTTGCTGTTCGGTGCTTCTTTGTTCGCTGCACAGGTATGTATATACTATGTTTTTTTTTTCTTTTTTTTGTTGTTCTTAATTTGTTATCAAAAAAGTATAATTAATTTTTAAAATCCAGTTGTATTGTTTGTTGATTAAATTGACAAAATATTTGATTTTTTTAATTTTGCAGAAATGGAGATATTAGATCCTTTGCAGATTATTCAAGATGAAGAACATAGTAACTGTACTCTAATCAAAGTAATGAAGGAGAGTATATTATTTGATACACACGATAAAACATTTAGTTCTTATATTTAAATTCTTTGTTTTTAACAATATGGACTCTCGATGAATTAATACCAAGTTTCTATCATTTTTTTCATTTTCAGGCTCTTGCGGATAATGTGTTATCCAATGGAAATATATTAGTGTTTGGAACACGAGAGTGACCTGACTTCCATGGAACCATTTATGATTGATTTTATTTGATTTTGAAATATTTAATCAGAGTTTATTTGGATAATTGGTATTTGGTTATTATTACAGGTTTTGACATTTTTTTTTCTATATTGGTGTAATTTTTAGAATTTATTCTTAGTTTAATTATAATTTCAGATATAGTGTGTTAGTTTGTTAGATTTTCTAGTACATTTTAAATGAAAATTATGCAACATATAATTAAAAGAAGAATTTCTTTTCAAGTACTTTAATACAAAGTTTCTCGATGTAAATACAACTTCAAGCCATCTCAGTGTATAATTACAAATAATCACAAAGTAACTTAATGTTCTCTCGCAATAACAATCTCGTTTATATGATCAAATACTTCTCGAGAGACATCATCAATCTTCGATATAAATTACAAGCCTCATGCACTAAAAAATAAATAAACAAATATATTGCTGGTGAACAATTCCCATAGATGGAGAAACGTAAACTTTGAATATTGACATGTGCTCTTCCCCAACCTGTACAAGAAAAAATTTAGTATTTATTTCTTTGTTTGTTCATTTAAAAAAAAACTTCACCTTGTTGGCAAAGTCAATATGAAGGAAATGCAGTTTCACATCTACGGAAAAATCGTACGTATAAGGATATATGAACATGGTAGTTCTTAGAAATATAACATGTGTATTAGATGCACATATGTATATATGATATACATAATTAGATTGATAAGATAAGATTTTAGGAAAAATCGGTTTGGAACATTTTTACTAAAACGGACATAACCTTCGCATACGAACACCGATTTTGATGATTCAACTCTCATAAGTTAGATAATTGGATTATCTACAACTTTCATATTCAGTGGAAAAACATTTGAATAACGTAGGACGTTCATTCTAATGAAATACTCGAAAGGTTGCGGCAGTTCGACGAAAGGACGCGATCGTTTACTAAAACTAGCATAACTTTCGGACTGGATATCCAAATTGGATAAACTCGGATTTTTTGGAAAGGTGATAAGATCATCTAGAAGTTTCGTTCAGAAAGTTCCTGTTAATTACGGACCTAAGTCGGTCGAAATGCCAGTTTAGTGAAAGTGTGTCTGCTGATTCTGCAGGAGACACATCTTTCGATCAAATCTTCTAGAAACTTGTCCTTTCATGCATATAAAAGTATCATTTGATTGATTAAAGAGTGTCTATTTACTGGTGAAGGAATACGAGTTATTCTACAAATAGGACCCCAATCTAACTCAATCAAATCAATCTAAGCAACAATTATTTCCACTAATTAATCCAGTAATTAAGAGAGAGAAAAGTTCGCCGGAATTCTCCATTGATTCCGGCAAGAGTTTAAGCAAGAGTGATTACGAGGCGTCTAGGCAGTTTCGTGATTATCCGACGACTCCCGTTTCGCGGTGGATACGAGTAGAGGTACGTATACGTTTGCGTACTAACGAGTTAAGTTCATCAACCGACGAGAAGACGAACGGAGAAATACGACCGGTTTGGGCGTGGGACGAACCGGTACGAGCGAAAAGGTGCGAACGAAAAGGTGCGACGTGAACGGAAGTGAAGGCTTCGCAGCGACAAACCCTTCGTAAGCGATCAATTTCGCTAGGTACAAATATTACGTTTATTAGATTTACGATATATTAGTTATAGGCAATTTGATAAACAAATCGTATATGAGATCTCGGGGATTTGTACTCCGTCGAGTCCAATAATTATCCGCTGCGCGGACTCGATGGGGTGTAGATAACCCAACACAATAACACGTCCATAATCTGGTGATGTGAGGCAAATAAGGCACAAATTTGATGCTTAATTTAGGGATTTTAGCCCTTGTGAAGAGCAATTATATATACTTTATTAATCATATTTGAGATAACATGAATATTTCTTCACTAAGTGTGTTTTATTGCTTAATCACAGGAATTAGAAGGAATTTCTGGGAATTTGGAGAGTGTAGTTGTCTCCAACACATCAAGAGGAGTGAAAACGATATATTACACCGATATATTCGGTTAATGAATAAGACGGGAGGCAAACAATCATCATGATAGAAACTTACACAAAAGTCTACACGAAAACCACTCAATCCTTATCCCTTATCCTGCCCACCTACCTTTGGTGGGAATTACCTCCTTACCCCCAATCCTCTCCACCAACTCGTGGCCAATAAGAAGACTCCATGAGTGCTATAAATATGACCACAAGGGCCACGAGTTTGGAGACTCTTTTACGCCCATTCTCTCTCTCTCTCTCTCTCTCTCTCTCTCTCTCTCTCTCTCTCTCTCTCTCCCTCCTAAGCAAGTCCAAGAACTTTCAAGAACAAGCAAGAATTGCAACTACGAACGATAATTTTCTAAGATCGATCACCGAATAGAAGCTCACTTCATTCGGTGAATCAGTTTACACTTCGGCTAAGGAAAAGTTGTGGAATTAGGGTGAAACTTATTTCATTCGAACTTTCACAAGCAAGGAGTCGAGCTTTCTCGGCGTGATTGGTTGGAAGCTTCTTTTCAATCGACCTTTGCACATCTCGAGCCCACCCAACCGGTACGAAGCTCACTTCTATTGACGGGTGGATCGGTACGAAAGGAAATTGTTGGGCGCATTGACTAGCTCTCTAGCAACTCGAACAACAAGGAAGGCACTCAAGACGAGACTCGGAGCTCTCTTCATCTCTCTAGGTGTTTTCCTTCCTTTCTTGCATTTCTTGTAGCATAAAATTACTTGGATTTGTGTAATCTTTTCTTGTTTGAATCTTTTGTTTGCTTGAATGAATCCTTGTTACGTGAATCGAATCTTTGTTGATGTGTTTACTTGATCTCTTACTCTTAATTACTGCCTTGAATTTAGTCTAAATCTCCCTTGGTTTAATCTCAAATCAAACCCTCAATTCAATCCTAAATTCAAATTACAATTTCGAATTCCAGAACAAGTTCCGTTGTAACGGAACCTAAATTGCGTTGTAACGGACCATTCGGTTTGTACCTGACTTTCAGTCTGTTGGTACTCCGTTGTAACACACTTTACTTCCGTTGTAACGGACCAGCAAGGAAAAGTATTCAATATCACTCATACTAGTGCGTTGTAACGGACATACTAGTTCGTTGTAACGGATCAACCAATCCGTTATAACGCTATCTCTGTCCATTGTAACGGACTATCTCTTTCCGTTATAACGAACCTTTCTCCATTGTAACGGACGTTCATTTCAATCTCCACGTTAAACATAACCCTAAGTTCCGTTGTAACGGAACTTAACTCCGTTGTAACGGACTATCTTCTGTGAATTTTCTTCGTTATTTCTCATCCGTTTTGATCCAAATTTTGACGCAATTGCTCCCCGTGGAACGAATCTATACATTTGCCACTGTACAAACTTAGATTACAAATTTTGTTGATTGTTCGGGGTTTTACCACAACGACATATTAAACACGCCAAAAACCCGCTCATCAAATGGCGCCGCTGCCGGGGAGCGGTGTTTAAGTCAATATTTTAAGATCGAAACTTGAGATTTAAATTCATAAATTTGTTTACTCACTTCTTTGTTTCTCTTGTGACAATCTAGGTGAAAGAAGAAAGTTTTATGCACAACACAAGATCGCGAAAAGGCGAATTACTTCCATTTGTCAAGGAAATCGAAAGAAAGAACAAGAGCTCTAAGAAGAGCAAGGAACCGACACAAGAAGATCAAGACGAACCTCAACTTCAAACTCAAACTTTTTCTTTTCTCTCTACTCATTTAAATTCAAATATGGGTGATGAAACAAGAGCTCCAAGGTCAAAAACCTTGAGAGAATTAGTAGCACCTAGAAATGTGGAAGATAACTATAATTTTATTAGGCCCAATATACCGAATTTCAAAGCGGATCCGAGCATTATAGGCTCATTGCCTATTTTTCACGGGAAAGCCACGGAAAACCCTCATAAACACTTAAAGGATTTCAAGATTCAACTAAACATATATTCGAATTATGAAGCTTTTAGTGACATTCTTCTTCTTCTTTTTCCTTACTCATTAGGTGAAGGACCCAAGGATTGGTTCTACACGCTTAGAGGCCCTCTCGCATTCAACGAAGTAGCAAACCTCTTCAAGGAGAGGTACTATTCGGCCTCTCGATTGGCGGCTATAAGGCGAGAACTTTTGGCAATAACGCAAAAACCGAACGAAGCATTCCACGAATACTACGATCGTTTCATGCGTTTGAAGGAAGAATGCCCAAGCCATAGTGTGGAACCGCAATTCCTCTACGAGCAATTCATTAACGGTCTCGGCTACTCGGAAAGTCAATTCCTCAACGCATCCGCGGGGGGAAGTATCTCCAACAAGGATCTCGAAGAAATTAAGAAATTGCTAGAGATCACGGCAACCAATTCGCAATCGAGGAAGAACGTGGAATACCGAGTTAACGCATGTACCGACCTCAATGTCGACGTGCTTAACGATAAACTCGAGATCATAATGAAAGCTTTGGGCAAGGAAGAAACCAAGAAATGTGGGGTTTGTAATGCTAGTGCTCACTACACGGACGAGTGCCCGAGCTTAGTCGAAGAAGTAAACGCCGCGTACAAGAAATTCGAGCCCTCCAATTCGTACAATCCCAACCTTCGCAATCACCCGAACTTCTCATGGTCAAACACGAACAACGCTCAACCCGATCCGTATCGACAACCGTTTACAAAGCCGGCCACATACCAACACCCGAACGCTTCACAACCGATACCGAAACCGGTACAAGGACAAGAGTTCGATATGAAGACGATGATGGACGGTATAACCTCTATAATCAAACAAGAAATCGGGGGGGTCAATAAAAACATGGAAACGATGAAGCAAGAATTGAAGCAAGAATTTAAGAGCGAAATTGCGAACATGAATCGCCATGTGGGGAACTTGGAGACTCAAATGAATCAAATGGCTACTCGACTCAATGTTCTCGAGACCCAAGGTACATCTCGACTCCAATCTCAATCGTTGGCTCCTTCCGAGCAAAGGCATGTGAACGCAATATCGCTCCGAAGCGGTAAAGAGGTGGGCGAAAGTTCGAAGAGCAAGGAGGTACAAGAAGAAAAGGAACTCGAGGTACCGGTACCGAAGAAGAGTCCGACTCAAGCCGCAACATTACCAACTCAAGAACTAGAAACCGAATCGACTCAAGTCAAGCCACCTTTCCCGAGTCGTCTCCCAAAGCCAATCGAATCGAACAACGACGTGCTTGCCATCTTAAAGAAAGTGGAGGTAAACATTCCTCTACTCGAAGCAATCAAAGAAGTGCCTCGTTTGGCAAAATACCTCAAGGCATTGTGCACGAATAAAAGAAAGACAAAGGGAGATGAGTTGATTAGTGTGGGGGAGAGTGTTTCGGCAATCTTGAGACTCCCCCAAAAGCACAAAGATCCGGGGATGTTTGCTATCCCTTGCAAAATCGGGCAACACGAGTTACCTAAATGCATGCTTGATTTGGGCACTTCAATAAATGTAATGCCATACTCGATATTCAAGACTCTTGACCTAGGCCCCCTCGACGATACTCAAGTTGTGATCCAATTGGCCGATCGGTCCACGACTCGACCGGTTGGAGTGATCGAAGACGTGATAGTAACCGTGAATGGATTGCTATTTCCCGCGGATTTCTACGTGTTGGACATGAATGAGGGGAGTAGCGATTCAACCCCGATTCTCCTTGGACGGCCATTTTTGAAGACGGCGCGCACAAAGATCGATGTACACGCGGGAGAGCTCACAATGGAGTTCGATGATGAGGTAATCAAATTCAATATTTTTGACAAACTAAAGGAACCCATTGTAGGTACACTCAACTTAAGCGCTATGGACGTGATCGACGATTGTGTACAAGAGGTCATGGATAGCTCATTCGAAAACCTTCAATGGAGCTCGAACCCACTATTCAAGGAATTTGAAGGATATGACAATCCTACATTCGAGATCGAGCCGGATTTGGAAGAAAAACAAGGCATAGATCAAGCACTCTTTCTAAGAGACCTCGAAATCCCGATGCAAAGAGCTCCACCTTCAATCGAACAAGCTCCAAGGTTAGAATTGAAAAAATTACCTTTTGGACTAAAGTATGCTTTTCTCGATGAAGCGGAAACTTTGCCGGTGATAATCGCCTCGAACCTAGCAAAGGAGCAAGAAGAAAAACTCATCGAAGTGCTAAAAAGGAATAAGAAGGCTTTCGGGTGGACACTCTCCGACATTTCGGGCATTTCCCCCTCCATGTGCACACACCGAATCCTTCTCGAGGACGATGCTAAGCCCTCGCGAGAACCACAAAGGCGGCTCAATCCGCCAATGATGGAAGTTGTAAAGAAAGAGGTGATCAAGCTACTCGACGCCGGAATAATCTACCCCATCGCCGATTCAAAATGGGTCTCGCCCATACACGTAGTGCCGAAGAAAACGGGGATGACGATAGTTGAGAACGATGAAGGCGATCAAGTGCCGACTCGAGTTCAAAACGGGTGGCGAGTTTGCATTGATTACCGAAGGCTCAATAAGGCGACGAAAAAGGACCACTTCCCGCTTCCATTCATCGATCAAATGATAGAAAGACTCGTGGGAAATCCATTCTATTGCTTCCTCGACGGATTTTCGGGTTATTTCCAAATACCGGTCGCACCCGAAGATCAAGAGAAGACCACATTCACGTGCCCGTTTGGTACCTTCGCGTATCGACGCATGCCATTCGGCCTATGCAACGCTCCCGGCACGTTTCAAAGGTGTATGCTTTCTATTTTCTCCGATTATATTTCCAAATTCATTGAAGTTTTTATGGATGATTTTTCGGTATTTGGAGATTCTTTCGATTCATGCTTAGGCAATTTATCCCAAATACTCGAAAAATGCATCGAAGCTAACCTTGTCTTAAATTTTGAGAAATGCCACTTCATGGTGAGCGAAGGAATTGTTTTAGGTCATTTAATCTCGGAGAAAGGAATGGAAGTCGACAAGGCGAAAATCGACGTAATCAAGACACTTCTGTATCCAAAGACGGTAAAAGACGTGCGATCCTTTCTTGGCCATGCGGGATTCTATAGGCGCTTCATCAAAGACTTCTCCAAGCTCGCCCAACCAATGTGCCAACTATTGAAGAAAGACGAGAAATTCGAGTTCGGGGAAAAGTGCAAGAGATCCTTCGACGATTTGAAAGAGAAGCTTTGCTCCGCGCCAATCATCAAGTCGCCAAATTGAAAGCTACCATTCGAAATAATGTGCGATGCTAGTGACACAAGTGTGGGGGCGGTACTCGGCCAAAGAGAAGGAAAAGACCCCCACGTCATCGCGTACGCCTCGAGGTCTCTCGACAATGCCCAACGAAACTACACCACTACCGAAAAGGAACTCCTAGCAATTGTGTTTGCATTGGAGAAATTTCGCTCTTATCTTTTAGGTATGAAGGTGATTGTATTCTCGGACCATGGAGCTCTAAATCATTTGATGAAGAAAAAGGAGTGCAAACCGAGATTGCTCCGATGGATCCTTTTGCTTCAAGAATTCGACCTTGAGATCAAGGACAAAAAGGGATGCGAGAATCTCGTGGCGGATCATTTGAGTCGGCTTCCATTGGAGATCGAAGATCTTGTTCCAATTCGCGAAGAATTCCCCGAGGAACACGTTCTCGCGGCCCAAGTCGAAGCACCATGGTACGCCGACCTTGCAAACTACATCGTCACGAAGAATTTTCCCCCGAGCTTCTCCAAGGAACAACGCGATAAGATGAAAAGCAACGCTCGATTCTACGTTTGGGAAGACCCGATCTTATTTCGAATTTGCACCGACCAAGTAATTCGAAAATGTGTCCACCAAAATGAGGTACAATTTATTCTTTCTTTTTGTCATACATTACAATGTGGTGGACATTTCGGTATCGCACGTACCACACACAAGGTACAAGAATGTGGATTTTATTGGCCAACCTTGCATAAAGACGTTGCGAACTTTGTGAAAGGTTGTGGAAATTGCCAAAAGACGGGGAACTTGAGCCGTAGAAATCAAATGCCCCTCAATTCAATCTATGTATGTGAGCCATTCGATGTTTGGGGCATTGATTTCATGGGCCCGTTTCCATCGTCTTTTGGCTATACTTACATCTTGTTGTGTGTAGATTACGTGACAAAATGGGTGGAGGCGATACCAACCAAGCATGCGGATTCGAAAATGGTGGTGGACTTTTTGAAGAAAAATATCTTCCAACGATTCGGCATACCAAAAGTTCTTATAAGCGATCGAGGCTCCCATTTTTGCAATCGATATCTCCAAAGCCTCCTCGAGAAATACCATGTGAGCCATCGAACCTCCACCGCTTATCATCCTCAAACAAACGGCCAAGCGGAAGTTTCGAATCGTGAAATAAAGTCTATTTTGGAGAAGGTGGTGAACCCGACACGAAAGGATTGGAGTACCCGACTCGGCGACGCACTTTGGGTGTACCGTACCGCCTTCAAAACACCAATTGGTATGTCCCCATTCAAATTCGTGTACGGAAAGGCGTGCCATCTCCCGGTCGAGTTAGAGCACAAAGCTTTTTGGGCGATCAAGCAATTGGCCCTCGACTACCCAAAGGACGCATCGGCACGTAAACTACAATTACTCAAGCTTGACGAATTCCGGCAAGAGGCTTACGACAATTCGAACTTGTGCAAGGCAAAAGCCAAGAGGTTCCATGACCGAATGATTAAGAAGAAAGATTTCCTTGTGGGAGAAAGAGTGTTGTTATTCAACTCTCGTCTATTACTTGTCCTCAAGTATAAAAAATCGAAAATTTCAAAAAGAGGGATAATAGAGAGATACAACCTTTGATGCGTGGGCGTGCCTCCCTCGCTAGCGCTCTTGTTTAACGTCTTGAGCTCGACTTGGCCGAGCTCATCATTGCGAGGCGTCGTTTGGCTCTAGAGCTTGCTCCTCCATCCATCCGGTTTCGAAGTTTGCGTGGTAATGCTTGAGTCGATGGCCGTTCACCTTGAACGTTTTGTTCGTTTCCTCGCTTCGAATTTCGACAACCCCAAATGTAGTCACATTGGTGACCACAAAAGGGCCGATCCATCGGGACCGAAGTTTCCCGGGGAATAAGTGTGGGGGGGGGTAACATACAATCTTTGACCCGTATGAGCCCAATTAAAAGTTTAAAAAATCAGGGAAAATTGAAAATTTTTGATATGGCCAGCTATTCCGTTGTAACGGACCTCAATGTCCGTTGTAACGGACTGTACAGAAATTTAAAATTTTGAATGGCGCCAAGCGTTCCGTTGTAACGGAAGGGTATTGCGTTGTAACGGAGAGCCCTCTAAATTCAATTCTCATTCTACGGCTAGTACTCCGTTACGACGGAATAAAATTGCGTTACAACGGACCAAAAATAGCGTTGCAACGGACATGAAAAAACACAGTAAATTGCGTTGCAACGGTAAATACCCAAAATTTGCCAGAACTATGTCCGTTGTAACGGACCTCAATGTCCGTTGCAACGGACGTACTCAGAATTTTCAAAATAAGCTACGGCTAGTTCTCCGTTATAACGCAGTTAGTACGTTGTAACGGACCTCAATGTCCGTTGTAACGGACATTAACTGCGTTGTAACGGAATAGTTTCTGGCAAGTTTTCTCTATTAATTGAAATTTTCAAACATTTAACATTATTTTTTGAACCTGAGCATCAAGAATAAATAAGTCAAGCAATAAATGCATAGAAAGATTTTTCTCCACTTCATTGATTTAAAATTGTTGGTTTTTAAACGAATTTTCACCAAACCACCATTTCTACTCTCTAAACCCTAATTTTACATAATATTTGAAGAAGTATGGTTGAAATCTTTAAGAGATTCTTTCGGGGATTCAAACCCTAAATCAATATTTTTCACAAGTTAATGAGCTTTTGACAATTTGATCGATCCTCGATTTACATGACACACCATTTTCAATAAATGAACCCATTTCGAACTTGGAATTTCTAAAAAGTTTTATTTGAACCAATTTAGTAAGTTTTGCTTAAATTTAAAATTTGACAATTTACACTTTAAAGGATCCGACCGTTCATGGGAATTCGAAATTACACTAATGAGAACCAATTTGCGCTCAAAGCTTGATTTGATGAGCTCATGCACCTTGATTAAGTAATGAGTGGTGTGAGTCATGACCACTTGTTGGCTAAAGGGGTGCATGAATCGTAGTAAACCAAAGTAGCCGGTTCTTGGTGTGAGTCATGATCAAGAGTCGATGCGAAAAAGTTTTCTACAATCTCGGATTAAAGCGCTTTCGATTGTCGAGTCCGTGCGATTGATTAAGTAATGAGTGGTGTGAGTCATGACCACTTGTTGGCTAAAGATTGCACGGATCCATGGGGTTTTACTAAGTAATGAGTGGTGTGAGTCATGACCACTTGTTATCCCAAAGGACACACATGGGGACCATCGAAAGCAATAATGAACAAAAGAAAAGAAATAAAAAGAATAAAAGAAAAGAAGAAAAATAAAAAGAATAAAAAGGAAAGAAAAAAGAGTTCAAAATTCGAGCGCAAATTGGGAAAATTTAGTAGAAATCGAAGATGAACCAAGTACTAACGTACCGAACGGTTTAAAAGTGACAATTTACACTTAAGAAACGATTTTTGCAAAAAAGGAAAAATTGGTTTTCATTAATACTTTTTCATGAAGATCCTTGTGAATTGTGGAGTGAAAAGAATTGAATGATGGTGTTTAATCATCTTTTTCGGTTGAGATCATTTGCTCTAGTAAACTCTTCGAATTTGTGCAATTTATTGAAATAGATTCTATATTTGATCGACCTATATCTCTCTAAATATTAGTAATCATTATGAAATAAGAGTAAACCAATTTGCCTTGTGAAATTAGTTTTCGAACCAACAATATAATTTCAACAAAATCTTATGCAATTCTCTCTTATGCTTGACTTTTATATTCCAATTGATCGAGGACGATCAAGGATTTAAGTGTGGGGGTATTTGATGTGAGGCAAATAAGGCACAAATTTGATGCTTAATTTAGGGATTTTAGCCCTTGTGAAGAGCAATTCTATATACTTTATTAATCATATTTGAGATAACATGAATATTTCTTCACTAAGTGTGTTTTATTGCTTAATCACAGGAATTAGAAGGAATTTCTGGGAATTTGGAGAGTGTAGTTGTCTCCAACACATCAAGAGGAGTGAAAACGATATATTACACCGATATATTCGGTTAATGAATAAGACGGGAGGCAAACAATCATCATGATAGAAACTTACACAAAAGTCTACACGAAAACCACTCAATCCTTATCCCTTATCCTGCCCACCTACCTTTGGTGGGAATTACCTCCTTACCCCCAATCCTCTCCACCAACTCGTGGCCAATAAGAAGACTCCATGAGTGCTATAAATATGACCACAAGGGCCACGAGTTTGGAGACTCTTTTACGCCCATTCTCTCTCTCTCTCTCTCTCTCTCTCTCTCTCTCTCTCTCTCTCTCTCTCTCTCCCTCCTAAGCAAGTCCAAGAACTTTCAAGAACAAGCAAGAATTGCAACTACGAACGATAATTTTCTAAGATCGATCACCGAATAGAAGCTCACTTCATTCGGTGAATCGGTTTACACTTCGGCTAAGGAAAAGTTGTGGAATTAGGGTGAAACTTATTTCATTCGAACTTTCACAAGCAAGGAGTCGAGCTTTCTCGGCGTGATTGGTTGGAAGCTTCTTTTCAATCGACCTTTGCACATCTCGAGCCCACCCAACCGGTACGAAGCTCACTTCTATTGACGGGTGGATCGGTACGAAAGGAAATTGTTGGGCGCATTGACTAGCTCTCTAGCAACTCGAACAACAAGGAAGGCACTCAAGACGAGACTCGGAGCTCTCTTCATCTCTCTAGGTGTTTTCCTTCCTTTCTTGCATTTCTTGTAGCATAAAATTACTTGGATTTGTGTGAATCTTTTCTTGTTTGAATCTTTTGTTTGCTTGAATGAATTCTTGTTACGTGAATCGAATCTTTGTTGATGTGTTTACTTGATCTCTTACTCTTAATTACTGCCTTGAATTTAGTCTAAATCTCCCTTGGTTTAATCTCAAATCAAACCCTCAATTCAATCCTAAATTCAAATTACAATTTCGAATTCCAGAACAAGTTCCGTTGTAACGGAACCTAAATTGCGTTGTAACGGACCATTCGGTTTGTACCTGACTTTCAGTCTGTTGGTACTCCGTTGTAACACACTTTACTTCCGTTGTAACGGACCAGCAAGGAAAAGTATTCAATATCACTCATACTAGTGCGTTGTAACGGACATACTAGTTCGTTGTAACTGATCAACCAATCCGTTATAACGCTATCTCTGTCCATTGTAACGGACTATCTCTTTCCGTTATAACGAACCTTTCTCCATTGTAACGGACGTTCATTTCAATCTCCACGTTAAACATAACCCTAAGTTCCGTTGTAACGGAACTTAACTCCGTTGTAACGGACTATCTTCTGTGAATTTTCTTCGTTATTTCTCATCCGTTTTGATCCAAATTTTGACGCAATTGCTCCCCGTGGAACGAATCTATACATTTGCCACTGTACAAACTTAGATTACAAATTTTGTTGATTGTTCGGGGTTTTACCACAACGACATATTAAACACGCCAAAAACCCGCTCATCATCTGGTACCTAAATCGGTCTCTCTCTTTGTACCGTACACTGTACCTACACTTGTTCTTGCAGTGTTCGATGAAATTGTAGTCCACCTCATTATAGTACCTCACATTGGTACCATACACTGCATATTGTAGAAGTTCACCTCACATTGGTACCTGAATCTCTCTGTTTCTTTCTCTGTACCGTCATACACTAGTTCCTACGCGGCTACACCCGCTTTTGCAGTTCCATTCTTGGCATTTCAGGTACAGACGTTCTTGTTTGTACAATTCAGAGGAGAATTCGTCTGAAGAAGTTTTACATTGTTTGACGAAACTTTCTTTTAAAGTTCCATTCTTTTAGTGTTCTTCAATGCAATCTCTACAAAACTCAACACTAATGAAATCAACCAATTAATCTTGATAAATTTTAATTTTTAATATGCAACTAATCTACCTTGAATCACCTAACATAAAATATTCGAAATCAAGTTCTAATTGAAATCATACAGTGAAAAAAACAAGACCACATAAAAAGAGTTAAAATAAGAAGAAGAAATCATACATGCAAAGTGGAGCCGCATCTCCCTTGCTAGCGTGCTTGCACGACTCCTCTAAGAAAACCCAACCGGTCTCCGATCATGGCTCTGTAACTTCACCAGAAGAAAACCCAAAAGCCAACAAAACCAAATCAGAAATCAAAATTGACAACTGTCGAATCGTACAAAGGGAAAAATAAAAATTGCAGATCTTCCTAGTGGAGCTGGGCTAAGCTCCGGCGATCTGAGTGTAGGATTATACACACGAATTTAGAGGTTTGCAGCGGAATTATTTCGTATGTATAACCTAATTCTACCCTGGATCATACTCGAAAACCACGAAAAAGGAAGAGTTATTCAGAATTTTACCTCGTACAAGTTAGTACGTGAAGCCTACTTATCCAGATTTCGTGAACCTTCTCCAAGAATTGCTCTTGCACTCCCTCTACTCGTGTCCACCTTGATTTCGTTTGATCGAAACCGCCAACACCGTTCTAGTCGATGTCACGATTATTCCTCTCAAGAACTTGCTTAGAAAATCTGCTCAAAAACTCTCCAGATCTCAGTTTCGGTTTTGTGGGAAAGAGAGAAAATTCGGCAGCCGAATTAGGTCAGAAAATTGGAGAGAGAAGAGAGAGAAAAATGAAATTCTGAATATATATATAGGCAATTTTAGGTTAAATCCGAAATTAGGTTAAGAAACCCTAATTTCAGAATTAAAGCCCAAAACTAAATAAAATCAGAATAAGCCCAAAATTCTAATTAAAATCTAATTATTAGAAATTAGATTAAAATCCTAAATTCTGAGCGGGCCCAGATTATGGACTGGCCCAATTCTGATTGTATATTTGCCTAATTATATAAATTCTTCCAAGTTAATTCTTAAGCCATATTTTCTTTCACTGAGAGGGGATAAAGGGAAGAGAGGCGATTCACTCTCGCTCGGCGGAAAACAGAGAGAGAGAGAGAGAGAGAGAGAGAGAGAGAGAGAGAGAGAGAAAAGCAAGCCTTTTTTGTATCGTGAGAGAGAGGATTTTTTTTTTCTTAACGGGTTCAGTAAACCTGTTCTTTTCCATCCGCTAGGGAAGCTGACCTGGAAAGATATACGTGCCACGTCATCGTGCGGGTTGGGTGCGGGGTGTTAGCTGCGTGGTGCCTATCATTATTGCTCTCTCAACCCGACCCCCCCTCTCTCTCTCTCTCTCTCTCTCTCTGCACGCTAACGCCATTATTGGTCTCTCTCTCTCTCTCTCTCTCTCTCTCTCTCTCTCTCTCTTGTTGGTCTCTCTCTATCGCTTTCGACGCCCAGAGCTCTCTCTCTCGCGACTCTCCATTCTCTGCCGTTGCTTCTCTCTCGCTCTGGACATTGTGTGCCGTTTCTTTCTCTCTCGCTTGTGCCGTCACAAATCAGGTCACCTCTCTCTCTCTCTCTCTCTCTCTCTCTCTCTCTCTCTCTCTCTCTCTCTCTCTCTCTCTCTCTCTCTCTCGCGCGCGCGCGCGCGTGAAGCAAGCTCGACTCCCTCTCTCTCTCGCGCTCTCTGGACTCAGGTTAGCTCCACACACACACACACACTCTCTCTCTCTCTCTCTCTCTCTCTCTCTCTCTCTCTCTCTCTCTCTCTCTCTCTCTCGCAATTTTAGGTTTTTAGTGCAATTTGCTGAAATTTGGGTTTTAGGTGCAATTTTAGGTTATTTTCAACAAAAAAACAGCAAATAAGGGTTATTTTCAGCAAATTTCAGCAATTTAGGGTTATTTTGAGTATATTTTGAGCAAATTAGGGTTTTTTTTAGTCTAATTATGGTTAATTTCAGCAAATGAGTGTTAATTTCAACAAATTAGGTTTTTTTTTGTCCAATTTCAGCAAATTAGGGTTTTTATTGTCCAATTTCTGGGTATTTTCAGCGATTCTCAGCAAATTAGGGGTCTTGTGGGGGGTGCTGGCGACGGGTCTGGGGCGGGTCGGGGGGGTGCTGGCGAGGGGGGTTGGGTCAGGGGGTGCTGGCGAGGGATATTTGTGTAATTTGTTTTTAAGTAATTTTAGAAATGTTGTTGTTTGATGAATGTATTTTCAATTTATTGATATTTATGTAATTTGTTGGACATTTATGCAATTTTGTATTTATTAGTAAGATGAGATAAAACTGGACTTATTTGAAATTTATCGTTTGTTTGGACATCTATGTAATTTTAGAATATTATTGTTTTGCTGGACTTTTAAATAATTTTCAAATTTTTGTTGTTTCCTGAATTTATTTTCAATTTATTAATATTTGTGTACTTTGTTGGACATTTATGTAATTTTAGATTTATTTGTAAAATGAGGTAAAAATGGACTTGTTTGTAATTAATTGTTTGTTTTGGGCTCGTATGTAATTTTAGAATTTATTGTATAATTTTATAATTTAAATTTTACCACGTCATCAATACAATCATCTAAAAATTACCACGTCATCACTTAACTGCTGACTGGGCAGTTAACTGATGGAAGGGGCAAAAGTGAGCAAAATCGAGAATTCAGGGGATAAAATGAACAAAATTAAAGTTTGGGGGGCAACTTGCACTTTCTTGTACAGTTCAGGAGGCAAAAGTGAGTTTTTTTCTATTTTTAATAACAATTTATATTTTGTTTAAATATTTATATATATTAACAGGGCTGGACTTGGGCTTTGGCAGAGTTGGCCCAAGTCACAGGCCTACTTGGGCTTTGGCAGAGTTGGCCCAAGTCACAGGCCTCCCTTTTCTATGGGCCGCTCTTTTATGCATTAAACATACATATATACCAATAGTAGCTTAAGAAAGATCCATTAAACCGACGACCCATTAAGAAAAGATCCATTCAACCTATACCAATAGGCAATAGCTTACGGCGACGCGATTGATGGCTGCTGAGACGCGACGCGACGGGATGGATGGCGATGGAAGTCAGAGAGACGTTGGGCTTGGATCCCTGTTGAACTGCTCAACGATTTGCGACTTCAATTGGCATTTGCGACTGCTCAACTTCGACTGCTCAACTTCGACTTCGACTTCAATTGCGATTTGCGACTGGTGACTACTCAACGATTGAATGATTCCCTGTTGAACTTCCATGGCGACTGCTCAACGACTTCCATTGCGACTTCAATTGCGACTTCGACTTCAAATTGAAGGTAATTGTGATTTTTTCTTTCGAAATTGGGGGCAATTGACTCACTTCAACTTTGAATCACATATTGAATCACTTCAACTTTTGAAATTGGGGGCAATTGGCTTTCACGACGGGATTTTGGCTTCGAATTTTGGCTGAATTAAAAGATTTTGGCTTCGAATTTTGGCTTCCCTGCTGAATCACTTCAACTTTTGAAATTGGAGGTAACAGATTTTGGCTTCGAATTTTCCTAAAAATGAATTAATTAGAATAGATATTGTTAAATTCTCTGCAACATTGAGTCTCCAATTCCATCGTTCTTTGCTGAATTTTCTGCAGATGCGGGATTCTCTAATTTCATTATTCTCTGCAGCATTGTGTTCTCGAATTTCATTGTTTTCTGCAGGTTCGAATTCACGTGTTTAGGGTTAATTACTTAATTTTCTGCAGGTTCTTATTTTCTCCAGGGTTAATTACTAAATTCTCTGCAACATTGTGTTCTTGAACTTTGACATTCTTATCAAGTCTACGTTTTCTGCAGGTTCTTATTTTCTCCGGCATTCTTATCGAGTCAATAAAAGAATTGTTCACTGGATATTTTGCTAATTCTCGCTAGTAAGTTCTGTTAAATGTAAAAGTCAATAAAATAATTGTTCGCTGGATATTATGCTAATTGTTCGCTGATTATTGTGATAATTGTAGGTATAATCATGAGGAATAAAATAATTTTTTTGTCGGGAAATGAAAAAAGAAAAAATAAGGAAAGACGCGAATCTTTTGTTTAATTGATGTATTTGCCTCAAAAAATGCGAGAAGAGCGGTATTTAAATGAATATGCTAGTTGCGTGTTTTGTAATATTTTGAACTTACTTTATTAATACTTATTTCGTTTTGCATTAAAAAAAAAACTTTAAGTAATATAATTTCGTAATTTTAGATTATCGTAACATCATGTCACAGGCCTCCTAATACTCAGGACCGGCCCTGTATATATATATATATATATATATATATATATATATATATATATATATATATATATATATATATATATATATTGAATAGATTTTTCTATTTGTAAGAAAATATCACGTGTCTTCACCTGGTTGGTGGCGACAGGACTCAGGACCGGCCATTAGTATAAAATTTGAAGCCCGGGCTTCATATATGGATCCACGAAAAAAAATTACGTAGTATAATTCATAAAATTTGAAATTCATTATAAAAAAATTAAGGTACATTTTAACAAATTACATAGCATAATATAAAAATTTATGGTCTATTATAAAAAAATTTGAGTTAGATTTATAACTTCGTTTAAGATCTATTAAACCTTTGGACCGGTCCTGGCCGGGCTGACTACAATTATAGAGGCGTCCGTTAGGTTGTTGCGTGTTTTTTTTTAAACTCCCCTAGGTCTCGTCCCCGATGATCGGATCCGAACCGGATGCATTAATTGGACCCGAATTGGATTTGGGGAGGTCAAATGATATAATAATACAGGCTGGAAAGTTGGCTTGATGCTATGAGTTCATGTTAGTTGTGCTCATTCCACATTGGATTCTCATTTTACAAACAATTATATTTAATATTATGCTGGCATTTAATTATAAAAAGTAGAAATTACATGCTTTGACATACATAGTGTATGATGGATTCTACAAGAAAGATTGTGTGTTACTGAATTTTTATTGATGGATTGTAATTTACACATTTACAGAGAGAATTAACGATATAGGTTTCGATAACTTAGGTCCTACAACTAGCCGTTGAATTATGGTAGGCTTTGTTATTAGTATCCCCTGCAATTTTTATCATCGTCCCCTATAATTTTGTAATGTAAAATCCTACAATTAAACTCTATTAATTGCATGAGTTGGTGTGAGTGATATAAGCTATTGAGGGTGTTTTTTGATGTCGCAAAATTGAATCCGATGTTTGTAGATATGAATCGTATACTCATGTTTGAATTACATTAGAACCTTACATGCGAGCCAATTGGGTTCTCATAGTGCGACATATTTGCCATTCGTCCCCATAACATTCATCCCATAACATAAGATTAGATGCATAGTATAATATATCAAGAATTTATGGATTCAAGTCGCATTAACATTATATAAAAACAAATAATCATGATTCATGGATTATATTTCTTCTAGTTCTCGTAACATGACACATTCTCACGTTGGATGTTTTTTTGAAATAATATTGGATGTTTAATGTGTTGTTAAGAATATTTATGATATTTGAAGTATTTGGAGATTTTATTTTTATGAATTATTTTTGGATAATTGATATTTGAAGTAAGGATAATATTTATTGATTATGAGAAATGGTATATTCGTGGGTACGGATTTACCCGCACTTTCAATTAGAGGTTGTGTCGATTCCAATTGGCATCAAAAATATTAGGTATCAGTAACGAAAGCGATCGCTTGTCGAATATCATTCAAACAAAAAACAAAAAAAAGATTTGTCAATAGGCTCATAGCCTAGTTGTTTGACACAAAAAATCATATGTTGAGAGAAGTTGTGGGTTCGATTTGCATTGACATCAAAAATATTATGTATCAGTAACGAAAGCGATAGTCGGATACCATTCAAAAAAAAAAAATTTATGGAGGGAGGGGGGAGAAATTACTAGTGCTATTTTATGGTTCGGATACGGGTAATATCCGAAATAAATGGGTGTGAACATGGAAGAGACATATCCGTCTCGTTGACAATTGTAATCACGAGTCTAAATAGAAAGGATTTACCCATGCAAAGTTTACTAATATAAAAAATAGTTTTTATTTTTTTAATGTTTTTGTCATTTTTTCCTACAAAGTTAATAAAAATAAATTAAACGAATAGGTTGGAAAAAAATAGCTTATGTGTACGTGTACATGTATGTGCATGTGTTTGTGTATGTGTGTGGTTTTGAGATAGGAATATTTGTAGTGCAGATCCAAATCGGGGACGAGTGCCCGCCACTAGAAAACATGTTCCACCCGCAGTAAAGAATCATTGTTGGAAATTTGAAAACAATCGCTGATAGTCACCACTCATCCATGGCGGTACATCTCGATGATATTTCGTTATTGAAAGTCACCACTTTCAATACATTTTTTTATTTTCAACGGCGTATACATACACCGTTGTTAATATTACTCATGAAACATAACTTTTCATCGAGAATCACAATTTATCAACACCATCGACATGACTGACTGACACAAACAACGAGTCGAGTCTGAATGAACAAAATCTAATTTGAGTTCGGCTCGGCTCGAAATGAGGGTTCGAGTTGTGTTTTCAGCTCGAGCTCGAGGCTTGGTAAATAATTGTATTTTTTATGGATTTATATGTAAAATTGTTCGAATTTGATCTAGTCGGAGTCGAGTATGACCCAGTTCGGACTCGGCTCGACTTTGGTTCGAGTTCGTTCGCGCCAGTTTTTGAGCGAGATTTTTTCAAATTTCGAGCCGAGTTCGAATGAACGTCGATCTTCGATGTTTTTTTGTCAACTAGGATTTCGATTGAAGAAGATGGTGGACTGTGGAGGCTACTCTCTCACACACACAATGGCCACACTGCCAAATGGCACACACAATATTTTAATTATCTATCAAAAAAACAACAAAAAAAGGTTTCCAAACTTTTTTTCAGTATGTGCTCCAATTTTACAGTTGGCAAATTAACAAGCAGGGCCACAACAAGTGTGTGCTATCTATTTTGGTCATGGAGATTCCCCAGTCTGTTCAGCACACTGCTCACCTCTCTCTCACACATGGGGGTACCCCCTCCCCCTCTCTCTTCGAGATTAAAAAAGCTTTCATCTTTGCCCCAATTGCCCCATGTGCTCTCTCTCTACGTACACTTGTTTTCTCGAGCCTCTCTTTGATTATTTGTCTCCCCCTAGAAGCTCATCCTCTCCCTCTCCCCCTCTCTCTTCATTCTTTTTGGGGCATTTACATCCCCATTAAAGCACCACTAATAAGTGAAGCACTGTTCAATCAATCCGTCTGCTTTGCTACATTCGCCTTTCTGGGACATTGTGGTTGTTGGTTTCTCTTTTGGGGCGCCATAATTGCACTGAAGACCCCAATTCCGATCATCAAAATACAAATTCTGTGACTAGAAAGTGGGTACATTTGATCGAATTTAAACCCCATTGTTCCATTCGAGAAGATTTGAAGGTCGAAGATTTCAATTTAAGCTCAATGTACCAAATTTCCTTATGTATTGGTCGCCCGCTGTTATAGCTGGGATTACAGCAGGGGCTATTTCGTTAATATTGATTTTTATTGGGCTTTTTTGGTATTATGCACTTCACCAAAAAACACCGTCCAATAGAAATTCAGAGACTGGCTCCTCTGACCCTTCTACTCTAGGTAATAATATTTTTTTTATACTTCATTTTCTTCCACTTGGTTGATTTATGAAAATATAATTTCTTTGTACTTTGTTTAACTATTAAATTGCTAAAAGTTTGCTAAAAGGCCCCTGCACTTTATTTTGTTTTCAGTGGAATGGAATCATGGTGATAGAGTCTCTTCAGCAGGTGGGCCCCGCGTTTCAGAGAGCCGATTAGGAGCGAGACAGTTCACACTACACGACCTAGAACAAGCCACTAAAAAATTTTGTGATTCGAATTTGGTCGGTACCGGTAGTTTTGGACTAGTATACAAAGGGTTACTTTTGGACGGTACCGTTGTTGCCGTTAAGAGACGAGCCCGCCCTTCAAGACAAGAATTTGTCGAAGAGGTTAGTTAATTTTAGATCGGCACAATCTTATTTTGTTTTGCATTTTGATGAATTATTTAGTAGTTTTTAAGTTGATATTTTGTTTTATTTTGTAGGTACGAAGATTATGTGAAATTTGGCACAGAAATCTTGTAACCCTAATTGGTTATTGCCAAGAAGGTGGCTATCAAATGCTAGTATATGAATATTTGCCAAATGGAAGCATTTCCTCTCATCTTTATGGTAATCTCACAGGTAATATACACATAATGTTATATTGATAAATTTCTTAAATATTATGAGCTGTTTTGTAATATTATATTTTTTATTTATCTTAGCAGATACGAGTAAAGATTCTGTTACGAGGCTAGAATTTAAACAGAGGCTTGCAATAGCCATTGGTGTAGCCAAAGGTAACTCAATCAAAACCAAAAATATAAGGGCAATTTTGATAATTGAAAAAGAAAAGAATCAAATAGAATATTAATATTTGGATAATGTTTACATGTAGGATTGGCACATTTACACGGTCTCGTACCGCCATTGATACACAAAAACTTCAAAACGAATAATGTATTGGTAGACGAGAATTTCATCGCCAAGGTCGCCGATGCTGGCATTTTTGTTTTAATTCAAGGCTCTGACAACGCGGGCCCGTCTACCAGAAGTATTTACGTAGATCCCGAGTATGTACATTTTATTTTATACAGCATTAAATATCTTTTTTTGTTTTTCAATACATTTGAGAATTTATCTTTTATGTTTTATTTTTTGTTAGGGTTAGTTCGACAGGACGGCTTTCAGAGAGCAGTGACGTGTACAGTTTTGGGGTGTTTGTTTTGGAGCTAATTAGCGGCCAAGAGGCCTCTTATTTTGCTTTTCCAGAATCACAATCTTCTCTGGCCCAATTGGTAATTATCATTATTTTTATTTAATACGGCAATTTGCAAATTCAACTAATTATATTTCACTGTTTCAGGTTGAAACGCGTTATGGTTCGGACGAATTGATCGATTCGAGATTAGGGACGAGTTACACCTCAGAAGGAATCAAAGAATTAATCGGACTAACCCTCTATTGCCTAAACCCTAATTCGAGAAGGCGTCCAAAAATGAGACAAATTGCAGTAGAATTGGATCGAATTTTAGAGACCGAAATGAGCTTGACTACGGTGATGGGGGATGGAACCGCTATTGTTACCCTCGGAAGCCAATTGTTTACTTCCTGAAAAAACGAAAATTTTCGTGATCGCATTTAGAACCGGTGAAATGATGTGATTAATTGTTGCGAGAGATTATTGGTATTAGGACAAGAGACCTAATTTGGTAATTGTTAATTATTTATGATATATCTTTAATACTATGATTGCTAACTATGATATACCTAAGGTTTCATAGTTGGTAATTGATATTATCTCCCTTACAAATAATTATGTGAGGGGGGTAAAGGAGTACATTAATGTATGTAGTTCTTATGTTTCTAATTTATTGGTGTGTTTATTTCCTATTTTGGCGCAATTTTCATGTGTACCAATGTAAAATCTCAATATATTACATGTACCCTTGTAAAATAACAAAGGTCATGATTACTCCTTGAAAATCTCAAACTAGAAAATGGTAAAACATCAAGCAAGCCCTTGCAAAACATAAAAGAAAATTATGATTATCCTTGTAAAATACTTTCAGTTTGCTTCAATATATTTTCAAAATATTATTGTTTATTTAATAAATAATAATACAAATGAAGGAGACAGAACGAATGAAGAATACTTTAATAATTTAGAAAAAAATCAGGAGAGAAAAGACATGATAGATCATGCTTTAAAGGATATGCATGCTATTTCCAATTTTGTAGGGGATATATGCCATTTGATCACATGACATGATTTGTAAATTTTTATTTTATATCTTTATTTATGATTCGACATACTAATTCATGTCTATTAATTTATGATTTAATATTTCATTAAAATTTCAAATCTTAAATTAATGCGTTAAATATTAAAGTGTTGAATTATATTTACGTCATCAAAAATTGTGAAGGAGAGTACTAAGGGATATCCAACATTTTCCTATGTTTTATAGGGATGTTTATGGTATTTTTAATTTTGCCATTTTCCTATGTTTTATAGGGGTGTTCATGGTAGTTTTATTTTTGCTAGGATATATGTGATGCTTCAATGTTTTTAACTTCCTATAACTGCCACTTATTTGACTAATGCACGTGATAGACGTAATTTTCACTTTTTCCCTCCATCTAACTATATTTTACCAAAGGGGGTGGAGGCGCCGCCTAGTCTTCCACCCCCATCTCCGCCTAGTCTTCCACCTCATCACCTCAGCCACCTCTGCTTCAACCTCCGCCCTCTCTCATCTTCCAATCGATACCATCCCCTCATCCTTCCGTTCCCCTATTTCTCAGATCTGCCCGTCTAAGATCTGAGGTACTGTGCCACTCCCACCCCCCTCCGCACACTTGCGTCAACCCTTTCTACAGACCTGCCTCTTCACTGCCCCACTTTCCTTCCGAACTTCTCTTGCAAGCACTTCCAAGCTTCTCCTCTTTCTGCAAAAGGCAACAAGGAGCTTAGCCGGCATCTTATGAAGATGGTAGATATGTTGACGGCGAGTAGATGTCTAAAGAAATCGACATCTCCTAATCTTGATTTTTTCAGATCCTAAATGAATCCTAGACTGTTTCGGTAGAAGACCAATTGGGTCAGGTATTTCAGTTTCGGCACCAAACAAATTTGGGTAAATTCGATCGGGGTGAGTACTCCAGTTTCGATACTGGCCCAGATTTAGTTCGGTACAGAATACCGACAAATTCCCTATCCTCGCAAATTCACTTCATGACGATGAATTGACGTTGTGCCATGGCGACACATATCGCCGAACGTGTGAGCCGTATTGTCCGGGGCTGGAGTGCCGGTTCAAGCTAGACGTAACAGGCTAACAGCGCTTCTTAGAGATGTGACCCATTTCGGACTTCTCTTCGAAGAGGAAATGGCACGGCGTATGGCAAATGGTACCGCAAAGGACAGCGACTTGGTTCCGAATTAGGGTATATGCTTCGCATTCGTCACCAATTAGGACCACACGGCACTGGCAAATGGCACATGGTGCCAGCAAAGAACCAACGGCACCGCAAATAGTAAATTTGGACACCGTCTGCAAAAGACATCGACTGGCGAGTTTCGCCAGACGACGACGGCCGT
Organism: Luzula sylvatica; assembly: GCA_946800325.1. NCBI lineage: Eukaryota > Viridiplantae > Streptophyta > Magnoliopsida > Poales > Juncaceae > Luzula > Luzula sylvatica. Next base: position 43,569,894 of record OX326960.1, read on the forward strand.
CAAAAAATTAGGGTTTGCTAACCCCAATTAGGATTCTTTTGTTTTTACTATTTTTCTATGGTTTAACTGGTTTCGAGCCATATGTAATTTTAAGAAAAATGTAATCCTTCCCCTTCTTTTTATTATATACATCATCTAAGAGGTTAATCCTCTTAATTAAAAAAAAAACTATATTTTACCAAAGGGGTGATAATTGTCTTCAACAACTTTCCTGCTAGCTGGTCTGTTAACCAGGGGCGGATCCAGGATCAATATATAGGGGAGCCGGATTTTATAGGGGGCCGAAATAAAAAAAAAATCAAGATATGTGGTAGAGAGTTTTGAACTCAAGATCTTCCATATCCCAAACATCAATTTTACCACTAGATTACTCTAATTTTTGTGAAATATGAACAAATTTATCATATTTATTACTTTCCAAACGAACAAATCACTTTATGTTTTCGCTAACACATCGGTTCTTGATTTCATAGCCCCACCCCTTTCCCCCAGATCCGCCACTACCGTTAACGATTATGTGAAGATATATGGTGTTCTTGTAGGGTGTTTGTATATAGTGTTATTACAAATAATATGTTCAACAAATAATATGTTCAACAAAGTATATGAAAATTTAAATAAATAACATTATATTTAAATAAATATATATATAAATTATTATTAAAAAAACTATAATTGTCATGTATAAAATTCTATTAAAAATATATAAATTTGTATTAAAAAAATACACTTGATATTTTCAAAAAAGGTATACTTTCATTCAAAAATGTATAATAGTCACGTAAAAACTGATGGAGAAGCCGGCAACATATTTTGATCGTGGCAATTTTTTTTCTCATTTTATCAATACTAGGATGATACTCATGCTACACAACGAGAATGATAATAATGTTTTACATTGTAACACGAAATATTTTTTTTTTATGATAATAATGACAATATTCTCTCAAAATAAAATTACTTGAACTCATTTATACATGATTATGTAATATGTATTTGTTTTAAAATTATTTTTACACCATGATAGCATATGATTTTTTTTATCAAATAGTAATACATATATAAGTGTAACTGTATAATAATATATGAGGTATTACGTAGTTTTACGGAAAAAACATAACAACAAATATTATATAATTGTTGTTCACAATAGTTCGTGTCATACAAAATATAAAAATATTGAACCATGCGACATACACATTCACTACACATCATTAATTATATAGTACTAATATTTTTTTAGCAATTCAAAATGCAATAAAAATTATAAATAATATCAAATTTAACAGTGATTTCTTTTGCAAAATAATGTCGAAAGTTAATTCAACAAACGTATTATTTAATATAATATGATATTTTCAAAATTTACGTTTTTAGATATAACAACAATATTTTAATTAAAAAAAATATATAACAACAATATTTGTTATATGTTTAAAAGTGTAAGAACTTATTTATGTTTCGATAGATAAAACTATTTTTTCCATTTTTATTAATTTTTTGAAATTTTTAATATTATAGTTGTCTGAACAAAAATACAAATAACTTACTTTGTATTGTATTATATAAGATAAGATTCTTCTTATCTTTTAAATAAATAATTATTATTAAAATTTAGTTATCTAAATGTGCATTTTGTATGTACGCCGCATTAATAATATTATAGTTGTTTCTAAAAATAAGATTCTATAGTTTTATAAAGCGATCGAGAAACCGCCGATCGAGAAACCGCCTGCCACAGCTCCGATCCTCGGCGACCTAGGCAACCGCCGCGGCCTCTCCTCCCCACAATCCGCCGCCTCTCCTCCCCTTCACAGATCCGATTGTTTCAACCTAGAGAAGAGTTAATCGACGTTTTTCTCCTTCCCCAAACCCTAGAAGGCAGCGAATCGACGAATCGGCTCAATCGGAGGCTGCGGCAATCTCTTCTATCGCCTAAATCTGCGACAGTAACAGTGACCGTGCACGATCGGTGCGTCAATTTTATCTCCACCCTCCTCGCCACTACCTTCCTTCCTTGGACATTGACAGTTGCGCGATTTCATCCAAGTTTTCGGGCACAAATCGGATCCGCCTGTTTTAGTGGCCATCTCCGGCAACTTCACGACGTTCTCATTTCTTGCTGCCGCCAGCAAGCTACAGCCAGCACCACCGTTATCCTCTGCCTACTGGAGCCATTCCGGTACCGATCCCTCTGCCTACTGGAGCCGATACACATCCATTCCGCAGCCACCACCACCGTTATCCTTTTCGTACGATAATTTTAAGATCTGACCGATTCGGTTACACTCTTGCCGATCTTAGGAGTTCGATTTCGGTCCGACATTTTTCCATCGGACTACTACGATTTCAGTCCAATTGCTTTTGGATATGGCGGAATTCGCACCATATCCTCCACTCCCATATTCGGCGCGGTCTTGTTTCTTAACGAACCGACCAATTATCAACACATTAGACCGCGATCTACAATCGTCGATCCAGTTACAATTCGAGTACCGCGGAGTACAACCATCCCAAATTAGTCATATTCAACCATTATTTTCATTACGCTATGAAGGTGATTCGAGGGAATTTCGGGTCTCCAAAATTGGCCCGAATTCGTATGTTATGATTTCGCCTCTCCGAGTACCAAACGAACTTATCCTCAACGACGCTCAGTATTGGAAGTTTTTCCACTCAATCAAGCTTCCTCAATGGCTTCAAATACCAAGACCGCATACCTTTGCGGAATTCTGGCGCGTGGAGATTAAAATTGATTATTTTCCACTCCGTTTTTGGCATCCCGATTTCTTCCGCCAAGCAATCTCCTTATTTGGGTATGCTGAATCTTTTAATCCATCGAATCTAAATGGCGAGGACAAATCGACCTTGAGGTGCTCGGTACGGGTATCGTCAATTTCGGCTATTCCTACTTGGATACATCTCGCTTTTGATTGGGAATGGTTTGAAATCCGAGTCGAATTCTTACGAATTATTGGTGGCTTGAAAAAGGGTGACCTCGCACCTAATTGGGGGAATCATGGAAACCACGCATTCCGCCGAACCGATTTGATCGATTATGGCCGCAAAGATGGAAGATTGGACCGAGAGGCTGGTGGCCGAGACGACCGAGAAGATGGTGGTCGCGAAATTGGTGACCGGCAAGAAGTTAACTGTGATGATGATGCCCGCGTGGATTATTACCTAGTGAATCTTTATAACCGATTCTACTCAAAACTCGATGAAGAAACTTTACCTCGACTCACAATTATTGCCTCCTTAGAGTCTTCACGAAACCGAGGTTCAAGCATCGTCTATCGATGCCATATTTATGAAGGAAATTGTGACGAAAAATATTTCGAGGAATTTTTCTTGTATTCGTGTTTAGGTAATAGGTTATAAAATTTTCTTGTTAGGTTTGCTTAGGCTTGAGTATCGTTTAAGTTATTTTGCTTTTTCGTTCTCTTATTTGCCGTTTTAATTTGTCATTTTGATTCTACGTTATCATCATGTAATGTGACTTTTGAATTAATATATGCTCAAGGGCATTTTTGCAAAAAAAAAAAAAAAAAAAAAAAAAAAATAAGATTCTTACTTAATATCCTTGTTTTAAAAACCGGACCGAACCGGCCGGTTCACCAAAACAAACCGGACCCGGAGCCAAAAACGGGTTGGTTCACTCAATAGACCGTAAATACACATGAACCGATTAAACCAGCTTGAACCGGCCGGTTATAATGAATAAACCAGACTGGTCTGACCAAAAAACCGCCCGTTTTTTTAATATTTCTCAATCTAAGTCTTTGGATTGATTTCCCAACCCATACGATTTCTTTCCCAACTCGTACTATTTCTTTCCCACTTATTTTATTCTTATTTCTTTCTCTAAATCCAGATTTTTCCCTGATCTTTTTCCTGATTTCGTTCAGATTATTTATTGATTTATTTTCAGTTACAATAATTTGTTAACAGGATAGTTTTTCATGATTTGTTTTCATCTAACATTGTGTATCTTTCACCATTTATGTCTCATTCCTTCACATTTTTTATTTGAGAGAGTTTTGATTCACAATTTCGGAGAATTCAGTTTCAAACATTTTCGCAACTAATTTCTCGCTTGTTTTCTCATCTGGTTCGAATCGATTCGATTTGAAGTCAACTCAAGAATCTCCAATTCGCTGGTATGAAATCAATACCCCTGCATTACTGTTTTGGTACGAAATCAATTTCTAATTTTCGATTATTGTTTATTGATTAGTAGTATCCCTTCATCTCCCATTCGTTTATTGTTTATTGTTTATTGATTAGTAGCAAGTTTTCACTTATTGATTAGTAGCCATTACTGTTCAACTCGTGCTAATTATCTGGTTGTATAATAAAGAGCCCCTTATTGTCCTCATGCAGAGCAGTGTTCAAATAAAAGTTTATCACATTTAAAATTTGAACTTTGATGTATGTATTGTTTGTATTCTGTAGGAAGTCTTTTGAATCCCTAATCTCTCACTTGTCCCTACAAAATATCATTCATACCCCTTGTATTGTTTCTACTGTTTTGATTGAATATTATATTTTTTAGTATGTTAAAATGAAATTTATAATTTTATGTTCAGTATTTGGGATTTATGTTATTAAATATGATGATATTTTGTGAATTTTTAAATCAGCAATCGAACCGGTTGATCCACCGGTCGGACCAGTGAACCAGTGACCCGAGAGTCGACCGGGTCGCTTTCCGGTCCGGTTTTAAAAACATTGCTTAATATTATTGTTGTTCTAAAAATATTGTTACTATATTAATATATGATGTATGTTTGATAATATTATATATTAATTTATTATTATTCCGTATATAAATTTTGCATCTTTATTTGCATTTGTATTCACATTTAATCATATAACTTAATATGCAATGATAAATAATTGAATGAACTTGGTCTAACGTGAACCAAACAAATAATAATGTTACACGTCATTCATGCAAGGGGATCTGATTTTCTAGAAATCCTCAAAATTGATTGTATAGTAATGGACACATAAATGTTTATTAAGAAAATATGTTCATACAAAATCAACGATTAATCAATGATCAACATATTTTGCTAAGTATCCTAATTTAAAAGTAGAATGATCGTGGTGATATGACACGGAAAAATCACACAGTGTTAGATCAAAAATAAGAATTAAGGCAAATTCTAGGGTATCAACAATAATATATTGTTTTTAATCATAATAAAATATTATAAAATGTTTATGAGGTAAATTCTCTTAATATTTCAAAAGGCTCCACCATCGTAAAGTTCTTTAAACTTCTCATAATAGTAAGGATTTGCATTTGATCGATTTAGTTTGAACTGAACAAAATAAGATCAAATCAATTTAAGCTGAACCAAATATAATTAAATTTTGAACCAATTAAAAATTAAATCCAGTAAACCAAACTTTATTCCATTTATTTGGTCGTACTAAATAAGAAATATCATAATCTTAAAATAAAAATAAATTATTAATAAAATTCATATTTTATTTATAAAAAATATAATTATATAAATTTTGAGTTATATTATTTTATAAAATTATTATCAAATTTAAATATTTGAACATTAACATGTTAAGAAAATAAAAATAAAAATAAAATATTATTCAATTTAACCAATTCTCAAAGCATTAAAATCGAACCGAATCAAATAAATCGGGTAATATATTTTTTTCAATCGAATCAAACTGATTAAATCAAATTCGATCAATTCGATCAATTCGGATCTTCTACCTAAACGACTAGAAATTCTTTTGGGCTGGGTTTATTAGTGTAATCAATGATCAGGCCCATACTATGCACAATTAACCTCGCCTTGTTGCGCTTCTCTCCATTGCACAATACAAGGATCTCAACGTGGGCGCTTCGATTTTCTTTATTTGTGCTTTCTATCTGCAATTCAGACAAATTAAGGTACGATTATTATTTTCGGTGGAGATTCTGCAAGCATCTTGTTTCCGATATGTTGTTCTTAATTGGTAACGAGTCCTATTGCTGATCGAAGATTTGTTGAAATTGAGACCTGTATCTGAATTTAGAGTCTTAGAAATTCGAATGCCTAAAGTTTTTTTATTTCTTTAAATTTTACTTTTGCGCTAATTCCATATTGATTTACTTTGATAACTATGATCCTTTTCAGAACTTTTTCTTTCTATTGGGTGAAATTTGGTGGTAATTATCTCATTCAGTTCTACTTTTCAGGATAGTTGAATCGAAGGAAGATAATATAGAGATGGCTTTTTCTTTTCCTAAACTACCTAATTTTTTGCAATTGCCAAGGGTTATAAGGTAATCTAATTAGTTCTTAATTTTGAATATATATTTATAAAGAAATAACCTATTAATTGGTCCTGTTTTGAAATTCTAAACTAGTTTTGTTGATTTCAAGCCTTAGTACTGGTACTTGGTACATACTAATATAAATTACCAAATTCCATGGTCCTCGATTGAAAATTAGGTGAACTCAATTGTAAAAATAGAATTTAATTCGAAAACTATGTACACAATTGCAAGAAAATCATTTTATATACTATTTGTTTTGCCCAGAGAGCAGTATAAGAAAGTACTATAATAGAATAAAATCTTACTTGTGTTAATTTCAAAATTTCTTTTTGCTATGTTTTGTAATTTAAAAAAGAAAGTTATTTGTGAAAATTATTTTTCGCCGGGTATTATGAAATTTCTGAAATTAATAGGGTCATGTTTGATAAAATCTCTTTATTTGTGTGCTTTTTCAGGCAAATCGAGCAAGATGTGGAGACGGTGATTAATGTGCTAAAACCGGGTCCAGTTGGGATTATCGAGCACAAGTTTTCTTCGGAGGAGATTAACGAGGCCAAATTCATCGTGAGAAAGGCAGTTGAAAATTGGAAAAGAAATGCATTGCTTGAAAAAAGTGGGAAAAATACGAGATTTTGATTTTGTTTATGAGTATGAGAGAACTAGACATTTTGCAGCTTTGCCCTCTATATAATATGGAATAGTGAAATGAGGATTCATACATTTGGAATATCTGCTATTAAGTATTTTCTTGTAATTTTTATTTCAAGTTTACTTATTTCAAATCAGGAATTAAGTATTTTCTTATTTTTCTTTTTCTTGACAAAACAAAAGAATAAGATAATTAAGTATTTAAGATCAAGGATTAAGTACAATGATTGTGCATTCGGTTCAAATCGAACCGAACTAAAATTTGAATTGATTTAAAACATAGTCGAATAAATTAAATTTTTATTTGGTTTATTTGGTTGAACCGAATAAAACTTTATTATACTATAAAGAAAATATGTCAATAACAAAATATATAAATAAATCATATAAAATATAATCGTGTTATTTCTAACATGGTTATTTCAAATAAAACATATGGAAAAATTGAAAAATGGGATAAGCAAAACAATACTAATTTTTCAACCGAACCCAACCATACTGATTCGATTAGATTCCCGGATAAATCAAAGCAAATAATGTAAAAAAAATGTTTTTCTCGTAGGCTCTACCATTGAAGAAATATTCCATTTAGCTTCACTAGGTAAAGATATAATGTAGATACTTGATATTGAGTTTACCTAAAATGTAACTATAATATTTGTATTAACATTTAAATAATATATACCATAGCATATTTAAGGCTTCAATATACTTCTCGAAAAAAAAAGGATACAATTTTGGCTGCATAAATAGCATAGTTAAGAAAGTATATAAGTCATAATACAACGCGTATGGTCATAAAGCTGGAATAGCTCAGTTGGTTAGAGCGTGTGGCTGTTAACCACAAGGTCGGAGGTTCGAACCCTCCTTCTAGCGTTTTGAATTAATATTTTAGCTATCGAAAATTACATTTCTGTACTATTTTTAAAGGGTCAATTATTCATAAAATGGCATGGAGGCTTCAGGAGAAATTTTATTTTTCTTTGAATTATCACTGCGACTCCAGGACATATTAATTTAAAGATATATCTTTATTTAAATTGACTAGTCCAAATTAAAAAAAGAAATACTAAATCATTCAATTTTTAGTATTTTAGCTCAAAAAACCATCGATTTGTTGTAAATATACCAACAAGTTTAGAGATTTAGCTCAAGTTTACTTGCCACGTATTCAAAGTTTATTTATATACATTTACAACAACAAACATACTACACACATAACTCATCTACGTGGCGTATAAAACTCAAAAATAATAAAAATGAAACAAAAATACAGACAAAAATTTTAAGCGCACGAGTCAGTAAGTAATAGCCGTTTCTCCCGAGTCGATAATTCAAGCCGTGCCAGTAATCAATCTCTCTCTTTGATCGAATTTCTTAACCTTTATGAGTCCGACCAGAACTTGCAATCCAAAGAATACACTCACAATATACGCAGACACTGCAGGGACCTGAAAATAAACTCAAGAATTTTCAGGGTGTAAAATGCAAATAAACATGTTTTTTTTATTTGTAATAATTTACCCGAATAGAGTTGAAGTATAACATTGTTGCAAGATTTACCAAGCTTCCTGCGGCAACTCCCTATAAAATTAATCCACATATCTTTTTATAAAATCAAATATTTTGTCTGTATTTAAATATATATAAAATTCATATACTCACGCATCCAATTGTTTTTTGTACTGTAGCGACTCTTTGGAAAGCTCGTTCCGATTCCAATGCTCTGACGCGTAATTTCAAATCACCTTGCTCCTATAAAATTAGTGAATCGATAAATAAATGAATATATAAAAATAAATTATTCTTTTAAATACCAAGCGTTGTATTATTCGAGCGAGTTTCTCGACTCTGTCCGCTTGTCTGAATAGGTTATAAAACGCTTGGGATTGACGGTCCCATCTTTTCCTTAAATCCTATATTTTAATAAAATCGAAATTAATTTATGAAAATTACACCTTGAACTTTGTAAATTTAAAATTTGAAATATTAAATTTACCTTTACGACAACTTCAACTCCTGCTTCCCTAAATTTAAGCAGTTCCATTGCGTACCTGGCAATACAAAAAGAATTAAAAGAGATTATTGGAATTTACAATCCTCCTTTTTACAAATATACCCCTAAAAAAGTTCACAAGTTATTACAAGGGTATGTGAGTGATAAATACAAATATCAATTAAATACTCACGGTTTAGCAATCTCGGTAATATCAAACCTAGGATCGAGTCCTTTCCCTATTCCATCAAGCACTGCAAATTAAAAAATAAATGAACAAATAGAGTCAATTTCAGTACAAGGGAATTTCTGGTTAATTACTGGACATGTCCAGTAAAATTAAACTGGAGAGATTTAGACCTGAAAAAGCCCTGACAACAAAGGTGAAAGTAGCTGGGAATCTGAAGGGTTGATCCGAAGCTATCGACAAAAGATCCTCTCCTGAAAATACCAAAAACAAATTAAATTAATTAATAAATTATGTAGAAAAAAAAGGAAAAATAAAAAGAGAAAAATGTAGTGTACCAATAGCGGCTAATCTTTGTTTCTTCTTTACGAGTTTTTCTTCTTTGGATAATTGCTTTTTGAACCCTAGTTCTTGTGTTGCCATTTCTCTCTCTTTTCTTTGCGCAGCTAATCGCTCTTCAAAACTGAAAAAAAAATATATAAATAATAAGAATTTCAATTTTGTTAAGTAAAATAAATAATTGATCTTTTTTTATCATTTCATTTTGTTACAATGTACCTGTCGAGGAAAAACTGAGCGGTTCTTCTAACAGCAGTCATGTCTCCAGTTGGTACGAGCACTCCCATTTGAATCATTGATTGAAGAACCTACAATTAATTTCCCAAATTTAAAAAAAAAAAAACTAAATTTAAGAGATAAAAAGAGAAACAAACTCTTTCAGGGTCTTTCTCATAAACCCCATAAAAAGCTTCAAGTAATCCTCCCCTTATATTTGGACTAATACTGCAAATCATAAAAGAAAATACAATTTATGAATAAATTACATTATTACCCTTCATATACAATAAAAATAATAATTAAAAAAAGCAAACCTGCCCATCATTCCAAAATCGTAGAATATGAGCCTCCCGCCATTCATATCGTCCACTGCAATATTTCCTGGATGCTGAGAAAAAAAAAATAATCATTATCTAGAAGAAAGGTTTACTAATGGACAGGTCCAGTACAAAAAAAAGGAGAGAATAAAATACAGGATCGGCATGGAAAAATCCATGAGATAAAATTTGCTCGAGATAAGATTCAACAGCATATCGTCCCAACCTACGAAATAATATTTAACATTGAATGCTTTGTTTTATATCAAACTTAGGCATTAAAAGATTATAGTTAATTTATAAATAAACAAAATAATATATTGACAAAATATTTACTTTTTGCGATCAACACCTAATTCATCGATTTGTTTTATCCTGTTTATTTTTATGCCTGGTACATATTCCATCGTCAATACCTAATAAATAGCGTTATTTCATTTTATTATGTTTTTTTTGCTAATTTCACTTTATTTTATTTTTTTATGATATTTTTGAAGGAATTAATAACCTGAGCTGTGGTGTACTCCCAGACTATATTCGGTACTTTAACATAATCCATCGCTTTGAAATTATCAGAGAATTTCTCAGCATTAGCGGCTTCTTTTGTATAATCAATTTCCTATATAAAAAAAGATTAGTCAAAAATTAAATTAATTAAATTAAAAAATATATAAAATAAAATAAACCTGGTATAAAACATAAGCACACTCATCGTAAATAGCAACCCAATCTCTCTTTGCTCCATCTGATTTAGGGTCCAATTTTTGAAGATATTCTGCTATTACCTATAATTGTACGAAATTTCAAACACAGGACAGAATTGCGTACAATTCAAAATAAATAAATAAAAGAATGAAGCAATTACTCTTAAATTCTTCAAATCGATGTCAAATAAATCTTTCAGGCCAGGTCTTTGTACTTTGATAACAACCTCTTGTCCCTTTAGACTCGCTCGGTGTACCTGGCCTAAAACAAAAACCCTAATTATATGTTTTGGAAGGGTATAAATGTAAATTCCTAGAAAAAGGAAACTTGATTACCAAGACTAGCCGCAGCAATTGGTTCGAAATCAAATCTCTCAAATACATCTCCAACTGGTCCGCCCAATTCTTCTTCTATTATTGACACTGCTGTTTCTGAAGGAAATGGGGGCACTTGATCCTAAATTTTTTATAACATAAAGTAAAAAATACAATTATATGAACCTAATTTAGCTCATATTGGTCATAATTGATCAAAATTAAGGATTTAAACGGACCTGTAGTTCAGAGAGCTGATCGACGTATTCTTGAGGGAGAATATCGACACGTGTGGAGAATTGTTGGCCAATTTTAATAAACGTGGGACCCAGTCTCAGAATATTCTCCTTCAGCCATTTGGCGAGTGCTTTTCGCCTATTTTTCTTTTTCTCCTCAGTCATTCCTCCTATAATTAAACAAAACGGTATCAATTTGATTGTTAATTAGTAATTAACCTATATTTAGCATTTTGTTTTTACTATTTTTGGGTGTTTAGAAAATAGATTAGATTATTTTCCAAAATAAAATGGGTTACCTCGATAAGAGAATTTTTGGTTGTTAAGCCAGGCTTTGAAAGCAAAGGCGATAACAAAACCCCAAATCTCTAAAGTCCTTTGAATTGTAGAATAGGTTTTGAATCGACTCCATCTTCCTCCAGGAGCCACAGATACCTGTGATTTTAATGGTGAGATCTCCATTAACAATGTTTAACTATCTGAATTAGTTCGTGTTAGTTACCTTAGGTTGTTCTTCGTCTTTCTTAAACCAAGCATCTTCTCGCCCAATTTCTTCTACTCTCTTCTTCCTCACTTTCTCATCCGATTCCACGTTTCTCGATTCGCTCGCAACTCCATTGCCTGAATCGTACTTCATCAATGCGCCGTTTCCGTTTCCGTTCGACAAATACGCATCCGATTTCCCGCCTTTAGCATCTTTAACGGCTTCTTGGACCTTAACTCTTCCATTTCCGTTCAAGCTGTTATACTTATCCAATTCCTCCGATATTCGAGTTTTTTCATCCAACGCTGAGCAAGTGCGGAGCCTCCTCGGCTGCAGTCGACGCCGGAAAACCGGAGCTCGTAGGGGATGCCAGGTGGTAACCAGGAATGACATCATGGAAGGTGGATTGATTCAGCTCAATCCTACACTAGATTTCTCAGTTCTACAGCAAGTAGCGAGAGAAGAGAGAAGAGGGAAAGAAGGGTGGTGAGAGTGCCACGTGCCGACAAGGTATAGGACAAAAGAGAAGAAAGGGCGGATAAAAGTGGTGGCGAGTGTGCCACGTGGACTGAGAAATTTTACAAGTTACAACTTCTTTCTGACAAGGTAATATGATTTATGTCGCACGGATATTTAAAAAATCAGGACGTTACGTATCTAAATATTTTATTTCATAATAATTAATAAAATAATAATTAATATTTTTCGGATATATTCGAATACTTGTTCGATACTTCTAATGTATAAATAAATATATTAAAAAAATAAAAATAAAAAATTGAGATCGAAATATATGAGTAATTATATATGTAAATAACTAAATATAATACATATTTACTTAATATCAAGTTATTTTTGTAAAAGAAATATTTTATATATTTTATGTCAATATATAATATATAATATATAAAAATATTAAATATATAAATTATAATTAATAAAATATTATATATAATAAACGTATCGTATCTTATGTTTTTTTAAAAATTGTTGTATCGTCGTATTCGTATCGTGTCAGATACGATACTCATATACATATTCGTGCAACATAGAATATGATGTTTTTGAGTAACCGTCCGATCACAAAAAATAATTAAAAACGTAATGTGTATGGTTATGTTTAATTTTCGATTCATATGTAAATAATTAATATTACAAACTTAATTATTTGTGTCATATTTTGTGTTTGATCTTTACGGCTATATCATTACTTAATTTTTATTTTATTATTTTGATGTGCAAAATTAAATATATAAATTTATGTGCTTAAATATGTTATTTTGATGTACAAAATTAAGGTCGAGAGCACAAAAATACAAATATGATTAGTTATTTCTCATTAACTATATTCCTATTGTTCTTAACTACAAATGTTGTTCCTAAAAGTATCCATTTTTTTTTAATAATACATGATTATTTTTTTTATAATAAATAATACATGACTCTTTTTTAGATATAATGATAATTCATCTTGGAATGTTTAATGGTCACAGTTTTTGTTCGGGCCAATGTCCAGAGGATCATACAATTTAAATGAAGGACAAATAATACATGATTTTTTTTCTATTATAAAAATAGAATTTCGTAATAAACCAAACAAAAATATGCAAAATAACAGCTTTTATTTTTATTTCATACTTAATTTATCTTTATAAAATATTAGAGGAAATCAATACAACCAATTCATCCGGAGGATTTCACACACTGTTGTTGAAATTCTCGAGGATTCCAAATGTGGAGAATGCGGTTGCATTTTCCAAGTGGGAAAACAAGATCTGATTTTTGATCTGTCAGAGGTGTTCGTTGTTCCCGTCAATAGATTCCATTTTTGATGGATCGGAACCTCGAAAACTAATCTATCTAATCTATCTAATATATAATGCAAGGGGATTTGCTGCCTCCTGGTGCAGCCACGTCACCAGGAGCCTATTTGTAAAAAAAAATATTTTTTTTACATTTTGGTCTTTTTTTATTTACAAATTAGTCATTTTTACGAAAAAAAATTACATTTTGGTCCTTTTGTTTTTACATTTTGGTCTTTTATATTTGCATTTTGGCTCTTCGAAGTTTTGAAAATTTACATTTTAGTCCAGGAGCCTCAAATTGGTCCTATTTTTTAAAAAAAATTATATTTTGGTCCTTTTTTCACATTTTGGTCCTTTATATTTGCATTTTGGTCCTTCGAAGTTTTAAAATTTACATTTTGGTCCTTTATTATTTTTCTTGCCTGGTGCAGCCACGTCACCAGGGGCCTATTTGTAAAACTTTTTACATTTTGGTCCTTTTTTATTTACAAATTGGTCCTTTTTTCGAAAAAAAATTACATTTTGGTCCTTTTTTTTCTTACATTTTGGTCCTTTAGATTTGCATTTTGGCCCTTCGAAGTTTTGAAATTTATATTTTAGTCCAGGGGCCTCAAATTGGTCCTATTTTTTAAAAAAAATTATATTTTGGTCCTTTTTTCACATTTTGGTCCTTTTTATTTGCATTTTGGTCCTTCGAAGTTTTAAAATTTACATTTTGGTCCTTTATTATTTTCCTTGAAAAACTAAAATAAAATTATAATAAGTTGAACAATATTAATAAAAGAACATCTTGCAAATATTTAAAAATAAAATATCACAAAACTATTAAAAAATACATAAAAAGAAAACTAAAATAAAAAATAGATGTTTAAATAGATATTTTCTATGAATATATTTGCAAGATGTTTATTTATTATCATTTAATGTTAGTTTTTTTTATGAATAAATAATGTAATATTAAAATTATATAAACAAAATATGTAATAATTTAAATTTTTTTAAATCACTATGTGTTAAGAAGTGTTTATGAATTTTCTTAAAATTAATAAAAAATAACAAAAATAAGTTTTAATTATTACATATAAGATTTGGAGGGTATTTTGGGAAAAAAAAAATTAATATCATCCATAAGGAGTATTTTAAAATAAAAGTTTGGTAAAGAGTTTTTTTTTTTTGGAGTTTACGAAAAGATAGAGAATTTTTTATAATATCCAAAAAAAATTAGGGGGTGAAAAATATACCAAATCATGGATGTACGAATAATCATGACATAATTTAAATTAAAGGTTCGAACGAAACGGTTAGCGATGATATCGTCAAACTTTGTTGTTGGCTGACCACACAAAGGACGAAAAATATTTGTGCTAAATATGTACCGAAATTAAGGATTTGTGAAATTAAAAACACTTTTTTTTTCAGCAATGTTTTCTGAACTATTATGCTCTTAATAAATTTCATGACGACTCATTCGTTCTTTTTTCTTATTTTACTTATGAAGTATAAAATATAGATAATTTTTTTAGCAATAACCGTTTGAATTATTCAAGAAATTCGGCTCTTAAAATATTCAAACGATTTTTGCTACAAAATTTCACTCGCACACAACACACTAAATTACACATATAATAATGATTACAAAAAGAAAGTCACATACACAAAATGAACAACAATTTTTTTCAACTACATTAATTATAAACCCGAACAGCCCCGCGCAATTGCGCGGGGGTAATGCTAGTACTATTTTAAGTTAACCGTCAGAACTAAATATGGATCCTTATTCATCCAAACAAGACGATGTAAGTTTTGATCCTTCTTTTGAAATTCATTTTACAATTTTTTCTTTACTATCTTTTCTCAATAAATTATTTTGTATTTTGTAACAGAAAAAAATGCATCAACGGGCTGTATGGTGTCGACTGTCGTAGACCATCGAGGATCATATAATACGTCGGTACTGCGGTGCGATGATCATCCATGGTCATATAATTCTTTATTTATTTTCTAGTCGTATTTTTTTTTCGTTTACATGAATTTATGAAAGAGTTCGGTTTTATACATCAAATCTTATACACGAAAGTACAAAAAAAATATTCGCTGGGATACTAACAAGAATTTTTCATTTTGTGTGACGGGGGTCTCGAATTTCAGAGAAGGAAGCTTTGACAAAAAAAAAAAAAATGCATACCTTCTCTTCTATATAAAGTCGAGATAGTTCAATTTTTTTTTTTTTTGAGTTTTGTAGCGAGACGGGTCAACCCGCACTCAATTGTATATTGATAATTTATAAGTATTACATAGTCTTTTTTATTTAAAAATATTTTATAAAACAAGTAATATATATATAAAAAACTATTAGCAAACCTTATTTTTTTTTACCGTCGTCAAGTGGAGCCTATCCGTCAATTTCTTTTGCAGCCGGTGCATCGTCTGCTTTTTACAATGTCGTTGGTTCTTTTATGGCACCATATGCCATTTGCCGATTTTTGCAACGTCGTCGGTCCTTTGAAATTATTATTATAATAGTATATTTTAAAATAATTTAGAAACTCATATTTTGTAATTATTTTGAAGTATATCATTTTTTAATATTTAATTTTAGTAAATAAAATCATCTTAAATAAAATTATTTTTTCGAATAAGCAAATAAATTCTTTTTTGGTGCTATTAGGTTCAATAAATTATTTTTATACTAATATATTTTAGTGTAAGTCAATGATTGTGTACTTAATTTTCAATAAATAATTTTTAGTGTTCATATTGTTATAAATGTGAATGTACAATATGTACAAGTGTGAAAATGTTAGACACTGAGGAAGATGTATGGATATGGAGAGATGTACATTGGAGGTTTCACACTGCAGAGATTCACATTGGAGGTTTCACGCTAGAGCGTTCACATTGAATGAAAGGGTGTTGTGTTCCCTATATAAGTATGGCTTGTGTGGTTTGTTTGTACAGACAATTTCAGTTCCATAATAATCAGTTTCTCTCTCTACTTTCTTGTATTATTTACCTTATGTTTATAATACATATATGATATTTAATGGTGATATATTATTTAGTTTTCATTTATCGTTATCGGTGATAATACATTGTTTTGCTACGCCATATATTATTTTGGATCTCAATATAACATATTTTGATGTCAATATAGTATTATGGTGGTTTATAAAATAATATGTTAAACTATTTTCAACGTTCTTAAGACTTGTTGAAGTATCTGTTGGGAATTCACCCGACCCCGGGCCCGCGCAGCGGATATGAAGGCCCGGTCCGGTTCCCAAAATCCAAGATCACGCCATGACTTTGAGGGTACGATGCAAAGTAGGATAGACGATTACCAGCGTGAAATTGATCACGCACGACGGGTTGATCGCTCGCATCCTTTCCTTCTCCGATGTCACGTTGGTGACTAGCCCGTGCGTCCCATACCACACGTCTCCCACCGTCTTGACACGTCTCCGGTTGTCTTTCGTGCGTCCCACGTCCACACTCTTCCACAGCCAACAGTTTTGCTCCTTCGGTTTGATCACAATCGGAGAGCCACAAGTGTCGCTCATCTACTTGTATCCACCGTGAGTCAGAGTTCGTCGGTCGCGGGTGCAACTGCCTAGACGATGCACCGGCGAACTTGCTTGATTGGTTGATTCTCTACATCGAGAAAACTCCTTTTCTCGGTTCTCTCTCTTCACACCCTTTCTCTCTCTAGAAATATGTCTCTCTATATTTCTGGAATATTCTGAATAATCCCAATGATTGGACTGAATAAACTGGTCTGAGAGAGAGAGAAACATCATATTTATATCACATTGGATAAGGATGGGCCAAAAGGTATGTATATCTCATATACACCTTTTCAGACAGAAAACTGCAGACACCCTTTCAGTATTCTGTTGAAACGAAAATATTAAATCGTCCCAACCGACTTTAAACCTTCACGAAAGTTGTAGATAATCTTATTATCTTTCCAACCCAATTTGGTCTGGCCCAATTGGAGTTTAGATGCGAAAGTTACGGACGTTTTACTAACTGTATGTCAAACTGTCGCACCCTTTCGGCATTCCATTAAAACGACACTGATACTTCGTTCAAATGAAAAATATTTCTATATGAAAGTTCTAGATAATCTCATTATCTATCTAACCCAATTTGAACCATTCAAATTGGATTATCCTACTGAAAGATATGACCATGAATGTATGCTTAAATTCGTTTATCCTTGTGTACACTTTTACGGTTGATCCTGAAACTGTATTTCCTTCAGTCTCCCACTCAATTTCAGATCTACCTAAAAGGTACTCATGCATATCCAATATGCACAATTTTAGAGAATATAGCTCGCGTATCAAATACCAAGCTACGCACATCTTATGTGCCAACTTTATAATCAAGCCCGATTTAGTACGACTCGTTGTGTGACCATGTAGGTTCGGTTAACGATGGCAGTAGGCTGTTTCCAAAACACTACAAGCCCATGAGCGGGATCTAGTCACTCCATCATGGCCACCCATGTTAACACGAAGAATGATTGTGATCATTGTACCTATCTCGAATAGCGGTTATTAGTTCTCTTGTTAGCGATATCAGTTAATCAAAAGCCATGGTGGTAGTCATCCTTATATTTTGATTAACTATACTTATTCCTCGATTCCGAATTGAGTTAACAAATTTCAATCGATATTAACCGTTAATATCATTGACTGTGGCCACAGTTTTCGTTAATCAATTCATCGAGTGGCCAAAGAGATATCTCTTCCTTTCGGAATAAACAATTCCTATCTTGGAGACTCACATTGAATTCCGTGTTTCGGACAATACCCAATAATGACCGTTTTAACTCCCTGTTACGGTGAGCGTAAGATCATATCAAAGCATTGTGTTACGCACGTAACGCAATCAATGGTCCCCTCAAGTATGAAGAACCTAATACCCTACTCGTCGCGAGTCCATCTATAATGACTAAACCATGTCATGGTCTCGCGACTTCGGTCATATCCAATATATGTCACCTAGCATATATCTACGTTCCCGATTCGACAAACACCTTTGTCCTATGATTAGCAAAACATAATCATCTCCTCGGCTAACGTACTAGTGTACGCGTTCAGTCTATTCCCTCGTAATAGAAATGCTTCTCTGTTAAGCAAACTGATCCACGACTATGGATGTTTAGAAATGAAACTTTAAGTGTGACGGTTTTGCTGCACATAATCCTCAATTATGCCGACGTCCACACAAGCTCAAATCAGGGTTCATGTAATCAAATTACACGACCCGCACACAGTTTTCATATAAGGTGAATGCATAAAAATTTAAGTAAACAAATTTTTTAAAAGGGATGCATTCATACGGATTAAGTATTTGGGTGATACAACGTTTACCTATGGGTATCTCCATACCCATAACCTGGGAGGACTATCGTATTAGATAACTATACTCTACTCTCTTCCTCCTCTAGGTATCTCCATACCCATAGTCATCGCATGACAGTCACGCACGACTAGAGAGAGCGGTTTTGTAAACGGGTCCGCACGTTGCTGCTAGTGTTAATCATCATAAGGTTTGGAACATTTCCAATACCTACGATCACATCATTTCACAAAATTTCATGGATCAAATGAAATTTTTCTGAGTATTGGCTAGAAGTGGTTGTGACCTCGGCATTTTTGGCTTGCACTATTGCGTCTCACGCAATACACAACCATAAATCCGATAACTCGTGACCACTCGAGTTTGGTCATGTATCCTTGATCCATACCACTTCCTTTTGTGATTAATAACCACAATATACTCGCCTCCGTAAATAGAATCATAAATTATTGGTCTTGTGGATCCTTTCCACATAATCGTGTTTTCGTTTAAGCAAACCATGTACACACTTTGTGATCGAAAGTCGTGCTACATATTTGGACGTGCCATATTTGGAAACTGTTGTTGTTATAACTCTTTATAACCCAAATTGTATCCATGTATGAAAGAAAAATATAATTGATCCCAAATTTATCACAATATTCTTGATGAGATGTCAAAGTTAATTGATCAACATTTCTAATTGATTCAATTAAATGTTAATTGACACGTTTAATTAACACATCAATAATTTATAATATGTTAATATTAGTAAATGCTAATTGACGTGTCAATTCAATTAAACGATCAATTAAATTGTTAATTGAGTCAATTAATAATACTAATCAAGCTACTTAATCATCTCTTGTCATCTCATCAAGGATGTTATTTTTGTGTTATTGGTGCTCCATATATAATCTCCGTATGAAACTATGGTTCAATTGTTAATTTTTTATGGTATAATTTACAATTATGCTCTTTTTTTTAAAAAAATTGATATTTTTTAGGTTAATGGATGACATTTTAAATGTATATTTCGGTTTTATGTGTATTATTTACGGTTTTTTTTATTTGTTTTGAAACTTTAATTTTGTTTGAATTATAACATGTTATATTTTATTTATTTTGTGTGGATTTATAATCATGAACCAATTCCATAGACTCTTATTAATTATAATGCATATATCCATGATAGATAAATTTCATGAACATTTATTAATTATAATGCATTTATTGACATTAATATATTTGCTAAGTGCAAACATATCATGATTATATAACTGAGTTTGAACGTACCCGCACAAATTCTATTTAAACAAATTATAAAAAAAAATATGAAGTCCCGCGCAATAGCTAGTTTATATTAAAGTTCAATATACATCAAAAAACATTTCCTGAGTAAACAATTAATCTAAACATGAAACTAAATGGCCATATGAAATGTAAATTTTTGGTATCACTTTTAATATTTAGTGGTCATGCATTTTTATTTTTTATTAAAAATGTAAGCATGTTTTGTTCGGGCCAACTTCCCTAACCGGATCATACGATTTAAATGAAAGATCAATATTGTGTGACTTTCTATTACAAAAGAGAATTTCATGATAAATCAAACAAAAATATTCGAAACCAACAGCTTTTTGTTCATAATTATTTTTACTTCTTACTTAAATATAATCTTTACAGAATATTGGAGGAAATCAATGTAACCAACATACATTACACCTCGGTACTCTTTTATAACTTTTCATTTTATTTCTTAAAAAAGTTGATATTTTTTCTTGCATTATTTCTATCAAATAGTCATCTCCCTTGAATCTGCAGTAAATTCAAAATTTTCTACACATTTATCTCCAATAAAAAATTCTCTTACACATAAATCTTCAATAAAAATTCTTTACAAATAAACCTCCAATATGTGTAGTATGCACATTTTAAAAATTTATAAACTCTACTTGTACTATTTTCTAAGTTTCTTTCTAAATGAAAATGGTGCTAAATTTTCCAGCTTAATTGCCGACGATGCAGTGCGTGTAAACATTCGCTCGTACCATTTATGAGCATCACCATTGATGTGTGTGGTAAGAGCACTCTGGGGGATTCTCTTAGATCTTATGCCGTCGTCAAAATTATCGAGAATTTCAGATGTGGACAATGCAGCTGGATTTCCCAAATGCAAAAACAAGAACTTATTTATGATCTGCCAGAGGTGGTGTTGTTCACGTCAATCGATTCGAATTTGATGGAGCGGAACTTCGGAAATTAGATACTATTTTAACCTACCCGTCAGAACTTAGTCTGGATATTTTTTTAAAATAAAGCATGTGCTTCTTTCAATCGATTCCAATTTACACCAAATATCTTAATGACGTTTTTTTTCTCTACTTAATACAATCGATTCCAATCGATTCCAATTTAAAAAAAAAATATCTTGCTTAATACAATATTAATACGCAGCAAAACTAATACAAAAAAATTACATAGCGGTTTGTCTCATTATACTACATCGCAATATCTTAATGACGTTTTTTTTCTCTACTTTCTTTTGTATATGATAAATTATCCAAAAAAAAGTAAGCAACGTGAAAATATACGCTGTTATTCATACAAACAATTATGTTCCTCGATTAATTGAATCACAGTTTATGAGAATCTAGAAACATTAGTAAATCATGTGATTGATTAAACCATATGGAAGAAAATAATTGCGCATGCGAAAAGTCAACAGAACAATGATACATAAGGTGGCAAGTAGAGTATCGGGTCGGGTCGGGTCGGCCGCACTCTCGGCATAGCCTGACATTGAAGCGCTCCAAGATACCAAACCCTTCTGTGGCATTTCATCAAACACTATAAATGCAGTTTCCATCTGCCCCAATTTAGCTTACCCAGTTAGCATCAAAATGAAGAAAATAAAATTAATTAAGAGGCAAACCGAATATATCCCATCTTAGCATGTATCATTCTTCCATTTCGTTGACGATCTCCAATTCATCTTGGAATTCACCATACTTGCTTGAATAAGCTTGAATAAGGAGCAAAAGAAAGGTGAATCGAGAGAGATGGAGCGAAAGACGGGTTAGAGGACAGGTGGAGAGGCGAGGTGCGAAAAAGCGTGAGTTTCTCTTTTACTCGACAAGATTTTTGATCGAACATTTCTCCTCGTTCAAGCTCGAGCACCGGTTTTGTTTTTCTTCTGTGGGTTTTGAACTGAGAGAGAGAAAGGTCTACAGTTAAGAAGCTTGACAGAAGGGTAATATGGTAATTTAAATAAATATTCTATGATTTAATTACATTTTCAATTTTAAATCATGACTAGGAGATTACCCGCGCTTCGCGGCGGTTTTGTTTCATTTGATTTACCATACACATAATATATAGTTATGATTTTTAAGAATCAACTATAAGATTTTATAAAAATAAATATCATATTGATTATGGAAGTTTGATTATGACAAAATTATTATATTATTTTTGAATATGACACAATGCGAAATATTTATTTAGTATTTTAATACAACATATACAAAAAAGAATTAATACCACCATAAAATAATAAAACAACATGCGTGGACATAAACAAAAATCAAAACCATATGATATTCTAAATTTTCATATCTAAAATTAAGAATAATAACATTGTAAAAGTTTAAAAAAATTATTTGTGCCTGATAATTTTTATGTTTCATGTTTATTATTGAAAAATATTATATAAGTTAAATAAATTATTTGTGTTTAGTAAATAAATATATTTCATTATTTTTTTAGAGATTAACATGAAACTGTTTTAAGTAAAAATACAAATATAACATAATTATTTTAAAAATAATAATAATAATTAGGATGCGCAATTTTTTTCAATTATATGTTTAAAAATAATAATAATTAGGATTATAAGTCATTAATGTAATTATATTTTTTTATATATTTTTTTACATAATTGATTTCATAATTTTATGTTAGAGAAAAGTATTGAACATATGATAATAACATACTTAGTAGTATGTGCAATTTTTATCAATTATAGTTTTACAAATAATAATTATTAGGCTTACAAGTCATTAATGTAATTATATCTATTTTTATATCTTTTTTTATATAATTGTTTTCATAATTTTAAGTTAGAGAAAAATATTAAGTATATGATAATATGGATCTCAAAATAAAGATAAAATTCAAACGAATATATTTCTAAATTTTTTTAAATTATATTATGAAAATACTAACAATATTTGATGTATTTATGATATTATATATTAGTTTATTAATGTTAGATATTTAAACTCTTCACATTCTATTTGTATTCACAATTGATCATGTAACATATTGTGAAAAAATTCAAAATCAAATACAATTGGTTCAACATGAACCTAACAAATATTATTTTGACACGTCACCAGTGCAAGGTGATGTGGCCTTCTAAAATTGCTTAAAAGTATGTGTAAAATAAGGGACACATAAATATCTACAAATAAAACATAATCACACAAAATCAAAAATTAATCTATGGTTCATATATTGCCACATATCATAATCTAATGGTTGAAATAATTGTGATGATTTGGCATGAGTTGTGATGAGGTGGCATGAGGAAATTGCATAAAGATGGGTCCAAAATAAGGGGGTTGGTAAATTAACTTAACAGAATCTTAACAGATTGGATATATTTGATACTAGTGAGTTTTATTTGGATAAATTTGATATAAGTTATATTTATAAGGGATAAATATGATAATAATAATTTAAGAGGGACCGACATATTTGTTATTCAAGGGTTAAGTAAGGATACATATGTAATTTCCCTGGAATTGAATAGTAAAAGGTCAAATTGAATTGTCCTCCTCATTTCATCCAAAAAAAAAAAGAATTGTCCTCCTCAAAATTCACAATTTTTTTCCAATTATAGAACTCATTTCAGATAAATTACAGAACTTTTGAGCAAATTATTCATGTTTTTTTAATATGCAGAATTCCATGTGTATATAAAAACAAGAATCTAACGGTGAGGGTAGAAGAAAAGAGTCAAAGCCCCAACAACTTGGCAATTAAATTCCTGAACCAAGGAGGCCAAACAAACATTGTGGCAGTGGATCTGGCTCAGGTATTTAATTACTCACAATCACATTTTATTCGTTGAAATTCTTGAATTTTTTGGCTAAACATGATTCACACAGGTCGGTTCGTCGAATTGGCGGTTCATGACGAGAGATTACGGACCGGTATGGAGCACGACTCAGGTGCCGATTGGCCTGTTACAACTTCGACTCGTGGTCACGGGAGGTTTCGACGGGAAATGGATTTGGCAGCGTAGGTCGTAAAAGGCCACAACTAATGTACCATTTGGCAGCGTTTGAAGCAAATGCTACTAAAACTATATCGTTTTGCAGCGAAAACAACAATCCTAACTGTTCCTATTAGCAGCTTAAATGTTGTAAATGCCACTAAAACTAAACCTTTTGGCAGCATTTGTTCTAAATGCACTAAAACTGTATATCTTTTGGCAGAATTTGTTATAATTACCACTAAAACTGTACTTTTTGGCAGCTTATGCCGTAAAAGCCTCTTAAACTACGTCTTTAGGCAGCTTTTGAAGTAAATGCTACTAAAAATTTACCTTTTGGCAGCCATATCGAACAAATGGCACTAAAACTATTCCTTTCGGCAGCATTTGAAATAAAGGCCACTAAAACTGATCCTCTCTTTAACTTGTACCCATCTTTTCATGATCAAATCTTTATAACTTGTACCCGTTGTAATTCAACATTTGTAACCTACAATTAAAAATCTTCGTATTCTGCTATTCAATGCAACATATATTAGTATTATGACCGTTACTATTTGATCTCTCTCTTTAATTATCATCATTCCTTCATTCTATCAATGCTGTCTTTATTCACATTAACACCTATATATATAGCTACAATCCTCCATCAGAATTGAGATACATACAATCAAATCAGCCTTTCTCACAATCCTCCACTTCTCATATTTTATTTTTACAAAATATACATCCGAGTTTTTAAGCTGGATATCTAAGGGGTTTATCATCAACACTCCCAAGGTCATGCCCCCAAGGTGCGAGCTCTCGGATTATTTGGGGCGATTCCAAATCAAGCACGTTACGACGGAAAATGTGTTAGGACAGCTTTTGCAATCCGGATAAATTATTTTCAATTTATTACTTGTTTTATTCTTTTATTTCCGATATTATTTGCACTGTTATTTCCAACAAATACTAAATCATTGCTGACTCAAATCTCATTGTAATCCGAACCATACCACATAGTCAATTTCATCACATTCTGAAGTTCAGAAGCCTCAATCAATGATAGGAATGTTGGGTATCGGCATCGCCTCCGAGCCCGGCGCAGCGGAATATCGGATCCTGTCCGATCCGATCTCGAGGACCACGCCGTCGACTTCATGATACGAATCATGCAATAGTATCTAAAACGTGTCATACCTCGTAAAATTGATCACGATGAAAGGTAGACGTGTTCTTGTTATTGTTCCTGCTCCGATTCCCTGGCAACACGTGCGTCTCACGCCCACACGATTCGACACCGTCGATGAAGCTTTGTCTCCTTGTCGAATACAACCAGAACGTTTCCGGTTAGCCTCCGATCTTGTTCTTACTCTCGTTGGATCACAACAAAGATCTCACTTGAGATCTCTCTACCCGTATCCACCTCGAGTTCTCGTCTTTCAGTTACGCGTAGATCTTCCTAGTAAACCCACGTGTAAACTTGCTCGATTCTTGGAAAAAAACCTTTTCTCACACAATCTCTCCAATGGCTATATTTGCTTGAGGAAGAAGATGAACAATTCACTCTTTTTTTTTACTCTTCCAGACCTGGAGAATTAATATCCATTAATCTCAGATCAAGTCATTGATTAAGGATAATTAATTGGAGAGATCTTGCAAAATTGCCAACACAAAATTCGGAACATAGTCCGTTCGAATGCACCACAAAGTTCGATCAACGAACCAGACACCGTTACTTGTACAACAATGCAGAGGGTCCCACATTATGCTAATCTAACGTTGCAGTCTAATCCTCCTCATTATCAAATATCTCCCCGCAGTTGCAAACGAACCTTGAGGCATATCAAATTACGTTTTCGGATCGCTCCTTTCCTGATTGAGACTCCTGATATCTGACCTACTTAGAAAGCAAGCTTACCAACAATGAGATCCCGGCCTGGTAATATAACAGCTAATTAACTTTTCCCATATATCTCCCCTTTTGTATGCTTTCAAGCACTTCATTCTCACCAAAGTAGAATATTAGAGAGTGGAGGATTAGTTTTTGATTTACTTGAAAAATTAGCTATTGATTTATTTGGAAGATTAGTTCTTGATCCCGTTTTCTCATATTAATTTGGTTTTTGTATTCCTAATTTGATTTTTTTTTATTATTTTCGTATAGGAGAAACTTTTGGGCCTTGATATTTCAATGTATCATAGTTATTGATTGCATAGTAGTTGTTTCTTGTCTGTAGTGTATAAAATATCTTTGAGGTTTCGGTGGCACCAAATAAATAAAGAGCAATGATGCTTCGTAAGGTTTGATAATGTGTATGCTAATTGAATCTTAATTGTAACGTCTTAATTCGTGATTTGGAATTTCAATTTATAATTTAACTATCTTAATGTATAATTTGACAATCAATTAATGTGTCACATCATGAATTAACATGTTAAAGATTTATGTATCAAGTTATAATCACGTCAACAAATCTTTTGTTTGGCAACAAGAAATTTGACCAAGAATTGAATTATATAATTCCACCCAATCTAATTTCTTGTTTGGCAAAAAAAATATAGTGAAATTATATTATTCTTGAATTTCCTTTTTCACATATATTCTCCAAATGATAATTTCAACAATTTGGAGAGTGCCAAGGCGGAGGAAAAGAAGAAAGGAAGTTAATTAATACATAAAAATAATAACAATAATTCTCATTACTAAAATAACAATAATTATTATATGATAATAATAATAATAATAATAATAATAATTATTATTATTGTAATAAGAATAATAATTATTTTTATTATTAAATAATCATAATAATAATAATTATTATTATTATAATATAACAATAAAATTATAATAGCAACTATATTATATTGTAATTAAATTATAATACTAAAATAATTATATTATAATTATTATATTCATATACTAACAGTGCAATTAATATAATATTAGAAATTATTAATAATTATATTATAACAAATATAATATTATATATATTATTATAAAAATATATACTAATTATATTATAATATTATTATTATATATGGCGGAACAAAAGATTACAATCAAAAAATAATTATATTATATTTATTAAATATATAAAATTAATATAATATAATAAGTATTAATCAAAATAATTATATTATAT
Source organism: Luzula sylvatica (assembly GCA_946800325.1). NCBI lineage: Eukaryota > Viridiplantae > Streptophyta > Magnoliopsida > Poales > Juncaceae > Luzula > Luzula sylvatica. The sequence continues at coordinate 43,597,200 of OX326960.1, forward strand.
TTATGGAATACATATCATTTGTTATATATTATTATAAATAAAATATTATATGGATAAAGTATAATATTTATTATTATTTCTATACAATTAATATAATATATATATATATATATATATATATATATATATATATATATATATATATATATATATATATATATATATATATATATATATATATATATATATATATTATAATATAATATAATAATTTTACTGTACCTTTAATATTATTATAATATAATTATATGATGTTAAATTGATTATATGGATATAATAAATATGACATAATCATTTTATTATATAATTACTTCATAATGTCTAATATTATTGTAATAATATAATTCCAAAATTTTCTAAACAACCAAACAAAAAATTATATTTTTCAACATCTTATAATTCGGACATCCAAACAAACTGTGGAATTACAAATTCCAGAACTTTTTACTCCTCCACCTTGTAATCCGATTCCATTATACTAATTTCGCTTGCCAAACGGCCCCTTAAAGGAGAGTTTGGGGGATTCAACATTTTCCTTCCGAAGGAAATTCTTGAGAAATCCAGAAAATTATCAAAACCACCTTTTAGATTCCTTCGGAAAAAACCCATAAACGGTAAGTTTTTTTTTTTACCCCTATAGAGTTGAACTTAACTTCTTCCATCCAAATATATTTTTTTATCCTTATAAATTTTCTTTTATTTTCTTATTTAAATCAAATAACATATTAACAATTATATTGACATTTAATATAAAATAAATAAATAATTAAAGGAATACTAAACTATAAGACAATCATAAAACATAATAATAAAAAATAATATCTTATGCAAAATAAAGAATAATTTACATAAAAATAGTAGAACTTTTTATAATATAATATCATAAAATAAAATAAATTAATGCATTGTGTAATATATCATAAAATATCATAAAAATAACGACACAAAACATTATGTCGAATTTTTTTTTTGTTATATTTGCTATTGAATAAAATAAACATTCAAATGATGAAATGAGGAGTATTTTGTTTAAAAAGATTATAGTTGAATGGAAATAGTTAAGTTTAACTCGACAGAAATTTTAAAAAATAATCCAATTAACTTTTTAGATTTTTTTTGAAAAATCTAAAAATAAGGAATTTTTTATCATAATTTTCAGAAAATTGTCCCTTATAATTTTTTTTTTTTTTTACTATTTTGTAAGAGAACCAATGTTCCATAAATCGCTCGGCGCTCGCTGGTCGGCAGACGACCATCAAGCGTCAAGAATGATTAATCGGGATTAATCGGGAATCTCGGCGGACCTCGGCGGATTTTTATTTTTTTATATTTAATATTTAAATTAATTAAACAAAATTATAAATCACAATTTTTTTAATAAGTTTTAAATAATTTAAGTAACAAAATACACTACGTCACTAAACTAACATAAACTCAAATAATATATATATATATATATATATATATATATATATATATATATATATATATATATATATATATATATATATATATATATATATATTAAAAATATGAAAAAATTTAGTCCAAATATATTTTTTTGAATAGTATCCGACAAACGATCGTTTTCATTATTGATGTCTAATTTTTTTGATGTCAATGAAAATCCATTGACAATCCATAACAAAAACGATCATTATTTTGAATAGTATCCCACAACCTCTCATAATATATGATTTTTTGTGCTTCACATTCAACCAACTAGATTATGGACCGTTGGCAATTCAAAAAAAAAAATTGAAAAAAAAAAAAAAAAAAAATTTGAAAAAAAAAAAAAAAAAAAAATTGAAAAAAAAAAAAAAAAAAACTGTACACATCTAAAAATCGGCTTGGCGGTCTTGGCGGACCCTTGGCGGTCGCTTGGCGGAAATCCGCCAAGCACAAAACGCCAAGGGTTTATCTCGACGGCGGACCCTCGACTACCGATTAATCGGTGATTAATCGGCCGCCAAGACCGATTTCCAGAACACTGAAGAGAACTGACACTTGTATTTGAATTTTTTTTCTATATCTTTTATTCCCTTTTATTACTAGACATCTCCAATTTGGGGAATTCATGCTTTATGAATGCTCTTCTCCAATGCTTTACGCATTACAATTTTGCAAGCCATTGGTCGAGAAGCTAAATGGTCTTTTACCATGTCCTCAATTTCTTCCAAACTTTGTTGATGTGACATATATCAAGATTAATCCACTAATTACTCTTTCTTAATTAACGATTAATCCATATTTATTAATTATTGAATATTCGTAATTAATTTTTAATTGATAAGGACTTTAATTATGTATTAAATTTTTAGTAACTATAAATTAATTATTAATTAACTTTATTAATTGAAGATTAATCAACTCATGATGATTCATTATGATATGATGGAGAAAATGGAGGGGCGGGGAGGGGGGAGGGGGCAAAGTATAATATTCCTAAAAGTAGCTACAAGATATCTTAGCTTAGCCTACGAGATTTTAATTGCTCCCTATAGTGTTATACAACAAAAAATGAAGTAGTGTATATTAGTTAGAACATCAAAATTAAACTTGCTAAACATGAGAAAAATCTCTATCGATTTACTTGTCCTCGTGACCATCTTGTTCATCGTTACGATGAATTCTCTCTTATTGGTAAAAACTCAAGAACTACGACCACTAGTTAAATCAAGCATCGAGGAAACCAATCATGTTGCAACCAGTAATTAAATCTTTATTTCTCTTGCGAATTTGATATAGTTAATTTCCCTAGTACTACCTAATCTTACGATCATTTCTATCCTGTACTTCATTTTATTATCGATATTATTCTGTAAATGCAAAATTTAACATTGCTTCAATGTATGAAAGAAATCTGCCATTGGTATTTAGTTACAATTTCAATTTGATCAAAGAAATTTTGATTCAAATTTAGGAGAGAAGATTGATGGTATCAATGGAGATCTGGAAGAGAAGTTATATATAGGTATGCGCACGCCGTTCCTCTTTCCTCCCCGCATTCCTGCACCACCGAAGACTGCTGGAATGACAACGAGTCAATGATTCTAGATCTTCGGGGAAATCGAATAAATATGAATATTTGAACAAATGTTACCCGTTACATATGAGCTGTATTGTTCATTTCCACTCTTTTGAATTGAAAGTATATTGATCATTTCCACTCTTTTGTATTGAATAAATATGACAGAAATTTTAGAAATATTTAAGGCATTGCTAAATTTTTTTTTAAAGAAATAATGTAATAGTCTGTAAGTTCTCTATTTCAAATAAATACCAGAAGGTCACTGACATGTTATATATATATGGGCGGGATTCGATGACCAACAACGATATTTATTTCTCAAAATCGAAATATCATATAATCAAATTTAACTGTTGAGATATTTTTTATATCATCTCCATATGATGTAGAATAATTTTTGCGGAATTTGCATATATCTATCTATCTATCTAAAAAAACCGATAACATATTTTCCCAACCGTATATTTCGATTTTTTTTTATTCTATGAGACAAAACTCAAAACATAGAATTTTTTTTACTTTAAGCCTATCTAATTAATTTAAATTAAATCCAATGCAAAAAGTTTGAATTTTAAATTTATTTTATATTATATCATGTCATAAATATGTTCAACCGTCAATTTTAACTTATTATGATGAATGTTTTAATGGATGTCATAGAAATTTTATTTTTCACGAAATTACATCTACGACCATTATTAACTATTAAGTGATAAAATCATATCTACATGCTTGGAAATTGATTTTGTGAGAGCATATAATTTCCCAAAAAAAAACTTAGAATAAATAAAATAATGATGGACATAAATGAAATACAAAAATAATAAAATATTCGAAATTCTGTAAAATATAATAAAATTCATAGTAAAATTCTGCAATTCATGGTAAAAATTTATAAATTTGAATCATAAAAAGAAGAGTTGAAAAGATATGAATTTTTGAAAGTTAAATGGTATATTATTAATAGTCCAAACAAGACTAGGGATGTCAATGGGTTGGATAATACCCGTGCCCGACGGGTATCCGACCCGGATGGGTCGGGTATTACCCGATTAAAAAATACCCGGCTCGGCTCGGCTCGGGTAGGGTATGTGTTAGGCCGTATCCGACCCGTGGATATGTCCGATGTCACACCCCAAATTATAAAATGGAAAAGGGTGCGGCAACCCGCCAGTATACAACTCGTATACCACATGTTCTTATATGATAATTTCACAAAAACATAAATACCACAACTCGAAAACAACGACACATACATATATGTATATGTGCATCACCATAACATACACAAACGAACACAAAGAAACCTAGCGGAAGCTTATAAACACATATGCGAGTTAAACAAACACAAAACTAAATAAGTTGCAGCAACAAAAGGCTCGCTGGCCAGAAACGGAAATAAACTAATATAAACAAGATGGAGGTTCCGCGATGAAAAAGAAACCTTCGAACTCACACTCTAGATACCCGCTGCCCCGGATGATCTGTCCACCGTACCTAGACTCAAAAGATTCAATAAAATGGTTAGTCACGAAAATGACTAAGTGAGTGAGTTTTGAGCCTAACTTATTAAGATCGACCATATACATGGCTAGCCAAAAACCTCGCTCGAAAATAATCAAATCATAAATCATATATGTATATAAATACTTCTCAAATACTTTTCCCGATTTTTCGAAATCAAAATCACTTACCTTCATATCTAATCATATACATACTACTAATGGTTTTACCCGGGGTGAGGGAGCAAATAACTCTCTACTGAAGTGCCAACCCGCGCTGATAGCAAGTCACACACGGGCTGGAACAAATCCAAAAGCTCGGGAAGCGCGAATTCCCCAAAAATGAGCTGACGATAGGATATCCATGCGCCACAGCCAGACCCCTCATGGGACTGGGCTTTGCACTACATCAAGATTGCTACGCAATTCCCTCCAAAGAGCGCCACGGGGTCACGCGACACTACACCTAACAAACTAAAACATATCGGAGGAGCCGCGTAATGTTCACATATGACCCTCTTTCAAAACCGAAGCCCGGCTTACGTTTTATCAAACTCAAATTCTACATACATATATATGATCAAATCTACATAATATACATTTTGTTGAGTTAACACGGTTTTTAAAGCAAAATACGATTTTTAAAGCGAGAACCCTAGACTATCATGTAAGGTCTTGAAACGTTCGTAATTGGATTCTTAATAAGAGGAAAGTGAGAGTAGCACTCACCTAATGGAACGAAACTCGACAAACAAGAGATTAATCGAAACGGCGCACAAGATTGAGTGAAAATGGAGAAACTCGAAACTTGGATGGAATTCTTCTTTTGATTTTGCCAACTCGCACAACTCAACCTCCCGAAGATTATGGCACTTTTCGTTTTGCGAAATCTCCGCTTTTCCTTGATTTCTCCTCTTTTTCTCTCTTCTTTTATTAGGGTTTCGTGAATGTTGTCTTCCATGGATGAAGAGAAGAGTGGCTTATCTACTGGCCGACTAAGGAAGAGATAGTGAAATTTTACTTGTCATACATAACCCTCAAATCTTACATATTTGCAAACTCTTGGACTTACAAGTATATGGAAGTTTATTTTACAAACTCTATTTTTTGTATTATTTATAGTTTGATCATTATGCAAATAAGACCCTATAATATATTTATTTAAATAACCCATAAATATGTAATTACGGTTATACCCTTTCGAAAACTTTGACACATAAGAACTCGATTTTGATCGTTGGAAGAGTTATATTTTTAATGTGGGTCTTATATTCCAAATTTTTAGGAATAATAATCTACAAATATCAAAACCTATTTTTGATATTTATTACATTTATACAAGCTGTCACACCCCAAAAATAAAATGAAAAATGGTGCGGCAACCCGCCAGTATACAACTCGTATATCACAGGCTCTCATATGAAAACATCACAAAACAAGATACTAAACTGATTCGAAAACAACGACAACACACACACATATATACATATATTACGGAATTAAAATAATAATAATAAATTATTGCGGAAGAATAAAATATATATTTACGAAACTCAGATATCGTCGGAGTTCTCACTTTCGGAGTACCCTCAACTCTCGATATTTGACCTTAGATACCTATACTAAAAATATGTAAATCGAAAAGATTAGTCACGGAAGTGACTAAGTGAGTGAAATCTCGTTAAAAATAGTTATAATAAAAATAAGTACTTTTCAAATAAGTTCATAAAATAATCTCGTATAACTTCAAATCGTAAGTTTTTTAAATATATCTCAAAATACTTGCCCCGGTTTTTCAAACTAGAAATTGAAATCAAATCGATTACCTTCGTATCTAATCATATACGTACTAATACTTTTATCCGGGGTGAGGGCGCAAATAACTCTCGATTGAAGTGCCAACTCGTGCTGATAGCAAGTCACACACTGGAACAAATCCAAAAGCTCGGGAAGCGCGAATTCCCTACAAAAATGAGCTGACGACTGGATATCCATGCGCCACAGCCAGACCCCTCATGGGTCTGGACTTTGCACTACATCAAGATTGCTACGCAATTCCCTCCAAAGAGCGCCACGGGGTCACGCGACACTACACCTAACAAACTAAAACATGCCGGAGGAGCCGCGTCATGTTATCAAAGGACCCTTTTTAAAAACGTAAGCCCGGCTTACGTTTTATCCAAATAAAATTCTGCATATATATAGAGTCTCTCGAAAACATATTGCTTTATGTGTATATTGAATATACACAACCTTTGACCCAACCCTTATCCTATTTAAGTATAAATAGGATGTTTCTCTCTCCACTAATCTGTTCAATTTGTCTAATCCGGAAGATTCATTCTAACAAGTGTGACCAATAGTTGGAACAAGAGAAAGAGAGAAAGAGCAGAAAAGGGGTTTTCTCCATTAGAGAACGTAATTGATCGAATCAAGCAAGTTCACACACGCTTCGTCTAGGAAGTTGCGTGTGTGACCTAGAGACTACAACTCATGGTGGACACCAGTAGAGGAACCATGTTTTTGGTTCTCGTATGTGATTGGATCGAGAATCTTCGTTCGAACGAACTGGACAGTCTGTTCAAATGAACCACTTTCTAGAATGAGTCTGTATAAAATACTTTTATACTCAAAGTGGTTCGTTCGAACGGATCCTATGGTTCGTTCGAACGAACCACTTCCTGTCTCATTTATGTGTTAATTCCAAATCATATTCTTAGTAGTGAAGGGAAACGATCTAACCCCGGGCCAGCACAGCGGATATGAAGGCCAGGTCCGGTTCTCAAAACCCGAGATCTCGCCACGACTTCGAGGACACGATGCATAGAAGGATAGATGATTACGGGTGTGAAATTGATCACACACGACGGGTTGATCACAAGTCCTTCTTTCTCCTTGTCACGTTGGTGACTAGCCATGCGTCCCACGCCCACACGTCTCCCACCGATTCGTTGACGATAAATGCGTCTCCGGTTTGATCACAACGAAGATCCAAAAATCGCGCGCTCCACTACCCGTTTCCACCGTGAGTCGTAGCACCTCGGTCGCGGGTGCAACTGCCTAGACGATGCACCGACGAACTTGCTTGATCGCTTTCGATTCTCTAAACCGAGAAAACTCTTTTCTCTTTCTCTCTTTCTTCGCACTCTCTCAATTAGTGAAGGTGTGCTTTCAAATGATAAGATTATTCTGAAGAGAGAGAATCATCATATTTATATGTCATGGGACAAGGACACCCAAAAGACACATATTAGACACACCAACCCGTGTGTGCCAAATACTGCCAAAAAGCAACTTTCAGTCCAGGTCCGTCCTGACGCACCATAAGGTCTGTCACGATGGACCAATGCCAAATAGCCCCTGAAAGTTTCACGCATACTTCCGTCACAACGCACACTATGTATGTCATGACGGACATGTCCGTCATGACGCACCATGTGGTTCGTCCTGACGGACCACTGTGTGTATGCTGAATTTGGGTAAGTTCACAACCATTGCGGACTGCGTACACTAGGTCCGTCACGACGCACCATATGGTCCGTCATGACGGACTGTGTACAAAATCCCAATTATGCACAATCATATTGAGCATTCATCCGTCTTCTCGAACGTGTACGTTCATGTGTCCTTGTACGTACTCTTTTACCGTTGATCCAAAATTTTATTTCCTTCAAGTAGTCCGTTCGAACGGATCCTAAGGTTCGTTCGAACGAACCACTCCCTGGAACTTAACTTTGCATAATCTTCTTACGCATTTACTTAGACCCATGAACACTCATGTTCATATATCCTTATACGTACACTTTTACCGTTGATCCAAAACTGCTTCCTTCAGTCTCCCACTCAGTTCCATATCTAACTAAAAGGTACTCCCACGTATATCTCATATACATGATATTTAGAGAATCCAGCTAACGTATCATATACGCTTAAGCTATGCACATCATATGTGCCAAAATCTTACGAATCAAGCCCGACATAGTACAACTCGTTGTGTGACCGTGTAGGTTCGTTTAACGATGGCAGTAAGGGTTGTCCAAGCCTTACAATCTCATGAGCGGGATCTAGTCACTCCATCATATCTACCCCTGTTAAATTGGAAAATGATTGTGATCATTATTCCTATCTCGAATAGTAGTCACTAGTTCTCTTGTTAGCGATATCCGTCAATCAAAAGACATGGTGGTAGTCATCCATATATTTTGATCGACTTTACTTATTCCCGATACCAAATCGAACTAACAAATATAATCGATATTAACTTTTAATATCATTGACTTTGGGCAAAGGTTTCGTTAATCGATTCGTCGAGAGGCCTAAGGGATATTTCTTTCTCACGAAAGTAACAATTTCTATCTTGATAACTCACATCGATTGTCGTGTTTCGGACAATACCCAATAATGATCCTTTCGGCCACTTTTTACAGATTGCGGAAGACCACATCAAAGCATTGTGTTATGCACGCAAAATGATCTATGATCACCTCAAGTGTGAAGAATTAAAATCCTACTCTTTGCGAGTCCATTATCAATGACTAAACCATGTTATTTTATGGCTCGCACTTTTGGTCAAGTCCAATATGTATAACCTAATACATATCCATATTCCCCATTCGACAAGCACTTTTGTCCTATGATTAGTATAACATAATCATCTCCTTATGCTAGTGTACATGTTTAGTCTATTATCGCATAATAGATATGCTTATCTTATAAGCATCCTAATCATGACTAGGGACGATTTAGAAATGGTAACTTACAGTGTGATGATTTTACTTAACATAATCACATATTATGTAGACGCTTACACAAGTCCAAATCTTGGTTCATGTAATCAAATTACACAATCCCATACACGTTTATCATAAAAGATAAATGCAAATAAAATTTAAGTAAACAAAAATTTTGAAAGTAAAATGCATTCATATAGATTAAGTATTTGGTTGATGCAGCGCTTACAACTATAACCTGCGAGGACTATCATATTAGATACCTACACTCTACTCTCTTCCTCCTCTATGTATCTCCATACCTATAGTTATCGCATGATAGTCACGCTTGACTAGAGAGAGCGGTTTTGTAAACGGGTCCGCTACATTTCTGGTAGTGTCAATCTTCGTTAGGTTTGGAACTCTTCCATATACCTACAATCACATCTTGCCTTTATAAAATTTCACGGATCAAATGAAATTTTCTGAGTATTGGCTAGAAGCGGTGGTGTGTCCTCTTCTCCTTGGCTTGTGCTATTGAGATGACCGCAATACACAACCATAGGATCAGATAACTCGAGACTACACCAAGTTTGGTCACGTACACTTGATCCATATCGCTTCCTTTGCGGCTCGTAAGCCGCAATATACTCATCCGCAATACATAATCATGTCTTCAATTAAGCAAAACACGTACCTACTTCGTGATCTAAAGTCGCGGTACAAGTTTGGAAACTGCCTTTGGTATAACTCTTTATTACCAACTCGTCCTCCACACCAACATAGCTAAGCTTCCATTCGAATGGACCAACTTCTATCTCCGAGTTTAGCAATTGTAATCAAATTACATTTAAACTCGTGTGCTTCCATTCGAACGAAGCTAAGCTTCCGTTCGAACGGAACATCCCCTAGATTCCATTGATGGCAAAATTAGATGCTCGACGCGTACGACATATGAGCCACATACATATCATGGCATACATGATGGATCCTACAACCGAAAGATAGAGAATATTATCTATGCTACTTTTCTCCTTGCTCGATGTGAAACATGGAGCCTTATAAAAGTTTATGCCACTCGACATTGGGAGAAATCATATCTTGGATTTATGTATTAAAAACTATTTTCAACACTTTGTCGATGTACGTGCTCCGACTTAGACCGAGGAGCTTCTTAGATCTATCCTATAGATTTTCATGCTTAATTTATAAGCGGCCTCGCCTAAATCTTTCATAGCGAAATAAGTACTCAAGTACTTCTTGACTTCCGTAAACATCGGAGTGTTTTTTCCTATGATTAATATGTCGTCCACATATAACACAAGAAATATAATGTGGCTCCCACTAACCTTCATGTGTACACAAAGCTTTATTTCGTCTTGATAATAGTGAAGGAAATACAGTTTCAGGATCAACCGTAAAAGTGTACACAAGGATAAACGAATGTAGGCGTACATTCGTGGTCATATCTTTCAGTAGGAAAATTCAATTTGAATGGTTCAAATTGGGTTAGATAGATAATAAGATTATCTACAACCTTCATATAGAAATATATTTCATATGAACGAAGTATCAGTATCGTTTCTATGAAATACCGAAAGGGTGCAATAGTATGACATATAGTTAGTAAAACAGTCATAACTTTTGCATACGAACCCCACTTTGGCCAGGACAAATTGGGTTGTGTAGATAATAAGATTATCTACAACTTTCGTGTAGGTTGATTTTCTGTCAAAGGAATTTATCAATTTCGTATGGACAGAATACTGGACAGATTCATACAATTTTCTGTGTGAAAGAGTGTATATTGGATATACATGTCTTTTGGCCAATCCTAATCGTATATGATATAAATAGGATGTTTCTCTCTCTTCAGTTATGTGAATTCATTCAGAATATTCAGAATATTCCAGAAATATTGAGAGACATCTTTCTATTGAGTGAAAGGGTGTAAAGAGAGAGCACCGAAAAAAACAGTTTTGCCGGAGAAGGTATTGTTTTGGACTTGCTTGGTGATTGTTACTTGAAATCTACGTATTGTGAGATGGAAGCTTATTATCAAAGGAACAAGCCTAGATTGATGACAGGGCTTGATAAAGTCGTATCAAAATTCTCTACTGCCCTTTCTATAGTTACACAAAAAGTATCCATCAAATCCTCTGTAAATTTAGGGTAAAACTAAATTTATCTTCATGTATCCTTCATTTTGCTGTACTGGGAGTACCTCGCTCGGCTTCAGTCATGTATCTTTCATTTTGGACTTGGACTTTCATGAGATTGTTTGTTATATTTTGTAAGTAATGAATAGAGTGATATTTCCGTTGGAGTAAACATGTTTTGTCATATTTTTGACAGGGGTTAAATTTAAAACAATATGTGTTTCTTTTTTAGATTTTGTAAGATTTACATGAGATATATATTTTGTGATCTCTTTTACAATGCTCTACATTGTTGAGTCATACATTATGATTTGAAATTTTTAGGAATAGTATTTTGCATGATATTTCTCATTTCGCGGTGTATAATAATTTTTAATTGAGGCCATACACCATGTCATTACAATTCATGTTTTTTATCATTGATGTTGATAATTAGTGATTATGTAGTAACTTAATTAATATCAAATTAAAGTCCAATTTATATGTAAAAATGGATAAATAATTAATTAGCATGTTAACGGTCAATTCATTTTGGAAAATTATACTCTGCCACCAGATTGCAACAAAAAATCACTAATTATTAATTAACCCATTTAATTAACATTCCAATTAACAAGAAACATTGAATTAATACTTTTTAAATATTAATTACCATTTGTTAATCCGGATATATGTTAATTAACACGTCAATCAATCCGCATGTGTTAATCCATAAGTTAATTAGGAATTATTGATTTTTTGTTGCAATCTAGTGGCACCATATATACCTCATTCATTTTTGTGTGTTAATTGGGTTGTTAATTACCACTATTTTTTTTCGAAATACGTATAGAGAATGAGAGAGAAGTTGTGGACAAAGTAAAATTTCTTTTTTTAATTTGTCCATATACCACGATATTTAGCAATATGTTTATATATATCCTCCGTATTTTGTTAAACTTTGCACAATTATTGATTATAACATACAGAAATATCATTAGTAATTATAACTTTCTTGTTACCATTATTATTTGATATTTTTGTTTCCTATGAATGTTTAAATATTTCTCCTATATTTATTTTGAATTTTTTTGGTAAATATTTTTAATCTTTTGTATTGGATCAATTCTTTTTTTAACTTTGCACAATTTTATTGATAAAAAAGTCAAATAATAAATAATTTGCACAATTTTAGTAAGGAAATTTTTTATTTATAGACAAAACAAATATGCGATTTAGCAAAGTAGACATAAAAGTTTGGAATTTTCGAAAATGACATTGTCGACATCTGCAAATCGAGAGGTGAAGCATGCCACGACTTTTGAAATGTTGGGTATTTTAATTCTTCCAATTACCTCTTAACAATCTTAATAAAGTCATGCACGTAGAAGGCAATTAAAAAGTCGGATAATTAATTTGTCACCTTACTTTGGTCCGTATACAAAAAAAAAATGGTACATAGAGATTAGAGAGGCAAGACAAACAGTAGCATATATTAGTAAATAATGATTTCAAAAGTATATTATTTTTTTTATTTTTTAAATCACATATCTCTATCAGATAATGTAATTAGGGATGTCCAAACGTGACTCGCCTCGAAATATCGAACCGACTCGTCCGAACTCGATTCGATTTGAACCGAAAAATGTTGAATCGTGTTCGGCATATTCTGGTACAAATCAATTCTATATTGGAATAAACAGGTCGATAATTTTGGTCGTTTGGATATGGATCATTCATGTTTTTATTTCTGATCATTTGATTTATATTTTGGCCAATACATCTAGATATATGTATCGTAGTACCAACGCGTGCATTCCATACTAATATATATTATTTTTAGCGTGATTATACGATTGTGCTAATAAATATATTTTAACAATAATGTATTGATTTTTTATTCTTCTAAAATTATTGGTACAAATAAATAAATATTTGGTCATGGTTTTGGATCACTCGTGTTGTAAGTTTCGGGTCATTCATGTGATGAGTTTCAGATATTCGGGTTTCAAGTTAGTTCGGGGTTCGAGTCATTTGGTTTCGAGTGGATTTCGGATTCGGAATCATTCGGTTTCGATTCATTTCGGATTTAGGTCATTCGGTTTCGGATCATTGACTTTTTAATATTTTTCGGTTAGAATCAGATCGAGTTTAGACGTGTCGGTTCGATTTTTCGAGGTGAGTCACATTTTGACCCATAATTAATACATTACCTGATAGGGATACGTGATTTACAAAAAAAAAACTACATATTGAAATCATTATTTACTAATACATATATGCTTTTATAGTTTTGTCTTGCCTCTCTATGTATCATTCTTTTTTTTTACTAGCTTTTACCCGCGCGCATTCGCGCGAGGCTTCTCCGAGTATTCTCGAGTTTGAGACTCATGTTATATATTAATTTTAATTTTTTTTCTTGTTTTTTGTGGTATATTATTTCGTATTTAATGTTGCAATTCAATATAATTTCTCGAATGTAAATAAATATATCATACATGCTGGTTGCGCGTGTGATATCAACAAATTATGAATATATATAGAATGCATCATATAGAAATACAATAAACGGAACATTATTATTTTGTACCTAAGAAACAAACAACAATATATTAATTTTAATAATGAAAGAAAACAAAAGAATTACAACAATATAAAGTTCTAATTAATTAAATAATTAAAAAATTACACAATTTACTATGAAAATTTCACAGCAAAATCACATATGATATTACATAATTTTTAATGATAATACATCAAAAAATGTATGAACATGATATGTAAATTAGGAATATTTGACAATAAAACAACACACATAATTACATAATTTTTAGTAACATCACAAATGTAAGAATCAAAACAACCTCAAGTTTAAATTACTTTAATTTATATAAAATAATGAATCAAAAGCATAGAAAGCAACAAAAAATTGAAGTATAAAACATCTCAGTATGATTTTTTGCCTCAGTAAATTATTGTTTTTTGTAAATTTTGCATCAATAACCGTATGAATTGTTCAAGAGCCGGCTATCTTGAACAATTCAAACGGTCATTGATGTAGAATGTGTTTATATTTTACATCATTGGCACAATGATGATGATGATGATGATGATGATGATGATGATGGTGGTGATGATTATGACGATGATGAAAATGATGATGATGATGATGATGATGATGATTTATTATTTAGGATTTGGCATGTCGTTTACAACGTTTAGCTTATTGACTTTCGAGTTTAGCTTGTCATTTCCTGTTTGTGTATATAATTCACACTTATGTTTCACGATTGTATTTTGCACCGATTCTTATTTTCGATTTCATTTATGTGTGAGTATTTACATTTTTTGTGTATATTTATATCTCCATTTTGATCACCTTATTGCTTTCTTGCAATTGAGATTGATATTTGCACTGGTTCTAATTTGTAGTCCGTGGTTAATAAACATATCCGTGCTCGTCACCATATTTATACTTTTATTCGTATTTGGACTTTGTATTTCATGATTGTATTTCATCTCGTTGTGTTATACTTTTTTCAAGTTTCTATTTTGTCTGCGTGTTTTGTGTTTACACTCAGATGTCTAATTATATTTTGTTCTTGTAATTGCAATGCATAGTTTGTATTAATAATCATGATATCGTGATGATGATATTTTATTGCTTAGGCTTCAATATTTTGTCTATAATGTTTAGGTTTGTGTCTTTTGGGTTTGGAATGTCATTTCGCGTTTGCATGCTTAATTTAGTTAAAAATAGATATCACATACAATGAGTCTCGTTTTTTTACACACCGTTACGATTCAAATCAATGTTTTGTATTGTTCTATTCGAATGATATATCGAGGTCTTGTTTTGTTTTGACACAAACTCTTGTTTGCTTTTCATATGTGTATTTGTATTCGTAATTGAATCTCGTATTTGTATTCTTATTATTGTCCTCATTCTTGTTGACATTCTTCTTTCGTTTTTGACCATTCATGATAATATTTTAAAGACAACTGAAAATACATGTATTATTATCTCTTTATTCACAGTAAGCAAATAGTACAATCCTTCTCATGCCAACCATCGAAAAAATTCTTAGTATTTCAATTTGCATGGTTCATGAGTACAAAATACACATACTTTAATCAAGAAAACAAATTGTACAATTGATTTTGTCATGCCAAGCTTCAAAAAAAACCTTTATTATTGAATTTTCATGACAATTTGTTTCGAATACTATATTAGTATTGAAGTATGATGACAATTTGTTTTGAACTATCATGATAATTTACAATTGAATGGTCATTGTTTTGAACATAGTATTCGTCATAGTATTTGTTATTCATGAATGCATTTGTGTCATGTCATATAGAGCTTGCAATATAATAACAAATTTGAATTACAATTTCAAAATAATTACGTGTATTATTATTATTGAATTATCATGACAATTTGTTTCGAACCTAGTATCATGATATTTGTTATTCATGAATGCATTTGTGTCATGCCATATAGAGATCGCAATATAGTAACAAATTTGAGTTACAATTTCAAAATAATTACATGGATTATTGCTATTTAATTATCATGACAATTTGTTTCGAATACTATATTAGTATTGAAGTATGATGACAATTTGTTTCGAACATAGTATTAGTCATGGTATTTGTTATTCATGAATGCATTTGTGTCATGCCATATAGAATTTGCAATATAATAACAAATTTGAGTTACAATTTCAAAATAATTACATGGATTATTATTATTGAATTATTATGACTATTTGTTTCGAATCGAATACTACATTATTATTGAATTATCATGACAATTTGTTTTAAACATAATATTCATCATGGTATTTGTTATTCATGAATGCATTTGTGTCATGTCATATAGATTTTGCGATATGATTACGAATTTGAATTACAATTTGAAAATAATTACATGGATCATTTTTTTAGCACAACACCATGATTTGGATCCAATGTTTGATATTGTCCTATTTTTTTTTTTTTTTTTTTTTTACACAAATCATAGACATACATTGAGCCTCCTTTTTTTTTTTTTAAGAAAAGTCGTGATTCGTATCCTTGTTTTGTATTCTCTTTTTGTTTTTCAACGTGTACAATAAGTCTCATTTTTTTGTTAAACAATGTAATGATTCGTATCAATGTCTTGAATCAAGGCTTTCATTTTCATTCCGTGATTTTGAAATGATGATGATAAATGAGGATGAATATGATGAATGATGATGAATGATGCATGATGATGAATGATGATGAATGATGCATGATGATGAGGATGATGAATGACGATGAATGATGAATCATAAATGATGATGAGCATGATATTTAAACTAAATAAGAAATAAAAAAAATATATGGCTTCAAGGATCTTGGCATCCGAAATAGCTGCTCTACCCAGTTGAGTACTCCGAGATCTCGGCACGAATTTTGGTTGCTTTCTCACTAATTTTGATTGCTTTCTCACTAATTTTAAACTAATTTAAGAAATAAAAAAATATATGGCTTCAAGGATATTTAAACTAAATAAATGATGATGATGATGAATTTTGATTGCTTTCTCACTAATTTTGGTTGCTTGTGTTGCTTGATTTTTGGTTTTATCTATGACGAATGTTTAACTTGACAACATATATAAAACTAATCTTAAGTGTGAAATATTTATTTTTTTTTGAGGAAGAGAAAGTTAAATAATTCCTATTACATGAAATTGACTAAAAATTACCAAGAATGAATATTCATGGATGTACCCGGTGTTGCTGTTTTCATTGCTTTTCTTGCTTGATTTTCTTATGTGCTTGATTTTTTTTATTATGTGAGTTGAGTTTGTTTTGTGCTTGATTTTTATTATGCCAGGCCGGCTAATATTCGATGGATACATTTGACAGGTTTAAATGAGTTGTATTTCTTCTTGAAGAGAATTTATATTAACATGGCTAATATTTTTTTGAACAATTAAATGTCCAAACATAGATACCGCTAAAAATAATAATCAAACAATTATGGTACGATGAAGTTATTTTCTTGGGAATTGATGCACATGATTATGATTATAATAATGATGCATATGATGATGATGATGATGATGATGATGATAATGATGATGGTGATGATGACGATGTGCATGATGATCATGTTGATAATGATATGAGATGACGATGTGCATGATGATCATTGTTGACAATGATATGAGATGATAATATGCATGCGTACTGAACAAATTATTTTAAACACCAAAACAAAATATTACCACATCATACTCGAAAACAATTTTCTCTTCATCCTCAAATGAGTCCATGCTTGGCTTTTCGCATCATGTGTCATCGTTTTGATCCATCTACACTTGAAATGAAGCACTTTCTATAAACAAAAACAAAACCAAAACATAAATTTATAGGTATTGATTTTTTTTTTTTTTTTGGTTTTATTGTCAAAAAATAAAAAGGTAAGGTCTAAAGTGTAAAAACGTAAATCTTTGGCGGCAACTGCAAAAGCCGTCAGGCCACCGACCCCGTATTAAGGTTGTCCGAATTCTCCATGTTCGCATTGTAGTTTTAAAGCGTGATGCGCGGCAGAGACAATCAATTCTGAGAAAGTTCGGCACGATTCGTGCAGTGGGTTCTGATTGTTTAGTTGAGGTGTCCAGTATAGAAGAATTGAATAAGAAAGTAATCCCACCCTACGGAAGGTAGAAGTTTGGCAGGTCATTCTAGTAACTCTCGGGGATTTGATTTGCTTTTCACCTGCGCATTAGATGTTTTTAATTATAACTTGAGATTATCTAATCGTAAATGGTACAACTCGCTGGTACCGTAATTATATCTGAACAAATTTGCAAAGACTAACCTAAAGGGCATTTTCGTAATTCTGGTTTTTCGGGGATTTGATTTTCTTTCCAACTAAGCTTTAAATATTTTTAGTTATAACTTGAGCTTATATAAGACTCTCTGGTACCGCAATAACATGTGAATAAATTTAAAAAAGAATAAAAATAAGATGAAACCGTTACTAACCTAAATGGCGTTTTAGTAATTATGGTATTTTCGGGGATTTGATTTGCTTTCCACCTGCGCATTAAATATTTTTAATTATAATTTGAGCTTAGCTAATCGTAAATGCTACAACTCGTTGGTACCGTAATTATATCTGAAAAATATTGAAAAAAAATAAAAATAAAATAAAACCTTTACTAACCTGAAGGGTATTTTGGTATCTTCGGGGATTTGGTTTCCACATGCGCATTAAATAATATCAATTATAACTTGAGCTTATCTGATCGAAAATGGTACGACTCGCTGGTACCGTAATAATATCTGAACAAATTTGAAAAAGAATAAAAATAAGATGTAACCGTTACTGACCTAAAGGGTATTTTAGTAATTATGGTATTTTTAGGGTTTTCATTTGCTTTCCACCCGCGTATTAAATATTCTGAATTATAACTTTAGCTTATCTAGTCGTAAATGGTACGACTTGCTGTTATATATCTGAATTATAACTTTAGCCAATCCTAATCGTATATGATATAAATAGGATGTTTCTCTCTCTTCAGTTATGTGAATTCATTCAGAATATTCAGAATATTCCAGAAATATTGAGAGACATCTTTCTATTGAGTGAAAGGGTGTAAAGAGAGAGCACCGAAAAAAACAGTTTTGCCGGAGAAGGTATTGTTTTGGACTTGCTTGGTGATTGTTACTTGAAATCTACGTATTGTGAGATGGAAGCTTATTATCAAAGGAACAAGCCTAGATTGATGACAGGGCTTGATAAAGTCGTATCAAAATTCTCTACTGCCCTTTCTATAGTTACACAAAAAGTATCCATCAAATCCTCTGTAAATTTAGGGTAAAACTAAATTTATCTTCATGTATCCTTCATTTTGCTGTACTGGGAGTACCTCGCTCGGCTTCAGTCATGTATCTTTCATTTTGGACTTGGACTTTCATGAGATTGTTTGTTATATTTTGTAAGTAATGAATAGAGTGATATTTCCGTTGGAGTAAACATGTTTTGTCATATTTTTGACAGGGGTTAAATTTAAAACAATATGTGTTTCTTTTTTAGATTTTGTAAGATTTACATGAGATATATATTTTGTGATCTCTTTTACAATGCTCTACATTGTTGAGTCATACATTATGATTTGAAATTTTTAGGAATAGTATTTTGCATGATATTTCTCATTTCGCGGTGTATAATAATTTTTAATTGAGGCCATACACCATGTCATTACAATTCATGTTTTTTATCATTGATGTTGATAATTAGTGATTATGTAGTAACTTAATTAATATCAAATTAAAGTCCAATTTATATGTAAAAATGGATAAATAATTAATTAGCATGTTAACGGTCAATTCATTTTGGAAAATTATACTCTGCCACCAGATTGCAACAAAAAATCACTAATTATTAATTAACCCATTTAATTAACATTCCAATTAACAAGAAACATTGAATTAATACTTTTTAAATATTAATTACCATTTGTTAATCCGGATATATGTTAATTAACACGTCAATCAATCCGCATGTGTTAATCCATAAGTTAATTAGGAATTATTGATTTTTTGTTGCAATCTAGTGGCACCATATATACCTCATTCATTTTTGTGTGTTAATTGGGTTGTTAATTACCACTATTTTTTTTCGAAATACGTATAGAGAATGAGAGAGAAGTTGTGGACAAAGTAAAATTTCTTTTTTTAATTTGTCCATATACCACGATATTTAGCAATATGTTTATATATATCCTCCGTATTTTGTTAAACTTTGCACAATTATTGATTATAACATACAGAAATATCATTAGTAATTATAACTTTCTTGTTACCATTATTATTTGATATTTTTGTTTCCTATGAATGTTTAAATATTTCTCCTATATTTATTTTGAATTTTTTTGGTAAATATTTTTAATCTTTTGTATTGGATCAATTCTTTTTTTAACTTTGCACAATTTTATTGATAAAAAAGTCAAATAATAAATAATTTGCACAATTTTAGTAAGGAAATTTTTTATTTATAGACAAAACAAATATGCGATTTAGCAAAGTAGACATAAAAGTTTGGAATTTTCGAAAATGACATTGTCGACATCTGCAAATCGAGAGGTGAAGCATGCCACGACTTTTGAAATGTTGGGTATTTTAATTCTTCCAATTACCTCTTAACAATCTTAATAAAGTCATGCACGTAGAAGGCAATTAAAAAGTCGGATAATTAATTTGTCACCTTACTTTGGTCCGTATACAAAAAAAAAATGGTACATAGAGATTAGAGAGGCAAGACAAACAGTAGCATATATTAGTAAATAATGATTTCAAAAGTATATTATTTTTTTTATTTTTTAAATCACATATCTCTATCAGATAATGTAATTAGGGATGTCCAAACGTGACTCGCCTCGAAATATCGAACCGACTCGTCCGAACTCGATTCGATTTGAACCGAAAAATGTTGAATCGTGTTCGGCATATTCTGGTACAAATCAATTCTATATTGGAATAAACAGGTCGATAATTTTGGTCGTTTGGATATGGATCATTCATGTTTTTATTTCTGATCATTTGATTTATATTTTGGCCAATACATCTAGATATATGTATCGTAGTACCAACGCGTGCATTCCATACTAATATATATTATTTTTAGCGTGATTATACGATTGTGCTAATAAATATATTTTAACAATAATGTATTGATTTTTTATTCTTCTAAAATTATTGGTACAAATAAATAAATATTTGGTCATGGTTTTGGATCACTCGTGTTGTAAGTTTCGGGTCATTCATGTGATGAGTTTCAGATATTCGGGTTTCAAGTTAGTTCGGGGTTCGAGTCATTTGGTTTCGAGTGGATTTCGGATTCGGAATCATTCGGTTTCGATTCATTTCGGATTTAGGTCATTCGGTTTCGGATCATTGACTTTTTAATATTTTTCGGTTAGAATCAGATCGAGTTTAGACGTGTCGGTTCGATTTTTCGAGGTGAGTCACATTTTGACCCATAATTAATACATTACCTGATAGGGATACGTGATTTACAAAAAAAAAACTACATATTGAAATCATTATTTACTAATACATATATGCTTTTATAGTTTTGTCTTGCCTCTCTATGTATCATTCTTTTTTTTTATATGGACCAAAGGTGACAAATTAGTTACCCGACCTTTGAATTGCCTTCTACATGCATGACTTTATTAAAAGTACATGCATGGCTTCATTATGAGTATAAAGAGGTAATTAGAAGAACTAAAATGGCTAACATTTCAAAAGTCGAGAGATACTCTACCTCCCGATTTTTCAAATCTCCACAATGTCATTTCCGAAAATTCCAAACTTTTGTGTCTATTTGACTAAATCTCATACTTGTTATGTCTCTAAATCAGAAATTTCCTTTTATTAACCTAAAAAGTTACAAAAAAAAAAAATGGTGCTGATTGTTGAACGTAGCATCTGACCGAAGAGTTGTACATTTAATTTTATTATGTTTTTTCTCTCTTTAATATACAGGCCAAGTAGATATTAAATGCAACAATTTGTTTTGCTGCCGACACAATATTATTGTGTTTCCAAACTTTACAATCAAGTACGTAACTGATTCATGGGTCAATAGACCATTTTATGATGTTAATATACCATTATGTACAACACAATAATAATTGGAAAAAACAAAATAAATATCACAACACAATAAAATTGTAAAAGAACTAAATAAATATCACAGCACAAAATTATCATGAGCTTATTTAAAGTTAAAAAGATTTGTGTATACACGAAGGTTAGTGGGAGCCGCATTATATTTCTTGTGTTATATGTGGACGACATATTAATCGTATGAAACGATATTCCGATGTTTACAAAAATCAAGAAGTACTCGAGTACTTGTTTCGCTATGAAAGATTTAGACGAGGCCGCTTATAAAATAAGCGTGAAGATCTATTGGATATATCTAAGAAGTACCTCGGTCTAGATAAGGCACATATATCGACATATTGTTATAAATAGTTTTCAGAATATTACTCCTTGGAGGAGTTCTCTCCCAATGTCGAATGGCATAAAATTTTCTAAGGCTCGATGTAAGACATCAAGCAAGAAGAAAAGTAGCATGAATATGATTCTCTACATTTCGATGTTAGGATCTATCATGTATGCGATGATATGAATGTGGCCGTATGTCGTACGCATGAAGCGTCTAATTTTTCCTATCAATGAAATCCAGGGAAATCACACAAGTTTGAATGTAATGTGATTACACGAGTCTACCTCATGTGTGTGTATAATGGTTATACACAATGTATGCATAATAGTTATGTATCCCTTACCCCAATCATAATTTGTATTGAAATCGATAAAGATTATCCTTAAATACTTTAAGAAAGGATTAAGGATATAATTTCTCATCTATATTCGTGTGGAGGACGGGTTGGTTATAAAGTGTTATACCAACGGCAGTTTCCAAACATGTTTCACGACTTTCGATCACGAAGTTTGTACGTGTTTTGGTTCAATGAAGACACGGTAATGTGGAAAAGTTCCACACAACCCAAGGTTTACGATTCTATTACGGAGGCGGAGTATATTGCGGTTTATAAGTCACAAAGGAAGCGGTATGGATCAAGGGTACATGACCAAACTCTATGTAGTCTCCAGTTATCGAATTCTATGGTTGTGGATTGCGTGAGACGCAATAGTACAGGCCAAAAATGCCGAGGTCACACAACCGATTCTAGCCAATAATCAGAAAATTTCATTTGATCCGTGAAATTTTATAAAAGAAAGATGTGGTCATTGGTATTCGATACCGAACGAAGATTGCACTAGCAATGACATAGCGGAACAGTTTACAGCGCTCTCTTTAGTCAAGCGTGACTGTCATGCGATAACTATAGGTATGAGATACCTAAAGGAGGAAAAATAGAGTAGAGTGTAGTTATCTAATACGATAGTCCTTGCAGGTTATGGGTATGGAGATACCTATACGTAAACGATGCATCACCCAAATACTTAATCCATACGAACGCATTTCCATTTAAAAAATTTGTTTACTTAAATTTTATTTGCATTCATCTTATATGAAAATTGTGTGCAGGGTTATGTAATATGATTACACGAACCTTGATTTGAACTTGTGTGAGATTCGACATAATACGTGATTATGTGCAGCGAAACCGTCATACTATAAGTTTCATTTCTAAATTATCCCTAGTCACGAATTAGTTTGATTAAGAGAGAAGCATATCTATTATCTTATAATAGACTAAACGTGTACACTAGCATATTTGCCGAGAAGATGATTATGTTTTGCTAATCATAGGACAAAGTAGTTTGTCAAATCGGGAATATGGAAATACATTAGGTTATGTGTATTGGATATGACCAAAAGTGCGAGTCCATGATATGGTTTAGTCATTATAGATGGGCTTTTAATGAGTAGGGTGCTAGGATCTTCAAACTTGAGGCGACCATCTATTGTTTTGCGTGTGGTAACACAATGCTTTAATGTGATATTCCGCCTTCTGTAACAAGGGGCCAAAACGATCATTCTTGGGTATTGTTCGAAACACGGAATTTGATGTGAGTTGCCAAGATAGAAACTGTTTATTTCGAAAGGAAGAAATATCCCTTAGGCCGTTCGGTGAATTAATTAACGAAATCTCTGGCCAGAGTCAAATATATTAATAGTTAATATCGATTGAAATTTGTTAATTCAATTTGGTACTGGAAATTAAGTGTGGTCGATCAATATATTAGGATGACTATTTCCATGCCTTTTGATTGACAAATATCGCAAACAAGAGAACAAACAACCACTATTTGGGTTAGGAACAATGATCACAATCATTTTTCGATTTAACATGGGTAGCCATGATGGAGTGACTAGATCCTGCTCATGGGCTTGTAAGATTGGAAACAACTTACTGCCATCGTTAAATTGAACCTACACGGTCACACCAAAGAGTTATATTATGTCGGGCTTGATTCATCAAGATTTTGGCACATAAGATGTGCATAGCCTATGCGTATTGGATGCGTTAACTAGATTCTCGAAAATATTGTGTATAATGGATATGCGTGAAGTACCTTTTAGTTAGATCTAAAATTGAGTGGGAGACTGAAGGAATTGCAGTTTTGGATCAACGGTAAAAGAGTACGTATATTGACACATGAACGTACGCGTTCGAGGGAACGAATAAATGCATAATGAGATTGTGCAAATTCACGTTCCATAAGCATGTCCGTTGTAACGGACTGGTTGAACTATGTCAGAAGTTATCCAGAACGGACCTATGCGCAGACTGTAAATAAGAGTTATTAAGTCAGAAGTTTTCCAGAATTATGTCCGTTATAACGGACCGTATGGTGCGTTGTAACGGACATGATCGAAGTTCTGGGAGTTAGGTTTTGGAAGGAGTCCGTTGTAACAAACCTTGGGATGCGTTGTAACGGACCATTTCCAGAAGCCAAAAGTTGGGTAATATTATTATATACGAGTTTATATGTTTAATATGTACCTTTTGAGATGTCATTATCCTAGTAAGTATAAATAAGATGTTTCTCTCTCCTCAATTCAGTCCAGAAAAGTGAATTTATGCTATCAAAGAGTTGAAAGAGTGTCACCAGAGAGAGAGAGAGAGAGAGAGAGAGAGAGAGAGAGAGAGAAAGGGAGAAAAATCATTTTCACCATTAAATTAGAGAATTTAATCGGATCAAGCACGTTCACACGCGTATCGTCTAGGAAGTTACGTGTTGTATACGACAACGAAGGAGTGCTCAAAGACGTGAAGGCGTGTGGTATGGGACGCACGGAAAGACGTGGAGAAAGCACAAGGAGAAGCAAATAGTAGCGATCATGAAGGAAATACAGTTTTGGATCAACTAGAAGAATGTACAAATAAGGATAAACAAACGTACGTGTTTGATGGAATGGTTGAGTTCATAATAAGATTGTGCAAACTCAGGAACCAGGAGATGGTTCGTTCGAACGGACGAAGATTGTTCGTTCGAACGGGCTATGGTGTATTCGAACGAATGGGTTATTCAATTCGAACGCACCTATGTAGAGTTGGAACATAGTAACAGCGGCTGGTTCGTTCGAACGAACCGTAAGGTGCGTTCGAACGGACTATGTTCCGAATTATGTGTTAACAATTTTATAAGATCTGTCCAATTAATTATCCTGTAATTAATGGTATGATCTGAGATTAATGGTATTAATCTTCAGATCTGGAAGAGAGAGAAGTGTGGTAATTTTGTGTGAAATACTTCTTCTTCTTCCTCAAGTTTGGCCATTAGAGAAAAGAGAGAATTTGGAGAAAGGTTCTCAAAATTCAGATTCAAGCAAGTTTACTAGGAAGATTTACGCGTAATCGGAAGGTGAGAACTCGAGGTGGATACGGGTAGATAGATCTCATTTGAGATCTTTCATTGTGATCCAAGGAGAGCAAGAACGAGCAAGGTCGGAGCTTGACCGGAACAGTTCCGGCTGTATACGACAAGGCGAAGGTTCATCGACGGTGTCCAATCATGCGGACGTGGGACGCACGTGTTTCCGAAGAATGGAGCAAGGAGAAGCAATAATATATGTGCGTCAACCCTTTCCGAAGAATGGAGCAAGGAGAAGCAATAATATATGTTTCCGAAGAATGGAGATTTCTCTCTCTTCAGTTCTCTCTCATCCCTTCTCTGAATATTATAATTGTATATATCAAATTCATCAGAAAAGAGAGAGGAATGTACCCGTCATCTCCAATTTTCCCAATTTTCTATTTTTAACCCTGAAATAACACAAATTCAAGTAGTTAAATAATTTTCAATGATATTTAAAATTATGAACAATTCGTATGTTAACTAAGTGGTTTATTGTGCTCTTAGCAACATTTCATCATCTAGGTTAATCAAGTCTCTAACGTTCCAATTTGGTCAATCAAATCATTTATCTTTTTGATTTGGTCTAATTAAGATTAACTAATAACTAAACTGTTAAATTATGATACGAAAAATTTATGTTGTGACAATTTTATGACGTGAAAACATAAATTATTATTATTTTTTTAAAATACGATTTCATAGATCTATAATGATATGTCAACAAATATTTATATTATCAACTAGTTTTATCCCCGCGCCATTGCGCGGGACTTCATATTTTTTTTGACATGTTCAACACTACATTTTCGGTTTGAAAACGATAAAATCACAATCTAATATGTCACAAATTCATCATTGGCAAATTTCAAACATTTTTCTCTGATATACAACTTCTCGCTACATATAATACACATATAACAAATGATCTCTCCATGTTACTAAATAAAGATAAATCTTTTATCACAGTTTTTTTGAAAATTGTTATATCAAATATTGCAGCGTCCCATGAAACAATCTAAAGATCAAACACTTTTGTTGAGCTAATATCTGCAACTATAATACACACCCGAAATATTCACAAGTTGAGACACAAGAAAAAAAAACCCTTCATTTTTCTCCTCTTTCAATGGACCCGAAAATGGCACTTTTTTTTTTCATTTTTTCGAATTTGGCTTGTAAATGGTTCGTAAGTTTGAGCCTTGAGCGACATCTCTTTCTCATCTCAAGGTTATTTTTTTCATTGTTACTTTAAATTTTAAATTAGGATTGAACAAAGATGAAACAAAAAATTAGAAGATTAATTTCTCAAACTAAGATATTGTACTCTCTTAGTCTTAATAATCTTTTTTCTCTCCAATTTATCAAAGAAAATTAATTTATTTTGTTCATCATCTAATTTTTTCTTATTTTTAATGTAGACAAGGTGTTCAACAAAATTCCTAAAAGAGAAAAAGATCTAAAAAAAATAGAACAAAAGAACTAGATCATTTTTTTTCTTCATAAACCGCAAAACAAAAGGTAATTATTCAATTATCAATTCATTGCAATATTTTTTTTTATGTATCATCTAATTTTTTTCTTATTTTTTAATGTAGACAAGGTGTTCGATAAAATTCTTAAAAGAGAAAGAACAAAAGAACTAGATCAATTTTTTTCATAAACCGCAAAACAAAAGGTAATTATTCAATTATCAATTCATTGCAATATTTTTTTTATGTATCATCTAATTTTTTTTTCTTATTTTTTAATGTAGACAAGGTGTTCGATAAAATTCTTAAAAGAGAAAAAGATCTACAAAAAGTAGAACAAGAGAACTAGCTCAATTTTTTTTCATAAACCGCAAAACAAAAGGTAATTATTCGATTATCAATTCATTGCAATATTTTTTAGATTGAATGGTTTTGCTATGATCTCAATCGAAAAGGAATTTTTAGACAAATTTAAATATGATGATTTGATTGAGGAATTTGCTTCGAAAAATGCAAGAAGAAGTGTATTTTCTTGAAATATGTGTTGTTTTGTCAAGAATATACAAATATTTCTTTTTGTATGTATTTTTTAAAATAGTTATTTGTAATGTCAAAATATTATTATTTTGTGAAAATAACTATGTTAAAAAAAATTATGAACTATTTGTGTATTGGACATCATTTTACATAATATAATGATTAATTAACGATTCGGGCTAGGACACCAAATTTGTCGGGGCCGGCCCTATTAGTCGGTCACACCGCCTTGTTAAAAAGACGAAAGAATAGCTTGCTCCCCCTACTCGATCCAGTCAAATAAAATTTCAATCCATCAAGGGCCACAACTCCGACGCTGTCCAACCAGTGCTCCTGTGGGCCCCCACCTGAACTATGATTGGTCCACTTCCGAGCAGAAAATCAACATTTTTTGAGCCCGAGTTTTATCGAGGCTTAATTCAGTGTAATTTTTGAGTCATATAAATACAGAGAAAAGTAAATAAATACTTATTATTAATGTTTTATTGATGCACCTAATAAAGATTAATATTTTAGAATTTGGTTGCAAGTAATCCTCATTATTTTGTCATGATAATTGTTAGGCTAAATTAAGAAATTTATGTAATCCAATACTAATCCAAAGGGCCCAAAAATGCCACGCCCCAAAATCCAAACCACCATCCGAAGTCCAAACAAACCAGGCCGCTGTACAGTACATTACAGCACGAAGGCTCAGATGGCGCTCTCGCATCGAGGCGCGACCGCTGTGGGTCGCTTCTTCTTCACCCCTTCCGTATCAAACCACACCGTTCCACTGCTCCTTCGTCCTCGTTCTCTGACTCTCTCTTCATTCTCTCTCTACACTCGTCTTCTTCACAAATTTCCGATGGCCATGTCCTCCTCCACTTCAGATGGTTCGTCTGTCTCTGTCGGTTTGACTAGCCGACGACCCAACCGGCTAGCTCAGGAGCACAGTCCTTATCTTCTCCAGCATGCTCACAATCCGGTATGCCCCTTTCCTTACCCTTTTTTTTACTTTCAAGGGTCGATTAAGCAATTGATACTTTTTGATCGAGATAAAAATTGGTTCTTTGGATTTCATTTTCGTGTTGTTTGGTTGAAGGTTAATTGGTATCCGTGGGGAGAAGAGGCTTTTGAACAAGCTCGTAAAAGGAATATTCCTATTTTCCTATCAAGTTAGTTCACACTTCACACTTGATCTCTCCTTTTACTCTTTTTTATGCTTATTTTATTCAGTATTAATTGTGATTAATCTTTTTTTCACCAATATTGTATGATACCATGAAGTTGGGTACAGCACTTGCCACTGGTACGCAATTCTTCATACACAATCCACATATTAATCATTAGCATTATAATCTATATCATTACGTGTTTGTGAAAATTCAGGTGTCACGTAATGGAGGTCGAGTCGTTTGAAAACGAAGAGGTGGCTAAATTGCTAAATGATTGGTTCATCAGCATCAAGGTAAATAATTACATTTATTACTATTAGTTTACATTTATTAATTTTGGAATTTTTCTATTTTCAGGTCGATAGAGAAGAAAGACCCGATGTGGACAAGGTTAACGCTCGTCTATCTATCAACCAATTATTAGGAATATTTATTTTTATTTTATTTATAAAAATAAAATATAGGTATACATGACATTTGTACAAGCATTATATGGAGGTGGAGGCTGGCCAATGAGCGTATTTCTTTCGCCGAATTTAAAGCCTCTGATGGGTGGGACCTACTTCCCTCCTGAGGACAAACACGGTCGACCCGGCTTCAAGACTGTTTTGAGGTCCACATTATTTACAATTCAGTCCCTTATTTTCTTCCAAATTCCATTTCATTTCATTTCATTTATTATTACTATAATTTCAGGAAGGTGAAAGAAGCTTGGGAAACTAAGAGAGAAATGCTCGAGAGCACCGGAACCCAAGTGATGAATCAACTTAAAGAAGCTTTATTTAATTCTGCTAAATCCACTAAAGTATCTAATGATCTGGCACCGAAATGCTTGAAACAATGCGTTGACCAGGTCAACTCTCTCTCTCTCTCTCTCTCTCTCTCTCTCTCTCTCTCTAATTTGCTATTTCTAATTTAAATAGTTAGCGAGTAGTTACGACCCGAAATTCGGCGGGTTCGGATCGGCCCCGAAATTCCCACGACCCGTAGAGGAATACGTGATGCTTTACGAGCAAAAGAAGCTTCTAGAAAGAGGACAAGATAGCGAGGCTCGCGATGTCATGAGAATGGTCACTCATACGTTGCAATGCATGGCGCGAGGAGGAATCCACGATCATGTTGGTGGCGGCTTTCACCGTTACAGCGTCGATGAATTTTGGCATGGTACAAAATAATTCTCTCTCTCTCCTCTCTTTCTCTCTCTTATATTTTGAATTATGTTTGTGCAGTGCCGCATTTCGAGAAAATGTTGTATGATCAAGGGCAAATAGCGAATATATATTTGGACGTGTTTTTGATAACCAAAGATGGATTGTACGCTTCGATTACGCGCGATATTCTCGATTATTTGAGGAGAGAGATGATTGGAAAAGATGGCGAGATTTTCTCGGCCGAAGATGCGGATAGTTATGAATTCGAGGGGGCAGATCGTAAAAAAGAAGGTGCTTTTTATGTTTGGTCCACTCAAGAGGTACCTTTTCAATAAGTTGAACTAAAAAATTGAATTATTTTTTAATTTAAATTTATTATATTTATGTTTGTTTAGATAGATGAGATTCTGGGAGATAATGCGAATCTGTTCAAGGATCATTATTACATGAAACCATCTGGAAATTGTGACCTTTCTAGAATGAGCGATCCTCATAATGAATTCAAGGGCAAAAACGTCCTTTTCGAGAAGAGGCCTGTTTTGTACAAGGCCTCTAAAAATGGGTTGGCTTTGGATGAGTATTCGAGGATTTTGGGGGAGTGTAGGAAAAAGTTATTTGATGTTAGGTCTAAGAGACCACGCCCCCATTTAGACGACAAGGTTAGTTTGCGTGTTTGTGTGTGTGTGTGTGTGTGTGTGTGTGTGTGTGTGTGTGTGTGTGTGTGTGTGTGTGTCTTATTTATCCAAATTTTCTTTTTTTAGGTAATTGTTTCGTGGAACGGGCTAGTCATATCTGCATTTGCAAGAGCCTCACAGATCCTCAAGTTAGAAGAATCCAAAGAACCTGGATTCCATTTCCCGATTCTTGGATACGACGTACGTAACACATAAATATCTCTTTTTACTAATAATTTATTAATTTTCTCGTCTTTTTCTCGCAGCCGAGCGAATACTTACAAGTGGCAGAGAAGGCGGTGAATTTCATAAAAAACAAACTATACGACGAAAACGCAGAGAGATTGCAACATAGTTTCCGCAACGGGCCGTCCAAAGCTCCTGGATTTCTAGACGATTATGCGTTTCTCATAACGGGTCTTTTGGATCTTTATGAATTTGGTGGCAAATTTAAATGGCTTCAATGGGCCATTCATCTACAATCCATTCAGGTAAATCTTTGGGACCTTTTTGCAAATTTTCTCTTCGTGTTAGGAGACATGTAAATGTTGCTTGTGTTATGCACAGGACGAATTGTTTCTGGACAGAGAAGGGGGAGGATACTTCAATACAATAGGCGAGGACCCATCTGTACTTTTGCGCGTAAAGGAGGATCACGACGGAGCCGAGCCGTCAGGAAATTCAATCTCGGCCATCAATTTAATCAGACTCGCTTCTTTTGTCGGCGACGAGAAATCAGATCTTTACAAACGCACTGCAGAGCACCTTTTGGTACGTTAAATCTTAGAAATATCACCAATACCCTTCCTCTTCTTGATTTTTTACTTGGCAGGCTGTATTTGAGACGAGACTGACTGAGCAGAGTGTGGCGGTACCGTTGATGTGCTGCGCGTCAGACATGTTGTCAGTTCCTTCGAGGAAGCAAGTTGTTTTGGTCGGTGACAAGGATTCGCCTCGATTCAATGAGCTTTTAAAAGCTTCTTTTTCATCCTATGATCCTAACAGAACTGTGAATACAATTTTCAAAAATTAAAAAAATATTTAATTCGAGGTATATTTTGATTGACTTGTTTCTAATGTAGGTTATTCAAATTGATCCGAGGAACACAGAAGAGATGGAATTTTGGGACAAAAACAATCCAAACGTAGCTCAAATGGCACGGGCCTCGATTGATCCTGTGGTGGCCCATGTCTGTCAGAATTTTACGTGCAGTCCACCTGTCACTTCACCGGAGGCGCTTAATAATCTCTTGAATAAATAATTGTTCTATAGGAAATAAATGAATTGAGGTCAGAATAAAGGTTTTTTTTTGGTGTGTATAAATAATATTTTTGTGTTATTTTCGTATGGTACGGATAAGGGTTTTGTAGGTGTTTTGATGAATTTCGTGTTGTATATAAAGCCCTTTTTTTTTTTCTTAGTGATTTCTTAACGATTTGCAATAAAAAAGAATTCTCTACGAAAATGAAAATAGGATCACAACTCACAAGTGTGGTTTACATTGTTAGTGTAACTTTATTGTTTTTGTCATTTGTTCGTATTTTGATATTGTTTTTATTGAGATATTTCATGATATTATTTTATAATTTTTATGATGATATAAATGGAAAATAATTTGTTTGCACTGTTATATAACGTGGTACATGCAATTGGTTACCACTTATTGTGGTACGACAAAAAGTCTACACTGCTTGTTTTCTCATTGTTGGTTCATTTTATTTTCCAAACAATCTAATAGATTTACATACACCTTCACTGAAGAACAGTTTGCACCCTTTTTTATTTTGGTGAATTAGGACTTGAACTATATACCAAAAATTTAATAGTTTGTACCTCTCTTATAAAAGAAAAACAAGACAAGATATTTAAGCAATTCCAAAATAAAAACAAACGAAAAATATTTAATCATTTCCAAAATAAGAACAAGGCAAGATATTTAATCAATTCCAAAATAAGAACAAAGCAAAAGATGTTTAATCAATTACAAAATAAAAACAAAGCACAAGATATCCAACCAAACAATAATCTCTTATAAACTTATATCTTACTTTTTGACAAATCAAATAAAACAGAAAACAAAACTTATCTCCAACATTCTAGACTATAAACACACAGTCCATAATTACTAACCTATAAACACACAGTCCATAATTACTAAAACATAATTCGGCCAGTACATATAATTAAAAACCCATGTAGAGCTTATATAAACCAAACACTGATTACTGGAGATGATAACGGTATAGTTAAATACTCTCCAGTAGATGCGAACAGTGGAGCGATCATCGTCTTCTTCACTAGAGTTTAACAGCTAGTATTTTTAATATAATGAAAACTAATAACTTTCGGTACTTAAAAAAAAAAACGAGTAAATGGAGAAGGCTCGGTGGTCCTCCATCCATTGGTGCCAATGGGACTCGAACCCACAACCTCCCACAACATAAGATTTTTATGTCTCACACCCATAACTTTCGGTACTTACTGATTAGTGTACAAAACTAAATATATTGTTTTATGTGATTAAATACGTTAGTATGACATTATTTAAGATGGTTCATTGTTTGAAAGTTTCCTACAGTTTTTTATGCAATTATAACTTTTAATAATATAGATTTTTTTTTCTTAATTCAGATACAAATACAGGAGTTATTTTTTTATTCAAATTTAAAGGTCCAACGATCTTTATTGAAGTACAAACATGCTTTGTTCGTTCAACGTCCATTTCAACTCGGACACACAATTTGAATGAAAGATAACAAAATGAATGACCTTCTAATATAAAAAGAGAAGTTTTCATTATAAATCAAATAAAGATACGTCAGATAATATTTTTTTTGTATAATTACTTTCACTTGATTCTCAAATTAGTTATTATGAAATATTGGAGGAAATCAACTCAATCAAATCCAAAAAATTATTATATTGGTGAAACGTTGATGTGTGTGGTACTCTTAGATCGTACATATGACTGTTAACGAAACGAACCAAACCACGTTTGAGTTTGGTTCGAAACTTATCGAATGTTCGGTTCATTTCGAAATATATCGAACAATGTTCGGTTGGGTTCGTTAACATTCAGAACAATTTGGTATGTTCGATATTTGTTTAAAAACTTACAAAAAACCGTGTTTAGTTTATTTTTATATATTATTAATAAAAATATCTAATTAAATACCTTAAAAATATTAATAAAATTATAAAACACAAACTAAAATATTAACTCTTTAACATCAAAAAGTAAAATAACATTTATAATCCACGCAAAATATAAATCTAATTAAGATGAAATCTGAACTTATAAAAAGAATGAATACAAAAAATATACCAAGGAATAATTATGTCATTGAAAAATAAATAAAATTATTTGGACTCATTGTTTATGCGGACCTTTAACAGTAGTTTTAATTTATAATGATTAGAGTTGTTAGTTTGTAGATTTGAGAGTCTAAAAACTATTTTAGATTTGAAAAATTGCTCATTTTGTTAATTTGAGAGTCTAAAAACTCCACTCAACATGCACATTTTTCAAATCTAAAATAGTATGTACTTGTCTAACTAATGAACAAGGTTATGAGCAAAACATGTGTATAATTTGTAGAAATATAACAAATTATACATACGTTGACAAATAGTACAAATAAAAGAAACATTTTTAAAAATTATACATGAACTAGTTGTAAATTACTTAGTTAATTTTTGGAAACTAGAATAGGTTGGTCAAGGTGATGTACTGTGTGCCAGTTGTAAATTACTTAATATAAATAAAGAACTCCAACGAACACGTTTCGTGCTCTAGGTTCTTCTCAACAAAAAAAAGATTATACATGAACGAATAAATCATTTATAGATATAATCATGTAACTTTTATACATAATCATGTAACTTTGACATATATTTTTTTTTCTACATCAAATTATATTTCTTTTTTTCAAAAAATAAATTGTATGTCTATTACAAAAATGTACTTGTCAATATTTTATTTTAAATAAAAATATTTCTTACAATATGTTCTTTTCTTTCAAAAACATATGACATACTTTTAGGTATATTATTATATATGTGAATATAATATTTATGCACACAAAATTAAAATCTTGATGAATGTATGCTATCACCAATTTAATTACAATATAATCACTATATACTATTACCAAGCATTCTTAATACTTTCTTATTAATATCTTTTGAAATTAATATGCATAATAATTGTATAAAAATAGTATGATATGAAAATTAATTTGTATATATATTGAGTCAACAGTACAAATTTGTATTGATATTGAGCTATAGTTATAGATATTGAGTTATGAAAAATAATATGTCAATATTTGTTGGAAAATTGAAAATTGAAAATATTTTTTATAATATGTATAACTCACGAACTAACATGACATATCTAACTCACATATTGACACATCAACACGTATATTAATGTGTAATTTAAAAAATTAAAATTAAAATTAAATTGTTAAGAATGTACGAAAATTGCAAATCAATTTATTTGTTAATAACACCTCAAAACAAGTTACAAAGTGAATTTGATTAATTACAACTAATATTAATTAATTATACTAATTATGCTAATGACTGGTTTTTTTATTGTCATAATTTGGAGAAAGAAAAATATTTTTAGGGTTTATGCTGAAATTGGAGAAAGGTGGAGACAGCAAGATTTTGTTTCGCAATGGAACATGTTAAGTCACTAATAATGGTACAATAATATCAAGAAATTACCTTTTTCCAATTTTTTTTTATCACACATTAATGAAAATATGTTTCAGCGTATGAAGAACATGGTCATGGAAACACTAGAGCTAAAAAAGCAAACAAACAAAAATTGTAATTCAACTTGGTCTATTTTTGCTCTTAATCCATTCAAAATAGGAGGATCATCTTCTTCCCTGCAGTAGAAACTACAAAGACCAACAAAAAATATATATAACTAATTCCAAATAATCACACACGTACGTACAAACAAACAAACATTAAAAACAACCATCCAAAAAAACTTTTTAACCGAAATCATTTGATCATCAATTCGACTTGGCTCATCACGCACCAGGTCTAGACATAATAAATCATGCCAACCTCAATAAGACTAATGTGCGGAATATGCAAAGCAACCGAAGGACCCCTACAATTCTTCCTTAAAAACGAATACGCAACATCAATAGCAAATTTCTTAACAAAAGAAGAGTTTCTCCTTGCCTTCACATACGAATGCCCCATTATATACGCCACTCCAGCGTGCTTTGCCTCGATGAGGGCGCTCAATTCATCTTTCACCTACAAATCAACTCGTTACGCACTCACGAATAAAAAACTCCAAAACCCTAAAAACGTACCTCAGGGTCGACGTAAGTTTCCTCAGCAGGAAGCTCGAAGCGAACTCGTCTTCTTCGGCTAATAGATGGGGACTCGTGCTCGTAAACAGACTGTAAACTCTGCAGAGTCTCTGATCGAGAACTCCTAATTGCGATCGAGTTATCTCCCACCAAAGTCTCGATCTCCTCTCTCATGACAAGCGTATCGTGACCCGCCAGATCATTCATCATTATAACTGCCATCCTTCCCTGTAACCACGAGTTTGTTAATGTAAATAGCTTTTACAAAATAATCAGAAATACGGGGTGTGTGTTCAGAAAAAGTACTTCGTTAGAGGGGTCGTAACCGCTCGAAGGGGTCGAGCCATTATCCTCAGCCTCCATCTCGATGAATTTCGCGATGCTGAGTATCAATTGGTTCTCAAAATTCTCCTCGTCCCTTTGTACGTCCTTGTATCCGTAACGCACGATGCATCGGTACATGCGGTACGTTCGTGGCCCGATTCGTCCTATCAAGAACCTATCAAAGAATAAATTCATTTAATAGTCATTTTTCAAAAAAAAAGTTTGTGGTCATTGTTCTACTTGTTTTCGTACCGTTCGTTCTGGGAGACGTAAGGAAGCGGTACGGACTTCACGCAAACGAAAACCAAGACTTGATGAAAAGCCGGCAAATTTGTGACGAAATGGGAGAAAATGGACGGTACGCCAGTAACGAGCTCGGTATAAATAAACCCGATACCCGGTACTCTGACGATCCCGAGACTGGGTCCGAGTGTCAAAATCCACTTCATGGAAACCTTATTCTGGAGATCGAACATGTACTTTCGACGAGTCCCGTAGTGCCAAACGTACATGATGAACATGAACACTAAAGACAGCGCCAGCGGGGCCCACCCCCCTTGCGGAACCTTTATTAGCGCCGAAGAAAGGTACGCCAATTCGATCGACCCGAAGAAGATAAGGAACATAAACGCCAAAACCGGGTTCTTGTTCCACACGAAGATTATCACGAGCGCCATTAAACACGTCGTCACTAACATCACTGTGATGCTCGCAATTCCTTTCAAGAAAAGGGTAAAATGGTAATGAGGATATTAAATTTCCAAAAAGATTATCATCTTCACCCTTTTAAAAATCATATTTACCCTTTCATGAATCTAAAAGGGTAAATATGATATTTTATTTTTAAAAAGGGTAAATATGATATTTTGGGTTTTTAGAAGGGTAAAATAGTAATTTTAAATGTTGACGTTAGTTTTAACTTTTAACGGAGAAATGGATGGTTTTTAATTTTTGGGTAAATATGATATTTTTTATTTATGAAAGGGTAAATATGATATTTATTTATTGTTTTGTGCAAGTAAATATGATGTTTTTATGAGAGTACCGTAAGCATTGCCGATGAGAGTGGTGTCTTGGAAGCCGCAAGTGACGGCGATCGAGAGGACCATGAGAATCCAATTGATTTCGGGGATGTAAATCTGGCCGTAGATCCATCGAGATGTGTGGACCACTTTCACTCGCGGGAAACAACCCAACGCGTGGCATTGTTTCACTATCGAAAATGTCGCTGATATCACCGCTTGACTCCCCACTATGGACGCTAACGTCGCTATTACAAAAACCGGCCAAAACACCGGCTCTGCAAAAAAAAAAATATATATATTATTTTTGTACAAAAAAAAGAATTAGGTATTAATTTATATATACTTGGAATGGACTCGTAGAAGGTGTCAGGGACTCTAGAGATATTCTTCGAAAGATATGCTGCTTGGCCCATGTATTGTAAAACCAAGCAAGGATATATTAAACACAGAAATGCCAGCTGTACAACATAAAAAATCATTAAAAGGGCTTCTTTTGCAATTTTGAATAATGTAACGGTTTATTTTGCAAAATTACCCTGATAGAAGAGGCGGTGAAGTGGCCGAGATCTGCGAACATAGCTTCGGTACCGGTAATGGAGAGGAGAATGCCGCCGAGAGCGAGCCAGCCATCTTTGCCGGTTTTTTCGAAAAACTTGATGATGTAATAAGGAGAGAGAGCTCGATATATACTTTTATTCCAGTATAAAATATTGTACAGACCGATAATTCCAATGCAGAGTAGCCACACTATAACAATCGGGGCGAATACAAACGCCACCTTGTGGGTCCCGCGATGTTGCAGCGCGAAAAGCCCGACTAATACTAGACACGCGATTATCACCACCTCTCCTAGTGAATAGTAAAAATATCAGGGCTGTTTTTTGAAAAATTCGCATAATGGTAAATATTAAATATACCCTTTGTTAGGTGCTTGATGGGGACATGCAACCCAGAAATGGACGAGAGCACTGAAATTAATTAATTAATTAAATTAAATTGGGATGAACACTACGCATTTGAGGGGGTTAATTGC
Source organism: Luzula sylvatica (assembly GCA_946800325.1). Lineage (NCBI taxonomy): Eukaryota > Viridiplantae > Streptophyta > Magnoliopsida > Poales > Juncaceae > Luzula > Luzula sylvatica. Next base: position 43,635,686 of record OX326960.1, read on the forward strand.
AAAAAAGTGCAATTACCAGAAATGGAAGGAGTGAGGACTCCATCGCCAATGACCATGCAAGCCCCGAAGAGAACCACGAGAAGGAGACAAGTCCTCGACTTTTTGTGCTTCTCGAGGTATCTCTTGAAAGGCGACGAGATCGCGCCACGTGTCGATCCGTTGTTGTAGTACGTTGAGAGCTCCTCATCGGCTGCTTGCTGATTTGGCAGTAAACTTAATTTCGCGTGCCTGCAGAGCAATGAGTACAATGCAAATGTACCTCCTGCATCAAAATATCAAGTTTTAGAGGGGCAAAACCGTAAATGTGATATTTGGGTCATGAGTTTATCGTACCTTCTCCATTATCGTCGGCACTGAGGACGATTAGAACGTATTTGAGGACTGGAATTAGAGTGATGGTCCAAAAAATGAGGGAAAATGCGCCGAATACAGCCTCTTCGGTCTGGTAATTATGTAATCGTCCTGAGAATGTACTTTTGAACACGTATAATGGTGATGTGGCGAGGTCGCCATATACGACTCCGAAACTTTGGTACGCTAAAAGCGCAAGATTTTTGTAATAGGATTTCCACTGAAATAAAAAAAGGAAGAGATTAATTTGAAAAATAAAAAATGGATTTGTATTTACCAGAATCAATTGAAAAGCATAAATATGTTCAAAAATTAATGGTATATCCAGAATCAATTGAAAAGCATAAGCTTTGGGTCTTTTCCAATTGAAAACCAAAGATAAATAGGGTCTTTCTAAATTAATGAAAACATTGAAATTTTACACGGATGGTATAACTTTGAGCAAACGATAAACCCAGCACTCTTATTTTCCATTAAAATCATGGAACGAAAATCCGCAATGAAACTCACCAAAAAGAAAAAATCAAATAACAAATTACCTGTTGACCCTCTAAACTCCCAGCTCCTCTCTCTCGATCCATTTCAATCCGCTTTCTTCTAGTCAATCTCTACTAATAATCAGTAAACCTGGAAATTCATCAAATTAACCAAAATTAACGCTAAAAACGCCCAAATAAAACAAAAATAATCCAAAAAAATCAGAACAAATCTAACAAATTCCTTAAAATTGAGGTAAATTTAGGAAATCGAGGGCACCTAATGAATTAGAGACTCCGGATGCATTAAATTCAGCTAAGTTTTCCTCTTTCGATTACTAATCAGGTTTTCTTCAAGAATCAAGCTTGATTTTCAGCTTATCAGCTCTGAAAATAGGAGTTTAAACGGGAGATATTTTATAATTATTCCCTCAATTTTTGTGATAATTTATATTGAAGTCCTTCGCCACTCGCCAGAAAATCTTACAACGGATTTATAACACATTATGACTTCTCGGAGGATGAAATAAAAATATGCAAAATACAAAATTATAATTTTATAAAATTGGAGGGTGCAAAAAGAAAGAAGTGACTGCTCCGGTGCTCCCACGACTTAGTTTTCTTCTAGAACTGATATGAACCTGGTCTACTATATATATTGCATGATTTAATATTCAATAAAATATTTTACTATATATCGTACATCTTATTGTCGATTATATAAAAATTATACTATTTATTTTACAATATAATATTATACACCGAGTCTATGTACATTTGAGATGGATGAATGGGCAAAAAGGTTGATGACTCCCCAGTTCGGTATTTTTGCGGCTAAAAATAAAATAAGGATTATCTAAAATAAAATAATTTGTGGATTATAATATTATATATATAAATATATTGATTGCTTCTGCTTTGGAATCACATTAGATGCTTCGTATATAATACACAATCACTTTGCTAACTATTTTTTTTTTGTCGAACGATGTTTGAAGATAGAAAGTGATATATGCAAGCGCCCATTAGACATTTTCCATATAATGTTGTTAAATATACTACTAAATTACATACTACTTTTTTTTTTTAAATGATAAATAAATTAGGATAATACTCGCCGCGCTATTGCGGACGAGCATATTAATTATGTTTTGGTTGTAATATATAGAATATAAAAAATTGTGAAATAATTCTCCAAATAAAATTATTTGAACTCAATAATGAAGTAATTATACCTAAGGGCATGTTTGGGAGCATGGAATTTGGTATGGAATGGAATTATATATTTCCATTCCCACCTAATTTCTTGTTTGGTTACAAAAATTATTGGAATTATATTTCTCTAGGAATCTTCTAATTCCACAAAAGTAGCAAATATTGATTCCCCAAATTTGAGGAGTGGCAAGGTGGAGGAAAAGTTAAAATCAAGAAATAATTATATTATAATGATCAAATTTGTATAATTAATATAATATTACATATTATCATAATAATATATAACAATAGTCCCACATAATAATTATATTAGATATATATAATTAATATAATACTATATAAAATATGAGGATGGCTAAGATACTTAATTAAGTATCATAAATTTGGTACTTAAGACTTTTTAACCATTAGATTTGTTTTGAGATTTGTGCATTTAATGATTATCATAAACTGATATGGAAATAATTAATGATGAGTATATATAGCATTAAAAAACACAAATCTCAAAGCAAATATAATGGTTAAAATATCCTAAGTATCAAACAAATGATACTTAATTGAGTATCTTAGCCATCATCTATATATTTAGAGTAATGATATGCCCACTCCCTCCCTCCCTCCCTCTTTCCCTCCCTCTCACATGAACAGTGCATTTTGTGGGTCCCACACGAATTAAATTTTGTAAAAGTAGGTGTGGGTTCCACATGTCAATGAATATAGGGAGTGAATTTGGGAGTGGATTTGGGAGGCACTGTAGCACCGCCCATATATTTATAAAGAAAATTATTATATTATTATATTTATAAAAATAATATAATAATAACATTGAAATATTATTATTATTACTATAATTTATTATATTCTATAATATAATATTATAACTATTATAATATAATTCTTATATATTAAAATAATAATAATAATAATAATAATAATAATAATAATAATAATAATAATAATAATAATAATAATAATAATACCAATATTAATATTAATATATTAATATTAATAATTAATATTATTATTATTAATATAATATTAATTAATATTGAAATAATATTATAATTAATATAATAATACCAATATTATTATATTAATATTATTTTAATATCTTATGTAATGTCAATATATTATATTATTATTATTAATATAAATGTATTATTAATATTAATAATATTAATATATTAACAATATTAGTAATATTAGTATGTTAATATTATAATAGTATATTATATGAATATGCTAATATAATAGCATTAATATAAAAATATTAATATATTAGTATTATTTACAATATTTTAATATTAATATTAATATTTGTATTATGAATATATACTGTCATATAATATAATATAATTATAATTATTATTATATTATAATTATTATAATTATTATAATTATTATTATTATTATTATTATTATTATTATTATTATTATTATTATTATTATTATTATTATTATTATATTAAAATTAGTGCAATAATATAACTACAATTAATAATATTATGATGATTTTATATTATAATCATATTATTTATTTATTTAAACTAATTTCATTACAAAAATAATATTATAATAATATAACAAATGGCTTTGATTTTCTTGCTTAGTCGATTTTGTATTTTGTTTTTGAAACTCTTTGAACCTTTCAAAAGTCTCCGCTTCGGCACGCATTAAACATATATTACCGTATCTACTTTAACCGTCCGTAAACATAACAAAATACCGATAGCCTCCTCTTGCCTCGGAATTTATCAGATCTTTTACATCTTAATGTAATTTCCAATAATTCGTTGGATCTTTCTCCAACCTTTGGAGAATGACGCCCTTTGTCATCTTGCCTAATAAATAAGTATCGCATTAATCAATCGAATCTAATTCGAATGATTCTAGCAATCCATCATATGGGATCTAGATATGCGTATCTCGTTCATATGGCTAAGACGGCAACGCCAAAAGAAGCAATCAACTTCTAGGTTTAATCCTCCTCGGATTTCACCGTTCTTTGAGTCATTAGTTTGGACAATTCCTTGTCCGAACTTTCTGTTTGGAAAACATTTTCCCAAAATACCCTTAGACATTTATTTCTTTCGATCCCGCCTTTGAATTACAAGGACATCCACGCATATCTATGCTTTGGATTCCCCGGATACTCCAAGCATCTCCTATTCAAATTTACATCGCATCTCATGCAACTCCGGGATCGGGTTATCTATCGAATGCATATGATATTCGGTCACGCAGATCAAATCTCGTACCATCAACACACGAGTGTTAATCAAAGACCCATAAGGTGTCTCAAAATTGACCTACTCTTTGAGCCGCATTGAACCATTCAACGCGCTCTAGCTCTTGAAACTATTTCTTGAGCGTTGCGTTTTACTTTCATATACACCCGAATTCTCAAAACAATTTTGAGAAATTTGCGTCCATACATGCCACCACAAAGCACATAATATCGTTCGATTTCTTCTTAAAGCTTATCGAACCCGGCTTTCTCTAAAGCCAAAGCCTCGAGCCCAGAATCTACCATTTCCGTGTTCAACACGTTCCTTTAAGTCTAAGAACTATTCTTTGACTATCAAGGTTAATTACGGTAATTCCGGCCCAAAAGCTATCTATCCTATCAATCTCATCGATATCTTTGGTGTTGCTAGAAAACATAATTCTAAACGGATGATGAAGATTAAGCTCCTAACCGTGCATACTTAATCTATATGCTTGTATGATGATTATATGAAAATGTCATTTTATCGAATCGGTAACTCTCATACCGATACGAGACTCCAAATCCATAACACTCAAGATCCATATTTCACGATCCTCCCACAAGTTGCTTTGGCAGACGGGTGGGATCTCGCTATTTAGGTAGGACTATATCCAATCGCATCCAATGCGACTCTTGAACCTCTATAGGATTTCGGTGATGGATCGAATCATATACAATCCCATTTCCGTGTGTGCATCCTGTCTATGCCCCGAACTCCAATCAAGTTGGCTTTGGCCTTAACCCTTATTGGCTTGGACGGTTAAGTCAGAACCATACTCAACGTATCGTTCACATAAACTACTAACAAGTCGGCTTTGGCCTTAACCCTTATCAGTCCCTATTTAACGTTTGCCACCCCATCGATAGCTACAATAACCCATGTCGGCTTTGGCCTTAACCCATGTGAGACGTAGTACCGAACATAGTGGTTGTGACTATGGAAGGCATTTTCATGACTTAAGTATTATGAGGGATCATGATATTCATGTTTGATTTCGTGACATAATCATATTATATCACTATCACAAGATTTGACTGATCATTGACCTTTAATAATCATTTCATATGCAAGTATGATTGATGCCGATACTATCGATATAAAGAACTTAAATTTTCGAGTTTCGTAGCCAAAGTTATCGCAAAAACAAAAACAGCATTCTGCCAACCAGGGGACAGTTTGAACGAACCTATACCTGTCTTTCAAGACCCCTGGTCACATCCCCGCATCCCCGGTTCGTTCGGGACGAACTGGCCAGTCAGTTGGAACGAACTGGCCCTTGGGGACTGATGTGAGGCAATTAGAGCACATTTTTAGAGTCAAATCTAGGGAATTTAGCCCTTGTGAAGTCTTAATCTTGGCTATTATAACATATATTTGAAACATCAAGAATAATTCTACACTAATGTGTTCTTTGCCCAATTTCAGGAATTCAAGGGATAATTTGGAAGTTTGGACAGCACCATTGCCTCCGGAACGCCGAAGACAGTCAAAACGATGTATCATACCGATACATTCGGTGAAGGATCGAGGCGGGAAAAGCAAAAACAAAAGAAGAAAATCTGCCAGCCCCTGCACTGGCCACAGTGGCGAAATCTACAGCCCACAGTCCAGCTCTCAGCCCATACGCAGCCCCAACAAGCTGATTTGTTGCCTCCTTTAGAATTGAATCGTTTCCTTCTTAAGGAATGATTTGTTGCCCTCTCAATGATTTATTGGTTGCCTTCTTTGGTGAATTTGTTGCTCCCCTAAAACTTCCATAATTACCCTTGCCAATTAAGAGGAGCATCAAGCCTATAAATAAGACCCTAAGGCCAAGGGCAAAGGATGTTCTCTTCCCCCTCCTCTGTTTGCCTTGGGGGCAAACCTTTCTCCTCCTTCTCTCCACCACAAACTCCACCAAGGCACAAACAAGATTCTATCGAAGCTAAAGATCGGAACTTGAGGTTCGGAGCGTTTCCGACTCGAGCTCCACCTTGTGAAGATCTTGGAGTAGCAGCGTTTGTGATACAATTTCGACACGAGACCGATCAATCGATTATTGAAGAGCATTTCTTGCAATTCGAGAGGATCTAGCACAAGAGGAAGAGGCGATTTGACGGGAGCGTTTCTTGCACTTCGCCGGGGAAACTTCGGAATCAAGATATCGAGCGTTTCGAGTCTTGAATAGGTTGTTTCTATCTTTTGTGTTTGAATTCGGTAGTTTCTTTTAATAAATCTTTGCGTGGATTAATAAATGTGGATTGAATTGGTTTAAAGCTTGTTTCTTGGCAATTTTCCGTTTAAATTCTCTTAATCTTGCTAGTGTTTACTTTCTTGCACACAAACCCCCTTCAATTATTCTTTTAATGTACAAAGCTTTTTTCGAGCTTATTCTTTTGCGTGTTTGATTCGTAATTTCGATACTTGCTCCCTGTGGACGATCCTATTATGCTTGCTCTATATGATAGGAATTCGGGCAACCATATTGCACAGCGGAACTTACCCGAACCCCTTAAGCCATGGATCTGTGTATCGCTAATTAGATACGAAGGAAGAGTTTCAAAAATTTCCCCTCAGATTTAGTTCAAATCTGGTTGAAGGAAGCTTGCAGTGATCACGTTGGTGTGCTCGAACCGGCACCACCCTCTATCGGTATCCACACGCGACTCGTCTAGACTGGATGTGAAGACCTCCGATGCTAGTCGGATCCTTCCTCCCTTCAGAAAATCTACTTGGCTTCTCTTTTTTTCTTTCACAAAGAAATTCTGCCTCAAAGATTGAATCAATCTCATTCATAAAGAGGTTTGGTGTGTATTAATAATCAAGTGGAAAACTCTTAGGATTCCAAATCAAGTGGAAAACTCTTAGGATTCCATCCCACAAAATATCTTCATCAAATGAATGATATCCTGAGTATTAATACCATGCATCCATACATGCACGTATCATTCAATTAATGATTTACACCTTTCTGTTCGAACAGAATAATATCCTCGTTCGAACAGAATAATATCCTCGTTCAAACAGAATAATATCCTCGTTTGATTTTCTGTGTCCAGTCCAAACTTGTCTTTGTGTGTGACCCTATAGGTTTATTTAATGTTGGCAGCATATTAAATCTCTATTTAAATATGCAAATCATAATTGGCCTCTAGCAAGGCATTATGACTACCCAAATTAAATAAATGATTTGTGATCATAACCTATTTATCAAATAGACAAATTACTAGCTCTCTTGTTCATACGATATCTGTTGATCAAAGACATGGTCAAATGTCATCCTTTCTAAATTAACTTAACTCTTTCCCGATATAGAATTAGATTGAATATTCAATTAATATTAACAACACATGTTAATCTTATTGAGCGTGGCCACGCATTTCCTTCAATCCTAATTCATCAGGGGGCCCTGAGAGATATCTCTTTCAATCATGAAAAGAACAACTTCCATCTTGGTTATTCACATCCTCCAACATGCTTCATGTAATACCCAATGATGATCTTGATTACCCGGTTAAAGATAACAAAGAAACATATCTAAGTGTCACAATTCACATGTGAGAAATCTAATGATAACCTCAGGTCAAAGAACTAAAATTCTATTTGTTTATGAGAATATATATAATGACAATAATCATGTATATTCTCATAAGTTGGTCAGTCCAATATGTAGTCTCTAATACATATATATATTCCATATTTGACATCACTACATCTCTATGTATTCCATGTCCATGATCAGTAAAACATAATCATCTCATATGCGAATATACTGGTGTACATATATATTCTATTTCCTTAGACATGTATATCTCTATATACATCATATATATGACCAGGGACATTTAGAATCGTAGTACGTTCATTGATACAGTTTTACTATCATAATCACGTATTATGATGATGTATAAACTAGTGATACAATTCAAGGCTTATTCACATATTCCTAAATATGTTAAATAACCAGTACACGTATTAAATGAAACTTTAATTCAATATTAAAATATTAGATTAACAAACATAAATAATAATGATCATTCGTTTACATACAAACTGAACAGTTCAGCCTAGGATATTATTTAGTTCAGCCCTGGGCATTATTTCATTCAGCCTAGGGCATTATTTCCTTCAGTCTCCCACTTGCACTAGGGTGAACTGATACTAATAATACACACTCAACTCTCTTCTCTGAGGTAATCCAAACCAATAGCTCTAGCATGACGATCATGTATCGCTATCGAGAGCGGCTTAGTAAACGGATCAGCTATATTATCATCAGTTGGAATTTTGCACACATTCACGTCTCCTCTTTCTATTATCTCTCGAATTAGATGAAAACGCCGAAGTATGTGTTTGGATCTATGGTGTGACCTTGGCTCCCTAGATTGCGCAATTGCTCCATTGTTATCACAAAAGAGAGTCACAGGGTCCAACACACTTGGAACTACACCTAGTTCTGCCACAAATTTCTTGATCCAAACAGCTTCCTTAGCTGCTACTGAAGCTGCTATATACTCCGCTTCCGTTGTAGAATCTGCGACAGTTTGCTGCTTGGAACTTTTCCAAACAACTGCTCCTCCGTTCAAACAGAATACATAACCACTTTGCGATCTAAAATCATCAATGCAGGTTTGAAAGCTAGCATCGGTATAACCCTTTATCACCAGCTCAGTTTCCAAACCTCCATAGATTAAGAATACATCTTTAGTCCTTCTCAAGTACTTAAGAATATTCTTTACTGTTATCCAGTGACTCTCACCTGGATCTGATTGGTATCTGCTTGTTACACTTAATGCATATGACACATCTGGTCTAGTACATATCATCGCATACATAATAGATCCAATTGCCGAAGCATATGGTACTCTATTCATGCGTTCTCGTTCATCTCTCGATGTCGGACATTGAGATTTATCTAACGAGATACCATGCGACATTGGCAAGGATCCTCTCTTGGAATCTTGCATATTGAACCTTTTCAATACCTTGTCAATGTATGTACTTTGACTCAGACCTAGAATCTTCCTTGATCTATCTCTATAAATCTTTATGCCTAATATATAGGCTGCTTCTCCTAGGTCTTTCATTGAAAATTGATTCCCCAAATATTTCTTAACACTTAAGAGCATAGGTATATCATTGCCAATGAGCAATATGTCATCCACATAAAGAACTAAGAATACATGTGCACTCCCACTGAATTTCTTGTATACACAAGCTTCTTCCACATTCTTGATGAAACCATAATCCTTGATTACTTCATCAAAACGAAGATTCCAACTTCGAGATGCCTGCTTCAAACCATAAATAGACTTTTGAAGCTTGCATACTTTCTTAGAATTCTTTGGATCGACAAAACCCTCGGGTTGTATCATGTATACATCCTCGTTCAAGTTCCCGTTAAGGAAATCAGTTTTGACATCCATTTGCCATATTTCATAGTCATAATATGCGGCTATGGCAAGTAGAATTCTTATAGACTTAAGCATGGCCACGGGCGAAAACGTTTCATCATAGTCTATACCATGAGTTTGCTTGAAACCTTTCGCCACAAGTCGTGCTTTGTAAGTATGCACCTTACCTTCCATGTCAGTTTTCTTCTTGAAAACCCACTTACACCCAATGGTTTTTAATCCTTCAGGTGGATCAATCAAGTTTCAAACTTGATTGTCATACATGGATTGTATCTCGAGATTCATGGCATCTTGCCATTTCTGCAAATCTTCACTCATCATAGCATCTTCGTAGGATGTTGGTTCATCATCTATGGCCAACAAATCATCATCATTAGTCACGAGAAATCCATATCTCTCGGGCTCCTGACGATTCCTACTAGATCTACGTGGTGGTTCTTGTGTCACATTTTCTGATTCTCCAACATTTGGTGAACCTGAAACATCTTCCATCTCATGTTCATTTCTAGTTTGGGAATCTTGAACTTCTTCAAGATCAACCTTACTCCCACTAGCTCTCTTGGAAATGAACTCCTTCTCTAAGAATGCTCCATTTCTAGCTACGAAAATCTTATTTTCAGAGGGGATGTAAAAGTAATACCCTTTAGTTTCCTTAGGATATCCCACGAATAAACATTTATCCAATTTGGGTCCAAGCTTATCTGACATCATGCGTTTAACATATGCCTCGCAACCCCAAATTTTCAGAAAAGACAAACTCGGAGTTCTTCCTCTCCATATCTCATATGGAGTCTTTTCTACGGATTTAGATGGAATTCTATTCAGTATGAATGCGGTTGTTTCAATGGCATAACCCCAAAACGATTTCGGGAGATCAGTTTGACTCATCATTGATCGAACCATGTCCAACAAGGTACGATTTCTCCTCTCGGAAACACCATTCCATTGAGGTGTACTGGGTGGAGTTAATTGTGAAACAATTCCACAATCTCTTAGATAGTCATCAAAATCTTGGCTCAAATATTCACCACCTCGATCAGATCGAATGGCCTTTATTTTCTTGCCTAGTTGATTCTCTACTTCATTCTTAAAATCTTTGAACCTTTCAAACGATTCGGACTTTTGCCTCATTAAGTAGATAAATCCATATTTACTATAGTCATCAGTAAAAGTAATGAAGTATCTATAACCTCCTCTGGCTTCCATGCTCATTAGGCCACATACATCAGTATGTATGAGCTCCAACAAATCACTTGATCTTTCTCCAACATTTGAGAAAGGTTTCTTAGTCATCTTGCCTAATAAAGAAGACTCACATGTCTCATATGATCTCATATCAAATGAGTCTAAAAGTCCATCAGTATGGAGTTTAGAAATGTGTTTCTCGTTTATATGGCCTAAACGACAATGCCAAAAATAGGTTTGATTATCAACATTAGACACTGTCCTTTCGGTATTGATATTATATATGGATTTGTAATTATTCAGATCAAGCACGTAGAGACCATTTTCTAATAAAACATTTCCATAGAAAATTTCTCCTTTACGGATAGTACAATTATTATCTTCTATAATAAATTTATAACCATCCAAAACTAATCTTGAAATAGAAATAATATTCCTGTTCATAGCAGGTACATAACAACAATTGTTCAATTCTAATACAAATCCATTAGGTAAAGTTAAATGATAATCTCCTACGGCTAATGCAGCAACTCTTGCTCCATTTCTCACGCGTAGGTCCATTTCTCCTTTAGCTAATTTTCTTCTACTTCGTAGTGCCTGCACATCTCTACATATGTGAGTTCCACATCCGGTATCTAATACCCAGTTTGACAAAGTAGATAAATTAATTTCAATACCTGAGGCACTTGCTGACACTGCTTTCTTCTTCTTTACTTCTTCCAAGTAAAGTGGGCAGTTTCTTTTCCAATGGCCATCCTTATGACAATGGAAACAAGTGGTCGGTTCAGATTTCTTGATCTTTGGTTTGGGCAACACCTTGCTCTTACCATTATTCTTGCCTTTGAACTTCTTCTTGAACTTTCCCTTTTGAACCATCAAAACTTCGTTGGCATCGGATGCCTTGAAGTCTCCGGTCTTATTGGTAGCCTCAAAATTCTTAAGCATACCATGTAATTCCGGTATTGTTTTATCCATAGAGTGCATGTTGTAGTTGGAAACAAACTGTGCGAAATTCGGAGTCAAGGACTCAAGAATCAAGTCAGTTTCCATCTCATGGCTGACTTTCGCACCTAGTTTCTCAAGATGATCGACATATCCTTTCATCTTCAAAACATGCGCACTCACAGATGTACCATGGGACATTTTGCAGTTGAACAACGCCTTGTGGGTGTTAAACCTCTCAAGTCTGGCTTGCTCTTGGAACATTTCCTTGAGCTGTCTGTTCATAACATATGCATGCGAATCAACAAACTGTTTTTGAAGATCCGATGACATAGTAGCCAACATGAGACAAGTTACTTCAACATCATCATCTATGAACTTTTCATAGATTTCTTGGTCCACATGTTCAGCATCTGCTGGTGGTTCTTCAGTTGGGAGAGGCTCATCAAGAACATAACCCTTATGTTCAGCCCTAAGAACAATTCTTAGATTTCGCTCCCAATCTAGAAAGTTTTTACCATTCAATTTCTCCTTCTCAAGGAGGGATCGCAAATTTAAACTGTTTGAAGACATTTTTCTACATAGAATAAAATGTGCAAAATTAATACATTTATAGATGATAACATTTATATTTTAGTTCATTTTAAAATACTCCCACTATTTTTATCAAATCAACAACCCTCACTGTGTTGGTTCGGATACATTCCAACTACATGTACCATAGTGGCTCAAGATCCATATTTCGCAAAATCCTAAGCGTGCTTTGAGTCGTCTCAGAATTCTGTTATTTAGGTAGGATCAAATCCAATTGCATCTCCATGCAACTCTTGAGATCATTTATGAGATGGTGGTTTTTGAGTCCAACTCAAAATCCACGTGTGTACATATCTCATCTTATGCCCTAAGTTCAAGTCCGACTTGCTACTTAGTTAAGTGCTAACCATAACTGATTATCATCCAATTAATCTACCAACACACCCAGCTTTGGCATGACCTATGTTGGTAATTAATCAATGCATCTTCTCCCGCCAACTATATAAGCTCACACACCCAGCTTTGGCATGACCCATGTGAGTGATATAAAGGCCCTGAGAATTTCAGAATATGGGAGGCATTTTCTCAACTTAATAATTAGTAGAGGGATTTCTAATTTATTCATCACATGTATAAGCATATCACATCACACATCACAGAATTAATTAAATGATATACGTGGCTCTGATACCACTGATAGAAATTCGGGCAACCATATTGCACAGCGGAACTTACCCGAACCCCTTAAGCCATGGATCTGTGTATCGCTAATTAGATACGAAGGAAGAGTTTCAAAAATTTCACCTCAGATTTAGTTCAAATCTGGTCGAAGGAAGCTTGCAGTGATCACGTTGGTGTGCTCGAACCGGCACCACCCTCTATCGGTATCCACACGCGATTCGTCTAGACTGGATGTGAAGACCTCCGATGCTAGTCGGATCCTTCCTCCCTTCAGAAAATCTACTTGGCTTCTCTTTTCTTTCACAAAGAAATTCTGCCTCAAAGATTGAATCAATCTCATTCATAAAGAGGTTTGGTGTGTATTAATAATCAAGTGGAAAACTCTTAGGATTCCAAATCAAGTGGAAAACTCTTAGGATTCCATCCCACAAAATATCTTCATCAAATGAATGATATCCTGAGTATTAATACCATGCATCCATACATGCACGTATCATTCAATTAATGATTTACACCTTTCTGTTCGAACAGAATAATATCCTCGTTCGAACAGAATAATATCCTTGTTTGAACAGAATAATATCCTCGTTCAAACAGAATAATATCCTCGTTTGATTTTCTGTGTCCAGTCCAAACTTGTCTTTGTGTGTGACCCTATAGGTTTATTTAATGTTGGCAGCATATTAAATCTCTATTTAAATATGCAAATCATAATTGGCCTCTAGCAAGGCATTATGACTACCCAAATTAAATAAATGATTTGTGATCATAACCTATTTATCAAATAGACAAATTACTAGCTCTCTTGTTCATACGATATCTGTTGATCAAAGACATGGTCAAATGTCATCCTTTCTAAATCAACTTAACTCTTTCCCGATATAGAATTAGATTGAATATTCAATTAATATTAACAACACATGTTAATCTTATTGAGCGTGGCCACGCATTTCCTTCAATCCTAATTCATCAGGGGGCCCTGAGAGATATCTCTTTCAATCATGAAAGGAACAACTTCCATCTTGGTTATTCACATCCTCCAACATGCTTCATGTAATACCCAATGATGATCTTGATTACCCGGTTAAAGATAACAAAGAAACATATCTAAGTATCACAATTCACATGTGAGAAATCTAATGATAACCTCAGGTCAAAGAACTAAAATTCTATTTGTTTATGAGAATATATATAATGACAATAACCATGTATATTCTCATAAGTTGGTCAGTCCAATATGTAGTCTCTAATACATATATATATTCCATATTTGACATCACTACATCTCTATGTATTCCATGTCCATGATCAGTAAAACATAATCATCTCATATGCGAATATACTGGTGTACATATATATTCTATTTCCTTAGACATGTATATCTCTATATACATCATATATATGACCAGGGCATTTAGAATCGTATTACGTTCATTGATACAGTTTTACTATCATAATCACGTATTATGATGATGTATAAACTAGTGATACAATTCAAGGCTTATTCACATATTCCTAAATATGTTAAATAACCAGTACACGTATTAAATGAAACTTTAATTCAATATTAAAATATTAGATTAACAAACATAAATAATAATGATCATTCGTTTACATACAAACTGAACAGTTCAGCCTAGGATATTATTTAGTTCAGCCCTGGGCATTATTTCATTCAGCCTAGGGCATTATTTCCTTCACTATACACTTTTGAGTTATCCACAATTTTGTTAAACTTTACTTCTTTGATTTTCGGTTTTCGGACTCAACGATTGGCGCATTACTTTGCGTACACGAAAAACCGTGAATCAAAATGGCGCCGCTGCCGGGGAACAGTTTTTAAATCGAAATTATAAATCATACTCGCAATCTTGAGTGTTATTCGAATTGAATTTTATATATTTGAACTTCATATTTCACCCATTGTGAGATTTTTTCTTTTGCAAGGTACAAGATGGACAATCAAGAGAGACCCTTATCGCTTCGGGAATTGATGAGACTAGCGAAGATCGAAATGGGATATTCCGAGTCCATGTCGAACCAAGAGTTCATAGAGAGAGAAATTAATTGTTTGGAGCTAGGAGGGCAAGATTTGAGAGAAGAAGAAGATGAATTGCTCTCAACGATTCCACCAAACCCCATAGACGAATCTCAACTCGAAATCGAAAACCAAAATTCACCCTTTCAATTCCAAAACGACGGTCAATACCAAGAATTGAAAAGAATGATGGAGGAAATGATGGCAATGATACAAGATTTTAGCCAAAAATATTCCCAAGAAGAGATCGTAGAGATTGAAAGTGGCATGAGTTCAAGTGTGGGGGGATTCGAAGAAGGCATCGAGCTAAGGTCCACTATTTCTCTCATTCCAATAGACGAACCTCCCCCACGCGAACACGAATTCCCAAAAGCCAAAGGATTCGAGCTAATCAGAGACCCGATTTACGATGACTACACGGATGAATACAAATTCAAATTCGAGAGTTCAAGTATGGGAGGATTCGAAGAAAGCACCGAGACGGTCTTGGAAGAAGAAGAAAAGGAGTCGGTAGACTCAACTCTCCAAATGGTGGTCCAACTTACTCGAATCGACGAAACCGACCAAGAAGATAAATCTCCAACTCTCCAAGGTGAATTCTTTCCATGCATCATGAAATTAAATTCAAATAAGAACTATGATGCTTCTAATGAAAGAAGTTCTCCTTGTGTAGATATATCTAGAAGTTCAAATATAATCGAGACACTCACGCCGCTCGCCACTCCGCTTCGTCAAAGGCCTATACACAAATCGATTCGAAGCGAGAGGAGGATGTCCTTGGAGAAATTTTCGACAAAAGCTTCGAATGTGCCAATCTCAAACATCTCGAAAGGAAGGATTCGAGGCGGTCGAAGAAGAGCAATCCAAGTGAGCTCTGTTGGGGAATATCCCCGGCCCCGGGCCCGCGCAGCGGATATGTAGGCCCGGTCCGATTCCCCGATTCCCGAGATCACGCCACGACTTCGAGGGTACGATGCAAATAGAAGGTTAGATCCATACCAGTTCCAAATTGATGGAACTCGAAGGGTTGATCGCTGCCTCCTATTCCTCCGGTCACGTTGGTGACTTTACGCGCGTCCCACACCGTGCGTCCTTCACCGTTCGTTCCCGTTCTTCGATCCTTCGGTTCGATCACAACGGAGAGCCCCAAGTGTTGCTCCTCCACACGTATCCACCTTGAGTCGGAAGACGCCGGACACGGATACACCTGCCTAGACGATGTATCGGTGCACTTGCTTGATCTCGATCGATTCTCTATTAATCTCTCTTCGTGCCTTTTCACTCACAAAAGATCAAATCTGAATTTGCTCTTTTCTTGTGTCTTGGGCAGAATATTGCTTTGAATTACTTCTGAATTCCTTCTGAATTCCTTAGTGAAGATGAGAGAGAAAATCCTATTTATACCTAATAGGATAAGGATTAGCCAAAAGGCATGTATATCCAATATACACCCTTTCACACAGAAAACTGTATGAACCTGTTCAGTATTCTGTCCAGACGAAATTGATAAATTTCTCTGACAGAAAATCAACCAACACGAAAGTTGTAGATAATCTTATTATCTACTCAACCCAATTTGGCCCAGCCCAATTGGAGTTCGTATGCAAAAGTTATGACTGTTTTACTAACTGTATGTCATACTGTTGCACCCTTTCGGTATTTCACAGAAACGACACTTATACTTCGTTCATATGAAATATATTTCTATATGAAGGTTGTAGATAATCTCATTATCTATCTAACCCAATTTGAACCATTCTAATTGGATTTTCCCACTGAAAGTTATGGCCACGAATGTACGACTACATTCGTTTATCCTTGTGTACACTTTTACGGTTGATCCGAAACTGTATTTCTTTCAAGCTCCTCATTCCACTTTCAAGGAGGGTAACACCGGCATGGTCGAGCTCAAGACCAATAAACGAGAGCGCTAGCGAGGGAGGCATGCCCACGCATCAAAGGTTGTTTCTTTCTATTACCCTAGTTTTATATTTTCACATTTCACAACTTGAGGACAAGTAAAATCTTAAGTGGGGGGGGGGGGGGGGGGGGGGGGGGGGGGGGGGGGGGGGGGGTTAACACAACCTTTGAACCTATCTTTGAGCCCAATTAAAACTTAAAATCTGGGAAATTTTTTTAAATCTTTCGTATTTCTTTTCATTGCAATCAATAACGAAAGTGATATTTTCCTTAACCCCTGAGCAAGTAAAAGTTTACAAATGAGGACGTGAATGCACAAAAAGATTTTTCTCCACATCATCGAAATAAATCATCGTTTTCAAACAAAATTCCATTTCAAAAACAATTTTTGCTCTCAAGTTGAAAGTTGCAAGGTGTTTTGAGGGATTTTTGGTCAAAATTTGAAGGATTCTTTTGGGATTCCAACCCATACAAATGATTTCGCAATTATCACGAGTTTTAGACAATTAATGGATCCATGGATTATGTGACACACCATTTTCGAAAATTGAATCCGCATTTCAAATAGAACCCGTTTAAAAGTTTTAAGTCTACCAATTGAATGAGTTTTGTTCGAAGTTAAAATTGACCACTTGCATTTAAAGAAATAACCGTTTGTGAGGACCCGTTAGTAAGTCAAATAGTACCCACTTTCTTCTTGGATCTTGAAAAAAGGCGGGTTAGTGAAATCGTTGCACTTCGGTGCCGCGACACTTCCTTCCACAAGTGCGATCCGAAAAAAAAAAGAAAAAAAGAAAAAAAAAAAGAAAAAAAGAAGAAAATACCGAGATGTAATCTTGTCGCGCCGTAGCGGCAAGACGCTCGTGTTAAAGACTCCAAAGAAAATAAGGAGTGGGTGGGGAAATTGATCGAAAACGGGTAGGAACCTTGTACCATTGTACCAAATGGGTTAAAAGGGTAGAACTTACATTTAAATTCATTCGAGCAAGATGGAAAAATTGGTTGACTAAAAGACTTTGAAAATGGGATTATTTTGAAAATTGCGGTGAGAAAAGATTCGAATGGTGGTGTTTAATCATCTTTTCCGGTTGAAATTGGTTAATCAAATTAAACTCTATTGAAAATTGCGATTTTATTGAATTAAGAATTAATGATTTGACCAATACTTGAATACTAGCAACTAGATGAACGGGAGCAATTCAATAGGTTCATGGAATGCGTTTGGATACGGTGAATACAAAAACAAATATAATCTTGTGCAATCACTCCTTAATTTTGATTAATAAACGATAATTCTCCAATTGATCGAGGACGATCAAGGGTTAAGTGTGGGGGTATTTGATGTGAGGCAATTAGAGCACGTTTTTAGAGTCAAATCTAGGGAATTTAGCCCTTGTGAAGTCTTAATCTTGGCTATTATAACATATATTTGAAACATCAAGAATAATTCTACACTAATGTGTTCTTTGCCCAATTTCAGGAATTAAAGGGATAATTTGGAAGTTTGGACAGCACCATTGCCTCCGGAACGCCGAAGACAGTCAAAACGATGTATCATACCGATACATTCGGTGAAGGATCGAGGCGGGAAAGGCAAAAACAAAAGAAGAAAATCTGTCAGCCCCTGCACTGGCCACAGTGGCGAAATCTACAGCCCACAGTCCAGCTCTCAGCCCATACGCAGCCCCAACAAGCTGATTTGTTGCCTCCTTTAGAATTGAATCGTTTCCTTCTTAAGAAATGATTTGTTGCCCTCTCAATGATTTATTGGTTGCCTTCTTTGGTGAATTTGTTGCTCCCCTAAAAGTTTCATAATTATCCTTGCCAATTAAGAGGAGAATCAAGCCTATAAATAAGACCCTAAGGCCAAGGGCAAAGGATGTTCTCTTCCCCCTCCTCTGTTTGCCTTGGGGGCAAGCCTTTCTCCTCCTTCTCTCCACCACAAACTCCACCAAGGCACAAACAAGATTCTATCGAAGCTAAAGATCGGAACTTGAGGTTCGGAGCGTTTCCGACTCGAGCTCCACCTTGTGAAGATCTTGGAGTAGCAGCGTTTGTGATCCAATTTCGACATGAGACCGATCAATCGATTATTGAAGAGCGTTTCTTGCAATTCGAGAGGATCTAGCACAAGAGGAAGAGGCGATTTGACGGGAGCGTTTCTTGCACTTCGCCGGGGAAACTTCGGAATCAAGATATCGAGCGTTTCGAGTCTTGAATAGGTTGTTTCTATCTTTTGTGTTTGAATTCGGTAGTTTCTTTTAATAAATCTTTGCGTGGATTAATAAATGTGGATTGAATTGGTTTAAAGCTTGTTTCTTGTCAATTTTCCGTTTAAATTCTCTTAATCTTGCTAGTGTTTACTTTCTTGCACACAAACCCCCTTCAATTATTCTTTTACTGTACAAAGCTTTTTTCGAGCTTATTCTTTTGCGTGTTTGATTCGTAATTTCGATACTTGCTCCATGTGGACGATCCTATTATACTTTCTCTATACACTTTTGAGTTATCCACAATTTTGTTAAACTTTACTTCTTTGATTTTCGGTTTTCGGACTCAACGATTGGCGCATTAATTTGCGTACACGAAAAACCGTGAATCAGGGACCCTGAAAACCCTGTTTTCGTGCAGTTTTTGGCCGTTTTCGCTCGTTTTCGAAGCGATAAATCATGAAAACGTTTCACGATCATTCCTAGATACTCTCAATCATCTCATGATTGATCTCTAGTGAATTCTACTTGTGATTTTAACGAAAAATTAAACTTCAAAATATCCAGCATCATGCAAACGAGTACAAACTTTGATAACCCGTGTGTGTATATCGAATATACGACTATGATTCGACCCTCGAATCTCAACGCTTGCTCTGATA
Organism: Luzula sylvatica; assembly: GCA_946800325.1. Taxonomy (NCBI): domain Eukaryota; kingdom Viridiplantae; phylum Streptophyta; class Magnoliopsida; order Poales; family Juncaceae; genus Luzula; species Luzula sylvatica. The sequence goes on from OX326960.1 coordinate 43,655,563, forward strand.
CCACTGAAGGGAATTATCCCGTCCCCGGGCCCGCGCAGCGGATATGAAGGCCCGGTCCGGTTCCCAAATCCCGAGATCACGCTTCGATATCGAGGGTACGATGCAAAGTAAGATAAACGATTACCAGCATGAAATTGATCACGCACGACGGGTTGATCGCTCGCATCCTTCTCTTCTTCGGTGTCATGTTGGTGACTAGCCCATGCGTCCCATACCACACGTCTCCCACCATCTTGACACGCCTCTGGTTGTCTTCGTGCGTCCCATGTCCACACGCTTCCACAGTCTTTCACTCCTTCGGTTTGATCACAACAAAGAGCCACAAGTGTCGCTCCTCTACCCGTATCCACCGTGGGTCATAGCACCTCGGTCGCGGATGCACCTGCCTAGACGATGCATCTGCGAACTTGCATGATTGCTTTCGATTCTCTAGACGGAGAAAACTATTTTCTCCTTTTTTCCTCTTTCTCTCTTTCTTCGCACTCTTTCAACTCCTTGATGGAATGATAGACTGGATTAGACTTCAACTGATTAAATAATCTGATTCTGAATTGTCTATCTAGAGAGAGAGAGAAACATCCTATTTATTCAACATAGGATAAGGATGGGCCAAAATGTATGTATATCTATTATACACCTTTTCAAATAGAAACTGCATACACCCTTTCAGTATTCCGTTGAAACAAAATTGTTAAATCGTTCCAAACGACTTTAAACCTCACGAAAGTTGTAGATAATCTTATTATCTTTCCAACCCAATTTGGACCAGCGCAATTGGAGTTCGGATGACAAAGTTATGACGATTTTACTAACTGTATGTCAAACTGTCGCACCCTTTCGGTATTTCGTTAAAACGACACTGATACTTCGCTCAAATGAAATATATTTCTACATGAAAGTTCTAGATAATCTCATTATCTATCTAACACAATTTGAACCATTCAAATTGGAGTCGTTAACTGAAAGTTATATCAGTTGTACTAAAACTGTTTCTTATGCCCACGAACGCGTATGTTCGTTTTTTCCTTCTACGTGCCATTTTAGCGTTGATCCAAAACTGTATTTCTTTCACTTATAATCAAGGTGGATTTAATAGGGTATTAATGAGTATCTAAAAAGAAACTGCAAATCCAGAATCTGGAGTATAGTCCGTCATGACGCACCATAGCCCGTCACGACGGACGTATCACATTTACTGATATAGCCGTTACTACTAGGCTCCGTCATGATGGATAGGGGTGTACACAAAATTGTCCGACCCGCCCAAGCCGCCCAACCCAACCCGGACCAATCCGTTTTTGCGGATTTCGAAATTGTTGAGTTGGGACCCGGACCGACCCGTTTTTTGCGGGTCGGGTTACGGATTTGAAATTTAAAACCCGGATTAACCCAATCCGACCCATAGACTATCAAATTTTCATTTAATTAGGGAAAACTTATTCATATTTCTAATAACTTAAAAATTAATTATCACATTTATCCTCTACATTAGTTTTAACATAAATTAGACTTAGTTTCTCTTCACTTCAATTAATAATCCACTTAAAATACAAGCACACGTCCACATAATTACTAGCCACAAGTCCATAACAGAACTCAATAGTCAATAACATGATGAAACCCTTTCTTTTTATTTCTATCACGTTGGAAGCAAATGAAGTCGCAATAAACAAACCAACAACATAAAAACTTCTTCATGGGACATAAAATAGAAAAGAATGTGGCGATTTCTTCACGGGACAACCGAGATCTTTCACACGAGAGGAATGTGGAGATTTATTTTGCAACAATTTCTTTTTAATATTCATAGTTTACTACAAATTTAAGAATTCCAGTTTACTTAATTAATGTTACATTATATGATTCAAGTACAAGTGGTACCATGGAATTGGGTGTTTGTTATATTATATGGTTTAATTAATTAAGATTTATTTTTCAATTGTGATTCATGTGTTTGTTAAAATAAGTGTGATGATTTAATAAAAAATATAGTTCTTATTAAAACATATAGTAGATACTCGGCAAAAAAAAACCCGGCTAACCCGCCCAATCCGCCCAATCCGGTTATGTTGGGTTTCGAAATTTTTATATGTATCATGGGTTGGGATGGATTGGAAAAATGGAAACCCGTTCTACGCGGGTTGGGTTATAGTTTCGATAAGAACCCGCCCAACCCGGTCTACGTACACCCCTAATGAAGGACCAACCAGTCCGTCGTGACGCAGCTTCGTCATGACGGACAACCAGCCCGTCACAACGCTATACTCACAGATTGGTACACAAAATTGCCTTTGGTCCGTCGCGATGGACCAACCAATCCGTCCTGACAGACTGTGTATAATTTTCTATAATACTGCAGAAAACCTTTATGGTCTGTCATGATGGACCACCAATACGTCACGACGGACTATATGTTTTATGTCATATTTGCACAATCATATTGTGCATCCAATCGTTACTATGAACGCGTACGCTCATCTACCCTTATGTGTACAATCTACTAGTTGATCTATAACTGTATTTCCTTCAGTTTTGTGCAAACTGCACCTCAAACCTCCAAGAAACATCTAACCACATATTTATTTCATACCAATTTGCAAGGACGACTTGGACAAGATTTAGCATCAGCCATTGGGGTCAGGATCATACTCATAAACGACGGGTCACTAAGGAAATTCTGAGAAATAAATAAATATTTGACAACCCTAGAATGCCTAAAAAAACATGGGACCTGATGTATTTTAGGGGGCGTTTGGTTGGAGCTTTACAATGAGAATGTCTTGACATACTCAATCATGGATTTCATTCTCATGTTTGGTTTGCGCACTAGGTAATAAAGTAATGTAATACTCCATTCGCTAGGGCATAATTGATGGGAACTGGATTACCACCAAAATTGGTGACTTTTCTTTATTCCCATGAGAAAGAAATTGCATGTCATATCATATTGTGCTTTGTTTATAAAAACAACATATTCATAAAATTAATATATTTATATTAAATTGCTGTCATAAAAATACACGAATAAAATAAAAAATACATCAAATATATCATTGCAATAATAAAATTAATAATTCGTCAAAATACGAAATAACTAAATTGGTTTAATTAATATTCCCCCACTGATTAAACATTTGTTCGGCTAGAGTATCTCTCCAATGTATCCACTCGTCACTTGTTTCGATATGTCTAATTCGATTATCCTCTGTCTGATCCGCCGATTGAGATAAATTATTTTCTTGAGATTCTTCTTCCATAGGATCAACAAGCATCTCTCTTCTAATAATATCATGTAAAAGTGCACATGCAGAAATAATTATACATTGAATTTTCACATGATAAAATATTTTTCTCCTAAGAATTGCCCATCTTCCTTTAAGCAAACCAAAACATCGTTCTATGAATTAACACGGTTCGTTTAGACGATTTAGAGGAAGGCCTTGTTGATAGCCCTATTGGAACGCAAACAAATACTTCATATGTACCTAGAAAGTCCAGAAAAAGAAAAATCCAAGCCGGAGATGAGTTCAACGAGTCGATTGGCAAATCAATATGTTCTATAGAGAGTATGTTTAGCAATGCAAGTGAAAATATTGCAAAACATGTAAATTGTTTTCAATTTAAGTCCGAAGATGCAGCAAAGAAAGAGTATTTGAAGAGCTAATGAAATTACCAGGATTAACGAGTCAAGACCGCATGAAATCAGGAGCTCTTATTTCAAAAGATACAAGCATGACAATGTACTTTTTCACACTACCAGATAATGTGAAGGAAGAATATGCACTTTGGGTGCTTGGTGGTTGCAAGTAGTAGTGTTTTGAGTAATCAATTTTATAATAATATGTTGCTTGATTTATAATATTTTGTTGACAATAAATTATTATTTTATAATTGGAATTATTTTTTTGGATGAATTATTTATTTTATAACAGAAATTTAGTATAACTATGTTAGTTTTGTAAATATAGAATTTTCAGAATTTTTACATTTGTAATGAATTAACATGTCATGAAATAAATAAATGTGCTAACCAAAACATGGTAATCAAGTATGCCAAGGAATAGTATGTCTTGGCATTGAATTCCTTGGCATACTTTTTGCCAAGACATTCTTCAAAGCTCCAACCAAACGCCTCCTTACGGGCTTATGGGACATTTGGAAGTGAAGAAACTTCAAAATCTTCAACAACAAAGGGAAAAAAACCACCCATAACGACGGGGGACTCAATTAAGAAAATTGAATATAAAATAAAAATGCGATAGATTATATACTAAATTAACATAAAAGTATACTGTATACACCATTGATATAACTATATTGGTGGAAAAAACATATTTAGCGGGTCTCAATAGACTTATAATTATATGCAAAAATTAAATTTTTATAGAAGTTACTTGAGTTTCAATGAGCACATAATTCAGTTATATGTTATGTTGTGAGTGATTGTAAGTTCAATTTTGATTGGAGGGAAAAACAAATCTCCATTTATTCTTACAAAAAAGAACTTAGGGTCTATTTGTGAAATAAATAGGGGTTACAACAAAATTGTCATTTTTTTAATCATGTAAGGTCATATGTTGATTAACACAATATTCTTTTGACTATGAAATTACAATAACTTAATCAAGTTTTAATAAATGTAAATGTTCATTTTTTTTAATAACTTAATTGGACATGTGTCCAGGGCCGGCCCAACGATTTCGCGTATCCGAAGCCAATTCGTCCAATTCGTCTTGCACACTATTTCGAGGATATCTCGACATGAAGTAACTCGTGTCGCCTATGATTTCTGGCCATGGCACAAATGTTGCCTAATAACCAAAAAAATTAAAAATATTAATATGAATCAAATATGAATAATAATTTACCAAAATATTACGAGGAAATAAAAATACCTCTTCCGAGACGGTATTGTCCCAGTTAACATCTGCAAAGAGCCGATGTGTTTTGACCTGAAATATCAATCAATATATAATTCAGATTCCAGGGGCATATTCGCAAATATTCGTTATTTCGTCTACTAAATAATTCAAGCGATTGAATCGATTTCAACCCCAAATTACAATCAATTACGACATAATCAATTTCAACCCCAAATTACAGCCCCGAATTACAATCAATTACAACATAATTATTAACTCAATTACATCCCCAAATTTCAACATAATCGATTGACTCGATTTCCGCCCCAAATTACAATCATTTTTTATCAATAATCAATTTACAAAACAAATGACAACCAATTTCAGTCTAATTTACGATCAAATTGTAAAATTGACAATTAATTCCAATCCTAAATCCAATTTAAACCCAAATTCGAGTGAAAAATTATGTTAAAGGTAAAATTATTACGAGAGAGAAAGAGAATATTCAATATAGATGCACTAGAGAATTTAACTCGAGAGAAAATCGAAGAGAAATTCAGAAATCCCGTCGAGAATACCAGTCGCAAAGCCAGAGAATACCACTTACAGAGAGAAAACCAAAAAGAGAGAGAAAGAGAAGCTCGCGGGGAGAGAGAGAACGTCGCAAGCCGAGTCATCGAGCAGACGGAACCCTAATCGCCAGTCGCCATCGCCATCGCCAGAAGAGAATGTCGCGGAGAGAGAGAGAGAGAGAGAGAGAGAGAGAGAGAGAGACGCGGGTTGGGTTTGCTGCGCGGGTGAGGGTTTGCGGGTCGGATTACGGGTCTGATCTAATTTTCTATATACATATTTATACATTATAAAAACAATTTGGATCCCCAATAAATATGGACCCGAGACCCATGCTTCTTGGGCCTTACACATGGCCGGGTCTGCTTGTGTCAATATGTTTTAAATAATATTGTGGGAAAATACAAGCATAATTGATAGAGAAATATTTGTGGAGAAAAAGCATCTTTCCATCGATTTTTTTTTAATAACATGACATCACGTAGAAAGAGATTGAAAACAAGCTTGCGTAACTACAAAATGTATACACGCGTTTAAAACGTGTTTGCTGATCTTATCATTCTTCTCCATTCAAGCTATATAAATACAAAAACTATGTTAGACCCAAAAGTTAGTAAAATGATTTAATGAACTTAATTTTGTTGTATTCAACTTCAACATCATGTTAATGACCCCTCTTTATTTCAAGATATAAATATTGATAAATAAATTTATTTCTGACAATGAATCCACGATCTAATTGGTTAAATATTAGACACTAAAAAAATATATGTTGTGAGAAATTGTTGATTCAAGTCTTATTAACATTAATAGATAAAAAATCATCATATTTATCATTTATTCTTAAAAAAAAATACATCCATCCCTTGTATTTTGTAGGTAAAAAATTTCTCCATTTTACTTGAGACCGGAGGTATTCTGGTTCTGAGGAATTTTGGCTCGTACCGTACTAATCAACTAACCATTTCTACTTATTTAATGCACCTCAATTATTTGAAATAAAAAAATCAGAAATAAACATTTAAATATCCACTAAGGGGTTGTTTAGATAAGGTCGTTTGGAAATTCATGAGAGAGTAGAGTACGAATTTAAAAATTCCAATTATTGAATTTTTTGATTGAAGATGTGATCAAAGATTTACTTTCACTTTTTTTTATTGATCCATCATCATCTATATTTTATCTTATTTTGGGTGCAATTTTTAAATTAGAACCCCAAACATGGTAAAGTTTATAAATTTTAGTATTTGGAATTGTAATACAATATTTTTTTACTCCAATCATGTTGGTGAAGCTCTATAGACTATTATGATAATTAAGAAAAAATCTGACAACACAATTTACGAGGTATTGAGGCGAGAACCTGCCGTTACAAATATTAATATTAATATAAATATAATATAATTCTATATGTTAGAGACTTTGCATGATACATGACTGGACCAAAATATAAATATTATTCTATATGTTTTAGCTTATTTAATACTATAATTAATTAATCAATTAATTAATGAGTTCATTAAAGGTTTGAGAATCATGACACAGTTGACCTTCTGTTATATAAAATAACAAAAAATGATTTTTCTTATAAACCTTACAAAATCAGTAAATTATTATTTATACTAGAATATACCTCGAATATCAATTCATTAAAAAAGTATCGTGATTTTAATTATATTTCGTACTTATGAAGTGGAAGTGTTAAAAAATCAAGTCGTTTTGGTAGCAAGTAGGAAGAAAATGATATATTAGTACATAAACAAACATGTAGAAATTAATAAATTAACTTTATATTTTGAAACTAATTTTGATGCATTAGTCTTTGTATTTTAACATTTGGGCTCATTATCCACAAAATGAATGGGCTGCATTTTGTTCAAGTTTTGAGCTTAAGAAATGAATTCATAAGGCTATTGTGCATATGAAATAGTGAACAACTGATAAAATTGAATTAGCAAGATACTATTATGATCCATGGGCCTCTAGCCCACGCATGTGTGAGAAGGAAATAGTAGTGGTGACTGGTGAGTGAATTGAGAGTTTAAAAATTGAAGATACTTAATAAAGCATTACTAAAAAAATTGTTATGAAAAATGCATGGCAATAATGAGGGTATATGGTTATGTTAATTGATCCTAGAAAATATTTTATTTTCTTCTCCTACATTGTTGTCTTCTTGCATAACTTCCATTTGATTTTTGATAGAAAAACTTTTTATGTATTTTACGATACGTAGGATCATTAATTTTGATGATATATTAATACGTTTCATTCATACGCCTCGTTGCTTTTAGTCATTGTTTGTCGTGTATTCGACGGTGATAATAGGACTGCATTGATGTTTGCAATTTGCGACATGATTCGAGTGCGAACATCTTGGTCGGAGAAGAGTATAGACTAAGTTATTTTAAAAAGCGAAAATTTCAGCCTTTTCTCGTGCAATCTTTTCATCATTTTGCTATATTATTGGGTTTAGTTTGTCGATTGGTGTGAAGCGGTGCCGTGCAAAACCTTTCCTTTCCAACTGGCCACTTGGTTGCAGGACACTTTATTCCATCGAGTAATTTTGATTTAGTTAAATTAAGCATATGTTCATGATAGAGACCAACACGTCCGATAAAAAAACCACAGAATTCATCTTTTCAATACAAATGTTCAAACTATAAATGTGTAAGAAATAATGGTCCCCTCAAGCTTTATTGCGAAAAATTGGAAGCCTCGTAGCGAAGCAATTTTTAGTAGTTGAATCCAACATTCTTCTTTTGTGATTGGCAGCAGTGCTCAAATCCAGTGACCAATACTCAAATTTAATGGCTCCTTTGCCTTAAAATGCTCAATGTTCATTTTTCTAGTTCAAATCAAAGACGAGTACTCAAATTTCCATGGTTTGTTCGCGCTAAAAAATGAAGAAAAATCTTGCATTTATATTGATGTTATTTGAAATAAACTAATTGAGGTAAGATTTATGTCAAAATACATTTCTCATGTACCAAAACTTTGACCAAAGGCTTCAGTAAATTATATATTTGAGCGAATACAAAATCAATTTCTGATGTTCACTATAATTGAAGAAAAAACAATTCTCATAAAGAGGGCATGAAATATAGATTTCTTATGTTTACTTCAAATTTTATTAGAGAAGCATTGGAGACTTGGAGAAATATAGATTTCTTATGTTTACATGTAATATGAAATTCCCAAATTGTAATAACTGATTATCATACTAAACTGAATGAAGCAATATCCTTCAAGTTATCAAAAAAATATAAATAGTGATATATTACAATGTTACATAGACACTGCGCAAAACGGTAAGGAAAAAAAATAACGTAAACATGCGTGCATAAGATTAGACAACTCGGTAGTTATTAACTCGACCTAACTCCTCATGGACAAAGGAAAATCTTTTGAAAGGAAATCTTCTTTACAGAAATCACGAAGTGGTTGGAAGATTTTTGTCATTTCTGAGGAAATCGCCTCCAAAGAGGGACAATTCAACAATTTTATCCTCTTTTTTCACGGACATCTCGATCTCTTGGCACTCCCTATACCTTTGTAAATACCTTTTCATTGCCTCTGCATAGTTATCAAGACCGAGAACCTCAAAGGCATTACAAATATCATCCCCGTTGATTGTTTTACGCTTCTCTTTGTTACACTTTTCCGCAGCTTCTCCGGTCACGAATCCTATAAACTCAGAAGCGCACTCTTGCATCGTTTCCTTCGTTATTTTCGAAATCTTAGCGTGTGAAGGGAGGGCTTGCCTCATTATTTTCCCTACATTAGCAATAGGCAGTAGCTCTTCTTCAATTTTGTTTCCATTTACCATCTCTCTAGGAAGAACAAGATAGTTGTTCATCTCGTCCTCTTATCGGTCAATCTTTAGATTTATGAAGAACGAATTCTCGATCGCGTCAAGTTTGCGTGCTCTTATAAGCCATTAGGGTTCATGAATCAACTGAAGAGATCTTTTTTGTCCCTTGTTTATTGCATTGTTTTGATCGAAGCTCAACAAAAGTCGTGGAATAATTATGTCCCAATGCGAACGGCCTAACATTGTCCCATACATGTTTATGATTCATTCCTGCAATAATTCGTTAACCCACTTGTTTGGAATAACCATTTAATTTGTTAGTTTAGCTAATAGAAAATTAAATGCTTTGATAATAGTGTTTTGATTTAATCATGAGGTACAAAATAAGTTTAGACATTCGAACATGGTATGGTACATCTATATATTCATGTGCAATTGAAGAAATTTAGGTGCTTTTGTTTCGATGTAACTAGTAACAAGAAATTATGTCTGAAAATCGATGAAATAATAGCGAACACAGCATTGGATTTTGATTTGCACCCCTTTTAAAAGGAACGAAATAAGTATATATTAATGAAGTTCTGTTGTGCATTATTAGTAGACAAATGAGAGTATCTAATCAAGAAAGAGAAACAAGAATAGACACATATTATGCAAATTAGATGTGCCATAAATTATGTTTAATTAACAATATATAAGAAAATATTAATTTGGTTTTGAGTAAATATCGATTGATCTGTATATTGAAAAATAAAAAACTAACAGCAAATATTTATGACCTTAATCAATATTTTCATTCACAGAAAGGCCACTTAGAAAACTGTGGAATTAAATAAGTCATTTCGACTGAGAAAAAGAGCTCAATCGATACCACTTGACGATTTGATTCAACTCTTATTTCTTATAATTCTTCAAACTCTTTTGAAGATCCGCGTCTATGCATGTCAACATTTGACATATAATATTATTTGACTCCTTTTCAAATTTGTCAAATTCTGGCTTTCTCTAAAACCTCGTGGATATGAATCGGTTCCACAAATTTCATGTCCAACACGTAATTCTAGCACTCTTGCCTAAGAACCATTTTTAGGATATGGTGTTAATCAAGGTAATTCCGTTTCACAAACTTTTCTTTCTCTAATATCGATCATATCAATATGATATTGGTGTTGCTTAAAATTATTATTCTACATGAATTATTAAATTGACAACTAACCGTGCGTACTTATTCTATATGCTTATATGATATAAAATATGTTACTTTTATCAAATCAATAACCCTAATATTGATTCGGGATTCTAAATCCAATAATATTTTAAGACCCATATTTCATGATCCTCCCACAAGTGACTTTGGCCGACAAATGAGATCTCACTATTTAGGTAGGATAAATCCAATCACATACAATGCGACTCTTGACCCTTTATAGGATTTCGGTATCGAACCATATCATATATGATTCGAATTCCGTTTGTGCATCCTAACTATGCCCCGAACCCCAATCGGATTGGCTTGGACGGTTAAGTCACAACCGTACCCACATATCGCTAAATTTAGACTACAAACGCGCCCGACTTTGGCCTGAACCCGCGTTTGTTCCCAATTAACACGTGCCTCTCATGTTGATACATACAACAATGCACACCCGAGTTTGGTCTAAAACTGTGCAAAGTGTAATGACCAACCTCGGAAGTTGTGGACATGAAAGGCATTTTCATGACTTAAGTACTATGCAGGGATTTATGTGATATAATCTAATTATATCAATGAGCAAGTTTATCATGATGAATGAATATAATTATTAATGATTAGCATCAAAATAAAATTTCCAAAAAAATTTACACAGTCCGTCGTGACTGACACATGGTCCGTCACGACGAGAGTATACGTTCCGCAACGCACAATCATGTTGCGTCACGACGGACCATGCCCATGTTTCCTCCTGTCTGGACCATCCTTGAGGTCCGTCATGACGCAATAACCAGTGCGTCACAACGAACTTCATATTCCGTCACAACGCTAGACGGTGCGTCACGACGGACTATAGAAAACAATTTTGTCGTCCATTACAGAGACTTTTCGAGTACATCCGTCATGACGCAGAGAAGTGCGTCACACCGGACCTTAACAGTCCGTCACAACGCACAACATTGCGTCACGACAGACTATGCAAAACAATTTTGCCTCGATTTTCAAGGGCTAATTCACATTCGTCCGTCACAACGCACACTATGTGCGTCACAACGGACCTCCTCAGTCCGTCACAACCCAACCACTTGCGTCACGATGGACTATACAAAATAATTTTGTTCAGATTTTCAGAAACTTTTCGTGCAACTTTCGTCGTAATGTCCGTCACAACGGTGAGAATTTAACATAGTCCGTCATGACGCACAATGAGGTGCGTCACGACGGACCATTAAAACGCTCCAAATCCAACTCTTGGACTTCACGATCTACAGGGTCCATCACGACGGACCACCAGTCCGTCCTGACGGACTATGTTCTGAAAACTGTTTTTCTCAGTGAATAATTTATGAAATTCGTCATTTCGAAAACGACAAATCATGAAACTCTTTCATGATCACTCCTAGATGCTTTTGATCATCACGTGATCAAACTCTAGTGAGATTTCCATGATCCTAAATTTATAACTACGTGAATTATGTCCTAAATCTACATGATTTTTTCGTATAACTTTTATTCGAAATTGATTCCACGATCGAATCGTGACGATCGCACTGATACCACTGTTGGGTATCGGCGTCACTACCGAGCCCCGCGCAGCGGATTGTGAGGCCCGGTCCGATCCGATCCCGAGGACCACGTCACGGGTCCGATCGTATAAATCCTAAACTACGTGCAACTACCTATGAATATAACTCTTATATACATAGAAACATACCACGTGAAATTGATCACGGAGATGGGTTGTTCACTTAGTTGCTGTTAGCTTGCTTGCTTCGACTCCGGCGATGCACACGTCCCACGCCCGCTCGATTCGACACCTTGCTCGAAGCTCCTTTTGTCGTATACAACCGGATATAATCCGATTCGTCTCCGACCTTGCTCGACCTTGCTCTCAATTGATCACACCAAAGAATCTCAGTTGAGATTCCTCTACTCGTATCCACCTCGAGCTATGTGTCTTTCGGTTGCGGCAAATTCCCCTAAAATTTGCCACAAACTTGCTCAATTCTCAATCTCTATTCTTCTCTTTGTTACTTGTCTCACAAGTTCAATCCCTTCTGCAAGAATGTTAAGAAGTTGAAACATTCATGATCTTATAATCAAGGTTGATTTAATAGGGTATTAATGAGTATCTAAAAAGAAACTGCAAATCCAGAATTAGGAGTATAGTCCGTCATGACGCACCATAGCCCGTCACGACGGACGTATCACATTTACTGATATAGCCGTTACTACTAGGCTCCGTCATGATGGTCCGACGAACCAACCACTCCGTCGTGACGCAGCTCCGTCATGACGGACAGCAAGTCCGTCACCACGCTATACTCACTGATTGGTACACAAAATTCCTTTTGGTCCGTCACGACGGACCAACCAGTCCGTCGCGACGGACCAACCTGTCCGTCATGACGGACTGTGTATAATTCTCTGTAATACTGCAGAAAACCTTTATGGTCCGTCATGACGGACCACCAATCCGTCACGACGGACTATATGTTTTATGTCATATTTGCACAATCATATGGTGCATCCAATCGTTACTATGAACGCGTACGTTCATCTACCCTCATGTGTACAATCTACTAGTTGATCTATAACTGTATTTCCTTCAGTTTTGTGCAAACTGCACCTCAAACCTCCAAGAAACATCAAACCACATATTTATTTCCTTCCAATTTGCAAGGACGACTTGGACAAGATTTAGCATCGACCATTGGGGTCAGGATCAAACTCATAAACGACGGGTCATTAAGGAAATTTTGAGAAATAAATAAAGATTTGACAACCCTAGAATGCCTAAAAAAACATGGGACCTGATGTCTTTCAGGGGGCGTTTGCTTCGAGGTTTACAATGAGAATGCATTGACATACTCAATCATGGATTTCATTCCCATGTTTGGTTTGCGCGCTAGGTAATAAAGTAATTTAATACTCCATTCTCTAGGACATAATTGATGGGAACTGGATTGCCACCAAAATTGGTGGCTTTTCTCTATTCCCATGAGAAAGAAATTGTATGTCATATCATATTGTGCTTTGTTTATAAAAACAACATATTCATAAAATTAATATATTTATATTAAATTGTTGTCATAAAAAATACAAGAATAAAATAAAAAATACATCAAATATATCATTGCAATAATAAAATTAATAATTCGTCAAAATACGAAATAACTAAATTGGTTTAATTAATATTCCTTGAATTCCCCCACTGATTAAACATTTGTGCGGCTAGAGTATCTCTCCAATGTGTCCACTCGTCACTTGTTTCGATATGTCTAATTCGATTATCCTCTATCTCATCCGCCGATTGAGATAAATTATTTTCTTGAGATTCTTCTTCCATATTATCAACAAGCATCTCTCTTCTAATATGATCATGTAAAAGTGCACATGCAGAAATAATTCTACATTGAATTTTCACATAATAAAATAATTTTCTCCTAAGAATTGCCCATCTTCCTTTAAGCAGACCAAAACACCGTTCTATGAAATAACACGGTTAGTTTAGACGATTTGGAGGAAGGCCTTGTTGATAGCCCTATTGGAACGCAAACAAATACTTCATCTGTACCTAGAAAGTCCAGAAAATGAAAAATCCAAGCCGGAGATGAGTTCAACTAGTCGATTGGCAAATCAATATGTTCTATAGAGAGTATGTTTAGCAATGCAAGTGAAAATATTGCAAAACTTGTAAATTGTTTTCAATTTAAGTCCGAAGATGCATCATAGAAAGATAGAGTATTTGAAGAGCTAATGAAATTACCATGATTAACGAGTCAAGACCGCATGAAATCAGGAGCTCTTATTTCAAAAGATACGAGCATGACAATGTACTTTTTCACACTACCAGATAATGTGAAGGAAGAATATGCACTTTGGGTGCTTGGTGGTTGCAATTAGTGGTGTTTTGAGTAATCAATTTTATAATAATATGTTGCTTGATTTATAATATTTTGTTGACAATAAATTATTATTTTATAATTGGAATTATTTTTTTGGATGAATTATTTATTTTATAACAGAAATTTAGTACAACTATGTTAGTTTTGTAAATATATAATGTTTAGAATTTTTACATTTGTGATGAATTAACATGTCATGAAATAAATAAATGTGCTAAGCAAACATGGTAATCAAGTATTCCAAGGAATAGTATGTCTTGACATTGAATTTCTTGGCATACTTTATGTGAAGACATTCTTCAAAGCTCCAACCAAAAGCCCCCTAAGGGGGCTTATGGGACATTTGGAAGAGAAGAAACTTCAAAATCTTCAACAACAAAGGGAAAAAACCACCCATAACGACGGGGGACTCAATTAAGTAAACCAAAAGAAAATTGAATATAAAATAAAAATGTGATAGATTATATACTAAATTAACATAAAAGTAAACTGTATACACCATTGATATAACTATATTGGTGGAAAAAACATATTTAGCGTGTCTCAATAGACTTATAATTATATGCAAAAATTAAATTTTTATAGAAGTTACTTGAGTTTCAATGAGCACATAATTCAGATATATGTTATGTTGTGAATGATTGTAAGTTCAATTTTGATTGGAGGAAAAAAAAAATCTCCATTTATTCTTACAAAAAAGAACTTAGGGTCTATTTGTGAAATAAATAGGGGTTACAACAAAATTGTCATTTTTAAAATCACGTAAGGTCATATGTTTATTAACACAATATTCTTTTGACTACGAAATTACAATAACTTAATTAAGTTTTAAAAAATTTAAATGTTCATTTTTTTAATAACTTAATTGGACTTGTGTCAATATGTTTTAAATAATATTGTGGGAAAATACAAGCATAATTGATAGAGAAATATTTGTGGAGAAAAAGCATCTTTCCATCAATTTTTTTTTAATAACATGACATCACGTAGAAAGAGATTGAAAACAAGCTTGCATAACTACGAAATGTATACACGCGTTTAAAACGTGTATGCTCCTATCATTCTTCTCCATTCAAGCAATAAATTATTTACTAACCTTTTCATTATTTCTTCCTTACTGACATTCAAGCTTCATAAATACAAAAACTATGTTGGACCCAAAACAAAGAGTCAACAATCTAATTGGTTAAGTGTAAGATGTTGGGGCGGCGGCAACGATCCGGCACCGTCCCGTGAATAAAATAATAAATTTGTCCGTACAAACGGACCGTGATAACTATGTGAATTCAACCGAATAATCTTAATCAAAACCGTACCTTAACCGTGTGCGGAAGCGTATGAAATCCGTTCGAATTGATGTTGCGTCATCACCGTTGTTGCGTTCATGAAGCCTTAGTTGCAAGAAATGGATTCCAATAACTTTATGATGTCCAATTTAGAGTCCTTTTGATTTTCTCTAATGGATCTCTCTTTCGTCTTAATGAGGCAGATTCAAGAATGGAAACATTATCATCATTCATCATATGTACTTGGGACCAAATTGCTTATATAGCCACAATGCATCTTTTCACAAAAAACATACATTTTGGACTCCTAATGTGGATCTTCTAATTCAGCCAATCATAGAAAATAGAATCACCACCTACAATATTCTACACATCAAAGGCCCACAACCTAATTAACCCATTAATACTTAAATTTATTAACTAAAATGGACCACTTTTTTTTAAGCATATAAATGACAATATTACAACACATAAATATTTTACATATAAGTCCAATGTTGGAATAACGTTCCAACATAAGACACTAAAAGAATATATAGATAGAAGACGATCAAGTATTTTTCATTTATTCTTGAAAAAAAAATACATCCATCCCTTATATTTTTGTAGGTAAAAGATTTCCATTTTACTAGAGACTGGAGGTATTCTGGTTCTGACTTCTGAGGAATTTTGGCACGTACCGTACTAATCAACTAACCATTTCTACTTATTTAATGCACCTCAATTATTTGAAATAAAAAATCAGAAATAAACATTTAAATATACACTAAGGGGTTGTTTAGATAAGGTAGTTTGGAAATTCATGAGAGAGTAGAGTACGTATTTATTTTTTTTGAAAAATAATAGAGTAGGCTCAAAGTCCTACGTCTATTTTTGCATTAATCAAAATTGATTTACAAGCCTTAATAATTGAAGGTTTTTAATAATACTTCTAATATCCAACATGGATATACCAACATTTACTAATTGAATCTTAAAAACCTTCTAATACCCAACATGGATATACCAAACATATCTACCATTTTCCTCAATTTTCTGGTACCAGGAAATACCAAAGAGAAAGAGGCTAATGAAATGATGGAAAATCTGAGATAGGATAATATAACTCCAATAAAACCCTAGTATAAAAACCTAGATGTTGACTTTCTTTTCTCTCTCAGCCGCTTAATCCTTCATTCATCATCTTCTTCCTTCTTTCTCCTGCCGCTCTAAACACCATCTCTTATGCTACGCTACCAACAGCAAATCTGTCTATCTCGAGACCAGATAGATTGCTCCAAAACTATCGAGTTCATAAATCAACCAATTCCTTCTTCTTCCTCTCTGATTTTGCCTTTGAGTACATTTAGATCAAAGATTCAAACTAGCCTTTGTAAGATTTTGCTCGATCAAACCTTGAGGAATCTCTTGAATGCATCGATCCCCTGCTTGTGGCCCCGTAATTTGAAGCACATCTTCACTTGGAGCCCTTTGATCAGAAGATATCAATTCCTCTTCTTCAAGGAAAATAAGATCTCTGATATTGCTGTAAATAAAATTTTCCCTTTCTTCTTCCTCTTGTAACTGTTGTCGTGTTTGAATTCTGTGAGGTTGATTGTCTCCGTTAAGCTCCGATTGAAATCACCATATGGCAGATTCACGGTCATTGGCATCAGACCTTCTCCTTTGACTTGCTCCTGATCCTTCTCTCCTTGCAGTCACATTTTGCTCATGTTCCTCCTGCTCCTGCTCCTGATTATGCTCCTGCTCCTGCTCCCGATCTGTTACAATAATTTGAGGTAAGTAGTAAGATTGATCATGATTTATTAAATTTCTTATTCCATTTTTCTCCTCTTAAACAAAATCATTATTTGTTATGCTATTAATATTATTGTTTATTTGTGCCAATTTCAGATTTTTTTTTTCTTCAAGGATAAATTCAATTATTCTCCATTCATTATTTGCACAATCAGTAAAGGATCTTCGACACCTTTCAAGCCAAATTTGATACATAAAAATTGAGATAAGTAATTTGTACTCTTTCTTTTCTCCTTTATTTATTATTATTTGTCTTATATCCACATTTTCTATAAAAATTAAATTCAAAATTGAGTGCAATTCTTTTAATATTCTTATTGTATATTGACATTCATTAAATATATGTTGAACAGATTCTTCTGCCATTTTACATAATGGACATCTATTTGTTAAATTCCAGCCTCTCTTCATCAGATTATCTAGAGTTAGTACTTTATTTTGTATAATTAAATATAAAAATATTTGAATTTTTGTTGGAACTTTTATTTTTCATATATTTTTGTATTCACTTTTAATATACACTCCATTAATTAAAAAATTATATGTGTTTTTACAGCTAAAAAGACCATCTTTGCTCCATTTCCAGTGATGTGAATCTTTTTGGAACTGAGAAAGCATTATGGAGTTGCAAGTTTGCTCTAATTGAAAGAATTGATTACTTGCCATACTAGAAAGAGGTACATTTATCCCTAATGAATAATATAAATTATTTTCATTTATCTTATTAATAAAGTAAGCCAAAGTCCCCTCTTTATTCTCAGAACATGAATATAATTGATTATATTTATCTGCAATTGTTGAATCACACCATCTTCCTTTCCAAAAGTTAGTTTTTTCACCATTACCAACTATAATATTAATACTTTGATTAAAAAAATCAATATTTTTTAAAATATCATTCCAAAAATAGGAATTATTATTTTTATTTATTATCTCTATATCACTTTTTTCATGTATTTGCTCAACTAATTCATACCAATTTAATCTTCCCTCTGAATGATAATATAACCAAAGCCATTTAATTAATAACACATTATTAAATGTTTCTAAATGTAAAATTCCCATACCACCCTTTTCTTTTGGTTGACAGATTTTTTTCCACTCTATTAAATTATAACCAATATTTTTTGAACCCTTCCATAAAAAAAAAATTCTTACTTTATCAATTTCTTTATAAACCCATTTTGGAAATTTAAAAATATTGAAATAATAAATTGGCATAGCTGTTAGGGGGCGTTTGGCTGGAGTTTTGGAATGAGAATGTCTTGGCATACTTTCTTATGGATTCCATTATCATGTTTGGTTTGCGTACTAGGTAATAAAATAATGGAATACTCGATTCTCTAGGACATAAATGGTGGGAATAGGATTACCACCAAAATTGGTGGCTTTTCTTTATTCCCATGAGGAGGAAATACAATTTATTTTCTTTTTCAAAAATAAATAGCTCCAACCTTCTATAAATAAATCAATTTTTATATTTTTAGAGTATGACATAGAATAAATGAGTGTGCCAACCAAACACGATTATAGAGTATGCCATGGAATGATATGTCTTGGCATGATATTCCTTGACATACTTCATGCCAATGTATTCTCCAAAGCGCGAACCAAACGGCCCCTTAGTACTTTATATATTAGTACAAGCCTACCTGCTCTACTAATCATTCCCCCTTTCCATCCTTGTAATTTATTAGTAATTTTATCAATTATTTCCATATAATCTTGTTTGGATGGTTTTTTATAATGCAAAGGCAATCCCAAATATTTTAATGGAAATTTGCCTATTTTACAATTAAATTCTGATGATAACTCCTCCATTTTTTCATTCAAAACATTTAATCCTATAACTTCCGATTTTTGATAATTAATTACCAATCCTGTTTCTTTTCCAAATAAATCTAAAATATATTTTACTCTTTTTATATTATGTAATTCTGGTTTTAAAAATAATATGGAATCATCTGCATAATATAAACTAGTATAAATATTTTTTATGGGTTTAATTATATATCCTTTTGTACTTAATCTTTCAATTAATTTTGAAAGTACATCCATTACCATTAAAAATAATATGCTGAAAGTGGGTCCCCTTGCCTTAAATCTTTTTTCAAATGAATATTTATTCCTGGATTGCCATTTAATATTACTTTAGTATGACCTTTTAATACTGAATTTTTAATCCATTTAATCCATTTTTTCCCAAATTTTCTGGCTTTTAATAATTGATAAGGGGAATTTTCATCACCTTTTACATACACAAAATATAGAATTTAAACACATAAATATGATTAAAGTATACCAAATATTCATAATTCCAATTTATTGAGATTAAATACTTTAATATATGTTTTTGTGTTAATTTCAGGTGAAAAGTGCAAAATCTCGCAAAATCAGAACTGTAGATGGATCGGTCTCGTCATGCCGATCGATTTGATATATCATATGTTGATATTTGATGGAAGCATGAGAGAAAAATCAAGCTTTTACTTCAGACGGGTCAAAACCAACTCGTTTCATCAAGGACTGGACAGACCTGACCGTGTCTGAAACCAAGGGATCTTCTGTGTCAGCCGCAGTCATACAGCCCAAATAACGAGTCCAAACCCATTTATTCTGACTCAACACACAAGGCTGCACGAAAAAACCTTACATCGAATCTCGCCTTCTGTGATCACGCGTGCAGCGAGTCGTTTTCCTTTCTCTCCTACTCGCGACACGAAAGACCACATAAATAAGTGTGCACCAGATCTAAAAACGCTGACTAGTCAAAGATTGGTGCTAGTAGCAGCGCATTCCACGCAGTTTCCTTTCTCGCCACACGAAGACCACACGAGAAATCTGACAGAAAATCCAAGAGATGACCAGTCAAACTTGTAACAAACCCAGATTCTCTGTGGACCGTAGAATGTGTGCACCACGCTGCCAAGTTCCTGCCGCTCTCCTTCTCTGTGTATTACACGTTAGGCCACACAGTTCTGGCATTAATAAACAAATCCGAGCAGTTCAAACCTCCATGTTTGGAGCCAAGTGAACCTTCTCCCCTCTCCATTACCTCTTTCAATGGAGATGTCCTTTTCTCAGCCCAAAGAAGAAAATCAAGAAAGAATTAAGGGGGCCGCAGCCTCCATTTATGTCATAAATGGAGATCAAGACCAGAATTTATGCTATTTTCGGATGAATTAAAATGATTTAATCTGAATCTGTTGGAGATGATCTCAGGGGTATTTTTGGGTTTTCTCCCTCATACTTTGGCCAAATTGGATGAAATTTGGACCATTGGATGCAGTGCAACTTGCTCTAACTACCCATGCAAGTTGCAATCTGAGATCTGGAATTTTCGAATTATTTCCCCCTCTTTTCTCCTATAAAAGACACTCAAAACCCCTCTCTCAACTCACCCTTGGTCCCCATTGGTCAACCCTCCATTCTAGGGGGAAGGTAAGGTCTTAGCCTCTTCCCCCTCCATTGTTAAGAAGCTCTCAAGCTCCTCTCGCTCGTCGTCGAGCCATTTTGCCGAGAAGATCGTGTCTCCACACGGTTTTCGAGGCCGCTCCGAGGATCTCTTCCTCTCTCCACTTTCTCCGAACCGGATACGAAGTTTCTCTCCTCCTCCTCTCACCTCCTCTCAAGGCGTGAAGGCACGAGGACATCGCCAAGACGAGATCTTGGACTCCATTTCATCACTTTTTCGGTATTTTCTTTCTCTAGTTTAGGATTTTAATTAGGAATTGTTAGATCTGATCGAAATCTCTTTGTGAAATTGTTATATACTGTGAAATATAGTTTGTGGAATTTTTGTAGAATTTTTGTAGAATTTTTCCTATTTTTCCTTTGTGAAATACTCAAATTCTGGTGCTGATTTGTTTGATCTGTTTGAGGAACTTTTAGATCTGATAATATTCATTGTTTGTCATCACTATTTAGATCTGAATCTCTAGTTTAACATACATTTTTAATCAATCAATTTCATGCAATTTCCTATTTGATCTGAATTTTTGAAATCTGTTACTCAATCTCAAAACTGCATGGACTATTCTGTAATCTTCCAGGGACTTATTTGTAATTCGCTCATTACTTTTTACTGAAATATCAAACCTGTGAAATTCTTCTGTTCTATCTCTTAGTATTAAATTGTGAATCTTTGTGCCAAATTTGAGATCTTGATTTGTGATCTATAATTTTGTGAAAAACATTTAATGCCTAAAATACCCTTGTGATCAATCATCTTTATAAATTCGAAACTTGTGTGTATGAAAGTGAGATTTTGACCAGAGATTTGTGAATCCTAAACATTGATTGTGACAAAATATTATAGCCTCTGGACCAATAGAAATAATTCTTGAATTGCAATTTCGATTATACGCAAAATTTCCTTGGATCGAACCTATACTTATCACTTTGATTAGTATTTGTTATAAATTATTTTGATTAACTCGTGAGATTGAATTTACACTTTTAAACGACCTATTTTACGTGTTATCAATAATCTTTTTAAAAAGTCCCAAGATACACTATCAAAAGATTTATGAATATCCAATTTCAATACTAGTATAGGTATTTTTAATCTTTTAGCTTTACAAAGGATTTCTCTTGCATATATGTAATTTTCAGATATATTTCTTCCTTTAATAAAACCTAATTGATTTTTATCAATTAGTTTATCAATATGAACACTTAACCTATTAGCTAGAGTCTTTGAAAATAGCCTTTGTATACTGCAAGTTAAACTTATAGGTCTAAATTCTTTTGGTTCCAATGAGTTTTCTTTTTTTGGTATCAATGTAATATAAGAACTATTAAAGTTTGCTAATCCAAAAATACTTTCTTTATTTAATAAATCTAAAATTTCATCCTTTAACAAATACCAGAAATTTTTATAAAATTCTGTGTTGTACCCATCTGGACCAGGAGACTTATCTGATTCCACTCTTTAATTACTGTATTTAATTCTTCTATATTAAAATCATCTTCCAAATTAGTTAGATCAAAATCTTCATTTTCATATAAAATATTTAAATTAATACTTCCCAATAATTTGTTATTAATAAATTATTTACCAATTAAGTTTTTATAATAATTAAATAATATATTAGCCTTTTCCTGATGACTTGTGCACTCTATACCTTGTTCATTTTTAAGCATTGCAATCATTGATTTTGATTTTTTAATAGTAGCATGTGTATGAAAAAACTTAGTATTAGCATCACAAAGTTTTATCCAATTAAACTTAGATCTTTGATTCCAATAAATTTGATTTATATGTATTAAATTTTCATATCTCCTTTTTGATTGTTTTTGAAGCCAAATTTCTATATCTGTTAAATTTCTTAAATCTCCAATTTTATCTACCCCATCAATAACCTTTTTACAATTTTTTAATTGAATATTAATATTACCTTGTTTTTCTTTTTGCCATAATCTTAATTTTTTACCTACAGCATTTAATTTAGCATATAATTCTTCCAGAGTATTAGCTTTTGCCATTTTTAAAAAATTTATTATAATATTTTTAGTTTCTTGACAATATGACCATTTATTTTCAAATCTAAAACCCTCAAATATTGGATATTTAGTATTAGCCATATATATTAATGGTGAATGATCAGAGCAAGTATTTGTTGTGGATAATTGTTGAGAATTTGGAAATAATTGAATCCATTCTTTATTAATTAAAATTCTATCTATTCTTGATCTTGATTTAGCATTTCCCCATGTATATTCTCTGCCAATTAAAGGCAAATCAATTAAATCTAAATCATTAATGAATTTTTTAAATTCTCTTGTACTTGCTATATTATTATATGTACCACTTCTATCCTCACTAGAACAAACTAGGTTAAAATCCCCCATTATTAACCATGGTAATAATATATTAGTACCAATATTTTTAATTTCCTATATAAATTCCATTTTTAAATTCCTTTCAGTAGGCCCATATACCCCTGTAATGAATAGTTTAGTTTTATCCCATTTTGTTTCTATTTCCAAAGTTATTGAATATTTATGCTGGTCAGTATTAATCATTTTAAATAAATCATTTTTCCATGCTATTAAAATTCCTCCTGATGAACCAATAGATTTTAAATAAACATATTTATTCATTTGTTTTCCACATGTTTCCTTAATTAATTCATCATTTTTAATTTTTAATTTAGTTTCTTGTAAACAACAAATATCTAATTTTTCTGATATTATAGTATTTTTAACCAATAATCTTTTATTCTTGTCATTTAATCCTCTTACGTTCCATGAAAAAAAATTTATTTTTTTATAATTCATTTTTAATTATTATTCTCCTCTCTTATCCCTTTATCTAACATACCTTGTATCTCTACGTTCATATCATTGGACATTTCTATCCCTTCTGATGACAATACTTTAATAATATCCTCTTCATTATTAATACTTATTATCTCATCCATATTTAATTCATTTGTTTTTATATTTTTAATTCTAGTTTTCTGTTTTTTATTTCTTTCTTTTTGAATTTCTTTATATTTGACCATTTGAGCTTTTTCAATTGGAGAAGTATAATGTCCAGATTGTTTGCATTGCAACCTTGAACTTCTCCTATTTTCTTCCAATTTATTTTCTCAATTAATATTTACCATTTTCTCTTTATTCTTATTTGTCTTAACAGGTACATTACCTAATTTGATTGAGTGTACTGGAATGCCACCAGAAGGAATTTCATTCAAATTTAGGTTAGTACATTGATTTAAATTTAATATTGGAGTGTTATTTATTCCATTTGTTATTTCATCTATATTGTCTGTGATTCCTATTCCAATTTCCTTTACCTTTGATGAGTGTACTGACCCTTGGTCAGAAGGAACCTCATCATTTCTCACTATATAATTAGTTGAATCAGTAAATTGAGTTTCATCAGACTGAAATTGTTCACTGTTATCATTATGTACCAAACTGAATGACCTACTTGACTTTGGAAATTTTCATTAAGGTCCCTGAGTATTAATGTACTTGATATATCTATAAGAGGGTCATTTTTAGTCAATATAGTCTCCTGATTTTGAAAATTTTCATTTTGGTCCCAGAAAATTAATTTACTTGATGAATATATTAGAGGGTCAGTTATGCATAAAATAGACTCTTTATCCTGAAGATTTTCAATATGGTCCCTGGATTAATTTACTTGATGAGAATTTTTGAGGGTCATTTATGCATAACATAGACTCTTTATCCTGTAAATTTTCAATATGGTCCCTGATTATTAATTTACTAGATGGATTTATGGATTCTATAGTCTCTTGAAACTGAGTATTATTATTTTGGCCCTTGAATTTACTTGATGAATTACTGTTAGACTAGCGATACTGAATTAACGAATAGGGTTGTAGGGCTGTGTAGTAGTATTCTGGGCTTTTATGTATTTTGGGCCTTTTCTATTCTATATATTTTAAATGAATGATTTAGATTGAGTTGGCTATAGATCAAGGGCTAGGATGAATAGAGTATGTACTATATAAGTAACAGGAGGTACTCAGTGTGAAGATTAACCCTAATAAAATAATCAATCATCTTCTTAATCTCAAATCTCTCTTGACCTAATTGCAATCTAATTCTTCAAAACTAACATGGTATCAGAGCTTCAAATACGCTAACGCGTCGATCCTTCTCTATGAATCTGTAAGATCTCCGAATTCAAATTCTTATATCAATTTGTTCTTCTTCTTTCAAATCCTGTTTAATTCTTAATCTTCTTGGAGCCTCTCTTTACTCCTATAATCAACCCTTGCTCTCTTT
Organism: Luzula sylvatica; assembly: GCA_946800325.1. NCBI lineage: Eukaryota > Viridiplantae > Streptophyta > Magnoliopsida > Poales > Juncaceae > Luzula > Luzula sylvatica. Next base: position 43,680,762 of record OX326960.1, read on the forward strand.
TCTACTGACCGGTACCACCAGATCGGTACCTTAACGGATCCTTATATATTCTTATCGGATCGAACCCTAAATCAATCTTTACACCAATATAACTGTTAAACTCGTTGTCGTATCGCAAATCTCTTCTCTTCTACAAAGTTTCTTGAATTCATAACGGATCTATTAAACCCACTAACCCGTTAACGTACTTTATTCAATTTAGCCCTTTCTTTCTCTAATTTCTCATCTCCACCATGTCTGTCACCCCTCTTTAACTAACTCTTTAACTAACTCTGCCTCTTTCTAACTACCTCCACCATGTCTGTCACCCCTCTTCCGTCCTCTTCTGACCATCAACCAATCAAGATAGTCACTTTCAACCAACCTGTCGCCATTAAACTTGATGACACCAATTTCCTCTTATGGAAATCGCAAATTCTGCCCGTTCTTCGCGGTCATAACCTTATGAAATTCCTCGACAATCCGGTTGAGTACAATCCGGATGAACCTATAAACCCTACTGATCTTACGATGATTGAGTACCAGCAACAAGATCAATTGATCTTAGGCTGGCTTCTTGGCTCTCTCTCCAACAAAGCAGTGGCTCAGGTCATTCAGTGCAACACCTCCTCAAAGGTCTGGAAATGCCTTCTCCAAACGTACTCCACCTACTCTCTTGCTCATGCTCATGACCTCCGCACCAAATTACAAAACATTAAGAAAGGCCAGCTCTCCTGCTCCAATTACTTTCACGCCATCAAAAACCTCGCTGATCAACTCTCCTTCATAAATTCTCCCATTTCTGATGAGGATTTAGTCATGACTACTCTTCGTGGCCTTGGTTCTGACTTTCACCAGTCAGTTCTGGCTATCACATCTTCACATGGCAAGCTTACGTTCATGGATATCCAACGTATCCTTCTCAGCCATGAATCTCTCCTTGAGGATGACAAACCATCTGATCAATCTCAGGCTCTCTTCTCCGCTCCACAAGCTTACACCTCTCATTCTCGACCACCTCTATTATCAAACCCCACATACCCATCTCCTCGCCAACCATATCCGAAACCAAAGCCGTGGAAAAAGACCACCAAGTCATCTCTCATTTGCGCCTACTGCCACAAACCGAGACATCACATTCAACAATGGTCGAATAGAGACCCCACTCTCAGACCTCCTCGTCCAACCATGCCACCTGCTCATCCTCCTCAATATAACCCTCGAGCTGTCTGAAAGAAATACAGTTTCGGATCAACCGTAAAAGTGTACACAAGGATAAACGAATGTAGTCGTACATTCGTGGCCATAACTTTCAGTGGGAAAATCCAATTAGAATGGTTCAAATTGGGTTAGATAGATAATGAGATTATCTACAACCTTCATATAGAAATATATTTCATATGAACGAAGTATAAGTGTCGTTTCTGTGAAATACCTAAAGGGTGCAACAGTATGACATACAGTTAGTAAAACAGTCATAACTTTGGCATACGAACTCCAATTGGGCTGGGCCAAATTGGGTTGTGTAGATAATAAGATTATCTACAACTTTCGTGTTGGTTGATTTTCTGTCAGAGAAATTTATCAATTTCGTCTGGACAGAATACTGAACAGGTTCATACAGTTTTCTGTGTGAAAGGGTGTATATTGGATATACATGCCTTTTGGCTAATCCTTATCCTATTTAGGTATAAATAGGATTTTCTCTCTCATCTTCACTAAGTATGGAAATCAGTTGAATCATTATAAGCAAGTGATTATTCTGCCCAATATACACAAGAAAAAGAGCAAATTCAGATTTGATCTTTAGTGAGTGAAAGGGTGCGAAGAGAGAGAAATCGAGAAAGGAGTTTCTCGAGTAATAGAGAATCGATTAGATCGAGCAAGTTCGCCGGTGCATCGTCTAGGCAGGTGCATCCGCGACCGACGTCTTGCGACTCACGGTGGATACAAGTAGAGGAGCGACAATTGTGGCTCTTGGATTGTGATCGACTCAAGGAGTGAGAAGACGGTCAACGAACGGTGAAAGACGCGTGGTATGGGACGCGCGGATTGTCACCAACGTGACAGGAGATAGAAGGCGGCGATCAACCCTTCGTGCGTGATCAATTTCACGCTGGTATAGATCTATCCTTCTATTCGCATCGTACCCTCGAAGTCGTGGCGTGATCTCGGGAATCGGGGAACCGGACCGGGCCTACATATCCGCTGCGCGGGCCCGGGGCCGGGGGTATTATCCAACACTGTCGCCTACTACACTGCTCAACCCTCTTATCCACCATCTCAGGCTGCTCCACATCAATGGTTCCTTGATTCTGGTGCAAGTCATCATGTTACCCCCGATTTTAACAATCTCTCGTCTCCCATTACATATCAGGGTCCTGAGAACATGATGGTTTGGCAATGGACAGGGTCTACCCATCTCTTCTATTGGTACATCCTTTCTTTCTCCTTCTAATTTCACCCTAAATAATGTTTTACATGTTCCTGCTATGGCCAAGAACCTTATCAGCATTGATAAATTTACTCGAGATAATAATATCATTGTTGAATTCTCACCTAATCTTTGTCAAATTAAGGACTGTCACAGTCTCAAGGTGCTCCACATCATCAAACCCAGTGATGGTCTCTACACACTCCAATCCTCTATCAGAAATCCTCAAGCTCTACTCAGCAACAAAGCATCTTCAGAAATCTGGCACAAAAGACTTTGTCACCCCTCCTTTGATGTTATTAAATTTTTAGCTAGATCAAATAGCATTTCTCTTTCTTCTAATAAGTGTGATCCTTGTACTCACTGTTGTAAAGCTAAATCAAGCAAATTATCTTTTCAATCAAATAATATTAATGCCTCTTATCCTCTTCAAATTGTTCACTGCAATGTATGGGGTCCCTCTCCGGTCCTCTCTCATCAAGGATTTCGCTACTACGTACTCTTTATTGATGACTACTCAAGATACTCTTGGATCTATTTTCTGAGACACAAGTCTGGGGTGGCTTCTGTCTTCAAAAATTTCAAGGCTGAAGTTGAGTTACAATTCAGCTCCAAAATTAAAACCATTCATACTGATAATGGTACTGAATTCTTATTCTTCTCCAGAGAATACCCTGAGATCTCACTCCATCTTTCTTGCCCATACACACCTGAACAAAATGGACGAGTTGAGAGAAAACACAGACATATCATTGAATTAGCTCTCTCGGTCTTCTCAAGTTCTCACTTACCACAATCTTTCTGGCCAGACATTTTCTTCTCCACTGTTTATACCATCAACAGATTACCATCCATGCATCATTCACCAATCTATCCTTATGAGCTTCTTTTTCACAAATCTTCAGATTATAATCACCTCAAAATTATTGGTTGTTTATGCTTTCCCTACCTCAAACCGTACAACAAACACAAATTAGACTTTAGATCTCAAGAGTGTGTCTTTATTGGCTACTGTCCCTCTTACAAGGGATATAAATGTCTTCATATCCCTACTAATCGAGTGTTCATCTCAAGACATGTTGTCTTTCATGAACATGTCTTCCCCCTCTCTTCTTCAACTTCACTCAACTCCACCAATGATGAAGATTCTCTTCCTCAACATCTTGAGGTCCTGCAACCTATGTTCTCACCAAGCCAACCTGATGACACTCTACATCACTGTCCTCTTAATCAGACCCAACCCTCATGTGATCCTACCACAAGCTCCTCACTTCAACCTAACTCTGACCATATGACTACTAAAAGCAAATCAAATCATCTCAAGACAAAATCATTTCCTGATTTTGTGGCCTACACCACTGCTCTCTCTGATCCATTACATATTGAACCTACGTGTGTGTCCACTGCTCAGAAATTTCCTCACTGGCGCCAAGCTATGTCTGATGAAATTAATGCCCTACTTCAAAATGGCACCTGGATTCTCACTGATCTTCCACCAAATAAACGAGTTGTTAAGTGCAAATGGCTTTTTAAAATCAAACTTCTATAATGAGGATTTTGCCAATTTTTAAGATATTTATTAAGAAATGATTTTCACTCGAAAAAGATAGTTAAACACCACATAATTAAAGAGGAAAAATCTTTTAAAAGTATTAATAGAACCAATTTTTTTTCATTTTTGCAAAAGTTGATCTTAAATGTAAGTAATTCACTTTTATAACCGCTCGGTACGTAAGTACTTGGGTCCTCCTTAAATCCAACCAAATTTCCTTAAATTTTGCTCAAAAATATTAATTTTTCTTTTTCTTTTTTTTTTCTTTTTCCTTTTTTCTTTTTTCTTTTTTCTTTTTTCTTTTTTCTTTTTTCTTTTTTTCTTTTTTTTTTTCCTTTCTTTTTTTTTTCCTTTCTTTTTGCTTTCTTCTTTCATTGAAATATTTTTATATAAAATATTAATTCACAATGTTTCGAACCGATCATGAGTACGGTTCGCTCATGCCCGGCTTACTCCATTGCGAATTCTTTTTGACAAAATCGCGAGCGCAATAAAATTCCGTTTGGTTGGAACATAAGTCGCCATGAACGGTTAGGATCCTTAAGTGTAAGTTGTCAAATTTTTAAACTAATGCAAAAACTACCAAAAATGGTTGAATAAAACTTTTTAGAATTTCTTAATTAAGAATGGGTTCTTATTCAAAAATGGTGTGCCACATAAATCACAATAAAAATCATTTAAAATAAATACTTCTTTAAGCAAATCTTATTATACATGGGATTGAATCCCAAATTAGTCCCATAAAAAACCGTTTATTGTTTTCTTTAATATTCATTTGAAAAAAAGAATATTCTTTAAGTGGATGGTGAAAATTCTTTTTAAGAAGATGTGTGATTGTTTAGACTTGATCGTGGAGAAAAACCGTTTCATTAACAAGTATTTAAGTGCTTAAAAATCGAGGACGATCACGAAAAATTGATTTAAAATATGATATATAAAATGGTGGTAGAATTTTTTAATTTTTCAAATTTTTCAAATTTTCAATTTTCATAAAATAAATAAAAGCGAATATATACAAAGGAAATCCAAATATTATCCCCCCCACACTTATTTCCATGTCAGTTCTGGCTATCACATCTTCACATGGCAAGCTTACGTTCATGGATATCCAACGTATCCTTCTCAGCCATGAATCTCTCCTTGAGGATGACAAACCATCTGATCAATCTCAGGCTCTCTTCTCCGCTGCACAAGCTTACACCTCTCATTCTCGACCACCTCTATTATCAAACCCCACATACCCATCTCCTCGCCAACCATATCCGAAACCAAAGCCGTGAAAAAAGACCACCAAGTCATCTCTCATTTGCGCCTACTGCCACAAACCGGGACATCACATTCAACAATGCTGGAATAGAGACCCCACTCTCAGACCTCCTCGTCCAACCATGCCACCTGCTCATCCTCCTCAATATAACCCTCGAGCTGTCGCCTACTACACTGCTCAACCCTCTTATCCACCATCTCAGGCTGCTCCACATCAATGGTTCCTTGATTCTGGTGCAAGTCATCATGTTACCCCCGATTTTAACAATCTCTCGTCTCCCATTACATATCAGGGTCCTGAGAACATGATGGTTGGCAATGGACAGGGTCTACCCATCTCTTCTACTGGTACATCCTTTCTTTCTCCTTCTAATTTCACCCTAAATAATGTTTTACATGTTCCTGCTATGGCCAAGAACCTTATCAGCATTGATAAATTTACTCGAGATAATAATATCATTGTTGAATTCTCACCTAATCTTTGTCAAATTAAGGACTGTCACAGTCTCAAGGTGCTCCACATCATCAAACCCAGTGATGGTCTCTACACACTCCAATCCTCTATCAGAAATCCTCAAGCTCTACTCAGCAACAAAGCATCTTCAGAAATCTGGCACAAAAGACTTTGTCACCCCTCCTTTGATGTTATTAAATTTTTAGCTAGATCAAATAGCATTTCTCTTTCTTCTAATAAGTGTGATCCTTGTACTCACTGTTGTAAAGCTAAATCAAGCAAATTATCTTTTCAATCAAATAATATTAATGCCTCTTATCCTCTTCAAATTGTTCACTGTAATGTATGGGGTCCCTCTCCGGTCCTCTCTCATCAAGGATTTCGCTACTACGTACTCTTTATTGATGACTACTCAAGATACTCTTGGATATATTTTCTGAGACACAAGTCTGGGGTGGCTTCTGTCTTCAAATATTTCAAGGCTGAAGTTGAGTTACAATTCAGCTCCAAAATTAAAACCATTCATACTGATAATGGTACTGAATTCTTATTCTTCTCCAGAGAATACCCTGAGATCTCACTCCATCTTTCTTGCCCATACACACCTGAACAAAATGGACGAGTTGAGAGAAAACACAGACATATCATTGAATTAGCTCTCTCGGTCTTCTCAAGTTCTCACTTACCACAATCTTTCTGGCCAGATATTTTCTTCTCCACTGTTTATACCATCAACAGATTACCATCCATGCATCATTCACCAATCTCTCCTTATGAGCTTCTTTTTCACAAATCTTCAGATTATAATCACCTCAAAATTATTGGTTGTTTATGCTTTCCCTACCTCAAACCGTACAACAAACACAAATTAGACTTTAGATCTCAAGAGTGTGTCTTTATTGGCTACTGTCCCTCTTACAAGGGATATAAATGTCTTCATATCCCTACTAATCGAGTGTTCATCTCAAGACATGTTGTCTTTCATGAACATGTCTTCCCCCTCTCTTCTTCAACTTCACTCAACTCCACCAATGATGAAGATCCTCTTCCTCAACATCTTGAGGTCCTGCAACCTATGTTCTCACCAAGCCAACCTGATGACACTCTACATCACTGTCCTCTTAATCAGATCCAACCCTCATGTGATCCTACCACAAGCTCCTCACTTCAACCTTACTCTCACCATATGACTACTAGAAGCAAATCAAATCATCTCAAGACAAAATCATTTCCTGATTTTGTGGCCTACACCACTACTCTCTCTGATCCATTACATATTGAACCTACGTGTGTGTCCACTGCTCAGAAATTTCCTCACTGGCGCCAAGCTATGTCTGATGAAATTAATGCCCTACTTCAAAATGGCACCTGGATTCTCACTGATCTTCCACCAAATAAACGAGCTGTTAAGTGCAAATGGCTTTTTAAAATCAAGAAAAACTCTGATGGCTCCATTCAGAGATACAAAGCACGATTAGTTGCTAAGGGTTACACTCAAGAATTTGGGGTTGATTATGAAGAAACTTTCTCTCCAGTGGTAAAACCAACTACAATTCGACTTGTCCTCTCCATTGCTGTCTCACAACACTGGACTATTCGACAATTAGATATAAATAATGCCTTTCTCAATGGAGACCTCACTGAAACTGTATACATGGATCAACCCACTGGATTTGTAGATTCTACTCATCCTCACAAGGTTTGTCTCCTTAAGAAAGCACTATATGGATTAAAACAAGCTCCTAGAGCCTGGTTTCACAAACTCTCCACTACTCTCATCTCCATGGGATTTCAATCATCTCAAGCTGATCACTCTCTCTTTATCTCATCTTCTTCTTCCTCACTTACCTATATACTTGTCTATGTTGATGATATTCTCATCACTGGAAATAACCCTACTCTCATTCAATCTCTCATCTCCACACTTAATCGTGCTTTCAGTCTTAAAGATATGGGTTCCCTATCCTATTTTCTTGGGATTGAATGTAAACACACCACTCAGGGACTTCATCTAAGTCAAGCTCACTATATCACTCAACTCATCTCTAGAGCAAATCTCTCCTCCGCAAACCCTGTCTCTACCCCTATAGCTACTGGTGAACAATTCTCAAAGTTCACTGTCACTCTTTACTCTAATCCTACTCTCTACAGAAGCATTGGATGGGGCCTACAATATGCCACCCTCAGTCGTCCCGATATAGCTTTTGCTGTAAATAAGGCCAGTCAATTTATGCATGCCCCTCGTGATGCTCATTGGGCTCTTGTCAAGCGTATTCTCCGATATCTCAAAGGCACTATCTCACAGGGGTTACATATCTCTCGATCTTCTGATTTTAATCTCCATGTCTATTCAGACTCGGACTGGGCTGGATGTCCAGATGATCGGAAGTCCACCACCGGTTTTTGTGTCTTCCTTGGATCGAATCTGATCTCTTGGTCATCAAAGAAACAGGCTACTGTGTCTAGATCTAGCACAGAAGCTGAATATAAGGTTTTGGCTTTGGCTACATCGGAGACTATGTGGCTTCAAATGGTTCTCTCTGAGCTTCACATACCTCAACCATCCCCACCAATCCTTTACTGTGACAATCTGGTAGCTACTTACCTCGTCTCTAACCCGGTATTTCATGCACGTACCAAACACATCGAGATCGACTTTCATTTTGTACGTGAACGTGTTGCCTCCAAAAATTTAATGGTTCGGTTTGTTTCTTCAACTGATCAACTGGCGGATCTACTCACCAAAGGCCTATCTAGTGGTCGTTTTCAACTTCTTAAATCCAAGCTCACGGTCGTTGCACCGGCTGCTTCACTTGCGGGGGGTGTTAGACTAGCGATATTGAATTAACGAATAGGGCTGTGTAGTAGTATTCTGGGCCTTTAAGTATTTTGGGCCTTTTCTATTCTATGTATTTTAAATGAATGATTTAGATTGAGTTGGCTATAGATCAAGGGCTAGGATGAATAGAGTATGTACTATATAAGTAACAAGAGGTACTCAGTGTGAAGATTAACCCTAATAAAATAATCAATCATCTTCTTAATCTCAAATCTCTCTTTACCTAATTGCAATCTAATTCTTCAAAACTAACAATTACTTTATTTTCTGGGAGAGAAATAAACAATCCATTTTAATGCTTATATGTGTTTTTTCCTTCTTTCTATCTGCCATTTTACTTTTTATTATTATTTCCTTGGTTTTATTTCTCTCTCCTGGAATAAATTGTTGTAAAAACTGATACCATTTTTCTGGTAAATGATGTGAAAATAGTTGTTTTGAAATATTATATAATATGTAATTTAAACTTATATTAATTTTCTCACTTTTTGCTCCTGTGTTTTTTATTATATTTAAAGGTATATCAGTTTTTTGTAAATTTTTTGATTGTACCATTGGTACCAGAAAATTACTTGTTTGTTTTTTTCTCCATACTTTCAAAACTTTTATTTTCTTCTGCCAGACTTTTTTAACTCTTGGAATCTTCATTACTTGAATAACAGGTTTGTTTATCTTAATTAGCTTTAATTGCTCATTATTTGACCTATTGTTATTTTTTACAGGTTTTTCATCAAAGATTGTTATGATTCAACTAGCTTTATGTTGACACTGAATTAAGGTATCCTCAATTCCTTTAATCCTAATATAGTTTGGAATAGCTATATTTTTATATGTATTTACTATTAATTTCAAAAAATTTATAGGATTTTCAATTTTGAATGATTCCACCTTAATGAGGACCCCAATATTAGCCATCATGGCTTTAAGTATCTCCACATTGCAATATTGCTGAGGTAAGTTTAATAATTCTATCTCTAATTCTATTTTGTTACTATTATTATTAAATTCCTGAGAGAAAATTGCAATTTCTGAAGATGAAGAAACTTTTGATTCATTAGAAATTTTTTCATGTTGAAAAAAATGATTTATATTTGTATTATTCTTATTAAACAGATTTTTATTGTAATTTGTATTATCATTCTTAGTCTGTAATAATATGGCCTTTCCTTTATCATTTGTGTTTAACTTGGGGAAATCTTTATCATAATTAGTTTGAGAAAATTGCTTTTCTTTTCCAATAGTATTATAAGACTCTGTAAAATTACAGTATTTTGCAATATGACCATTTCTTTTACACTTATAACATTTAATTGGTTCACGGCAATCTAATCTTGTATGTGTAGTTGATAAGCATCTGAAACATTTAGTATTATTCGTGTTTTTATACTTTAAATCTTTGTTTTTCTGCTTATTTTGAACTAATTTCCAGTTATTTTGATTTGGATTAGATCCGTAAAACATGATTTAAGTAGTAAAGAGAATTAAAAACTTAGCTGAATTATTGAGTGCTCGTAGTCCCTTCTCCTCCGATTGCTAGTAATTCTTGCTCCTCCTAGTACTCTGTGTCTTCTCCCTCCCAACAACTTCTATCAAACACGTTCCTATCCTCAGAAAACTACATACTGCAAGAACTAATGTTCTTGAAATTCTGGGTAGGATTGAGTTGGTTCTTCACCCGAGTAAACACTAGAATAATCACCGGAATAATCTCCGAAGTAATCACCGGAGGAATCACTGGAGCTATCTCCTTAACACCTTTCTTGAATCGCCTTAACACCTTTCTTTCATGTTATCTTCAATTGAAAACTTCTACACGTATTTAAAAAAATCCAATTATTGAATTTTGATTGAAGAAGTGCTCAAAGATTTACTTTCACTTTTTTTTATTGATCCATCATCATCTATATTTTATCTTATTTTGGGTCCAATTTTTAAATTAGAACCCCAAACATGGTAAAGTTTATAAATTTTAGTATTTGGAATTGTAATACAATTTTTTTTTACTCCGATCATGTTGGTGAAGCTCTATAGACTATTATGATAATTAAGAAAAAATCTGACACAATTTACGAGGTATTGAGGCGAGAACCTGCCGTTACAAATATTAATATTAATATAAATATAATTCTATATGTTAGAGACTTTGCATGATACATGACTGGTCCGAAATATAAATATTATTCTATATGTTTTAGCTTATTTAGTACTATAATTAATTAATCAATTAATTAATGAGTTCATTAAAGGTTTGAGAATCATGACACAGTTGACCTTCTGTTATATAAAATAACAAAAATTGATTTTTCTTATAAACCTTACAAAATCAGTAAATTATTATTTATACTAGAATATACCTCGAATATCAATTCATTAAAAAAGTATCGTGATTTTAATTATATTTCGCACTTATGAAGTGGAAGTGTTAAAAAATCAAGTACTATAAATATTATTCTATATGTTTTAGCTTATTTAGTACTATAATTAATTAATCAATTAATTAATGAGTTCATTAAAGGTTTGAGAATCATGACACAGTTGACCTTCTGTTATATAAAATAACAAAAATTGATTTTTCTTATAAACCTTACAAAATCAGTAAATTATTATTTATACTAGAATATACCTCGAATATCAATTCATTAAAAAAGTATCGTGATTTTAATTATATTTCGCACTTATGAAGTGGAAGTGTTAAAAAATCAAGTCGTTTTGGTAGCAAGTAGGAAGAAAATGATATATTAGTACATAAACAAACATGTAGAAATTAATAAATTAACTTTATATTTTGAAACTAATTTTGATGCATTAGTCTTTGTATTTTAACATTTGGGCTCATTATCCACAAAATGAATGGGCTGCATTTTATTCAAGTTTTGAGCTTAAAAAATGAATTCATGAGGCTATTGTGCATATGAAATAGTGAACAAGTGATAAATTGAATTAGCAAGATACTATTATGATACATGGGCCTCTAGCCCACGCCTGTGTGAGAAGGAAATAGTAGTGGTGACTGGTGAGTGAATTGAGAGTTTAAAAATTGAAGATACTTAATAAAGCATTACTAAAAAAAATTGTTATGAAAATTGCATGGCAATAATGGGGGTATATGGTTATGTTAATTGATCCTAGAAAATATTTTATTTTCTACTCCTACATTGGTTGTCTTCTTGCATAACTTCCATTTGATTTCTGATAGAAAAACTTTTTATGTATTTTACGATACGTAGGATCATTAATTTTGATGATATATTAATACGTTTCATTCATACGCCTCGTTGCTTTTAGTCATTGTTTGTCGTGTATTTGACGGTGATAATAGGACTGCATTGATGTTTGCAATTTGCGACATGATTCGACTGCGAACATTTTGGTCGGAGAAGAGTATAGACTAAGTTATTTTAAAAAGCGAAAATTTCAGCCTTTTCTCGTGCAATCTTTTCATCATTTTGCTATATTATTGGGTTTAGTTTGTCGATTGGTGTGAAGCCGTGCCGTGCAAAACCTTTCCTTTCCAACTGGCCACTTGGTTGCGTGACACTTTATTCCATGAGTAATTTTGATTTAGTTAAATTAAGCATATGTTCATGATAGAGACCAACACGTCCCATAAAAAAACCACAGAATTCATCTTTTCAATACAAATGTTCAAACTATAAATATGTGTAAGAAATAATGGTCCCCTCAAGCTTTATTGTGAAAAATTGGAAGCCTCGTAGCGAAGCAATTTTTAGTAGTTGAATCCAACATTCTTCTTTTGTGATTGGCAGCAGTGCTCAAATCCAGTGACCAATACTCAAATTTAATGGCTCCTTTGCCTTAAAATGCTCAATGTTCATTTTGCTAGTTCAAATCAAAGACCAGTACTCAAATTTCCATGGTTTGTTCGCTCTAAAAAATGAAGAAAAATGTTGCATTTATATTGATGTTATTTGAAATAAACTAATTGAGGTAAGATTTATGTCAAAATACATTTCTCATGTACCAAAACTTTGACCAAAGGCTTCAGTAAATTATATATTTGAGCGAATACAAAATCGATTTCTGATGTTCACTATAATTGAAGAAAAAACAATTCTCATAAAGAGGGCATGAAATATAGATTTCTTATGTTTACTTCAAATTTTATTAGAGAAGCATTGGAGACTTGGAGAAATATAGATTTCTTATGTTTACATGTAATATGAAATTCCCAAATTGTAATAACTGATTATCATACTAAACTGAATGAAACAATATCCTTCAAGTTATCAAAAAAATATAAATAGTGATATATTACAATGTTACATAGACACTGCGCAAAACGGTAAGGAAAAAAAATAACGTAAACATGCGTGCATAAGATTAGACAACTTGGTAGTTATTAACTCGACCTGACTCCTCATGGACAAAGGAAAATCTTTTGAAAGGAAATTTTCTTTAGAGAAATCACGAAGTGGTTGGAAGATTTTTGTCATTTCTGAGGAAATCGCCTCCAAAGAGGGACAATTCAACAATTTTATCCTCTTTTTTCACGGACATCTCGATCTCTTGGCACTCCCTATACCTTTGTAAATACCTTTTCATTGCCTCTGCATAGTTATCGAGACCGAGAACCTCAAAGGCATTACAAATATCATCCCCGTTGATTGTTTTACGCTTCTCTTTGTTACACTTTTCCGCAGCTTCTCCGGTCACGAATCCTATAAACTCAGAAGCGCACTCTTGCATCGTTTCCTTCGTGATTTTCGAAATCTTAGCGTGTGAAGGGAGGGCTTGCCTCATTATTTTCCCTACATTAGCAATAGGCAGTAGCTCTTCTTCAATTTTGTTTCCATTTACCATCTCTCTAGGAAGAACAAGATAGTTGTTCATCTCGTCCTCTTATCGGTCAATCTTTAGATTTATGAAGAACGAATTCTCGATCGCGTCAAGTTTGCGTGTTCTTATAAGCCATTAGGGTTCATGAATCAACTGAAGAGATCTTTTTTGTCCCTTGTTTATTGCATTCTTTTGATCGAAGCTCATCAAAAGTCGCGGAATAATTATGTCCCAATGCGAACGGCCTAACATTGTCCCGTACATGTTTATGATTCATTCCTGCAATAATTCGTTAACCCACTTGTTTGGAATAACCATTTAATTTGTTAGTTTAGCTAATAGAAAATTAAATGCTTTGATAATAGTGTTTTGATTTAATCATAAGGTACAAAATAAGTTTAGATATTCGAACATGGTATGGTACATCTATATATTCATGTGCAATTGAAGAAATTTAGGTGCTTTTGTTTCGATGTAACTAGTAACAAGAAATTATGTCTGAAAATCGATGAAATAATAGCGAACACAGCATTGGATTTTGATTTGCACCCCTTTTAAAAGGAACGAAACAAGTATATATTAATGAAGTTCTGTTGTGCATTATTAGTAGACAAATGAGAGTATCTAATCAAGAAAGAGAAACAAGAATAGACACATATTATGCAAATTAGATGTGCCATAAATTATGTTTAATTCACAATATATAAGAAAATATTAATTTGGTTTGGAGTAAATATCGATTGATCTGTATATTGAAAAATAAAAAACTAACAGCAAATATTTATGACCTTAATCAATATTTTCATTCACAGAAAGGCCACTTAGAAAACTGTGGAATTAAATAAGTCATTTCGACTGAGAAAAAGAGCTCAATCGATACCACTTGACGATTTGATTCAACTTTTATTCAGTTAATTTATTTCTCATGAAGTTAATTAATACAAGTCCAGAGACATAACAAAATGCTTTCTCAAAAAAATAAAAAAAGAAAGAAAGGAAGACAAAACCAAAAGAATATTGGCTTTGCCACAGGGCACTTGTTTTTTCTCTCTCTATTTTTGGATAAAGTCATGCTCGAATTATTTATCTTGCTTTCGCATAAGTGTCAATCAAGGCACTAATTGGCATATCTAAAATCGATGTAGAGAATTGAGTCTATTTTTTAATTTTAATTATTTTTGTGTTTTCATTTGCTTTTCCTCTTTAGAAAGGCTATACAAATAGGCCCATATACTAAAGTTGGTATATCTTCTTTTCATGTTTGTTGCCACCAAGAATTCCAGATCTTAAACTACCCTTATTGGAAGGAACAAATCTACATAGTGATTGATCTTAAATAAACCAAATTAAGCAACCCTAAACTAAAGCATTCAAAGTCTTTCTCTCGGTAAAATTGAAAGAAATGTAATATTATGTGGCTAGTTAGGATTTGCTGCTTGGCAGTATTTTTATTCCTAACTATAAGTATTAGTTCATTTAAGCATGTGTTAGAAGGTATTTAGGTGTAGATAATTTTAGCTAGATTGGACAAATACCTTCATAGTTTGTATGAGCAAATATTTTATATATAACACATAATAGAAATAGGATTTAAGAGCCTACTCTGTTCTTTTCAAAAAATATTATGTGGCTAGTTGAGGAACCCTAATTGAAGACTTTAGCCACTAAACATGCATTAACTTACGTTGAGGTAATTAATGAAGGTAACTCTTTGCAAATTAATCCACCTTCTCGGCCAGGATTAAGGGGACAATAATTCTAGCACTTGATTTTTTTTATTTCTTTTAATGAGAATGTACTTAAGTTAGGGTTTCCCAGTGTTTCAAAACCTCTTGCCCTTTTTTATGATTGTTCCTAAAAAAATAAGCATTACATTTTTCTCAAAAAGAAAAGTAAATAAAAAAATAAGCATTACATTGAACGATATCTTGAGCTAGCTTCTAATTTTCATTTTGTGTTTTTATTTTAATCAATTCCCTTATGTTGTATATTTTTGTCTAATATATTCTACATATTATTGTAAGTTTGCTACTCAAATAATTGGTCATATTACACTCTTGATCTCGTTCTAAAGCACGACCCACGAGCTTTATAAAAATTCCCAAGTACACTTGATAATCAAATTCTATGTTAGGGTTCATTACAAAAATACTTAAATAATTTATTTGCATCAATTAGATTGAAATCAAAATGTCTTCTTCATTTAATGGGAATATATATCTATATTGAATGGAGTATCCAAGTCATATTATAATGAAGATAAAAGTGTATGAAAATTATACTTGCATATACTAATTTTCTCTACGCTCATTGATGTGTTGATAACAAACAAATGAGACAAACACATGCATGAAATTAGTTCTTTTATGTGTTAAATCAAATATATTTACTCGTTTATCACATACTCATTTAACACGTTAGTAAATTGGAACAATTTACTCATTTAACACCACGTTTAATTCTAGATATCATCAATAAAATGAGAGGATTGTAGGGAGGCTTTGTATAGCCAATTAAAGTGTACATATATTATAGTTAAATGAAGAAGACAAATAACCAACCAATGAGAGGAATGTACGGGGGCTTGTATTTTTTTTTTTTTTTGAAGTACGATTCGACCAATAACCAGCCAAAATATCATAAATAATTAAATAAAATTAATCATTACAAATTAAGAAAAATAAAATATAAGACATAACTAAATGTCTCACGAATAGTACGAGCTAACAATCTAATAAGGGACCGTTTATTGTAAAAGACTTTGAAGGATATAAGAGGATTCTTGTATTGTCTAGAGAAAGTTAAATGAAGGTTAAGTATTTGAATGACGTTATTTTCTTGCATGTGTTGTTTGATGTGTTAGAATTAGATAATAGAAATTGAAATCCATTGTTTGATGTGAAGGATTTGAGATATATTAGATAGGTTTTATTTGAAAATTAAAGATCAATCAGTTTATTATTATCACATCTCCAAATCTATAGCATTAATTAATTGTAAATCCTAAAATATATAATTATATTACAAGAAAAAAATAACATTATTGTTATAAAATAAAGCTTAAACAACAAGAAAAAGAGAATAAAAAGAAAATTTTCTGTTACAATAGATACTTCATACAATGTCCACTATCTTCTTTATATAGTAGAGGATGAGGTTTAGGTCAACAGAAAAATTACAAATTAATGAATTAATACAATCTAATAAATTCCAATAATTACTCATATAATATTAGTTCTTAAGTTACAATTAAAATTCATACAACATAATTATTCATAACAATTATCATTTATTAATATAACATAAATTATCTAACAAACCTATTCTTCAACACAAGTCTAGTTTATCAAACAAATACAAATTTAAAAAACGGGATGAATCAAACTCCAAAATTGTGAAATTTAATTAGTGAGGTGAGATAGAGAGTATGGGTTGTGTATAATCAAACATCAAAATTATTTCACTCAGAATTGTGTTAACCAAAATTGTTTCATTTCAATTTAATAGTTACTCGATACTGTAATAGAATATGGGTTTGTGTATCTGTGTGTATAATCAAACCCCAAAATTGTTTCACGGACTCTGTGTGTGTGTGTGTGTATTGATGAGAGAGATAGAGATTAATAGATCTCAACGATTCTATTAGAGAGAGAGAGAGAGAGAGAGAGAGAGAGAGAGAGGACTCAGCACTGCAAGATGAAGAAAATTGGAGTAAGGAGAAGCACGGCGCCAAGCCAAGAAATGCCAAGAAGAAGCTATGGTGCCGGCGGGAGAGAGAGAGAGCTCGAAGAGCGCACAGAGAGAGAGAGAGAGACATCGCCAACCTCCGAGGAGAGCACGATGAAAGACTTTGCTGTATTCTCGCTTCTTTTGCGAGACAACATATGAGGGGAAAAAGATATGAAGGACATGGATATGTGAATTGAAGTTTTTTCTTTGTCCTTCTAATCAAGCACCCAATATTAACTCTGATTCAGGAAATGAATATCTTTTCTTGTATTTTCCTTGCAAATAATGTGAATCAAACTGACCCGAAGAAGAAAACGACGAAGGATTGTCATGTTTTGTTGGCTATCGATGGCGCCTTCAATTACGCCTTCAATTAGATGCATCTCAATTTATTGCATACATCATTATCTTTGGGGATCTTGACTTGTGCGTGAAAATTCATTTGTTTCGCTCTTTCATAGATTCCTGCAACCGGTCATTAGCAATCTATTTCCTCGTTTTTTTCGTCTCTGAGAATATACCTTCACCTTCACGTACGCCATGTGTTTACAAAGTCCGATCGAGTCTTAAACATGGGCATATATGTCTGATTAAACGGTCACCTCTAAAAATTTAAGAAGTATGAACATATAATAAATAAATGATATATTTTAGCTTGTGTCAAAAAAATTGAGAAATATAATTGGTAAAGTTTGTTTTGAACTCTCAAACCTATAAAATAGCACACCGGTAGAAAAACCAATTAATGAGAAATTAATTATTGGTTTCATTATATTGGGTCCACGCATTTGAGGCTTCCACTATTACAAGCACATTAGATTATATATAACTAATTTATATTGTACAAGTTACAGATTGTCACTAACTAATTAATTCTTGAATAATTATATCATATATAAGGAAAATTTTACTTTGCCCCAACAAGACCACAACTTACGTTTTTAATACTTGATGCGGATTCCGAAGAAGGTTAATGAAATTAATTAGTAATACAATTAATACCAAATTTATATCTAAAATTGAATTAATGATTAATTAGCGTGTACTTTTATTAGATTACTAATTAACCTCATTAGTCTTCCTCGGAATCCGCATCAAGATATGAAACATGAGTTGTCGGGTATACTAAATGCCTATATATACTATATATAGTTGTCTAAATAATTGAAGGCTCCCCTTTCTCCAACCACTTCATAAAAAATCGGGTACCTTACGCATTTAAGAATTGGAACAACCAATTATTTCTCCTTGTATGTGAGATTTTCTTCACAGCAGTTTAAAATCAAAATATACTATTTTAAACACACACATGCACACAAATGAGTTGAATCACAAATTTAGGAGGATCCTCCACATGAGAGGAATATCAAAATAGGAGACAGAACCTATAGATTTGGAAGACAAAAAAAAGAGTAAATCATCACTTGAAAATTTCATAAAAGTATTTTATTTACAAAAAAAGAGGGGTCAAGAAGCTTTAACTCACCACATAAGCACACAATAACCTAACTAAACTACCATGATAAATCC
This sequence comes from Luzula sylvatica, assembly GCA_946800325.1. Taxonomy (NCBI): domain Eukaryota; kingdom Viridiplantae; phylum Streptophyta; class Magnoliopsida; order Poales; family Juncaceae; genus Luzula; species Luzula sylvatica. Next base: position 43,699,342 of record OX326960.1, read on the forward strand.
CCTTTTTCAGCCCTGGGTGCGGTGTTGATGTCGACTAAATTATATTGCAGAATCTCCCCCAGCCAGAAATGGCGGAAATGATCTTAAGCAAAAAGATATATTTTTTATAAAAAAAATGGCTTAGAATACAAAAGAAGATTAATATTAGAATTTTTTGAAAAGATCCTTACATAGTTTCTTCCGAAAGGAGTACAATTCATACAATTGACGATTAGATTAACTTACTAGCAAACCAATTGCATTATAAAGAGAACAATTCACAAAATTCATAACAAAATATGGTGAAAATGAAGCTAATTGCAAGGGTGGAATATAATCATGACCTTTCCATGAGAAGCAGCATGGAATATATGAAAATGATCTTACAAAATATGAAGAAAAAAATACACAGGAGTACCATGAGATCTCGAAGCCGGAGAGGAGAAAAACAAAAAAGCAATAACAACAATAATAGGATCAATTAACCTAGATCCAAGTCCAGCTATATAACTACTAATTGTAAATCAACAAAAACTAATTAAATTTGTCTTCTAGATGAAGCTCCACTATTATTATTACCCCTATCCATCGGATTAAACATGAAATGACCTTGCTCACCTCTTGCCCCTTGATCCTCTCTATTATTCCCGCCTGAGTTTGCAGCTCGATCCCCTTCAGTTTCGCGGTACTTCTGTAAATACCTTCTCATTGGCTCCACGAAATCATCAAACCCTAATGTACTAAGCGCCCAACAAACATCGTCTCCATTCACCGTCTTTCTTTTCTCCTTGCGACACTTATCTGAAGCCTCGCCCGTGACGAAGCTGATAAACTCAGACACACACTCTTGCATGGTCTCCTTCGCATCCTTCGAGATCTTCGCATTTGGGGGGAGGATTTGTTTCATTATTCTCCCTACGTTTGCAATTGGGAGAAGACGATCTTGTTCTTTTATGGCCGAGTCTTCGGAGGCTGAGGTGCCCGAAGGGCCAGCCGCCCCCTTATCGGGACTATCCTCCATGGACACGCGCACACACACACACACCAATTAAGGAGAAGCTCGCTATTTCACTTGCCTTTTACAAACAAACAACATTACATAGATAGATATACATATATGGTTTCTGTCTTTCTTGGTGTTTTAAATTGTTTTGTGTAGGTGCATGCTTAGGGCTTTATAGTTTATATGACCACAGCAAAATGACTCAACATAGGTCCAATAGAAAATTCTTGTATTGTTTGTTGTCCACAGAAATAATAAAAACTTGATGGCGTGTCATTTGATGATTTGCTGGTTTCACCAAGTAAGCATATGGATCGGTTTCATGATAAAAATTTCTCGACTTTACCCATGATGTATACTTCTAAATATATTAGAATAATGTGCTGTGAAGGTCCTCCTTTGATGGAAGAATTTGAGATTGTTTGTATGCATTCTGTATGGTGACAAAATTGAGTATTTAAATATGGGACAATTATATTCTTCCCCCTCATTTCCCCCACAATTCCTCCACACTAATTAATCTCATAATTAACAAAGTGAATTAACAAATAATTCATAGTTACTAAAAATTTAATATGGAATTAAGGTCCATACTAATTAATGATTAATTCTAAATATTTAAAAATAAATAATTATGAATTAATGATTAATCCAAAGTACTAATTATTAAATTAATCATGAATTATTATTGTGAAGAAATTGTGGGAAAATTTGAGGGGCATGATATATGCCTCTTAAATATGTCTGTGTTCTTGGACGTCGAGTTCTTAACATATATAGTATATAAAAATGGATACTTTTTTTCCTATTATATATGAGGCCATTTACGGTACCCCAAAACTCATCACCACATCCTTGATATCCTATCCATCTCCCAAAAATTACTCACTCGATTAACAATGCTTCGAATTAACAGTTAATTGAATTAATGAATTATTAGGTACTAATATGAGGTGTTAATTTACTCACAATTAACTGTTAATTCGAAGCATTAATTAATTTGGAGAGAGAGTGGGGTGCAAATTGGAGTTGGGGATTAACACCCAACCCAAAAAAAACAAAAGGGTTTGGAATCGTGAGTGTGGTGATGGGTTTTGGGGGCATGGTATAATTTCCCATTATATAATGTACCCATTTATGCCATGGCCAATCCTCGTGCAGGCACGTGTCATGCACCTTGCAAAAATAAGAAATATCTCAGTCATTCATCTAACCTAGAGATATGTGCACAACATAGATAGTTCTGCCCGTGTTGATGACCACCAATAGTGAAAGTGAGAAACGATTCCACCAATCACTATTCGTTTGTATACTTTATTAATTGTCTACTCCTGTGCGGTTCTATCACCACTAGAAGTTCACATAAAATTTACTTGTGCAGTTGTGTTGACATGGCAAAGTGTTATGTTGATGTTATCATTTCTGAAGCTCGGCATTAGGGATGTCAATGGATCGGGTAAAATTCGAACCCGTGGGTACCCGACCCGAACGGGACGGGTAATATCCGAAAAAAATACCCGCGGATCGGGTATTACCCAAAAAATATCCGTTCCGGATTCGGGTTCGGGTACGGGAGTAAATTTTTACCCACGGGTATACCCGAACCGGAAAAAATACTCAAACCCGAACCCGAAAAATATCCGAGAAATATCCGAAAAATACCCGAAAATATCTAATAATATGAAAATTTGTGATGTTTTATGGATTAATTATTTGTAATATTTGCATTTTTAACGTATTTTATACAAGTTGCTTGTTTTATGTATATAAAATTGTTGGTAATTTCACATATTTGTATAATAATTTTTAAATTTTTTTTTTTTAGATTTTGTATTGGTGATTTTCGGGTAACGGGTTCGGGTTCGGGTATACCCGTTACCCGCAGGTTTGGGTTTAAGTATGAATTTTTACCCGCGGGTATTTTGGGTTTCGGGTTCGGGTAGTATCCGAAATTTCGGGTTCGGGTATGGGGGAGGCTTACCCGAACCCGCCCGCCCCGTTGCCATCCCTACTCGGCATTAGGGGTATGCAAACGGTTGGGTTTGTTCGGTTTTTTCGGAAACCGAACCGAATCAGTAGGATTTAGTTTAATCGATTCGGTTTATTTAGTTTGGTCGGTTGAAAAAAATGATAATTATGTTCGATTTATTCGATTCGGTTCGGTTTTAGTGTTTTGAAAACCAGTAAAACCGAACCGACCGAACTATATCATATTTTTATATTTTATATAATATGTTAACTTTTTTAAAAATTTAATATAATAATATTACAAATAATATAATTATACTTGATATGTTTTATTTAGATCTTTTGTTGAATAAAACATCAATTTTAGTAGTGGTATATTTTTATTTGGGTGACGCTATTGCAAGAGCTATCATGGCTAAATTGAGAGCGATTTCAATTTTGTTTTATCAAATGACGGTTATACCTCTATTTATGATGATTAATATTTATTATACTTATATACTATTATTTATATTTTTCACGAATAATGCAAAAATATTTTTCCTAATATTATGAAAAAAACCAAATCTAACCAATATATATTAATTTTCATATTTAAATATATATGACATGTTACAATTTAATTATTTTTTTATATTGAAAAAAATTAAAAATAAAAATATTTTTATATGTGAAAGATTTTATTTGCATGATTTATGAAAAGTTATAAACTAATAGACAAATGTAAGAAACATCAATCATTAATTCATCATTAACATGGGTATAACGGTTATTTGATAAAATTAAATTGAAATCACTCTCAATTTAGTCATGTTGGCTCTTGCAATAGCGTCACCCTTTTATTTTTATTGTTTTTTTTGTTTTGTTTTGAAAAAACGGTTTCAAGTCAAGCTTGGAAACCAACATGTTATACTAATATTAATAGTAAGGAATTCAGTTACCATCATAAGATTTGATTAACTTAACTACAATAACAAAAATAAAACTACATGTCATGAATAATTGATTACTTAATTAGTTAATTAACAAGTTGTATAAGCGAACTACTGCGCATAATTGAAAATTGATCTCCATACATTCAATTCCGCTCTAGCATTGTTAACTACTCCAACTGCCGTGGATGATTTGTCTTGGAATATTTGTTGGCATTTTTCTGCTTTAAATCACGAAAGCTATGCATGTTAACTGAACTTTGATTTCGGAGAGTTCTTGGTGTGCAATTAAATAACAGTAAAACTTGATGTGAAAATCTACACTCATCAAACAAGGCGAGATATGAATTCGTCATCCCTGAGACAAAATAGACATATTTGGTAAAACAAATTATCTTTTATAAGTTGGTCTATAGTTGAAAGTATTAACCAACCCCTTATTTTAGACCCATTTTTATGCAATCTCCTCATGCCACATCATCATCATTATTACAACCATTAGATTATGATATGTGGCAAATTATGGATTATGGATCAATCATTGATTTTTTGTGATTATGTTTTATTTGTAGACTTTTATGTGTCAATTATTTTACACATAGTTTTAAGCAATTTTAGAATTCCACATCAATTTACATTGATGATGTGTCAAAATATTATTCGTTAGATTCATGTTAGACCTGTTTTATTTAATTTTGAATCACTTCACAACATGTTACATGATCAATTGTGAATACAAATAGAATGTGAAGAGTTTAAATATATAATACTAATAAATTAATATATAATATCATAAAACATACATCAAATATTGTTAGTACTTTTGAAAATATAATTTTAAAAAAATATGAAATATATTCACTTGAATTTTATCTTTATTTTGAGTTCCATATTATCATATAATCAATATTTTTCTATAACTTAAAGTTATGAAAACTATTATGTAAAAAAAATATAATATAAAAATAAGTATAATTACATTAATGACTTGCAAGTCTAATTATTATTATTTTTAAAACTATAATTGAAAAAACAATTGTGCATATTACTAAGTATTTTATATTTGTATTTTTACTCAAAACATTTTCATGCCAATCTTTACAAAAATTTATAAAATGAAAGATAAATTTTGCCAGACACAAATAATATTTTTGAAATTTTAAAATGTTGTTATTCTTATTTTTAGATATGAAAATTAAATAAATATTCCGCATTGTGTCAGATTAAAAAATAGTATAATAATTTTGTCATCATCGAACTTTTTTAATCTATATGATTTTTATTTTCACAAAGGCTTATGTTTGATACCGAAAAATCACATATATATATTATGTGTATGACAACCTAATTGAAACAAACCCGCCGCGAAGCGCGGGTAATCTCCTAGTATCTCTAATAGTTGGATCTTGGATGGCACTTTTAGTTTCCAAATGTACTCCTAAGAAATTTAATTTTAGCTTTTGTATTAAATCCTCCAATTCTAAAGCTACCAGATTTGATAATGTCCAGTTGAATAAGGATGTTCAATCCTAAACGGAGTAGTGATTTAGAATCGTACAATTTGTATTAGCAGAAAGAAATGAGTAGAAATTTGAATATTTATATTTTAGTCTTTCTTCACGCCAATTATGCTTCCAAAATAGAGATGGAGATTATGCCATCCCTTGAATCCTAGGTAGAAATCATAAAAATATCCATGTCCTTATTTACATCACTCACGAGTGGTGACTGGCGAGGAGTCTCTCGAGTCAACCTGAAATAGAACTACGTTTCGTTAATAAATTCTTCTAGTAGTATCGGGTCATAATATTTGCATGCCCATTTTTCTAATAATGAGTCGTTGTAAAGTTTCTGGTTTGATGATATCTTTTTATTTTAAGGTTATAAAATTTTTTATTCGGTAACCGATCTTTAAATCGGTTCAAAATTTAGTTCTCGACTCAAATTAAATTGAATTGATCTTTTTTTAGAGAAAATAGAGTGGGCTCGGTAGTCCCTCATCTATGTTTTTCATTGATATTAGGAAAAAATTACAGCCCATATTAGAGCATTTAAATTCGAAATGAATAAAAACACCCTATACAATGAAGACTAAGAACCTATTTTCCTATATCCAAATAACCAACCCACCAAAAACCAGAAAAACAAATACCAATCTGAACATGAAAACCCGGATTTAGCTTCCTGTACCCATTTCAGACAAGCATTTTTAAACCTAGAAACCAATTACATCATTGTTCTCCACCATATAAATACTCTTTTCTCTTCTTTGCTTTCTTCTTTGCGCCGCCTTGTTACAATCATCCCCTTCTCTCTGAACACCGCATAGCAAACTCAATCCTCCATTGATTTGCAACATCGCCATTATAAGATGTAAATCTCCTCTCTTCAATACTCACTTTAGCTCTTATCCTCCTAGTCATTCAACATCAGTTTCTTTTCTTTGCCCTCCAAGTGCTAGATCTGACCTTTCTCGCCATAAACTCTTCATTATGTTCTACGCGCCTTCTTATCGTTTCTTCATTCCCCTTTTTTGAAATTAGGGTTACGCATACCCTAGATCTGACCTTTCTGGCCATAAACTCTTCATTCTGTTCTACGCGCCTCCTTATCGTTTCTTCATTCCCCTTTTTTGAAATTAGGGTTACTCAAACCCTAGGTCTCTGAGAGATACGGCCATTAATGAACTCAAAGGATCTGACCTAGAACCTTGCTGAAATGACATCGATTGATCATCATGATCGACAACATTCATCAGATCCTCCAAGTTTGATACTATTCGACTCAAGGTATGCAAACCTTCATTTGATTGATTTATTCGTTCATTTTCCTGTTGCAATCTTTCTTCTTCATTCAAATCTCTATTGAACCACCATAGATCTTCAATTGCAACTTCTTGTCGTATGAGATCCTCGTTTGATTGCATTCCTTCACCAATTCCTGCTCGATTTTGAGATCTTCCCATCGTTTGCTCTTTGTTATTGTTTATTGTTTGATTCCTCCCTCTTGAATGACCTGTATTTAAAGATATATTAGTGTAGAAATGATCTTCCTCTGAATCAGTAGATAGATTATCTGAATTCTCATCAGTATTACTTCTGTTATCACTGTATTTCCTACTGTAGATCTCATTATAAGTGTAAATGTATTTCTCTGAATTCTTAACTAACATATTTAATTTATAATCATAGATTATGTGATCAATCAATTGTCAGTCAGAGAATTTGGTGTTGGTGAAGGTTCTCCTGCATCTCTCAAGCCAAATGTGATATAAACATATAGAGATAAGTGATTTTTAATTCATTGATTCTTTTTTATCAATAAGCAAGTCTAAATTATTTGTTTTATTATTCATTTCTAACCCTAGAATCTCATGCAGTTTTGTAAAAATTTCTTTAGGAAACTCACACTGGCATGTTATATGTTTGACAGATTCCTCTGATTTAAGACAAAGGACACACCTATTGATGATAGCCCAACCCCTTTTCATTAAATTATCTATTGTAAGTATTTTATTTAAATATATTAACCATAAAAATAATTTAATTTTTAATTCAACTTTAATTTTCCATATTTTGTAATAATGTGCTTTAATATATACTCCATTGACTAAAATTTTATATGCACTTTTGCAGGAGTATTCCTTGTTATTATTCCAACTCCATTTGAATAAGTCTTGCTGTAAGGAATTTAAGTTTAAAGTGCTGCAAAACTGTTCTAATTGGACGAATTGATGTTGGGCTACATTTGATAAAGGTACATTTATTCCCAAACTTGTATATAAATTAGATTCTTACATCATATTTAAAAAATATTTTACTGTACCAGTTCTGTTTTCAGAAAAAGAGTATAATTCTGAGTATTTTGTTATTAGGGTTTTATCACACCATCTAGATTTCCAAAAATGTGTGTTGGTGCCATTCCCTATAATTACATTTAAACTTTGATTAAAAAATTCATAATTTTTAAGCACATCAGTCCATAAATAAGAGTGATTTGTGTATTTAATTTGAGCTTTCTCCTCATTTATGGGGTTTTCAATTAACTTATACCAATCTAATTTGTCTTCAGCATTATAATATAACCATAACCATTTAGTAAGTAAAACTTTATTAAAAATTTCTAGATTTAATACCCCTAATACTCCTTTTTCTTTAGATTGACACACAACATTCCAATCAACTAAATTATATCCAGTTTTATTATTTCCTTTCCATAAAAAAGATTTTCTTATTTTATCTATTTCATTTAAAACCCATTTTGAAAATTTAAATACATTAAAATAATATATTGGCATTGATGTAAGAACTGAATTCATTAGAACCAATCTCCCTGCTTTGCTTAACATACTACCTTTCCAACCATTTAATTTATTTATCATTTTATCTATTATTTTTAAATAATCATTTCTAGAAGGTTTTTTAAAATGTAGTGGTAGCCCTAAATAGTTAATAGGTAAAGTACCTATATTGCAATTAAGTTATGTTGAGATAGATTCCATTAAATCTTGACTTATATTTAAACCTATAACTTCAGATTTTGAATAATTCATTTTTAATCCTGATTCCTGACCAAATAAATTTAATATAAATTTAATTCTTTTAATATTATTTAAATTGGGTTTAAGAAACAATATCGAATCATCTGCATAAAACAAGCTTGTATATATGTTATTGATAGGTCTTATAATAAAGTTTTTATCACTTAATTGTTCTTAATCCTCTTTTGAGGTGAATATATTTTCCAGGGGTACCATTTAAAATAACCCTAGTAGACCTTGTCTTAATCTTCTTTTGAATTGATCTTATACCGAATGCACATTTCTACTTGACATGTCTTTCCAATAGGAAGTTAACACGTGAGAAATTGTAAGTGTCGATGTAGAATAGTGAGTGCATCCCATTGTTGTAAAAGGGTCCCTATGGCAATTAAAATGTCTTTCTTTCCAAATGAATGGTTCTGAATTTAAACAGAAAAAAATAAATGCAAATCGAGGCATGAAATATGAATGCATGATGAATGTACTGGATGGACTGGATTATTGGGTTTTAAATCACGTGTGCATGTGATGCTGTGGATCCCAATTGCAATCGCTCTTTGTTCTTTCGGAATGCTTTACCCAATTTCCTGGCCACACCTGGTCCGTGATAATTATTGGTTGCGTGGTCCATCGATTGTACTATTTACGAGTTTTACATTTTTTTTGTACGACTAAAGTCACAGAATTATGAAACTGGGGGATCATGTCGGAATTAAGGTCATTTAGATCAATTTTCCTAGCCAACTAGGTCCTCTATATACAAATACAATTTTCCAAATTACATAAACATAGGATTTATTTTCATTCACTATATTCTACTACGAGTAATTTTACACAACATGCTCTCGCAATATGTTCTCAAACAGAATATTGATCATATGTTGAATATTGTATTTACACTATAAAATTAGTTTAAATTAATTCATTCCACATCATACATTTCATCATCCTGGTGTCAATCATGTTGCGGAAATATATTGTGTAGAATTACTTATTCTACTATCAAGAAACTAAATCATGACTCCAGTTAAGATAGAATGTCAATTATATCATATCATGATAATATTCGAGCAATCATGTTAAGTTTCAGACCAATCAGTTTTTGACCATTTGGTCATTGTTTTGTGAGGGTTATTTCGAAAACATAAACCCGGTTTAAAATGTGTCCACTCATGTTTGATGTTTATTTTGATTTCACTTCTTTTGGTCAAAATCAGCCAATAAGGTTTAGGTCATATTTGTTTTTTTCTTTTTTAATTCATTTTCTTAATGAAATAATATAATCAATGAAATGGGGAAATGGGGAAGACTCTAAAAAAATGTAATGAATAAATATTTACATCAGTAGCGGATCTTGATCATTAATGTGTGTGTGTTTGTGTGTGTGTGGGTGTGTGTGGTGTGTGTGTGTGTGTGTGTGTGTGTGTGTGTGTGTGTGTGGTGGGGGGGGGGGGGGGGGGGGGGGGGGGGTATTGGAATATTCAATAAGTTTGGGGACCACGGGGAGCACTGCTGGGGGAGGGGGGTGGTGGTGAGGGGGGACCACAACATATACTATAGCTTTGAAAATCCCCCCTCCCAAGAATCGCTCATGTACATAAGAGTATATGTGAGTTGTTTTAAAAAAAATGTTTAATTTTGCTGCATGTTTATCATTTAAATAGTTATGTGTTCTACAATACAAATTTGTTTGTAAATCTAAAATAGTATTGACAAACGTAAACATATATGAATAAGACAGACATTTGTATTATACTATTTATGTATGGAAAAAAACCACAAAAGAAAAAGGAAAAGAAAATGGGAAAGAAAAAGAAAAAGAAAGAGAAAACGTAATAGATAGAAAGAGTGAGATCGATAGATAGAAAGATTGAAAGATTAGTACAAAAAGAGAGAAGTATTAGATAGAAAGAGAGCAAAGTAGAGAGAAAAAAAAAAGGCACGTATTAGTTTTGTAATATTAATCTTTTGAGTAATAATTTTTTTTATAATAAATGGAATAGTCTTGTTTGTCCTCCATTCGTTGATGTCAATGAGACTTCAACCCACAATCTTTCACAAGATATGATTTTTTATATTTCACACTCAATCAATTAGGCTATGGGCCCATTGACAAAAATAAACTTCATAGCTGGGATATGCTTTTGTTATGTAAAATTCATCTCATTTCCCCATTTGTTAAAAATCATATGTTGTGAGAGTTTGTGGGTTCAAGTCTGATTACATCAATGAATTGAGGACCACCGAGCCTTCTCCATTTGCTCGTTTTATATTCATTGTGTTTCTTTTTTATTATTTATATTTTGCAATATTATTGCAATTAATTTTTATTAAAAAATTGTTGGACCATAAGATTCATTTTTTTCTATTTTATGAAACGTAGATTATATAAATTCATAATCCTTAAGTCGAGTAAGTGTAATTTCAGTGGAAAAAATAATAGTAGTGATGAATGTATTCAGTCGATCTATTCATGGCTTGTTAAAACTTGAAAAAGAAAATATATCATTGGTTCATTGCATATATAATTGGTAGAGCTTGTCTTCCTAGAAATATTTCTGTTAGTTATTATTAAGGGTCCAAATCCATGGGATTTACTTGATCACCAGTGTCAAGTTGGTTCAAAACTGATCAACACCATGTAAAATAGAGAGGAGAACACAACACCTCTAGAAAATGTAGAAATTGAAAAAATGTTCATAACAAGGCATTGGGGACAAAAGGGGTGCCATGTAAAAGCCAATATCCAAATTTAGTCTTCACAGTGGAAATAGAGATCAGAGATGCGATGTGTGCCTATTAAAAAGGGGTCGTGTCCCCTAAAAAGCCGTAGCATTTATAAGTACCCAGATAATTAAACAGCACTGAAAGGGCTCTAGGATTCCAGAGTGTGTGGAGTGTGTTAAAAGTAGAGCCAACATTAAATTGCAGCCATTCATCCTATCGAAAAAAGAGAAAAGAAAGATGGACCTTGCAGACGGACAGAGACAGTTTGCAACATTTTTATTATTGAGAAGTATCTCATGAAAAAATATAAAACCCAATTGTCTTAATATAAAAAAAATGGTGAGGAATAATTAAGTGTGTTAATTACCATGTTAAAAGAGACAAAAAATGGACCTTTTGTTGATTATCATGATAATTGAGTGTGTTTATTACGAGATGTGGGGTAGTTCCGGAGGCATAGTCAATGGGCTCATATTAGTATTTATATTAGCAACGGTTTTTAATTGTTCGTGTTACCATACCCTCCCGTAGAATTTGTAATAGGCGTATGATATTAGGCTTAAATGCATTACTAATTAACCAATTTGGTCATCACCTTCAATTTTATTTTTTATGAGATTTTAAGTTCGAGTTTCGAAATTCTAACATTGACATACATAAATTTAACAATATAGTTAAAAAATAAGTACAATAATTTTATAAAAAAAAATACTAAGTACAATAATGAGTTATTTTTTATGTTCTTTGTGATATTAATTAATTGTAATCAACACGGATATTTATTTTTCACTTATTTTTAACATTATTTTATGTCACATCAACATAACAATGTCTATCATTAAATTATGATATACGACAAAATTTGAATAATTGATTTTTTGTGGGTATGATTTATTTGTACATATTAACGTGTTCATTATTTTACAATTAAATTGGGCATTTTATAATGTCGCATCATCTTACATTGAGGATGCGGACTAGTATAGTAGTATTATTCGTTAGATTCGCGCTTAACCGATTATATTCAAATGTTTATAATTTCACGTCAAGTTACATAATCAAATATGAATAAAAACATACTGAAGAATTCATATATGGAACACTAATAAACTAACATATATATAATCTTATAAAACTTATAAATTTAATATTTTAGAACTTCATCAAATATATTCACTTGAATTTTATATTCACGATGAGCTTCATTTTAGTATAATTTAAACATAATTTTTTTCTCTAACTTGAATTTGTGAACAAATATGTAAGAAAATTAAAGACAATGCAAAATAATACATATTTACATATTTGACTTTTAAATATTATTAGTAGTTGTATTTATTGAAAGTATTATTTCAAAAATACACAATACTAAGTTTGTTATAGTTATATTTTTGCTTAAAAACCATTGATATTGTTTTTAACAAATTAAGAAGAGTACAACTATCAAAACACAAATAACTTCTTGACCTTATAAAACATACACAAAAAATAGTTTTATTTTAAAAGCTTCAAATTTAAAATTACCATAAGATATTAAATAATGTTCAATTGTGTTTTGCTTAGTTATATTTTGATGTTCGTTTTGGTGATTTTTTATTAAACAATTTAAATGTGATACCAAATATGACCTTAATTGGTATTTTTGCATCAAATGATAATTTTCACTATTTCTATGTTTGGTATTGCCTAAACTATTATAAATAACAATGAGATTCTTGTAGTTATGTTTCTTCGTAAAATTGTATAATATCTCAAATATCATTGTACCCTGACACTAATATATGTGTTAATATATGATAAAATTTAATGAGTCGTTTGCTAGAATAGCATAAAAACTATCATCCAATATATGCACGATTTATACTTAGATGAATTATAAAAATATGATAAGATTATAATATTGTGATACAATTTATTTTCAATATCATATATCACTATCATCACACAAAGTAGCTTCGCATTAAAGTGAAAACAAAATCACAGTACTCGTAGCGTAGCGCGAGTATTATCCTAATATATCATACTTGTGCTTCCGAAAGTTCATTATTACTAGGGTAGAATTTAAGCATAAGCCAGTCCAACAACACAATACCACTATTTAATTAGGGAAGTTCTATCATGCATTTTTTTTTTCTTATGATATATATTTTTTCAAAAATATTTTGAATAATTATCAATTAATGAATATATAAGATAATGTCTCAAATATATTTATCAATTAATGATGGGTAAATAAGAAATATGTATCGTTCATTAAAGAAAAATTTCCATAAAAAATAAATTTTATGATACATCCTTCTAAATATTCAAAATATCTTTTTAAAAAATTGTACAACAGAACTCCCGGCATAATTAATAGGGAGCAAGGCTAACAACTGTAAGCAAATACAGTTATTCACACTGTTTTTTAATTGACAGAGAGTTTTAATCTCCATAAAGGTGTTGAAGAGATACAATACAATACAACTTGCTTTTAACAATCCACCCGAAACCCTAAATACAAACTCAAAACCATCGTTAATGGGGAAATAAAATAACTCGACCATTTACGGACTAAAATTAAGAAAAATCAACAGGTTCTCATCTAATTCATCGAATGCTGTTTTCCATACGAAGAAAGCTATCTTAATTTTTCTGCTTACCACTTGTCATTGATAAGAGGGGTGAGTTTGGAGTACATGATCCAATTTTCAAGAAAAAAAATGATGTGACCAACAGAGATGCCAATAGGGAAATGCAGCCAATTAGAATTGAGAGAAGTGATCAGTGCTTGTTATCTCAGAGAATGCTCCACGTGCCAAACTGGCATGCGGTTCTTCTGTAGAGGATCAACGACAAAAATCTGATAGTCATGTTCTCTATGTTGTTATCCACATATTTATAATGTCAAAAATAGTGCAATTGTTGGGGGTATTAAAGCAGCCTGATTAGAATATTAATTAATCTCCTAAGGTGGTGTTTGGATGGAAGAACCCAACTTATCCCCTAATCTTTTGCCAAACAAACATATAACTAGGTTCTGCAAAATTGTAACTGAGACAACTCCATGTCTTTTGAGATTCTTAAAAGTATATATTATGTATGGCCCACGAGCTTTATAAAAATAAAATTAAAAAAATAATATATTATTCTTCCTCCAATGGATTGTTTTGTGCAATGCAAGTTGTGTATTTTAATCAACTAGACTCGCTTCATCATTAATGAGGCAACCAAGTAATAAGATTATTAGCTTGGAAAACAACTAATTAATTCATCTTCGGCATAGTTGTCATATTGTGCATAGACCCTTTTTGAAGAGGAAATTTTTTCTTGTATAACTCTTCAAAACAACAAAATATCAAATTGTTCCATTCAAAACTGTCAATATCAAAAATATCCCTCTATTATTTAACTTCTATCATATTGTCCAAAGTTAACTTAACCGTGAAATTTAACAGATGTGTTTGTGAAATGACTACTCTACCCCTCCAGGTTCTTCCTTAACACTCCAGTGAATACGAAGTCGCCGAGCACAAATCAGTTGATTTACATTCATCGATCTGTTTTTATTTTTCAATTTTCAAGTTTTAACCTTAATCAATATTACTTTTCAATTCCAGAAATTACCTTAATCAATAGTACTTTTTCAATTCCATAAATTAACGGAAGTTACTGAACTAATAAGCTCTTAAGTCTTAATCAATTTATCCATAGAAATTCAGATTCGTTTCTCAAACTTAACTAGATAAATGAGAGAATATGACCACATAAAAAATGGGGTTAATCTGACCACATAAAACCGATTCTTCCCTCTTCTCGTACTGAATTTGACCGATCATGTAATTTTGTGGTTGATTGGGGACAAATTATGTATTAAAGATAATTATAAATTATGATCATGATCAGTTATGGCTCTATATACTAATTTGGGATTATTAAGAGTTGCTTTAATTAAGGTATTAAATTGTCTCGAATCAAGGCTAACTTCGGTAGGATTAATGTCAATTATATTTCAATAATGTTGAATTAGGTTAAATTCAGCAATTCTTTTTCTCTCTCTATAAATACACTATTGAATTATATTTTGATGTCGATGTTTTCAAATAGATATGTTGGTGTGTTTAGTAATGGAGTTCTGAAAGGAAGATTACAAGTTAAATGAATTCAGAGAAGGGGATCCAAATTTGAAACACCGAGCCGAAGCGTTTCTCGCTAAGAAAGTAAATGCATTGTGTTTCTGTTTTCTGTTTCTCTTTTCTTTACTTCAAATTTTGATCTTTTAAGTTACAAGGATCGTTTTTCAAAAAAAAGTTACAAGGATCGTGGATGTGTAGCTTTTTTCTTTTTCTTAGTGTGGAACAGATGTTTAGGTTGGTACGGAGGAGTTCGATACTAAAGATAATTTGGTACTTACGGAATGTGTTGTGATTGAAAAATATTGATGTTTTAAATATAAGTCAATGTAATTATTTGATCACCTTCGACTTTTCTATAATGTTGAAAGTACATAACAAAACAAACATCAAAATTGATATTAATTGTAAAATTAACACGAAAATAAATTAATAAAAGTTTGATAGTTATCCAATCTAGCATCCAAAAAATAAAGTTATTTGGACAACTTTTGATAATTCGCATTATTGTTACATTTGCTATATAATTACATATTATTGTCCAGATAATCATTTTTTTTTGCTTAGATAATCACAATCCATATGCATTGTACAAGTTGAAATTAACAAAAATAAACAAGGAAAAGTTGACATATAAAGCTTCAATCGTATTCTCTAGGCTTTTAGGCTTTTATGAGAACTTGTCATAATGGGCATGTTTGATTTGTGGCATTTTGATATATATGAATATGCGAAATACATTTATTTCGGTATTCATGTATTAAATAATTCATGTGAGTTGTTTAATTAGTTATATTTTCAAATCATGTATATAAAATTATTTGTTGGATTCTTGACGCAAAATTCATGATTTTAATATTTAATTCTTTATTATATTATATTATGTGATGTTATGTTATGCTATGTTATATCATTTTATGTTATATTATATTATTTGATATTATATCGTTTTATATTATATTATATGTTGTAATATACTATACTATATGATATTATATTATATTGTTTCATATCATTTTATATAATATAATATATTGTTTTATATAATATAATATAAAATAATTTAGGCAATACTCAAGACAAATATTAATTATGAAACAATTTAGGCAAACCTTGAATGATAGCGCATTAATTACAAGATATCTGTCATGATTTATCCCTCTATCCCTCTACCTATTCAAATTGACATACAAATACGAAAATTCTACATCCACACACGTGTCCGATATAATACCGAATAGTAAAATATGGCAATAATTCATGTGGGTCCTATTCAATTTTTGCACTCAAATCAAATACATATAAAAATACACTTCGGTATCAATTATGTGAAAGATTTGGTAAGTACAGACTTTTTGCATACAAATATATACTTAAAAATCATCATAACCCAATACTGTGATTGTGTCGAAATTAAACTCTTAACTCAGCATCACCAACTCAATTAAACCATTAAATTGAAGGAGAACGAGAAGTGCGCGTAGAAATTGCTTAGTACTTCTCTGGATGTCGAGCAGGTGCATCAAGAGAAAAGAGAGAGAGAGAGAGAGAGAGAGAGAGAGAGAGAGAGAGATGAGGTAACTGGAGAGGGGTAAGAGGGCTTAGAGAGGAGACTAGGAAATTATAAATTGGGGTCTATCAAATAATTTATCAAGAAACTCGTGGCAAAAGACTTAATCATAACCGTTAGATTAAGAAAAACTTTTTAATCTCAACCATCTAAATTTGAAAGGACTTATGATAAGACAAAAATGACCTATGATAAAATTTCCCTGCGTTATATATTCAACTCATTTCTGGATGCCCTATTTCGAGATTTTTTTAGTGTGGGTTAGTCTTTCTTTATCGTCAAATTATATATATACGACGAGTACATTTTGGAGTACAATAAAAAAAAAATTGTTTAATATCGCGTGAAGAGAAAAGAATATATAGAATTTTATTTTATTCCGAAATATATCCGTCGTATTCTCCATATTTGTACAATTGTATTTAATTAACGTGATAATTAGAACATATCATTAAAAATTCATCAATATTGATTCAAATTTATGAATTTGAACTAATGTTAATTACGTATTAAATTAATAGCTAACATGTGTTAGTTATCATGTTAATTAAATATACTAATTTAGAACATACATGATGTTATGGTAAAATTTGAGAAAAAATATCTTATTTTCAATTAAAATTTTCAATGGGTTTATAAAACCCGCTACTTTCTATCAGAAGAGGAACATGACTAAATTGATTTGTTAATTAATTTAATTCACCGATATTTTAAAATCATATATCAACCGAATTTTTAAAACTCGTTTGGAATCATTTTTGAAATTTTTTTAAAATTCGGATTATTTTTCGAATTTTCCATCCAAACTAGATCACTTGATCAATGCTCCTTTTTCTATTTCCTCCCAGACCAAGAGAAGTGGAACAAGTGGCGAAAGCATCATGTCAATGACTGTGACCTAAGACCCAATCAAAAGCTCTTGAATTTTGGAGCCGTCCTTAAATAGTTCTTATCCTTGTTTGTTTATTAGGACCCACAAATCACATTAGATATAATACCATTTACCAGTAAATTATATTTTATATATCAGTTAGTCAAGGGGTTCCTTGAAATTTATTAGCCCTTTTTTTTCCTCTTGGAAAATGATTCAGTAATAAATATGTTTATAGTTGATAGAAAACAACAGACTCTCAAATTAAAGCATAAATCCAAATATAGGATTTATCTGAAGCACCAATTTTCTAAATTCCAATATTAAAAGTAACAGTTACGTGCTCTGCCTTTTATTTTTGGAAAAGCAGTGAGCTGGATATTATTGTCAATCAACTTGATATTCTTCGTATAATATATTAGTTTTCACATACATTTTTTTAAGATTTTTTTTTGCACTCCAATAGAATGCATTCCAAACAACCGCTAATGTATTTTGGAGCACTCCAAAATACATTGCTCCCCCATCTCCTTTCCACTTTATCGTATACTTTATATATATATAGTTTTTCATTTTTTCCATATTTTTTCTGTAATATGTATAAACGGTTTGCTCTTATTAATACCGTTATTATTATATTTTATATTTTTTTCTAGTATTTTTAGAGCATTTTTCTATATAAGGAAATAAAGATTTGTGGTTAATACTTTTCACTATACCTTTTTCTGTACTACAAAATAAAATATTTGTTGTACTTCAAATTTTTTACTATTATTTGTATCTTATTTTCTATACTCTTGATAAAAAAAATATGTAAATAATTATTATTTATAGATTTTTTTATACTATGAAATATGAATACAAGTTTTGTTGTTATTTATACATTTTTATTGTGAATAAAGATATCTTGATATTTATACCTTATTTACTTTTATTTAAACCTTTTCTATTATAATACTTGTTGTAGAAAAAATATAAATACTAATGTTTTAATTAAAAATTATTGTAAAAATGTATAAATATGAAGGTGAAAGATATAGTACATAAATAACTATTTGAAAACGTTGGAGGCTGCTCACATTTTAGGCGTTGCCCGTTAAATGCAGTCGGTCGTCTAATTTTCTGACCGTATTTTTTTAAACACAAATTTTAGCCACGTGACGAACTGTAGTTTATTTGGACAGTCGGGAGTGCGTTAGCACCTCCTTTTTTCAATTACTCTCCATATTCTATGTAATTGGATTGTGTCTCTACTTGTCTGGAATCTTTCTTTCACTTTATATATGCAACTGGAATCTTTGTTCGAAAAATTAAAATTTGTTTGATATAAAAGCATTGCCACTTGGAAATAATTTCTTATTGAGGGAAACCACTTTGTAAATTGGTTCGTATTAACTAATAAGATATATATGATTCCCTCTTGATTCTTTTAGATTCTTTCAATTTCTTGTACTTGAAAGAATTCTACTACTTTAAACAAACGTCTCTTTTTTTGTTCCATTGCCCCCTAAATATGTTGAAAATTGTTTTTATAACCTCCCAAGATTAATAATATCTTGTTTCAAATGATCCCCAGTTTACACTACAAATGCATGTTCGGACCCAACGGTAATAATTTTGAAAATTTATAACATCATGCGAAATACCCCTCTTTAAAAACCATCATTAATGTAACACGATGAGAATTTCTCAAACAAAACAAAAAAATTAAAGTCAGCTGAAATATCTACAAAGAAATTATAACATGCAAAATAGTAATTCAAATTTTATTGCATATTATGATGACGTAACACAAAAAAAATCCCCAAACATATATATAAAATCAAGGATTAAGATTCGTGATATTTCTTAATTTGTTGGTACGTACATGCTATTTTTGCCATTCTACAAGGGTACCTGTGAAATTGCGCTAAACATGAGCAACTAAAAATTAAAATTTGATAATGGCCTTATAAAACTAACATATGGCACACAAGTCATTGAAATTATCAATAAAATAATTACAATATAGATTCGAGACCTCCATTTTTAAATTTGCATGCTTCTTAGTTTCAAACAAATTCTTGTCCCGATACAATTGTTTAATTTGATTCTCTCATATTTAAATTCAAATTCAACATATATAAATAAATATATGATTTACTCAACAAAATCGTTCTCTCTCTAAAATAAAGATAAATAAATAAATATCACACAAAAAGGTATCGAGGATTTTAGTTATATCTCACAAAAATAAGATAAAATATCATTTTGTTCGTTAAAAGCCCAATTTGTGCCATGTAGAAAGCTATATGAAATTTTACCGATAAAATGTTATCTTCCTATTTAATCGGCATTTGTAGAACAATAAGCCCATAATACAAATTGTAACTGGATTAAACATTAAACTTTCTATGGGCCTTATTTTGTTCGTTAAATAGTCCAGAACTTGGATATTTTATATATATGGGCATGCAATGGTATATATTTACTTTAATAGGCCTGAAATATATATTTACTTAAATAGCCCTTAGTAATATATATTTATGAGGAATTCTTCAAAAAAATCCCTAACTTTTCTACAAATTTTGAAAAATCTCCTGCCTTTTTAGAAAACCCCTATCTGTTTTAGATTCCCTCAAAAACTCCCTATATTTTTTGTTTCTTTCAAAACCTCCCTAACTTTTTTAAATTCCCTAAAAAAACCCCTATCTTTTTGTTATGTTTTTAAAAATGAGCATTATACTCCCATAATTTTATTTTATAAATCTCTATAATTAATAAATAATAAATAGATATTAAACTATTATAAAAAAATAAAAAATTGTTAAAAAATAAATAATCCATAATATTAAAATATTATAATAAATAATACATAGATATTAAAATATTATAATAAATAATGCATTGATATTAAAATATCATTTTCAACAATTATTAGTATTTTAATATCTATGTATTATTTATTATATTATTTTAATATCTATTTATTAATTATTATAATATTTTAATATCTATGTATTTTTTTTTTGTATTTTAATATATATTTATTATTTATTAAATTATGCATACTTATCAAATAAAATTATGGGAAAGGGTATAATGGTAATCTTCAAAATCGTAACAAAAGGATAGGAGGTTTTTGAGGGAATCTAAAAAATTTAGGGGGTTTTGGAGGAAGCAACAAATATAGATTTTTTTTAGGGAATCTAAAAAGATGGGGGATTTTTCATAATTTCCAAAAAAGTTAGGGGATTTTTGAAGAATTCCCCTATATTTATTGGTCAACCTGAGGACAGGTTCATACGTATAAAATTTGATACCAAGACTTCGGATCGGGATCCAATTTCACAAATTAGGTAACGTTCAAAATTTATTTTAACAAATTATATAAAAATTATATGGTGTGATCTAAATATTTTAGAGTCCATTATAAAAAGGGGAATTCTTCAAAAACCCCCCAACTTTTCTGCAAATTCTGAAAAACTCCCTGTATTTTTAGAAAACCCCCTATCTTTTTTAGATTCCCTCAAAAATCCCCTATATTTTTTGCTTCTTCAAAAACGCCCTAAATTTTTTAGATTCCCTCAAAAACCCCCTCTCTTTTTATTATGTTTTTAAAAAAATGACCATTATACCCCATAGTTTTATTTTTTAAATCTCTATAATTTAATAAATAATCAATATATATTAAACTATTATAAAAAAAATAATACATGATATTAAAATATTATAATAAATAATACACTATTAAAATATTATAATAAATAATATATTGATATTAAAATATCATTTTCAACAATTATTATAATATTTTAATATCAATATGTTATTTATTATAATATTTTAATATCTATGTATTATTTATTATAATATTTTATTATCATGCTTTATTTATTTTTTGATATTTTTTATAATAGTTTAATATATATTTATTATTTATTAAATTATAAAGATATAAAAAATAAAACTATGGGGTATAATGGTCATTGTTTGGAAAACATAACAAAAAGATAGGGGGTTTTTTAGAAAATCTAAAAAAGTTAGGGGGTTTTGGAAGAAGCAAAAAATAAAGGGGGTTTTTGAGGGAATCAAAAAAATATAGGGGGTTTTCTAAAAGTACAGGGGGTTTTTCAGAATTTGCAGAAAAGTTGGGGGGTTTTTGACGAATCCCCCTTGTAAAAATTTGAGTTTATTTCCAGGCTATAAGTTTTGGGTATTTTGAAAAGAGTTCGGATCCACACCGAAACTCAACTCAGACTTTATGGTCTCTCTTGTTATTTTCCGTCTCAATCGATTTTTTTATCGAGCAAATTAGGAAAACAAATTATGGAATTAAAGGGTGACGTTATTGCAATAGTTAACATGACTTGATTAAGAGCGGTTCAATTTTTTTTTACCAAATGATCACTATACCTTATTTTTGAAGATTGAACCCTACGACCTAAACACTAAATGCACATAATTAATTATATAATAGTATAATATTAATAAATTTTTGTAGGTATAAGAATAATGAAAATTATAAACCATCATAATTAACCGTGTTATAAATATGAATGTATTAATTATTATATAATATGTTATGTATATAATCATGTATGAGGGTGAAATGATTAATAAACATGGAGATATATGGATATGAAAATATATACATTGAATCCTTCACATTGGATCATTCATATTGGATCAGTGAGTGTTATGTTCTCTATATAAACATGATTTATGTTGATTATTTGTACACACAATTTCAGTCTAATGCTAATGATTCTCTCTCCATATTTCTTGTGTTATTTTATCTTATATTTATAACACCATGAAAAAAATTAAAAAAATTATATCAGAATTTAATTAAGTAAAATACAATTAAAATTATTAAACATCACATGATATTTTTAAATTTACAACTTAAAAAAATAACAATAGTATTCAATATATATTTATATGTTTAAGTTGTTATTTATATTTTAGTAATATTTATATTACCTATTTTCATTTATTTTTTAGAAAATATTAACTATTAAAATTGTTTAAACAAAAAACACAAATATAACCTACTTCATACTAGATACTTGTTGTTTATTTTTTTGTAACATATTTTATCTTTTTTTAACATACTAAAAGGTTGGTAATTTGGTATTCAATAATACAAATACCAACCTTTTAACATATTTATCTTTTCTTTAAACTTAAAATTACATATTTATTCTTTTTTAAATTAAAATATCACATTTACCATTTCATAAATCTAAAATATCATATTTACCCAAAAATTAAAAATCATCTAATTTCTCCGTTAAAACTAACTATCAGTATTTAAAATTACTATTTTACCCTTTACATATTTATCCTTCTAAAAATCAATATATCATTTTTACCCTTTCATAAAGCCCCTCTAATTCTTCTCATCAAAAATATGGGCCCGTCGCAGGTTTGTTAGAATCAGAACAAATAACTTCACTAGTTTTTTTTCTCTTTGTTCTACCAATAAACCCCGAGGCAAGGGCTTCTAATGCTTTAGTAGTTGGAGGCCTATTTCTCGTACCGTATCTTCGGTTATTTTGCACATTAGACCCCTCTTTTACGGTATCTACATCCATGTCCTTCGTGCGAAACTCTTGGTCATTAATCCCATTCAGATCAGTATCTACATCCATGTCCTTTATTTCGGTCTCCGAAGCAGGGGCATTTTCATAATTTACTTTTTCTTTCTTACCCGCGCCTAATCTCCTTCTTTTTACCACAGGTTTCGACTTTTTATCATGGTTCGAGGAATCGGCGATTCCAACCAGGAATCGGCGATTTGAACTCGGAATCGGCAGGCACCGATACGATTTTACCCATTTTTAGTCGGAATCGGCCGATTTGGTCTGAAAAGCGAGAAAAATCGATTTAAATCCGAGAAAAAACGACAAAAATGGAGTTAAACCCGAGAAAGGCTCGCCTATTTTACCTGTAGCTTTGTCGTGGAGGGCTCCAGCCTCCTGCTTCGGTCGTCGAGGGCTCCAGCGAGGAAAAGCCATGGCTGCTGAAGAGAGGAGAGAGAGGTCGCGTGCGTAGGGGTCACGTGCTGTTGGTGGAAAGTAAAGATAGAGAGAAAGAGAGAGAGAGTACTGTGTGTGTGTGTGTTGTAATAAAAAACCGATTCCAAAGCAATACTATGCATTTAGCCCATGGGCTTTCCACTCAAAAAAAAAAAAAAAAAGCAATACTATGCATTAAATATTGGAAATGAAGTGTATTAATTACCGCTAATTTTTTTTAATACAAATAAATATTTATATTAGTTTTATTTATGTCAAAATATTGTTTTTACATTTTTTTTAATACTATGCCTTAAAATAAAAAAACCGATTCCTTGACCGATTCCGATTCCGATTTTTCCGATTCCATTCCGATTACTCCTCCAGACCATTCTCCGATTCGATTTCCGATTCCGATTTTCAGAACCTTGCTTTTTATCCTCGATTATATTTTTAATCTCAACCGGCTCGGATTTAACAGACCTAGCATAGTCTGAACTCTCGGTTGCTGACGTGTCGCTGTGTAATTGGCTGAGACGAGGCAAACTATCCTCACAAGCAGTATTCAGACCAAGAAGAGGCAAATTTCTGGGTGACCTAATTGTAGAATTCTCTTCCCCTTTAATTGCGCTAGTGTCTATAATCGTAAATTTGATGATGGAATCCGTCTCTTGATTCACTATCTTGGGTTGAATATTCCCAATATCAATGGCATTATTATTATTGCCAACATTAATGGCATTATCGTTATTTTTCGGAACATCGGTGTCGAGCTTGATCGAATCAGGATCGGAGACAACTTTGGAGAGTAAATCAGAAACAGAATCGAAATAGTGAATTCCCTTCACGAGATTCTCTCTCTCGAAATCTTGAGTTCCCGGTACCATAAAGACTAATGGATGGCCTTTCCGCTGGTACGAAGTCCATCCCTGTACCAGTAATCGCGGCCACACTGCTTCCCAAAACAAATCATTCGACCTGTTTATTGTAATAATGATACTAAAGGTATTAACACAAATTTGAATAAGTCGAGGGACCAAATTGCGAATTTTGAAAATTTCAAATACCTGGCTTTGCTGAGTCTGTAACCGTCGTTTAAAAACCTGAGAATTTCATCAGAGGAGAGAGAGCTCCATTGCTTTCCCGTGGGTATTTCTAAACGGGCTTGGATCAGTTTTTTGGCCCTTGACGGGTCGGGTCTGATTCTCGTCAGATCAGGCTTTCCTTTACCGATACCGATTACTTGTACTAATGCATGGGTCCCAACAATTGCTTTTAATGTGAATATGAATTTCTCGAAGGTTGATTTTTCCTCAATATGCGACTTAAATACCTTCGAAAATACAAAAAGAAAATGATAAGAAATATAATATTAAATTTACACCTAATTTTTTTTTAATTACCTCTTGTAATGTACCATGTTCTTCGCTCGGTACCGAATCAAACAACCGAGTCAAAATTTCGGTTCGGCGCCAGCCTGTAAAAATACACGAACCAATCACACATCTTTTCAATTTCGTCCTCTTATACCCCTCTGATTTATAGAACTGAGTGTAATAATACGCCAACACGTCCCCCATTGTCTTGATTTTACCGTTACGCCCCTCGTCGTACACGAATCTCCTCAGCGCGTTCAGTTTCTTGCCGAAGATATAAAACCCGAGGAGAAATATCTCCTTTTCTGATTCGGACCATCTGGAAGGTGCTGTCAAGGGTAACGGGATGTTGGGTTGGACATAGATTATGGGGACAAATGGCGACAATTTGAGAGGACAGGTGGCCATTGGGTCGGTTTGAATGTTGGGGATTTCGGCTTGGTGTTCTTCTCCGATTCGAGCCGATGAGGGCTCCCCGTTTAGTCCTTTGTTTTTCGAAGGGGTTTCTTCAGTGTGGTTTTCTCGTTCTTGTGGTGTTTGGATCTTTGGTTCGAGAGAATCCATCTGATAAATAAAAGGAAAAATATATTAATTGGAAGTGCATTTATGAAAAATTGCAAGTATTGATGTGTGATACTTGTAATCTAATGAGAATTGTTCAATTGATCACGTTTCTTGCTTTTTACTGTGCTGAACTTGATTAAATTCCAATGACAATATGAAAAAACAGGCTATTCTTTTACAAACATAGATTCTCGCATGCAATTGATTATGATTCATGATTTGAGATCAAATTGTATATCTTCTTAACAAGGTTTGGATTAGGATTTGAGCAAGCACGAAAATTTACATGTAATTGGATTCAAGTTTGCAACTTTACATACAAAATTAAATATCTGATCTCCAAATTAAGCATGGAAAAATGTCCTAATTGAGGATTCAATGCACCGTGTTATTCATGACCTCATCAACCCATGACGAATAACATAGAAATTACAAAAAATATAGTCGTAATTCTCAGGAAACTAACATGGACAACAAAATATCTACACGTATTACTACATTATCATCAAAACGAAGCAAAATTAACGCAAACCAAACAATTGATCATTCTCAAATAACCCATTCAATGTGTGAATAGACAGATATGAATTCGCGTTAACAAATAAAAAATTGACATGTAAATGCATAAAATAAAACAAAAAAGGTAAAACAGTATTGGGTTGTTTATTAATTGTTACCTTCACGCACGCACGATATGCAGAAATTCTTGGATTAGAGAAAGAGGTGAAAAAAATTGAAAATGGAAGGAAATCAATGGGGCAAAATGGGGAGGGAAAAAAAGAGTACAACGCGAAATTGAGCTTTAGGGTGTAGAATGGCTGAAAAAAATAAAACTGTTATAAGAGAGAGAGACAGAGAGAGAATAAATCGAGAGGAATGCGAAATTATGTTGAATAAAACTGGAGTTTGCAAAACAAATATTTATATTGATTTTTCTTTCAGCGTACTCTTTTGGCCTTTGAACTGTGGGCGTAAAAAGATCATTTCCCTGGTAAAAGACACTGTGTTAGTTCGGTCTCTCTTGTTCATTCGATCGGTTCGTTTCAAACCAAATTGAATAAGCTAAAATCATTTTAAATCAAATCAAACTAAATTAAACCGGTTTTAATTTTCGAATCAATTAAAAACTGAATCGAATAATAAACATTATAATTTTAAAATAAAAATAATTTTATCAAAAAATAAAAATACATATGATAAAATATAATTATATTATTTTATAAAATTGTTATATCATATTTTTATATTTTAAGATTAACATATTAAAATTGAACCGAACCGAATAAATCGAACAATACCATTTTTTTAACCGAACCCAACCAAATAAATAAAAAAACGAACCAATTAAATCGAATATGACCAATTATATTCGGTTCGGTATCCGAATAAACCAAACCGTTTGAACATCCCTAAAAATAATATATTGTAGACACATTGCACGTTTGCTTTGCCTCACATATTGTGGTTTAGAGTATTTCACAATATTGTTACGTTTGAAATTAGTATTTTTATAGAGAAAAGATTTTCAATATACTTTGATTGTCGAATATCGCTCATTAATTTTATATTTTAAAATATATATTTGAAATATCTTTTACATGTACCTTATAATCTTTCATATGTTTATTGTGTATTTTGGTACATATATCAATCTTTTTGTTCGTATGTTATATTATATCCTTTTGTTGGTATGTACTACGTATCCTTTGTTGCAGGGGCAGAACTAGACACAAAAATTGGAGGGGGCCAAGAAGTAATTTTTTTTTTATCTAATGTCTTTATAATATGACATGCAAAATAACAAAAAAATTATAATATTATTAAATTTTTAGTAAAATCCAAAAATATATATTCGTCGAAAACAATTAAACATCCAAAATAAAATTTAATTTAAATACAGTGAAACCCGTTTACTTTTTTTATATTTTTTCAACTAAAAACTAATATTTATTACAACTATATTATTCATACATGACAATCTATGACATGTCACATGTTATCACGCCATCAAATATGACATGTCACGTGATGTCACGTCATCAAATATTCTATGTAGTACGTTGGCACGTCATAAATTAACGGTCCAGTCATCGATTAATGGATATAAGGACCTAGTCGAACCAACTTAAAAAAATAAGGAACTTGATTGACCTAATTAAAAAGGTAAGAAACTTAATTGACCAAATTAGAACATTATGACCTTGATTGAATTTTTAATGAAAGGTAAGGGACCAAAAATATACTTTTTTTTTTAATTTCTAGATTTTGAAAGTTTAAGATAAATTCTATAAAATTAATTACTAATTTTGAGAATTTTAAGAAACTTGAAGAAGATACTTGTTTGTTTTTATTTTATTTGTAATTTGAAGAAGATTTTGGATTGTTTTAAAAATTATCAATAAGGTTCACGGGAATATTATTTGTAACTTGAAGAAAATTTTGGATTATTTCAAATATTAGTTAGAGAGTCTTTGCAATGGAGAATAAGCATGCATGAATCACATACCAATGTAATATTCCAAATTTCATTGAATGGAAATGGGTGAATAAAATTGGACCTAGCCCATTTATATTTTGCATGTAATTGCATTATGTACACTCTAAAATATCAAAAATATAACTAGAATACATAAAGAGAGCCGAATAATAGATTGTAACAATATACACTAAAAAATTCTAGAATTCATGGGGGGAGCCAAGGCTCCCCTTGGTCCCCCCTTAGTTCCGTCACTGCTTTGTTGGTATGTTATATGTTTTTATGAAGTCGACGAAGTAACATCAAGGATCGATCTATGCAGGGGCCAGAGGAGTTTTGGTTTCTTCAAGATTGTTCGTGAAGAAAATACAGTTACATATCAACTAGTTAAATGTACAAATGAGTGTAGACAAACATACGTGTTCGTCGGAACGATTGGATGCATAATAAGATTATGCAAATCTGGCAGAAATTACATGGTGCGTCATGACGCACCATATTGTGCGTCATGACGCACAATAGAGTAATTCTGAGAAAACAAATCTGTGAGTATACCGTCACGACGCACCAAGTTGTGCATCATGACGGTGGTGCGTCATGACGGACGTTATCCTGCGTCATGACGGTACAATGTATAACGGCTATATACAAGTAAATGTGACTTGTGCGTCATGACGCACCATATCGTGCGTCATGACGGACAGTGATCCGAATTCTGGATTAGCAGTTTTTGATACTCATTAATACTCATTAATTCAGAGATTTAATATATAATCTCTGTAACCTATCTCTCTCTCTCTGTAGGATCCAGATCTAATTCTTTGAGAAAGAAGAAAAGAGAGAACTTGTGAGACAAGTAAAAAAGAGATTTGTGATTGAATTTGAGCAAGCTTGTAGTGAATTTTGGGGAATTCACCGCAACCGAAAGACGCGAGCTCGAGGTGGATACGGGTAGAGGAATCTCAACTGAGATTCTCTGTGGTGATCTAACGAGAGCACGGTTGAGCAAGGTCGGAGACGAACCGGAGAAATTCCGGTTGTATACGACAAATCGGAACTTTGGACTAGGTGTCGAGTCACGCGGGCGTGGGACGCGTGTGTTACCGAGATCAAAGCAAGGACAGCAACTACGTAAGAACAACCATTCACCGTGATCAATTTCACGTGGTATGGTTCTATGTATATAAGAGTTATATTCATAGGCTAGTTGCATTTCATGATTTGTACGATCGAGTCGTTGACGTGGTCCTCGGGATCGGGTCGGACCGGGCCCCTCAATCCGCTGCGCGGGGCTTGGTAGTGACGCCGATTCCCAACAGTGGTATCAGAGCAAACGTCACGATTCGATTGTCGAATCGATTTCGAATAAATGTTATTCGGAATTTCATGTAGAATTTAGGACATACTCATATAGTTATAAAATTAGGGCCATGAAATCTTGCTAGTATTTGATCATGAGATGATCAAAAGAATCTAGAAGTAATCATGAAGTGTTCATGATTGATCGTTTTAGAAATGATCGAAAAATCAGAAGTAAAACTGAAAATCAGGTCTGGTGCGTCATGACGCACGATATGGTGCGTCGTGACGCACACGAGAAATCCAAGAGTTGGATCTGAGGCGTTACTATGTCCGTCGTGACGCACAAAAGTTGTGCGTCATGACGCACTATGTAAATAGACACCGTCATGACGAACCATTTGGTGCGTCGTGACGGTAGAAGCCCAAAAATTCTCTGGCAAACTGAACAAAATGGTTTTGTTCAGTGCATCATGACGCACCCTCTGGCGTCATGACAGACCAGAATAGTCCGTCGTGACGGTATAACCAACCGTCATGACGCAATGACTTGGAAAAGTTTCTCGCAAAGTGGACAAAATTGTTTTGTACAGTGCGTCATGACGCACCGTCTGGCGTCATGACGGTCAGTCACAGTCCGCCGTGACGGTAATAACCAACCGTCATGACGGACGGACCTGAAAAACTCTCTGGATTGGACAACAAAATTGTTTTGTATTGTCCGTCATGACGCACCCTCTGGCGTCATGACGGACGAGTGAAGTCCGTCATGACGTACCAAGTTGTGCGTCATGACGGAAGTCAAAGGAAATCCAATTTAGTACTGTGCGTCATGACGGACGTTATGTTGCGTCATGACGCACCATGTAATTTTTCTGATTTATTTATTTTGGTTCTAATAATTATTAATTATGTTCATTCATCATGATAAACTTGCTCAAATGATGTAATTAGATTATATCACATAAATCCCTGCATAATATTTAAGTCATAAAATGCCTTCCATGTTCACAACCTCCAAGATTGGTCATCACACCTTGCACGGGTTCAGGCCAAAGTCGGGCGTGTATTGTTGTATGTATCAACGTGAGAGGCAAGCATTGATTGGGGACAAATGCGGGTTCAGGCCAAAGTCGGGCGCATTTGTCGCTCAATTGAACGATACGTGAATATGGTTGTGACTTAACCATCCAAGCCAATCCGATTGGGGTTCGGGGCATAGTTAGGATGCACAAACGGAATTTGAATCATATATGATATGGTTCGATACCGAAATCCTATAAAAGGTCAAGAGTCGCATTGGATGCGATTGGATTTATCCTACCTAAATAATGAGATCCCATTTGTCGGCCAAAGTCACTTATGGGAGGATCATGAAATATGGATCTTGAAGTGTTATTGGATTTAGAATCCCGAATCAATATTAGGGTTATTGATTTGATAAAAGTAACATATTTCATATCATCATATAAGCATATAGCATAAGTTCGCACATGTTAGTATCAATCTCATTTTAAAGTATTTTTCGTTGTAGCAATCATGACATCAAGCAACACCAACTCAATGTCGATTAGATCGGTATTGGAGAGGGAAAAGCTAGTCGGCAAGAACTATCTTGACTGGCACCGTAACCTAAGAATTGTTCTTAGGCAAGAGTGCAAAAGTCACGTGTTAGACACGAAGATGGTTACTCCCGACGAAAACGCTTCGCCCGAAGAAAAGGCGGCATTTGACAAACTTAAGAAGGAGTCAAATGACGTGACGTGCCTCATGTTGGCATGTATGGACGCGAACTTGCAGAAGCAGTTCGAGGATTCGGATGCGTACGAAATTAACGCGACGCTGAAGGAAATGTTCCAAGAACAAGAACGCATTGAAAGGTTCAATACGTTGAAGGAGTTGGTTAACTGCAAGATGCCTAACGGATCTTCGGTTAGCACTCACGTGTTAAAGGTTCAATCTTTGATTGATCTTCTCGAGAAATTGGGAGAAAAGGTGTCACCAATAATGCAACAAGATTTTATCTTGTGTGCATTGCCACCGATTTTCTCGACTTTCGTGACGAATTACCATATGCATTCGTTTAACAAGACGATTCCCGAGTTGTATGGGATGCTTAAGAACTTTGAGTCGGAGATGCTTAAGGCATCAGGGGAACCCAAAGCAAAGGTTGCTAGGGATGTCCTTATGATTCAAGGCGGGATTCGGAAGAAACAAAAGTCCAAGGGCGGTGCGGGCAAGTCGTTGTCCAAACCGAAGACTAAAGGAAAGGAGAAATCCGAGGATGTCACCTGCTTCCATTGCAAAAAGACTGGGCATTGGAAGAGAAATTGCAAGATTTACCTCGAGGAGGTAAAGAAAAGCAAGGGGAAGGGTTTGGAAGCCGGAACCGCAGGTATGACTATTATAGATGTTAACATTTCAATTTTGGACAATTGGGTATTAGATACCGGTTATGGAACTCATATTTGTCGAAATATGCAGGTTCTTCAAAATAGAAGGAAGTTAACACGCGGTGAAGTGGATTTTCGAGTTGGGAATGGAGCAAGTGTTGCTGCATTGGCCGTCGGAGATATTTTTATTACTTTACCGAGTGGATTTATTTTAGAACTAAATAATTGTTATTTTGTTCCAAGTTTGTGTAAGAACATTATTAGTGTGTCTAGACTAGCTAATGTGGTTATGAATTTATTATTAAGAATAATGAATTTTCTATTTGTAAGGATAATTTATTCTATGGAAATCATCTATTAGAAAATGGTCTTTACATTTTAGATATGAATTACACAAATGATAAATCAATCTATAATATAAACACGAATCGGATTAAACCTAAAGTTGATAGTAAAACTTACTTTTGGCATTGTCGACTTGGCCATATAAACGAGAAGCGCATCTCAAAACTCCATAAGGATGGACTTTTGGATTCATTTGAATTTGATTCATATGGACAATGCGAATCTTGTTTAATTGGCAAGATGACAAAAGCACCATTCTCAAAAGTTGGAGAAAGGTCCAAGGAACTATTGGAACTTATACATTCAGATGTATGTGGTCCAATGAGTACCGAGGCAAGAGGAGGTTATCGATACTTCATAACGTTTACGGATGATTTGAGTAGATATGGGTATATCTACTTGATGCGTAACAAATCTGAATCTTTTGAAAAGTTCAAAGAATTTCAGAATGAGGTTCAAAATCAACTTGGCAAGACAATCAAAGCACTTCGATCAGATCGAGGAGGCGAGTATTTGAGCTACGAGTTTGAAGATCATCTTAAAGATTGTGGAATCGTTTCACAATTGACTCCACCGGGAACGCCTCAATGGAATGGCGTGTCCGAGAGGAGGAATCGAACCTTATTGAATATGGTTCGATCGATGATGAGTCAAACTAGTCTCCCAAAATCGTTTTGAGGATATGCCCTTGAGACAGCGGCTTTTCTGATAAACCGCTTACCTTCTAAATCGGTTCAAAAGACACCATATGAGATATGGACCGGACAACCTCCGGTGTTATCTTTTATCAGAATTTGGGGATGCGATGTTTACGTTCGGAAAATGTTTTCGGATAAACTCGGACCCAAATCTGAAAAATGTTTATTTGTAGGATATCCTAAGGAAACTAAAGGATATTATTTCTACAATCCCGAGGAAAACAAGGTTTTCGTAGCTCGAAGAGGTACCTTCTTGGAGGAGGACTTTATATCTCAACGAGCTAGTGGGAGTAAAATAGATCTCGAAGAGGTTCGAGATTCAGAAATAAACATTGAACCGATGGATGTTGACCCGAATCCGTCAATAGTTGAGGATGTCGAGCCAATAGCACAAGGTGCTCCTCGTAGGTCTAGTAGGACCCGGCTGGAACCAGTACGATATGGATTTATCGTAACTGATGAAGGCAACGTCGAACTCATAGATGATGAGCCGACAACCTACAAAGATGCTATGTCGAGCGAAGATTCCGACAAATGGCATGATGCCATGAAGTCCGAGATCCAATCCATGTACGATAATCAAGTTTGGAACTTGATTGATCCACCACCCTTGGTTAAACCCGTCGGGTGTAAGTGGGTTTTCAAGAAGAAAACCGACATGGATGGGAAAGTGCATACTTATAAAGCACGGTTAGTTGCGAAAGGTTTCAAGCAAATTCATGGTGTAGACTATGATGAAACGTTTTCGCCGGTAGCCATGCTTAAGTCTATAAGGATTATCCTTGCCATAGCTGCATATTATGACTATGAGATATGGCAAATGGATGTTAAAACCGCTTTCCTTAACGGAAACTTATCGGAGGATGTGTACATGACACAACCCGAAGGTTTTATCGATCCAAAGAATCCTAATAGAGTATGCAAGCTTCAAAGGTCCATTTATGGGCTGAAACAAGCTTCTCGGAGTTGGAATATTCGTTTTGATGAAGTCATAAGTGAGTATGATTTTATCAAAAACGAAGAAGAACCTTGTGTATATAAGAAGGTTAGTGGGAGCCGTGTAGTATTTCTTGTTCTTTATGTGGACGATATATTAATCATAGGAAACGACATTCCGATGTTATCGGATGTTAAGAAATATTTTAATACTCGTTTCGCTATGAAAGATTTAGGAGAGGCCGCCTATATTTTAGGCGTGAGGATCTATAGAGATAGATCCAAGAGACTCCTCGGCCTAAGTCAGAGTACGTACATCGACAAGGTGCGAAAAAGATTTTTCATGCAAAACTCTAAGAAAGGGTTTCTTCCCATGTCGAGTGGTATAAACTTTTCGAAAGCTCAATGTCCAACATCGAGCGAAGAGAAAAGTAACATGGATAAGGTTCCATATGCTTCGGCAGTTGGATCTATCATGTATGCCATGATCTGTACGAGACATGACGTATCGTATGCATTAAGCGTCCTATCACGTTACCAATCGAATCCAGGAGATCCGCATTGGCAAGCCGTGAAAACTATCCTTAAGTACTTACGAAGAACTAAGGATCAGTTTTTAGTATATGGTGGCGAGGATAATGGATTGGTTGTAACTGGTTACACCGATGCCAGTTTCCAAACATGTGCCGATGATTTTCGATCACAAAGCGGGTACGTGTTTTGCTTGAACGGTGGCGCGGTTATATGGAAGAGTTCCAAACAACCGACAGTTGCTGACTCTACGACGGAAGTGGAATACATCGCGGCTTCGGAAGCCGCAAAGGAGGCGGTTTGGGTCAAGAAGTTCGTGACCAAACTTGGTGTTGTACCGAGCATCTCGGAACCCGTGGCTGTGTATTGTGACAATACGGGAGAAATAGCACAAGCCAAGGAACCGAGATCGCATCATCGCTCCAAACATATCCTGCGTAAATTCCACTTGATTCGTGGTTTTTTACAAAGGCAGGATGTTGTGATTTTGAAGATTGATACTGACGAGAATGTGGCGGATCCGTTTACGAAGCCTCTTCCAATTGCGAAGCATGATCGTCATGCTAGAACTATAGGTTTGAGATACCTATAGGAGGAAGTTGGTTTGTAGTTATCTAAAACAATAGTTGTTATGATATGTTATTTGTTGTAAACGATGTATCACCCAAGACTTATGCTTATAATAATGCAATTTCAAAAATTTTATTTTTTTGCATTTATCTCTTATATGAAAACTTGTGCGTGGTTGTGTAATTTGATTACACGAACCTTGATTTATGACTTGTGTGAGCATCTACGTGATACGTGATCATGTTAAGTAAAACCATCACATTTCAAAAGTTATATTTCAAAAACGTCCCTAGTCATGATTAGGGTACTTAAGTGATAAGTATATCTATTATAAGATAATAGACTAACATGTTCACTAGCATATTCGCCGAGGTGATGATTATGTTTTACTAATCATAGGACAAAGAGTTTGTCAAATCGGGAATATGGATATGCATTAGGTTATGCATATTGTGACTTGACCAAAATGCGATACCATGACATGGTTTAGTCATTGTAGATGGAATCGTATGAATGGGGTCTTAGTTCTTCACACTTGAGATGATTATGGATCATTTTTCGTGCGTAATATGATGCTTAGATATAATCTTCCACTATCTGTAACAGGATGGTCATGGGATTATGATCGGGTGTTATCTGAAACACGGAATTTGATGTGAATCATCAAGATAGAAATTGTTCCTTTCGAGAGAAAGAGATATCCCTTAGGCCTATCGATGAATTGATCAACGAAATCTCTGGCCAGAGTCAATGATATTAATTGTTAATATCGATTGTGTTTGTTGATTCAATTCGGTATCGAGACAATAAGTTTAGTCAATCAAATTAAAAGGATGACTATCACCGTGCCTTTTGATTGACGGATATCGTGAACAAGAGAACTAAACACCACCATTCAAGATGGGTATAAATGATCACAATCATTTTTTCGTTTTCAACATGGGAAAACTATGATGGATTTCTTCCTAGATCCCTCTCATGAGCCCGTAAACTTAGGCATAAGTTTACTACCATTGCTTGATACGAACCTACGCGGTCACACATAGAGCTGTCTTATTTCGGGCTTAAATTTCAATCTCTAAGGTTATGTGTACATGAGATGTACACTAGTACTTTCTTTAGTTGGATCTTGAACTGAGTTGGAGACTGAAGGAAATACAGTTACAGATCAACTAGTTGAATGTACAAATGAGTGTAGACAAACATACGTGTTCGTCGGAACGATTGGATGCATAATAAGATTATGCAAATCTGGCAGAAATTACATGGTGCGTCATGACGCACAGTAGAGTAATTCTGAGAAAGCCAATCTGTGAGTATACCGTCACGACGCACCAAGTTGTGCGTCATGACGGTGGTGCGTCATGACGGTACACTGTATAACGGCTATATCCAAGTAAATGTGACTTGTGCGTCATGACGCACCATATCGTGCGTCATGACGGACGGTGATCCGAATTCTGGATTATCAGTTTTTGATACTCATTAATACTCATTAATTCAGAGATTTAGTATATAATCTCTGTAACCTATCTCTCTCTCTCTGTAGGATCCAGATCTAATTCTTTGAGAAAGAACAAAAGAGAGAACTTGTGAGACAAGTAAAAAAGAGATTTGTGATTGAATTTGAGCAAGCTTGTAGTGAATTTTGGGGAATTCACCGCAACCGAAAGACGCGAGCTCGAGGTGGATACGAGTAGAGGAATCTCAACTGAGATTCTCTGTGGTGATCTAACGAGAGCGCGGTTGAGCAAGGTCGGAGACAAACCGGAGAATTCCGGTTGTATACGACAAATCGGAACTTTGGACTAGGTGTCGAATCACGCGGGCGTGGGACGCGTGTGTTACCGAGATCAAAGCAAGGACAGCAACTACGTAAGAACAACCATTCACCGTGATCAATTTCACGTGATATGTTTCTATGTATATAAGAATTATATTCATAGGCTAGTTGCATTTCATGATTTGTACGATCGAGTCGTTGACGTGGTCCTCGGGATCGGGTCGGACCGGGCCCCTCAATCCGCTGTGCGGGGCTCGGTAGTGACGCCGATTCCCAACAGTTCGTATGTTATATTATATATTTATTTTTTTGTTTGTTCCCTCTCCAAAAGTATTAAGTAATAACTAATATAAACGATTCTGGCAAAAATAAAGATGGATGATGACTTGATGAGTAATAACAAATTTTTTGTACGGCAATGTCACTGTACACAAGTAACGATTCTAGCAACAAAAAAAAAGTGATGATGAGTAATAACTTGATGATTCTAGTTTATATCCTCTTGGTTAAAAATTGTAAAATGTTGGTCAAATCCTTACCTCTACTTTCACATCCTTGATGACATGAATATGATTTAACATCTTAAAATTCATAGTTTAATATCTTGATTGTATGTTTAATCATAAAATAAGATAATTAAATTATAAATTAAGATGTTAAATTATGTATTTATGTGTTAATTTTGAAGATGTTAAATCATATTCACGTCATCAAAGATATGTAGAAAGAGTACTAGTGGTGTACATCACTACTGAAATAGGAAAAAATAACAACGTACACAATTTTGTAGATAGCACAATATTTTATCATTCGTTGAAAAAGTTCAGATGTTAAATTTTCTAGTCCTTAACTCACGACTACAATATAAATTGGCTAAAAAGACATCGATTTGAGCAATAAAATCGAAAAGTTTTGTTTAAAAGAAATATCAATGTCTCGGGTCTCCACACACTATAAACTTCTAACCCAACAAAAACCTAGCTAAAATTAGGATTTAAAATTAGGATGACTTACAATTAACATAGTATTTTTGTAATATCATTAATTTCGTATGCAAATATGGTATTCGGTATCAGATATCAAATATCATATTTCAGATACAAATATGGATATGAATATGGTATCAGGTTTTTGGTATCCGATATCCGATTTGATATACGAATACTATATTTGATATTATATACGGATACGGTGTTCGAAATGTAGGAAGTCTACGTAAATTAAAAAACTTATTCCATCAAATTATATTAAAATAAATTATTAAAATAAATTAATTAATTAGTTAAATCAATTAATCCAATCAAATGACCATGCTAGAAAAAAGAACGGGGTCTTACATTTTTTTATTACTTTCTTTCTCCTTTCCTATAGGGAAATCGAGTCTAAGTGGATTTTTTAAAACCCAACAAAAAATGACTTTTCATTGAAATCTTGATCTTCCTATCCTCCAAACTATGAACACTTTTTCCCAACCGGACATCAGTTTTGGACTACTACTGAATCCGCAAATTCATGAATTCTAATCAAAATGGATGTGAAAACTAGGTGCCTGAACAAGCCTAAGGGCATGTTCGCAGCCAAAGTTTTTTAGTGTAGTTTTCATCTAAAATCAGGTTTCCTGAGGATTGAAATATTTGGTGTTCAGTGACTCAATTGTTGGTACTAGTTTTGAGATTCAGAACTTGGAATGAGATTCTTAATGAGTCTTTTTCTTGACTTTTCCAAACTTATATTCGGGTAGATTTTTCAAAACTTACATTCAAAAAAATATTAAAAAAATATTACTACTCCCATCACAATGTACATCTTTTAAGAAAACTAGCAATAGCCCGCGCAATTGTGCGGGACATCATACCTTTTTTTTATATGTTTTTGTACAATTTGTTTAAACAGAATTTGCGCAGGTGCGTTTAAATTCAATTAATATAATCAAGATTGCAAATATATTGATGTCAATAAATACATTATAATTAATAAAATTTTATGAAATTGGTATATTACGGACATATTCATTATAATTAATAAGAATTCATGAAATTGGTACATCATTATAAATTCACACAAAATAAATAAAATATAACATGTTATACTTCAAACAAAATTAAAGTTTCAAACAAAATAAAAAAAAAATCGTGAATAATACACATAAAACCGAAATATATAGTTGAAATGTCATCTATTAACATAAAAAATATTATTTTTTTTAAAAAAAGAACACAATTGTAAATTATACCATAAAAATTAACAATTGAGCCATAATTTCATACGGGGATTATATATGGAGCCCCAATAACACAAAAATATCATGCTTGATGAGGTGGCAAAACAGGATTAAGTAGGTTGATTAGTATTATTAATTGACTCAATTAACGATTTAATTTATCGTTTAATTGAATTGACACGTCAATTAACATTTACTGATATTAACATATTATAAATTATCGATGTGTTAATTAAACGTGTCAATTAACATTTAATTGAGTCAATTAGAAATGCCAATCAATTCAGTTTGTCACCTCATCAAGTGATGAGTTTAGGGGGTCAAATATATTTTCCTTCCATACATGGTTATAATTTGAGATGCAATAAAAAAAAACTAAAAAATAAATAAATCTGCACACGTGGCAGTTTGCTGTGTGATGTTGAAGATTATAACTATATTATGATATCATAATCAATGTTTTTTCTCTCTTATAAATGAATAATTGGTAGTTAATTTTTGTTCATTTAGGAAAAAAATAAACATAATTTTCTTTATTGTTGCTTAATTTGTTTTTTCTTAATTAGATTTAGTACTTCATTTGTATTAAAAAATGTTAATGAGTATACAAAAATAGTTGTTTTATAATAACATATCATTATTTGTATTCATATACGTATCAGATATCGTGTTCATATTCGAAATCGGATATTGTATGTCGTAGTCGTGTCGGATATCGTATTTGTGTTCGAAATTAGATATCGGATACCAGATATCATATTCGTATCCGAAATCAGATATCGATATTGTATTTGTATCTGTATTTTATTTTATTTTTGTTGTTGTTTTTTTAACCTTCATGTACTAATGGTATTAAATAATCTGTTATGTAATGTAATAATTTTATCAGATATCGGATGCCGGATACCGTATTCTCTAAAAAATAGTTGTATTAAAATAATATTCTCTAAAAATAAATGGTATTAAAAAAAATAATATTCTCTAAAATTATTTTTGTTTCATTTGTATTATTAAAAAAATTAATCTTAAATTATTGGAATGATTTATTTATGCGACATAATTAAATATTTTGATATGACTAAAGAAATAAATATTATAGTTATAGAATTACATAAAAAATAATAAAACTCTATAATATTATATTATATTCATTTGCTACGTCTCATCTTATGGTTTTCATCAAACACCATGTAAACATCCTACACTCCTAGTTTTTGGCTATTCCTACTAATCATAATTTCTTGATAATCATATATTGGTAACTATGAGTTTCTTGTTGCTATACAAAATGTCCTAGGAAGACACGTCCTACTATCATAGTTTTTGCATCTTATTGGTAACTATGGTTTTCATCAAACACCATTTAAGAAACGAAGAAAACTAAAAAGCCATGGGTTTCAAACCATACCTCCGAGTGATTATTATTTTGAAACTAAGAAAACCAAGAGAAAAACCTTGGCTTTCAAACCTTAGCTCCAAGCAGGGCCGACCCGGCATTTTCGGAGACCTTTGACAAACATTACGAAGATATCTCGAAATTACAAAATTATATTATATTAGTTTTAAATTAAATACAATTATTTCTAGCAAAACAAACATTGAAATGAAATGCAATATGCGAAAATACCCGTTATTTTGTCGCAATTATGCTATTACGAGCCAGCTTGTCGCGCATCTTATCTCCTAGCAAAAATCGAGGAGCGGTAGGTGAAAGAAAATATGGCTTAAGAATTAACTTGGAAGAATTTATATAAATAGGCAAATCTGCAGTCAGAATTGGGCCAGTAATTAAACGTGGACCTGTTCAGAACTTAGGGGTTTAATCTATTAATTATGGTTTAATCCTTTTCGGGCCTATTCTGATTATTAGGCTTTTAATCTGATTATGGCCTGTTAGGGTTTAACCTAATTTTGGTTTAACCTAAATTTTTTCCTATATATATATTCTGATTTCATGATTTTCTCTCTCCTCCGAAACCCTAATTCTGGCCGCCGAATTTCTGGTCGCCGAAAATTATTTTCTCTTTTTCATAAAACACAAATTGAGATCTGGAGAGTAATAGAAGAGAAAATTCTGAGCAAGTTCTTGAGAGATACAATCGTAACACTGACTAGAACGGTGTTGGCGGTTCCGATCGGACGAATATCAAGGTGGACACGAGTAGAGGGACTGCACGAGCAATCCTTGGAGAAGGTTCAACAGATTGGAGAAGAAGACATCACGTACTAACTTGTACGAGGTAAAATTCTGATTACTCTTCCTTTTTCGGTGTTTTTCGAGTGTGATCCAGGGTAGAATTAGGTTATACATACGAAATAATTCCGCTGCAAACCTCTAAATTCGTGTGTATAATCCTACAGTGGTATCAGAGCAAACGCTCGTTAAAACCATCGAAAATTAGATTTTCAGATTTGTAGATTAGAATTTTATAATTTGAGAATTTTAGAATTTTTGGGCTAAATTGCAAAAATTACATAATTAAAATTCTGTTGAAAATTGGATTTTCAGAAAAATTAGATTTTCAGAATATATTGTAATTGATACAGATTAGATCTGTTTAAAATTGTATTTTCAGAAAAATTAGATTTTCAGAATAAAATTGGAAATTCAGAAAAATTAGATTTTCAGAATAAAATTGGAAATTCAGAAAAATTAGATTTTCAGAATATATTTTGTATTTAAAACATATTAGATCTGTTGAAAATTGGATTTTTAGAATATATTGTAATAAAGACATATTGGATATGTTGAAAAATGAATCTGTTAAATATATTTTAATAAATACAGATTTTCAAAAAAAAAAAAAAAAAAAAAAAAAAGTTGAAATTTTTTTTTCTGACGTTTCTCGATCGAACTTGGAGTTGTGATCGTACGAACAAAATTCTGGACAACAAAAAAATTTTTCTGTCAAAAATGCCCAATAATTTAAAATTTTCAATTTATAAATTCAATTCGGTATAGCATATAGCCTAAAACGGGGATGATTGTTTGTGAATGTTTGTATGTGTGTTGTGATTGTTTGTATGTGTGTTGTGATTGTTTGTATGTATGTTGTATGGGGGCCAGTGAGCTTTCCAAATTGTAAACTATTTTAATATGGGGATCGGTGAGTCTTCCAATTTGTAGTAGAATAGATTTAGTTTTTGAAAAGGAACCTTCAAAACAAGACGACACGAAGATTGGATCTTCAAGAAAAGACGACACAACACGAAGATTGGATCTCCAAGAAAAGACGATCCAACACGAAGATTGGATCTTCAAGAACAGCACAAGATCATCTTGGGTTTTAGGGTTGGGAATTTAGGGTTTTATGATTGCTCATAAAACTAAAAGGCCTATATGCTATACCGTACAATTTTGTTTTGTTTTTGTTTTTATGCATGAATAAAATAAAAGTTAAATAAATGATTTTAAGAAAAGAAAATCCTCCCACGTAATTATCAAGTAACTTGCCTCCCTAAATGGAACCTTTGAAACTAGTATTTGTTTATTTGTGTTGCATGGCCATAGTCTGACACAGATTCTCACATACGTAGCATTGAAGGCATGCATTGGTTAGGAGTTGACGTGTTGCATGGCTTTAGTCTGGCAAGTCAATTCGCTAATTGAATGATACTCCATTTGTGGTTTGGACTTGACCAATTAGCTAGCTAGGCTAGTATTTGGGGCAAGGAGTGAGGTACACATACTCTGGTTTTGAGTTGG
The DNA here is from genome assembly GCA_946800325.1 of Luzula sylvatica. Classification (NCBI taxonomy): domain Eukaryota; kingdom Viridiplantae; phylum Streptophyta; class Magnoliopsida; order Poales; family Juncaceae; genus Luzula; species Luzula sylvatica. Next base: position 43,741,944 of record OX326960.1, read on the forward strand.
ACTCAATACTGGACCTCGCGAATAAAGCAAGAATCGTCTTAGAGATGATTGGACACCGTCCTACCCAACTTGACGTGTTTTCTGAGTGGTTGGCCTTAGTCACCTTAGAAGTATGTTAAATAGGGATCTTGTCCATTATGAGATTTAAGGTATCAAATCTCCGTTTCAATAGTGGGGGCTATTTGAAATGATAAAATAATGGGTATTTCAAGTTGTTTAAAAATGAATTTTAATATATGCAAGACCACGTTATTAATTACATTATTTTTCAAAATTTGTAGATTTAATGGCTTTACCAAGTAATAACCGCTTTAGTTTGCGTTCCATTTTGGAAAAGGAACGAATGAACGGAAAGAACTTTCTCAACTGGCAGAGGAATCTGGGATTCGTTCTGAGACAGGAAGGAAAGGCACATGTCTTGGAGACGCCTATCCCTCCTGTACCAGGGGATACAGCAACTGAGGATGAGACATTCGAATATACGACCATGATGGACGATTCGAATGATGTCACATGCCTCATGTTGGCTACTATGACTCCTGAATATCAAATTCAGTTTGAGAAACAGGATGCATACGAGATTATGAAACAGCTCAGGGAGATGTTTCAGGTTCAAGCAAGGGTGGAGAAGTATCAAGCTCTTGGCAATGCGACGCAATGCAAGATGCAAGAGGGTACGCCCGTTAGCTCTCATCTTCTCAAGATGAAAGGATATTTCGATCATCTTGAGAGGCTTGGCATGAAATTTGAGTTGGAGTTACAAACTGATTTGATCATGTTGTCACTGCCACCGAGTTTCGATTCGTTCATTTCGCATTTTCACATGTCGGACATGACAAGGACCATTCCCCAGCTTTTCGGAATGCTCAGAACATTCGAAAGTGACCAGAAACCGCGGTACATGAAGTCTAGGACTTCGGAGGTATTGGTGGTTCAAATGAAGAGTCCAAACAATGGGAACAAGAACAAGAAGAGGAAGGCACAGGGCAACAAGGTTGCGCCTAAGCCAGTGAGCAAGAAAGCCAAGGATGACAAGAAGTGTTTCCACTGTCTCAAGGAGGGGCATTGGAAGCGTGATTGCGAGATCTTCCCGAGGGAGAGCAAGCAAAAGACCGCTTCTTCGGACACACCGGCATCAGGTATTTCCGTTATCGATTCATATTTCTTTACTTTATCATCATGGGTGTTGGACACTGGATGTGGGACTCATATTTGTAATAATATGCAGGGCCTAAGAAGTAGAAGATCGTTGATTCGTGGCGAAGTTGATTTACGCGTCGGGAATGGAGCTCGAGTAGCAGCATTAGCCGAAGGGACGTATGATTTAACTTTGCCAAATGGACTTATTTTATTTTTGAATAATTGTTGTTATGTACCTACTTTGAGTAGGAATATTATTTCTGTTTCGAGACTTATTGCAGATGGATATGAATTAGTTATTGGTACTAATGATTGTTTTATTCGCAAGAATTACATTTTCTTTAGTAATGTTCTAGTTGAAAATGGTTTATATGTCTTGGATTTAGAAAATAACAACAATAATCAATCCATTTATAACATAAATACCACTCAAACTAATGAAACGTACTCATGGCATTGTCGTCTCGGACACATAAACGAGAAACGCATTGCTAGACTCCAAAAGGATGGAGTCCTAGATTCTTTTGATTTAAAGTCAATAGAAAATTGCGAATCTTGTTTGATGGGTAAGATGACAAAGACACCTTTTTCCAAGAAAGGAGAAAGATCGAAAGATGTATTGGCACTCATACATTCCGATGTATGTGGACCGATGAGTGTCGAGGCTAGAAATGGGTATCGCTACTTCGTGACTTTTACTGACGATTATAGTAGATATGGATATCTATACTTAATGCGTCACAAAAGTGAAACTTTTGAGAAATTCAAAGAGTTTCAACACGAGGTAGAACTTCAACTGGGCAAGAAAGTAAAAGCCATTCGATCGGATCGAGGTGGCGAATACTTGAGCTATGAGTTTGAGGACTATCTTCGAGATTGTGGTATAGTATCACAATGGACTCCACCCGGTACACCCCAATGGAATGGAGTGTCCGAGAGGAGGAATCGGACTTTGTTAGACATGGTTCGCTCGATGATGAGTCGAACAGATTTGCCAAAGTCATTTTGGGGTTTCGCGCTTCAAACGGCCGCTCTTATACTGAATAGAGTTCCGTCCAAATCGGTTGAAAAGACACCATATGAGTTATGGCATGGCAAGGTGCCATCATTGTCTTATCTTAAGATTTGGGGTTGCGAGGCATACGTCAAAAGGTTATTGACGGAAAAACTCGAGCCAAGATCAGACAAGTGCTTATTTGTGGGGTATCCTCAAGAAACAAGAGGATACTACTTTTACTTGCCAAGCGAAAACAAGGTTTTCGTGGCTCGACGTGGACATTTCTTAGGGAAGGAATTCCTAGATCGTCAAGCCAGTGGGAGTAAAATTGATCTCGAAGAAATTCGAGAACCACAACGTGAACATGTTGATTTGGAACAAGATTCTGAGTTACCATTGGATGGTGAACCAGAATCTAATACACAAGCTCTACGTAGATCTGGTAGAATTCGTCAAGAACCTGAGAGATATGGATTTCTCATTAGTAATGACGATGATGAGTTGACTCTAGATGATGAGCCAACCTCCTACAAAGGTGCTATGTCTAGCTTGGATTCCTCGAAATGGCATGACGCCATGAAAACCGAGATCCAGTCCATGTATGATAATAAGGTTTGGAATCTTATTGATCTACCTAATGGTGCTAAGACCGTTGGTTGCAAATGGGTTTTCAAGAAGAAAACCGACATGGATGGTAATGTACACACTTTTAAAGCAAGACTGGTGGCGAAAGGTTTCAAGCAAATTCATGGTATAGACTATGATGAAACGTTTTCTCCAGTAGCCATGTTTAAAAGTATTCGCATTCTTCTAGCGATAGCTGCATATCACGATTATGAGATATGGCAGATGGATGTCAAAACCGCTTTCCTTAACGGGAACCTTACCGAGGATGTGTATATGACACAACCCGAGGGTTTTGTCGATCCAAAGAATACGAATAAAGTGTGCAAGCTTATGAGATCCATTTATGGATTAAAACAAGCATCTCGTGCGTGGAACATACGATTCGATGAGGTTATCGCAAAGTATGGTTTCATTCAAAATATTGAGGAACCTTGTGTATACAAGAAATTCAGTGGGAGTTCGGTTGTATTCCTCATCTTGTACGTGGACGACATCTTACTCATTGGAAATGACATCCCGATGCTTAACCAGGTTAAGGCATATTTGGGTAGTCAATTCGCAATGAAGGACTTAGGAGAAGCTGCCTATATTTTAGGTGTGAAGATCTATAGAGATAGATCGAGGAGACTTCTCGGACTAAGTCAAAGTACATATATTGACAAAGTGATAACTAGGTTTCACATGGAGCAATCCAAGAAAGGATTTCTGCCAATGTCACATGGCATCACTCTCACTAAGGCTCAGTGTCCTTCAACGGACGCTGAACGTGAGCGAATGAGTCGGATCCCATACGCTTCGGCTATAGGATCGATCATGTATGCCATGATATGTACTAGACCAGATGTCGCATATGCGTTGAGTGTGACTTCCCGCTATCAGTCTGATCCCGGGGAAGCTCACTGGTCCGCAGTCAAGAGCGTTCTTAAGTATCTCAGGAATACTAAAGATATGTTTCTTGTCTATGGTGGTTCGGAAAGAGATCTGATTATCCAAGGATATACAGACGCTAGTTTCCAAACTTGCCCGGACGATTTCCAATCACAAAGTGGTTATGTCTTCACGCTCAATGGCGGAGCTGTTGTTTGGAAAAGTTCCAAGCAGAAGACGGTGGCTGATTCTACAACTGAAGCGGAATACATCGCGGCTTCTGAAGCCGCAAAAGAGGCTGTCTGGCTACGACAGTTCGTGATGGAGCTTGGCGTTATGCCAAGCATCTCGGGTCCCATGGATGTTTATTGTGACAATAACGGAGCAATCGCACAATCCAAGGAACCGCGAGCACATCACAGGTCCAAGCATGTACTCCGGCGTTACCACTTGATTCGTGAGATTACGAAGAGAGGTGACGTGAAAATAATGAAGATACCTACTGAGGATAACGTGGCCGATCCATTTACGAAGCCACTATCACGTGCCAAGCATGAGCAGCATGCTAGGGCGATAGGATTGGGATATCTATCGCAGTGTTAGATTGGGTGTTTTATTTATGTTTCTTATTGTATAAGGGGATTTGATCTGCCTAGTGCAAGTGGGAGAACATTTATTATGCCCTAGGCGTGTTATTGGGATTGTATTTGTTTATGAGACAGATATTTATATTATTATTCATCATATGACCTAAACCTTCATATTTCACAAAATTTAAATAACAAGAAAGTGTGTGAGAGGTTATTCGATTATAATAATCAGATAGACCTTGAATTTTATTCTAGTTTAGTGCATCGAGTCAGTTGAGAATAATATGTTGCATGGCCTTAGTCTGGCATATTGATTCGTCAATTGAATGATAGTAAAACCACTAAACGGGATGAATATAATTCTAAAACGTCCCTCGTGTATAAAGTTGTTCATAGATTTGAACCAGGTAGTCCATTCACTGAATGGAGACTTTTACATACACTGGCATATTCGTAGATGAGATGATCAGGTTTTACTGATCTGAGACGGTAGCGTCGATTCTAGAATATGGATATACGCGGTGTCGTATATTGGACTGACCACTATATGAGTTTGTGACATGGTTAGAGTCATTGGAGACAAACTCATATCCAGATAGTGCGTTTTAGTGCTTCATACTTGAGTGATCTCACGGATACCTAGTATGTGAAAAGACAATGCTTTGATGTAATTAACCCTACGCGTAACTGTGTAGCAGAGATTATTATTGAGTATTGTTTTTAGCATAGGCAAAGGATGTGAGGTCGCAAGATAGGAATTGTTCCTTTCTAGTCTTGAAAAAGGATAGAGGGAGATATCTCTCGGGCCCCTCGATTGAATTGAGATTGATGAAATACTTGGCCAAGCTCGATGGAACTCAATAGAGTTCGCATTGTTATTATTAATCTAATTCTTATCGAGAAAAGAGTATATCTGATCAAAAGAAAAGAGGATGACTTGAAGTTTTAGGCTTCACCGTGACTCATTTGATCGGAAGATATCGCGAACAAGAGGACTAGTAACACTTATCTGAGTCAGGTATGAAGATGTACTGCATCTTCATAAAGGTGTTCTCCACCTTCATGTGGGTGTGGTACTCTTCACAAAATAGTCCGAGAGTTGATTCGGATTACTTCTCTTAGAAGTTATCGATTTTGGCATTTGATAAAGGTTATTTGATTTAAATTTATTTTGCTTAAAATTATTTTGTTTAAATTGTTTATGTGTGTTGGTGAAATGTTTGGGAGGCCCTTGTTGATATGAAGCTTCGGTGTAGTTTGTCACTTCATAGAAATACCCATTTGGTCCCCTTTTGAACAAACAATCGGTTCTTCCCAAATTAGTATGTCTAGGTTGTGAATTTTGTGTAAAATGATTGTTCCTATAATTATTATTGACACGTTTAGGTTGTTCATTTTTAGCATATTTACCTTTGTTGTAGTCATGGTACATGAAAGCATTAACATGACTACTTACTTTATTGTTTTCCCATTTAGATTTTTGATTTTGAGATATTGAAAAATCGGGTTTATTACCGTTATTTTTCTTATATCCTAAACCGGATTTATCATTGGGCTTTTGTCCCGTTAATGACGATTTTAAGACATCATCCAATGAAGGGGGACTCAATGCAATAATTGCACATGCCCTCTTCAAGGACTCATTCTCAACTTTCATAGTTTGAATTTCGACTTTTAAATGAGAAATCTCACATTTCAGGGTTTGACATTCACATTTTGAAAATCCTTTAAATTCATTTATTTGAGTTTTGTATGCCAAAGATGGATAGCTCAAGAGAAGCTACCTTATCCTTGAGAGCTTGTGTGGGGCTTTCAAGTTTACCCTCATTTAGTTGAGAGTTCCCTTCATCCCTAAGAAACTCGTCACAAGATTCGAGTTCTAGTTTGGATGCGGGAGAAAATTCAGGTCTAGGTAACGATTTTATGCCAAATAAAGAGTTAGTACGTACCTCATAACTTTTGTCATGTGTCGAGCTTAGAGTGGGAGAGGAAGGTTCTGCGTCTACAACTATGGGCTGGTGGTGTGTCGAAGTTAGACCTCGTTCAATACGGAGAGAGTGAATGGCTGCTTCCACCGCGCTCATGGGATTAAATTCAGCCATTAGATCGTAAGGTACAAGTTTATCCTTAATAAATTTAAGAGATGGTTAGTACCCTGCTCTGATACCAATTGTTGGTTAATTCTAACCTAGAGGGAGGTAAATTTGGCAATCTAGCTTACACTTAGTTTAGATTTAAACCTAATTTACGGTGCGGAATAAATAATAATTTAGATGATAGAGATGATACCGTACAAACACTTTAACACAAGATGTTTGTTTACGAAGTTCGGTAGGTGGTTGCTTTGTAGCTTTAACTCACCCTTTACTCGCTTAATTGACCGACTCAATTATTTGTGAGTACCTACGTCTCCGGGAATGCCTTGTGCCTCTTTTTGGCTTTCGATTGAATTCCAACTCAACTCGATTACAAGGATTTGCCTAGATCGATTTACACGCTTCTATCGATCTATAGCTAAGGCTCTTTACACTTTGTTGCACTAGCCTATTACACTTTTTCACTAATCGAGCTACAACGTGATCGGTCACGTGAGTGGGATACGATTAGTGGAGAATATCGAAAGTAGATCAACGATCTAAAGAGGGTTTCTCAAGCTATCAATGGATATAGATAATCACACCTTAGGGTTTCTCTCTTTTTAGGTTTTAATGTTTGAAAGTGAAGAAGTGGGAGAGAGAGACCCATGAAGGATTCTATTTATACTCTCTATAGAAATCCTTCAGAAAACTTGTAGTGCGTTCGAACGCATAAAGTCCGTTCAGAACGCACTTGTAGTTTGCACTAGCCGTTTCAAAATAACGTGCAAGTACATCTTGGGTCCGTTCGAACGGACAATGTCCGTTCGTAACGGACTCAATTATACATAGCATTTTGCGTTCACAGGAACAAGAGTCCGTTCAACGCACTGAAAAGTGGGTGAACGGATTCCAGGTTGTCCGTTCGAACGCACATGTGTGTTCGTTCGAACGCACACATCCCTGTTACATTTTTCCGTTCACAGGAAGGATTGTCCGTTCAACGCACTCAGAAGGTGGGTGAACGGATTCTAATTGTCCGTTCGAACGGACATGATTGTTCGTTCGAACGCACACATTGAAGGAAATACAGTTTCAGGATCAACCGTAAAAGTGTACACAAGGATAAACGAATGTAGTCGTACATTCGTAGTCATATCTTTCAGTAGGAAAATCCGATTTGAATGGTTCAAATTGGGTAAGATAGATAATTAGATTATCTATAACCTTCATGTAGAAATATATTTCATATGAACGAAGTATAAGTGTCGTTTCTGTGAAATACCGAAAGGGTGCAACAGTATGACATACAGTTAGTAAAACAGTCATAACTTTTGCATACGAACTCCAATTGGGCTGGGCCAAATTGGGTCGTGTAGATAATGAGATTATCTACAACTTTAGTGTTGGTTGATTTTCTGTCAGAGAAATTTATCAATTTCGTCTGGACAGAATACTGACCAGGTTCATGCAGTTTTCTGTGTGAGAGGGTGTATATTGGATATACATGCCTTTTGGCTAATCCTGATCCTATTGTATATAAATAGGATTTTCTCTCTCATCTAAACAAAGCAATTTATTCTGAATTATCCAGAAAATTGTGAGACAAATTTCTAGAGAGTGAAAATGTGTAAAAGAGAGAAACCGTGAAAAGGTGTTTTACGGTTTAGAGAATCAATTCGATTAAGCAAGTTCACCGGTGCATCGTCTAGGCAGGTGCATCCGTGACCGAAGTCTTGCGATTCAAGGTGGATACACGTAGAGGAGCAACAACTGAGGCTCTCACGATTGTGATCGATTCGGACGAGTAGATTGAGTCGGAGACGAAATCAAGCGAATCGGCGAAGTCAACGAGCGGTGAAAGACGCGTGGTGTGGGACGCGCGTATTGTCACCAACGTGACAGGAGAAAGAAGGCAGCGATCAACCCTTCGTGTGCAATCAATTTTGCACCGGTAAAGATCTAACCTTCTATTTGCATCGTACCCTCGAAGTCGTGGCGTGATCTCGGGAATCGGGGAACCGGACCGGGCCTACATATCCGCTGCGCGGGCCCGGGGCCGGGGATATTCCCCTTCAGTGGTATCAGAGCGATCGCCATCGATTCGAGGGTCGAATCATAGTCGTATATTATATATACGCACGGGTTATCAAAGTTCGTACCCGTTTGCATGATGTTACATATTTAGAATGTCAAATTCCATTAAAATCACAAGTGAAATTCGCTAGAGATCGATCAATAGTTGATTGAGAGTATCTAGGAATAATCGTGAAAAGATTTCATGATTGATCGTTTTGGAAACGAGCGAAAACAGCAGTGCAAAAAATGCATAGTCCGTTATAACACATATTCCGTTGGGGAATTTTTTGCGAAAAACACATATTCCGTTGTAACGTACTTGGAGTCCGTTGCAACGGACCCTGTATGGGATGCGGGGGTGTGAAGAGAACTGTGAAAAACGCATATTCCGTTGCAACGGACTTGGAGTCCGTTGTAACGGAACCTGTATCAGATACGGGGTTGCGGGGATGCCAATGGTGTCTATTGGAGTCCGTGGTAACGGACTGGGTCCGTTATAACGGATGTCTACGCAGTTTTGTCCGTTGCAACGGACTATATGTTGCGTTGTAACGGACAGGTTTCTGGAAATTTGGACAAAGGTATGCAGAAAATAGCGTTGTAACGGACCAAGGTTGCGTTGCAACGGACATGTTTCTGGCAATTTTGGCCAAACTCCGGAATAAATAGCGTTGTAACGGACTGGTATTCCGTTGTAACGGAGTACCAAGTATACTGGATGTCCGTTGTAACGGACTATGTTGCGTTACAACAGACTGGTTTCTGGTTGCTGATTTTGTTTTCGTGATAACTTTGGCTACACAACTTGAAATTTTGAGTTCTTTATATCGATTTGATCGGCATCAATCATACTAGCATATAGTTAGATAATTATTTAGAATAATTAGACTCCCAAATAAAAACATATGCATTTATGAAAATCTTGTGATAGTGATATAATTGGATTATGTCACGAATTTAGAAACATGCAATGGCATGATCCCTCATAATATTTAAGTCATGAAAATGCCTTCCATATCCACAACTACCGAGTTCGGTGTTACGTTTCACGTGGGTTCAGGCTAAAGTCGGGCACGTGATATTGAAACAATCGAAAGGGTGGCAAGCGTTAAATCGGGACTAGTGAGGCACAGGCTAAAGTCGACTCACTAGTAGCCTATTTGAACGATACGATGGAGATGGTTGTGACTTAACCGTCCAGGCCAATCAGATTGGAGTTCGGGGCATAGATAGGATGCACACACGGAATTGGGATTGTATTGGATACGATCCATCACCGAAATCCTATAAAGGTTCAAGAGTCGCATTGGATGCGATTGGATATAATCCTACCTAAATAACGGGATCCCACCCGATAGGCTAAAGTCACTTGTGAGAGGAACGGAAATATGGGTCTTGAGTGTTATGGACTTGGAGTCCCGTCTCGGTATGAGGGTTATCGATTCGATAAAATAACACTATCATATAATCATCATATAAGCCCTATAAGATAAGTACGCAACGTTAGTAATCAATCTTTCACTTCATTTGTAGAATATGTCTTCTAGTAACACCAACACCATGTCGATTAGATCGACTTTAGAAAAGGATAAGCTAGTGGGTCGGAACTACTTTGACTGGCACCGAAACCTGAGAATAGTTCTTAGGCAAGAGGGCAAAAGTCACGTATTGGATACGGAACTAGTAGAACCGGGCCCCGATGCTACGGCCGAAGAAAGGGCCGCGTTTGAGAAACTTAAGAAGGACTCAAATGATGTTACGTGCCTCATGTTAGCATGTATGGACGCTAGTCTTCAAAAGCAGTTTGAGGACTCGGATGCGCACATCATAGACGTTGTGCTCAAGGAAATGTTCCAAGAGCAGGAGCGTATTGAACGGTTCAGTACGCTCAAGGAGTTAGTAAACTGCAAGATGCCTTCGGGGTCTTCAGTGAGTACTCACGTTTTGAAGGTGCAAGCTCTCATAGACCGTCTTGAGAAGCTAGGAGAGAAATTGTCGAAGATTATGCAACAAGATTTGATCTTGTGTGCACTTCCTCCAATGTTTTCTCCGTTCGTGACTAACTATCACATGCATTCGATGGATAAGACGATCCCTGAGCTTCACGGAATGCTCAAGAGTTTTGAATCGGAGACGTTAAAGTCGTCCGGAGAGAACAGGGCAAGAGTTGCCGGAAATGTTCTCACAATTCAGAATAAGGATCGTAAGAGATCAAAGTCCAAGGGCGGTTCGGCTAAGAAACGTTCGAAGCCGAATAAAAGGGGAAAGGAGAAATCCAAGGATGAGACGTGCTTTCATTGTCACAAGGCTGGACATTGGAAGCGCGATTGCAAGTTTTACCTCGAGGAGGTGAAGAAGGGCAAGGCGGTTTCAGCGACCGGCCTCTCAGGTATTAACGTTATTGAAGTTAATATTTCAACTATGACTAATTGGGTATTGGATACCGGTTGTGGGACTCATATTTGTCGAAATATGCAGGTTCTTCAAAATAGTCGAAGGTTGGAAAAAGGTGAAGTCGATCTACGCGTCGGGAATGGAGCAAGAGTTGCTGCATTTGCCGTAGGAGTAGTTAATTTGACTTTGCCTAGTGGACTTATTTTAGTACTAAATAATTGTTATTATGTACCAACGTTATGTAAGAACATAATAAGTGTGTCGAAACTGGCCAATGATGGCTATGAATTCGTTATTAGGAATAATGAGTTTTCGATATGTAAGGATTCTATTATCTATGGAAATGTTCTGTTAGAAAATGGTCTTTATGTGTTGGATTTCGATCACGGAAATAATAAGTCCATATATAACGTTAATGCAAAAAGGATTAAATCTAAAGTTGATAATCGGACTTTCTTTTGGCATTGTCGTCTCGGTCATGTGAATGAGAAACGCATTGCTAGACTCCATAAAGATGGACTACTAGACTCATTTGAATTGGATTCATTTGGGAATTGCGAATCTTGTTTGCTTGGCAAGATGACTAAGGCGCCGTTCTCCAAGGTTGGAGAACGGTCCAACGATCTATTGGAACTCATACATTCCGATGTATGTGGACCGATGAGCAACGAGGCAAGAGGAGGCTATCGATACTTTGTTACGTTTACGGACGATCATAGTAGATATGGATATATCTATTTGATGCGTACTAAAGCGGAGACTTTTGAAAAGTTCAAAGAGTTTCAAAACGAAGTTGAAAATCAGCTTGGCAAGAAAATTAAAGCCATTCGATCGGATCGACGTGGTGAATATTTGAGCTATGAGTTTGAAGATCATCTGAAAGATTGTGGAATAGTTCCACAATGGACTCCGGCAGGAACGCCACAATGGAATGGCGTGTCCGAGAGAAGGAATCGAACCTTGTTGGACATGGTTCGATCCATGATGAGTCAAACTTCCCTTCCAAAATCGTTTTGGGGATATGCCCTAGAGACAGCGGCTTACTTATTAAACCGCATACCTTCTAAATCGGTACCTAAGACGCCATATGAGATATGGACCGGAACAGTTCCGAAGTTGTCTTATGTTAAGATTTGGGGATGTGAGGCTTATGTTCGAAAATTATTATCGGACAAGCTCGATCCCAAGTCTGAAAAATGTTTATTTGTAGGGTATCCCAAGGAAACAATGGGGTATTATTTCTATAATCCCGTCGAAAATAAAGTTTTCGTAGCTCGAAGAGGAGTCTTCCTTGAGGAGGACTTTATCTCTAAGCGAGTGAATGGGACTGAAATAGATCTCGAAGAAATTCGAGACCCGCAAACGAATGTTGAACCGATGAACGTTGATCCGATTTCCTCAAATGTTGAGGATCCGGAGTCAAGTGCACAAGGCGCATTTCGTAGATCGGGTAGGATTCGTCAAGAGCCTATACGACATGGTTTTATCGTGGCAAATGATGATGAAGTCGAATTCATAGATGATGAACCGACATCTTATCGCGAGGCTATGAAAAGCGAGGATTCCGATAAGTGGCAATCTGCCATGAAATCCGAGATTCAATCCATGTACGATAATCAAGTTTGGAACTTGATTGATCCACCTCCCGGGGTTAAACCAGTGGGATGTAAGTGGGTCTTCAAGAAGAAGACCGACATGGATGGGAATGTGAACACTTATAAAGCACGGCTTGTGGCGAAAGGTTTCAAACAAATTCATGGTGTAGACTATGAAGAAACGTTTTCTCCCGTGGCAATGCTTAAATCCATACGGATCTTACTTGCTATCTCTGCGTATTATGATTACGAGATTTGGCAAATGGATGTCAAAACCGCACTCCTTAACGGGAATTTAGAGGAGGATGTGTACATGACACAACCCGAGGGTTTTGTCGATTCAAAGAGTCCGGATAAAGTGTGCAAGTTGCAATGATCCATTTATGGATTGAAGCAAGCTTCTCGGAGTTGGAACATACGTTTTGATGAAGTTATACGAGAATATAATTTCGTGAAAAACGTAGAAGAGCCTTGTGTCTACAAGAAAGTTAGTGGGAGCCGCGTAGTATTTCTTGTACTATATGTAGACGACATCTTGATCATAGGAAACGACATTCCGATGCTTACGGATGTTAAGAAGTATTTAAATACTCGTTTCGCTATGAAAGATTTGGGCGAGGCCGCTTATATATTAGGCGTGAGGATTTATAGAGATAGATCCAAGAAGTTACTCGGCTTGAGTCAAAGCACGTACATCGACAAAGTGTTGAAACGGTTTTCAATGCAAAATTCGAAGAAAGGACTTCTTCCAATGTCGAGTGGCATATCGTATTCTAAAGCTCAATGTCCGACATCGAGCGAAGATAAGAATGCGATGAGTATTGTTCCATACGCTTCGGCAGTTGGATCAATTATGTATGCCATGATTTGTACGCGCCCCGATGTGTCGTATGCATTGAGCGTCGTTTCGCGTTACCAATCTAATCCAGGGGATATGCATTGGATCGCGGTTAAGAACATCCTTAAGTACTTACGAAGAACTAAGGATCAATTTCTAATTTATGGTGGAAAGACATCCGGGTTGGTCATCAATGGATATACCGACGCCAGTTTCCAAACATGTGTCGATGACTTTCGATCACAAAGCGGATACGTGTTTTGTCTAAATGGTGGAGCGGTAGTTTGGAAAAGTTCCAAACAACCCACGATAGCAGACTCTACAACTGAATCGGAGTATATTGCGGCTTCCGAAGCGGCAAAGGAGGCGGTTTGGATCAAGAAGTTTGTGTCGGAGCTTGGTGTAGTCCCGAGCATCTCGGAACCTGTAGTTGTGTATTGCGACAATACGGGCGCAATAGCACAGTCCAAGGAACCGAGGGCACATCACCGCTCCAAGCACATACTCAGAAAATTTCACTTGATCCGTGAGATTTTGCAAAGGAAGGATGTGATCATTGAGAAGATTGATACTGACAGGAATGTTGCGGACCCGTTTACTAAGCCACTCTCGCAAGCTAAGCACGATTATCGTGCGAAAGCTATAGGTTTGAGATACCTAGAGGAGGAAGAGAGTAGTTAGTTATCTAAAACGATAGTTTCGTAGGACGAGATTAGTCTAATAGATTAGTAAACGTTGTATCACCCCAAACTTATCTGATAGTAATGCAATTTCAGAATTTTAAAATTTTTCATTTTGCATCTATCTTATATGAAAACTGTGTGCTGGGTTGTGTAATATGATTGTTACATGAACCTTGATTTGAACTTGTGTGGACGTCGACATGGTTGAGGACCATGTGCAGCGAAACCGTCACACTTAAAGTGTCATTTCTAAACATCCCTAGTCGCGGATCAGCTTGCTTAAGAGAGAAGCATTTATATTATTAGATAATAGACTGAACGCGTACACTAGTACGTTTGCCGAGGAGATGATTATGTTTTGCTAATCATGGGACAAAGGAGTTTGTCGAATCGGGAACGTAGATATATGTTAGGTTACATGTATTGGATATGACCGAAGCCGCGAGACCATGACATGGTTTAGTCATTATAGATGGACTTGCGACGGATGGGGTTTTAGATTCTTCAAACTTGAGGGGATCATTGATTGCGTTTCGTGCGTAACACAATGCTTTGATATGATCTTACGCTCACCGTAACAGGGAGTTAAAAGGGTCATCATTGGGTATTGTCCGAAACACGGAATTCAATGTGAGTCTCCAAGATAGGAATTGTTTATTCCGAAAGGAAGAGATATCTCTTAGGCGCCGCTCGATGAGTCGATTAACGAAACCTGCAGCCGCAGTCAATGATATTAATGGTTAATATCGATTGAAATTTGTTAACTCAACTCGGAATCGGGGAATAAGTATAGTTAATCAAATTATAAGGATGACTATTACCATGCCTTTTGATTAACGGATATCGCAAACAAGAGAACTAGTAACCGCTATTCGAGATAGGCACAATGATCACAATCATTATTCGTTTAATATGGGTAGCTATGATGGAGTGACTAGATCCCGCTCATCAGCTTGTAGGTATTGGAAACAACCTACTGCCATCGTTAAGTCGAACCTACATGGTCACACAACGAGTCGTACTAAGTCGGGCTTGATCATAAAATTGGCACATAGGATGTGCATAGCTTGGTATTTGATACGCGAGCTATATTCTCTAAAATCGTGCGTATTGGATATGCATGAGTACCTTTTAGGTAGATCTGAAATTGAGTGGGAGACTGAAGGAAATACAGTTTCAGGATCAACCGTAAAAGTGTACACAAGGATAAACGAATGTAGTCGTACATTCGTAGCCATATCTTTCAGTAGGAAAATCCGATTTGAATGGTTCAAATTGGGTAAGATAGATAATTAGATTATCTATAACCTTCATGTAGAAATATATTTCATATGAACGAAGTATAAGTGTCGTTTCTGTGAAATACCGAAAGGGTGCAACAATATGACATACAGTTAGTAAAACAGTCATAACTTTTGCATACGAACTCCAATTGGGCTGGGCCAAATTGGGTCGTGTAGATAATGAGATTATCTACAACTTTCGTGTTGGTTGATTTTCTGTCAGAGAAATTTATCAATTTCGTCTGGACAGAATACTGACCAGGTTCATGCAGTTTTCTGTGTGAGAGGGTGTATATTGGATATACATGCCTTTTGGCTAATCCTGATCCTATTGTATATAAATAGGATTTTCTCTCTCATCTAAACAAAGCAATTTATTCAGAATTATCCAGAAAATTGTGAGACAAATTTCTAGAGAGTGAAAAGGTGTAAAAGAGAGAAACCGTGAAAAGGTGTTTTACGGTTTAGAGAATCAATTCGATTAAGCAAGTTCACCGGTGCATCGTCTAGGCAGGTGCATCCGTGACCGAAGTCTTGCGATTCAAGGTGGATACACGTAGAGGAGCAACAACTGAGGCTCTCACGATTGTGATCGATTCGGACGAGTAGATTGAGTCGGAGACGAAATCAAGCGAATCGGCGAAGTCAACGAGCGGTGAAAGACGCGTGGTGTGGGACGCGCGTATTGCCACCAACGTGACAGGAGAAAGAAGGCAGCCATCAACCCTTCGTGTGCAATCAATTTTGCACCGGTAAAGATCTAACCTTCTATTTGCATCGTACCCTCGAAGTCGTGGCGTGATCTCGGGAATCGGGGAACCGGACCGGGCCTACATATCCGCTGCGCGGGCCCGGGCCCGGGGATATTCCCCTTCACACATCCCTGTGACACGTTTGGTTCTAATCAAGGTTTAAAGTTTTGATATGTGGCAAGTCCGTTCTGAACGGACTTTGAGTTCGTTCAGAACGCACTTCCTGCTTGACTGAACTCTTTGTTATTTTGAACATGATTTTACTTGAGTTCTACTAGGTTTGTACCTATGGTTTATTTGTGGCGTATCCCACTCACGGAAGGCTTCAACATCTTGATTCTTGATGTATTCCAATGGCCTTCCTTGTGTTCTTCTTTTCTTGTTTATCTTGAGACTTCATGTCCTGATTCTTGATGTAATCCAATGAAATCCTCCTTCACAAGTCCTCCTTCATCTTCGTATCGTACCTATGTTATCATGCACTTTTCTGGATGTATACATTAGTAATGACAGTGTTTTGAAATAATCAAACTATCAGGAAATTTGAACCAACAAACTCCCCCTTTTGATTAATTTCAAAACACTGTCGGTTTGGAGAGTTTCACCATTTAGTTGAGAACTTTCCGTACGATCGTTTCTCTCCCATTTTGAAAGAGATCAAAAGGGCCAATGAGACTTCATCAACGGAAGGCTCCCCCTAAATGCGAGCTCCCCCTCAAATAATGAATTGATGAATGTATGAGCTTGTAAAAAGGATTATGTGCGTTCCGAACGAACCCGTGTGCGTTCTGAACGGACTGACAAAAATTTCACAGAATTTATACTGATGAGTGTATGAACACTAAATCAAAATAGGATAATAAAAGAAATGCACAAGTTTATGCTACTGACATAATACCATAATTATTCATCAAACATAATTATTCAATAGACCTAATTGTTCAATCATACCGACACACATCAAAGTTTTGATAAGTTCTCACATACTCTCATGTATACTCAAGACTTAGACATAACATAACATAATACGACACAACACACACCACACCCAAGGGTGATCACAATTCATTTGGCTCGGGTTAGGAATTTAAGACGGACGGTGGGGAGAAGGTGGAGCTTGCTCCTGAGATTCATGGTGCGTTCCGAACCGGTTCTCAAGATGAACGTAAAGATCGGAAAATTGTCGATCCACGTTCTCAAGCATCCGTGCTTCAGATACACGAAACGCATCATGCATTGCTCTTCCGTGTCGCTCCATGCGCTCATCCATTTCATCGAACATCTCCTTCACATAGGCAAACCTCTTATCATCCCGTTCCGTTTGGGCATTTGAGGATTCCCCCCCCCCCCACATTCCTCTTTCGTTTGGGAGCCGGTTCTTCACCGCTTTCATCGGTATTGGCTGGGTCGACGTTGTCCTCTTCCTCGTCCAAGGTGTTACCCTTCGTCCACCGGGTAGGATCGCGGGGAAGGTGATACGCCACCGCATCCTTTGCGGAGTCAATAATCCATCCGAGGATGCTCGGCGAATACCGATATCCAAAACGTCGGAGGTTTGCATCGGATGCGAGGTTGATTGGTGATTTCGGTCGAAAATCCCAATCGCTCAGTGGTATCTCAATCCCTTGGAGTTCCATCATACGGGCAATCAATGTTCCGTATGGTAAGGACGCGTTCTTATGACTCATTACACTTTCCATGTGGCTTGTGATGAGAAAGGGCACGTGGATGGGTAGTTGATCCTTGTACCACATGCGATGCAAGAGTATAATATCCCGATGTTCGAGATTTATCTTAAATTTTTCTGAGGGAGTGAGAATGTTATTACCGATGGCCCAGATAAACTGTTCATGGGCGGCCAAGTGAGATGCCCCTTGCCCAGGTTTGATACCCGTGATGGCAGCTTCGATTCTCGCCTTGCGAGTGTCGTAGATTTTCTCTCCGTCGTCCCTGAGTCCGAGCAAAGCACTCAAGTTTTTGATAGAGATTTCGACATCTTCACCGAGGATGTATGACGTTACCTTTTCTGAAATGGGACAACATACAATATATAAATTTATTCATGCATTATTTTCATGATTTTCCCATGCATTATTTTCATTTTCATTATTTAATTAATTACTAAATTAAATGCAATAAATTTATTTATTTATTTCAATTATTTCAATTAATTAATTTATTTAATTGAATATAATTTGAAAGAATGAGTATTTTTTAATTAATGTAGTCTAATCACATTTATTCGTATTCGAAATCGTATTCGTATATGTATTCGTATTCGAAAGCATCGTATTCGTTTCCGTATCCGAAATATGATATCAGATACCGTATATCATCTTCGTATTCGTATCCGAAATCAGATATCGAATATTGTATTTGTATCTGTATTTGTATCCGGATTCGTATCGAATATTTTGTATTCATATCCGAAATCGGATATCGTATCCGTATCCGAATCGGATATCGGATATCGAATATCTTATTTGTATCCAAAATTGGATATCGATTACCTCATTAAAAAATATTTGTTAATTTTTTAAACTTATCATCCAAAGAATAATTGTATTACAAAAATAATATTCTCAAAATTTTAGTTTTACTAAAAATAATATTCTCTAAAAGTTAATGGTATTAAAAAAAATTTCTCTAAAAATTAATATATTAAAAAAATAATATTTTCTAAAAATTTGCTGTAATAAAAAATTAATATTTTTCGATGGTTATTGGTTAGTTGTATTAGAAAAAAAAAAGTTTAGATGGTTAATTTTTTAATAAGTTTTTGTATTCATAGTTTCCTGTCTTAAAAATTGTTCAATTCATTGTTCATGATTCATGAATAATTAAAACGTAATTCATTGTACATTGTTCATGATTCATCAATAATTAAAGCATAATTCAAAAACATAATGATATTAAAAAATAATATTTCCGAAAATTTAATTATATTACAAAAATAATAATATCTAAAAAATAGTTATATTAAAAAAAATTATTCTCTAAAATTAATGAATTTTATTAGAAACGATATAATTAGTTTTTGTTAGCAACAACACTCGTAGTTTTTGTTATGATAGTTTCCTGATATTTATATATTGATTTTTTGGAACTTCCTACCACTATACAAAGTTACAAAGTGCGCTACCAAGTACGCCCATATGAGATATGACTACAAAAAACAAAACGGTACGCTGAAAAAAAAATCGATATAAAATATTTATTTTGCAAACTCCAGTTTTATTCATATTAACATGCTAAAATGCCCAACTTTTCGTATTAATCATATCATATAAATATTTATGAAATATATATATCACTAAATATACAATTAATCAACATACTTTCGGATCTTGTGTGATCCTTTATATACCCGATCCATTTAGAACCCACGTTCCTCTAGATTTATTCTTTCTCTCTCTTGTCTCTATTATAACTGTTTTATTTTCTAAAAAAATAAAATAAATAAATAAACTATTTTATTTTTTTTCAGTCCTTCTACACACAAAAGCTCGATTTCGCGTTGTACTCTTTTTTTCACTCCCCATTTTGCCCCATTGATTTCTTTCATTTTCAATTTTTCACCTCTTTCTCTAATCCGAGAATTTCTGCATATCGTAGCGAAGGTAACAATTAACAAACAACCCATCACTGTTTTTTACCTTTTTTGTTTTGTTTTATATTTTATTTTATGCATTTACATGTCAATTTTGTATTTGTTAACGCGATTTCATATCTATCTGTTCACATTAAATGGATTATTTGAGATTGATCAATTGTTTGGTTTGCGCTAATTTTGCTTCGTTTTGATGATAATGTGGTAATAGGTGTAGATATTGTGTTGTACATGTTCGTTTCCTGAAAATTGCGACTATAATTTTTTTGTAATTTCTATGTTATTCGTCGTGGGTTGATAAGATCATGAATAACAGGGAGCATTGAATCCTCAATTAGGATATTTTTCAGTGCTTAATTTGGGGATCAGATATTCAATTTTGTATGTAAAGTTGCAAGCTTGAATCCAATTACATGTGAATTTTCGTGCTTGATCAAATCTAATCCAAACCTTGTTAAGAAGATATACAATTTGATTTCGAATCACGAATCATAATCAATTGCATGAGAGAATCTATGTTTGCAAAAGAAAACCCTGATTTTTTCATATTATCATTGGAATTTAATCAAGTTCCGCACAGTAAAAAGCAAGAAACGTGATCAATTGAACTATTCTTATTAGATTACAAGTATCACACATCAATACTTGCAATTTTGCAAAAATGCACTTCCAATTAATATATTTTTCCTTTTATCAGATGGATTCTCTCGAACCTAAGATCCAAACACCACAAGAACAAGAAAACCACACTGAAGAAACACCTTCGAAAAACAAAGGAGTAAACGGGGATTCTTCGTCGGCTCGAATCGGAGAAGAACACCAAGCCGAAATCCCCAACATTCAAACCGACCCGATCGCCACCTGTCCTCTCAAATTGTCGCCATTTGTCCCCATAATCTATGTCCAACCCAACATCCCGTTACCCTTGACAGCACCTTCCAGATGGTCCGAATCAGAAAAGGAGATATTTCTCCTCGGGTTTTACATCTTCGGCAAGAAACTGAACGTGTTGAGGAGATTCGTGTACGACGAGGGGCGTATCGGTAAAATCAAGACAATGGGGGACGTGTTGGCGTATTATTACACTCAGTTCTATAAATCAGAGGGGTATAAGAGGGCGAAATTGAAAAGATGCGTGATTGGTTCGTGTATTTTTACAGGCTGGCGCCAAACCGAGATTTTGACTCGGTTGTTTGATTCGGTACCGAGCGAAGAACATGGTACATTACAAGAGGTAATTAAAAAAAATTAGGTGTAAATTTAATATTATATTTCTTATCATTTTCTTTTTGTATTTTCGAAGGTATTTAAGTCGCATATTGAGGAAAAATCGACCTTCGAGGAATTCATATTCACATTAAAAGCAATTGTTGGGACCCATGCATTAGTACAAGTAATCGGTATCGGTAAAGGAAAGCCTGATCTGACGAGAATCAAACCCGACCCGTCAAGGGCCCAAAATCTGATCCAAGCCCGTTTAGAAATACCCACGGGAAACCAATGGAGCTCTCTCACCTCTGACGAAATTCTCAAGTTTTTAAACGGCAGTTACAGACTCAGCAAAGCCCGGTATTTGAAATTTTAAAAATTCGCAATTTGGTCCCTCGACTTATTCAAATTTGTGTTAATACCTTTAGTATCATTATTATTATAAACAGGTCGAATGATTTGTTTTGGGAAGCAGTGTGGCCGCGATTACTGGTACTGGGATGGACTTCGTACCAGCCGAAAGACCATCCATTAATCTTTATGGTACCGGGAACTCAAGATTTCGAGAGAGAGAATCTCGTGAAGGGAATTCACTATTTCGATTCTGTTTCTGATTTACTCTCCAAAGTTGTCTCCGATCCTGATTCGATCAAACTCGACACCGATGTTCTGAAAAATAACGATAATGCCATTAATGTTGGCAATAATAATGCCATTAATATTGAGAATATTCAACCCAAGATAGTGAATCAAGAGATGGACTCCATCATCAAATTTACGATTGTAGACACGAGTATAGTTCATGGGGGAGAGAATTTTACAATTAGGTCGCTCAGAAATTTGCCTCTTTTTGATTTGAATACTTCTTGTGAGGAGAGTTTGCCTCGTCTCAGCCAATCACAGAGCGACACGTCAGCATCCGAGAGTTCAGACCATGCTAGGTCTGTTAAATCCGAGCCGGTTGATATTAAAAATATAATCGAGGACAAAAAATCGAAACCTGTGGTAAAAAGAAGGAGATTAGGTGCGGGTAAGAAAGAAAAGGAAAATTACGAAAATGCCCCTGCTTCGGAGACCGAAATAAAGGGAACGTGTCAACCTTCTATCGATCTGAATTTACCTGATGTCAAATTTGAGAATGGGACTAATGACCAAGAGTTTTGCACGAAGGACATGAATGTAGATACCGTAAAAGAGGGGTCTAGTGTGCAAAATAACCGAAGACACGGTACGAGAAATAGGCCTCCAACTACTAAAGCATTAGAAGCCCTTGCCTTGGGGTTTATTGGTAGCACAAAGAGAAAGAAAAATAGTGAACTTATTTTTTCTGATTCCAACAAACCTAAACGGCGGGCCCGTATTTCTGACGAGAAGAATTTCGAGGGGTTATGTGTGTGTAGCGAAATTCAGTCTGATGTGAGTTTGGTTAATCGTCGTGAATGAATAAGATTTGAACGGTTATGTTTTTTTTTTTCTTTTTTATTGTCGATGGGGTGATTGGTTTATTTTTGAATTGGAGTGGTAATAGAATTAATGTGTTTGAGAAAAGTGTAAATGGAGGTTTTATTTTGTGAACTTGTGAAATATAATTGAACAATTTAGACTTGAATTTTGTTTTTGTGCATTTTGTTTCGTGTATAATTTCATTTATTTTGGTTGGTTCGAGAATATTAGGTTGGTTTTATTTTTTGATTGGGAAACATTTTTTATTAGGTTGGTTTCAGAATAATCGCAGTATGATATTATTCAATATGGAGTACCATTTTTCCAATAGATCTATGAAATCAAGAGTTCATCAGTATAATATATTCATTACCATCTTCCCAAAAAAAAATTTCTTTTCGAAAATAATATTTCTGATACTTTTTTCTAGGCGTTATATATTCAGCCTCCCAAACTTACAAAATATGTCTCGATGAGGTGGCAAAAATGGGTTAAAGGAATTGATTAATATTATTAATTGACTCGGTTAACGATTTAATTGATCGTTTAATCGAATTGACACGTCAATTAACATGTACTAATATTAACATATTATAAATTATTTACGTATTAATTAAACGTATCAATTAATATTTAATCGAGTCAATTAGAGAGACTAATCAATCTACTTAACCCACTTTTACCATCGCATCAAGATATTTATTTGGAGTTTGGGGGGCCAAGTATATTTTCCCTTTTTTCTACCACCATTCATGTAAAAAAGTGATGAGGTGATGTTTAGTCTTTTGGAGAGTGTTTTGTTCATGTTTGGATTTAATATTCTGGGCATTAATCATTATTTATTTCATTACCTCGTTTTATTTGGACACTATATAATAAATTAAGGTCGTTCGCAATGCTCTATGACATATTTTACGAGAATAACATTACCATCGAAATTGATGATTTTTTTTATTTTTACGAGTATTCCTTTTTTTTTCCAAATATTAAATGGTAAAACATTTTATAAGTCATTTTCTATAAATACTTAAATAGATACTAAATTTGTAGAAAAAATAATGTAATTTCAATGGAAGGTAATTTTTTAAAATTTAATATTCCAAAACATATTTTAAAACTTCGTCCAAACGGCTAAGTGTTAAATTAGTATATGTGGTAAATGAGTAGGTGGGCCTGGTTTAAGACATGTATATGTATTAAATGAAGATGTGTTACATGAGTATATAAGAAATAAATAAATAAACTCGATTTAACACGTAAAATATTCTAATTTAACACGTGTGTTTATTTTATTTGTTTGGTTTATCACAAATTACTAAGACATCAATTGGTCTGGGAAAATATACAGGGAAAATATTCTTGATTTGCTCGAGTCGGTTCAAACTCGAGCTAACTCGACTCGGCTCAAAAGAAAACAATGTTTTTTGAATTTATATGTAAAAATCTTTGAATTTTTCTTGTGTGCACCGTTACTGTAAGATGATTTATTGTTTCTCCGTTCGAACAATTTATCTATTTAGAAAGAAAGAGAGGGAGGGAGAATATTATTCCCGTCGCCAACAACAAAAATATTATTAACTAACGAACTAAATAGTAATTAATAATATGGTCTGATCGCTAATAATATTATTGGTTATCAAGTTGGTAGGTAAAAAAAATGGATATTGGCTATCAAAAGTAGTATTGGTTACAGAGTGATAATCAATAATATGTTCCCCCGTAGTGCCAGCTCGAGCTCGGCTCGTTCGAGTTTGTTCGACCCAGTTTTCGAACGAGATTTTTTCGAACTATTTTTGAGGCGAGTTTGAACGAACATCGATTTTCAAGTTTTTTTGACAATCCTAATTATAACACAATCTTTATAAAGAACATTTTTATATGTACTCATTTTGGCTAAAAAATGGTCGACTTTTCACAATATTCCAAAATAAACCCAAATCAAACTTTAAAATTTCATTGGGTAATTTGGTTAATTAAAGTGATTTAACATTTGAAGTTCTACAAAACAAATAAAAAATATCGGACTTTAAAAATGCAGTAACTAAAAAACAGAAAAAGTACCGTATTTGTGGTATCAGACTTTTAAAGTATCGGACTTTAAAAAGTCCAGTATCGAATTTCCAGTTTTTATGGTATCAGACTTTTAAAGTCAGATTTGAATTAGTTTTAAAATATTTGTGAAAAATGAATTAATTTTTGAGCCAAAAATGGAATGCGATGCTCTTTTTTAAAATGGTACTGAACAAAAAATATTTAGGAAGTCCAGAAATTTCTTAAAAATCAAGTCAAATAGATGTCTAGGATGACTTCACAGTTCACTCCAATCTTTTCTTTCAAAATTTACATTTGGATCCACCTTTAAGTTATCAATTTTTTTTTCTAATTAACTTTGTTTGTATTAATATTTATTGCCATGTACATTTAATGTCAATATATACAAAATCAATGAAAGTGGAACATGAGTCCACTTCATTTTCTCCAAAAATAATAATCTTTATTGCAATAAGATCTTGCCATGATTTTTTATATTTCCAGTTCTTAAGATCAAAATGCAAAATGTGCCATTGTTCTAGAGAAAAACAACATTTTAACTCCGACTACAATCTTATGATTCCTAAACTAACCGCATTTAACTAATTTAAGGACAAATAAAATGAATTTATAGACTAATATAATACTGAAACAGGGTTGTCGGATGTTCAAAATTCTATAATCCGATCCAAATTCGTGATCATATATAAGTTGTGAGAATATGCCGTGATAATAAAATGGATGTGTATATAGATTGTAGAAAAAAAATGTTATTTAACTTGCGAGAATATTCATATATGTACAATTAATATTTTTAGATAAAAGTATGTTATTTTTAAAATTATGGCTACATAGAAATCAATTAAATTACAAAAAAAAAAAAACCAATATAAGTGACAATATAACTAAAATGAATCATTTTATATATTTCTGAACCGGTTGAGATTACAAACTCAACCGAGGACAAAAAATCGAAACTTATGCGGAAAAGAAGGAGAATTACGAAAAAGCCCCTGCTTTCGAGACCGAAATAAAGGCAACGTGTTAGACTTCCATTGATTTAAAAATACCAGATGCCAAATTGGCGAATGAGATTAATAACCATTGCACGAACAACTTGGATGCAAATATCTACAAAAGAGGGGTCTGGTGAAAAGAATTTTGAGGGGCTGCATTTCTGACGAGAAGAATTTGAAGGGGTGTTTTAGTAAAGAAAATAATGGGGTGATCGGTTTGTTTGTTTTTTTTAATCGGGGTTGTAATAGGATTAATGTGTTTGAGGAAAGTGTAAATGGAGGTTTTATTTCGTGAACTCGTGAAATATAATTGAATTTTTGTTGTGATGCGATTTGATTCGAGCATAATTTCATTTCTTTTGGTTGGTTTCAGAATATTTGTTTGGTTTCATTTTCTTATTATGAAGCATTTTTAATTTTTAATATGAAATCCTCTGGTAAATCAGAATAATTACAGTCTGAGTATTTGAGTATTCAACATGTAGTACCATTTTTTAAATAAAATATTCATCTCCATATTCTACATCTAATTTGTCTACAAAAGATTAAAAAAAGTCTTCAATGATTTTTGAATTAATTTTTTCTTTTTTGAAAATAATGTTTGTGCCACTTTTTGCTATCCCCATTCATGTAAAAAAAAAGAAAAAAGAGGCAAGAATAGATTGACGATCTTTTGAAATGTGATGGAAAGAAAATATATACTTGTTTTTTTTACATTATTTTCATTAATAATACCTTGATATATCACATATTAATGGTATTTCTTATTTTTAAGGAGCGTGTGATTTTTAAAGATTTTTCAAGATTACATATGAAACTGAGATTGACTTGGAAGGATAATTAAACACAAACCTTTTTAAATGGAATTGAACGAAAATATTTAAGGAATTCAGAAGTTCTTTACAAATCCAGTCTAACCATTATTCATAAACTTACAAATTAAATCTTGCTTGCATTTTGATGTCCCCGTTATGATATTTTTCTATTTCCAGTTAACGGATTTATTATTTATCTTCTCACTTATATCTAGATTTAATCAACATGGATTTTCATTAGTTGAACATGAATTGTTAACAAAACCGGAACAATTATCTCGGATTAATTGATTTCTTCCAATGATTCATATTAAATATTATCAATGAAAATCATGATTATTGTTATTATTACATATATGCTGAATAAAATAAAATTAAAAAAAAAAAAAAAAAAAATTCTTTGTAGTAGAAATTCATGCATATTTCATGACCTAGCGGAACTTGTTGGTTATAAAATGTAAAATGTGCTGTTGTTTTAGGTAAAAACAACATTTTAAACTTCAACCAGAAATCGTATGATCTATAATATATCAGCATTTAAGTAATTTAAGGACAAAAAATGAATTTATAGATAAATAGAATACTCAACATAGAAATGTTTATGGATATTCAAATGCTATAAATCGATATGAATCCATGATCGATCAATCCGAGTATAAATTTATGAAAATTATTCATTACATATGGGTTTGAACCTGGGTACGGTCGACCCGTCCCAGGAAAAAACTCAAAGAAAAAAACATATGGGTTTGAACTTAGCAAGTTCTGAATAAAAAACCCGATATGAATATGATAGTGTATAATTGTAGTAAATATTCAAATACATGTACAGTTAATATTTCAGATAAAAACACGTTATATTTAAATTATTGCTACATAGTTAAGATATCATGCAAATTAAAAAATCAATATAATTGGCAATAGCCAATGGGTTCATAATCCAGTCGGTTGAGTATGAGACACAAAAAATCATATGACTTGAGAGATTGTGGTTTCGATCTTCATTGACATTAATGGATGGAGAAAATACAAGACTTCTTCATTTATTATCAAAAATATATATATAATTGACAATATAACAAAGCATAGTTGTCAAAATCTCGATTCTAACCGTAAAATTGTACGATTCTATTCGTAATCCGTATAATTATAAGATGAAAAAAACTGATTCAAATCGGACTCACAATCGTAAATTGGTAAAATCGCGGTAGAATCAGGGTGAACTCGTAGAATTGTGTATAATCTAGGTTTAAATCGTGTAGAATCTAGATGTAAAATGGTATAAAACCTAGATGTAGAATCGTGTAGAATCTAGTGTTATTTAGGACTGTAAACATCAAGCTCAGCTCAGTTCGGAACGAGATATAACAAGTTCAAGCTCAGCTCAGAACTTACTCGAACTGGCTCGGCTCGTTTATAGTTATGGTTCGAGCTAAAACATCAAGCTCAAGCTTGACTCATTCTAATTCGAGCTAGCTCGGCTTGGCTCGTTATAATTCGAGATATCTCAGTTCGGCTCAACAATAGCTCAATTAAAAAAACAACTTGAATTTAATTTATAAAATTGTAATAATTGCGAATGAACAAAAAACATTCAAAATACCAAAATCTAATACAAAATATCTTAAAATATAACAATAATAATTTAATAAATCAAGCATACATCACAAAACACAAAATAATAAAACCAAACACGAAATTATAATATCCTAGTTATAACATACTAAAAATATAACACACCAAAATAATAAACCAACAAAAAAAAAAAAATCTTCATTTGACCCAAGTAAATAGCAAGATATCTCATATCATCCTACAAATAAACAAAATCGAAATGTTACATCAGATTTTATAAATCAAATAATATAAAATTAAATATTGTACCTAATAGAGAAAACACCTAATATGCTTGCCGATTTCAAGTATTTATCTTTTCGTTTCTAGGGTTTCGAGAAATACAATGAAAAAATACAATTTTGTGAGAATAATGGTTGATTGAGACCTAAGAGTAAATAGTTCAAGATATGAAATTTCTTACTGTTTCTTTGTTGGCTTTTGCGATTGTAGCATAATTGACGGCATATAAGAGGAATTAGGGTTATCTCAACACATGAAAGTGAAGGAATTATAATTTTGGATCAACCGTAAAAGAGTACATATAATGACACATGAACGTACGCATTCAATGAAACAAATAAATACATAATGAGATTGTGAATAATTTCGTACAGTGCGTCGTGACGCAACGAGGCGTATATAGTTAGTAACGATTATTGAGTTAGCCAAATTCAGCCAAACACGCTAACCCATCACGATGCACCATATGATGCGTCGTGACGGAAGTATGCGTATTTTGACCCGAGAAAAATTGACATACGTGCGTCATGACGGACCATATGGTGCGTCATGAAGGAGGTGGGCGTATTTATTCCAGACACTAATTGGCACTCGTGCGTCTGACGCATCATACTTTGCGTCATGACGGTACAGTGTCAGAGGCTGTTTTAGACATGTTATTATTATATATGAATTTGTATGTTTAATATGTGTTTTTTGGGATGTGCTTATCATGTTATATATAAATAGGATGTTTCTCTCTCCTTGTAAAAGAAACATGCATTGACATGATCCCTTGTAATATTTAAGTCTTGAAAATGTATTTCATATTCACAACCATCATAGCCGGTACTATATTTTACATGGGTTTGGGCTAAAGCCGACATGTGATATTGTAGCTATTGGCGGGGACGACAAGCGTTAGATAAGAACTAATAGTAAGGGTTTAGGCTAAAACCGACTTATTAGTAGTTTATTTGAACGATACGTTGAGTATGGTTGTGACTCAATCGTCTAGGCCAATAGAATTGGAGTTCGGGGCATAGATAGAATGCACATACGGAACGAGATTGTATCTGATACAACTCTTTACCGAAATTCTATAAAGTTCAAGAGTCGCATATGATGCGGTTGGATTTAATCATACCTAAATAATGAGATCCCACCCGATATGCTAGAGCAACTTGTGGGAGGATCGTGATATATGAGTCTCGGGTATTGTGGACTTGGAGTCTCGTATCGGTATGAGGGTTATCGGTTCGATACAAATCACACATTCATTATCATTCATATGAGCATATAAGTTAAGTACGCAACGTTAGTAAATCTTTTTCTTTTTCATTGTAGAAATCATGTTTTCAATCAACACCAACATCTTATCGATTAGAACGGTATTAGAAAAAGAAAAAGTTAGTGGGTCGGAATTATTTATATTGACACCGAAACCTGAGAATTGTTCTTAGGCAAGAGGGTAAAAACCACGTATTGGTAAAAGCCTTGATAACACTGATGCGAATTTCGGAATTACAAAAATTATGGAAAAATCACACTACGGGTTATTTTAAATTATTGGTAACAAGTAAAGTTCACGAAAGAATACAAAGTCATGCCTATATATTAAATATTTCAAACTATTTTTTTCCGTAATATTTTCACAATAATATAATCAGGTTCAATAATGAAAATAACAAATTTGCACTATAAAAATAAGAAAACTAAAAATTAGAACAATAAACGAAGACATTTATAAAGAAATATGGATATCAAGTACCGAAACATTAGAACTTCCAAAGATAAAAACATAATGAATATCAAGTTTTTATAATTAATTAAATGTAAGAAATATTTTTTTTATAAAAATATCCGGTTCGGTTATATGGCTCTGGACGTGTTTTCATGGAGTTACGATTATGAAATCGACATATAGAGTGGTTGTGTAAATACTATATGAGATTCTAAGTGGAGCATCCCGTTTCCAAGATGATATTTTAAATTTTATACAACTAGCAATGGCTCGCGCAACAATTGCGCGGGATTTCATACCTTTTTTTACATGTTTTTGTATAATTTGTTTAAATATAATTTGCGCGGATACGTTTAAACTCAATTATATAATCACGATATGTTTGCAAATATATTGATGTCAATAAATGCATTATAATTAATAAATGTTCATGAAATTTGTCTATCATGAATATAGACATTATAATTAATAAGGGTCCATGAAATTGGTCCATCATTATAAATCCACACCAAATAAATAAAATATAACATGTTATAATTCAAATAAAATTAAAGTTTCAAAACAAATAAAAGAAAACCGTGAATAATACACACAAAACCGAAATATATATTTAAAATCTCATCCATTAACATAAAAAATATTAATATTTTAAAAAAAAAAAATACTGTTGTAAAGTATATCATAAAAAACTAACAATTGAGTCATAGTTTCATACGGAGATTATATATGAAGCCCCAATAACACAAAAATAATATCCTTGGTGAGACAACAAGAGAGAATTAAGTTGGTTGATTAGTATTATTGATTGTCTCATTCAACGATTTAATTGACCATTTAATTGATTTGACACGTAAATTAACATTTATTAATATTAACATATTATAAATTACATTTAATTGAGTCAATTAGAAATGTTAACCAATTCACTTTCTCACCTCATCGAGAATATTATGATGAGTTTGGGGCTCAATTATATTTTTCTTCCATACATGAGTATAATTTTGGTTGCAATAAAAACAAAACTCACAAAAAAAAAACTAACACGTGTCAATATGTGGACAAATGTCAATTAACATTTACTAATATTAACATATTATATATTATTAACGTGTTAATTTAACTTGTCAATTAATATTTAGTTAATTCAATTAGAAATGCTAATCAATTCATTTTGTCACCTCATCAAGAATATTGTGATGATTTTGTGAGTCAATTACTTTCATACATGGATATAACTTGAGTTGTAATAGAAACAAAACTATTAAAATAAAAAAAAAATATTTGCCGACGTGTATCAGCATAGTGTGAGAAGTTAAAAAATATAACTATAGATAAATAATCTCCTTAATAATGTTAAATATGCATCCATGTTATATACAAACAACATACTTATTAAGCAGGCCAACCATAATACATTTGATCAATTCCGAATTTGCGATCTTGCACATGACTGAATGAATGCTTCCATCATTTTTAAATATTTTTGAGAGGAATGCTCTTATCCCGATTCATTCGAATCTATAGTTTCAGCTATAGAAGACTAATTGTGAAATTCAATTGATTTTCCCGATATCTTATGTTAATTAATGTAAAGTCATGACAATGATGATTATAAATTTAGAAACCACGTGAAATAAATAAATTTTGTTGAAATAATTTTAGTTTTTAATATTTGAAGAGATATAATGTTTATGAAAATAAAGAAATGTCATCAATTTTGATGGTAATTTTATTCTCATGAAGTATGTCGTGGACATCGTGGATGACGTTAGTTTATTACCCGACGTCTAAACCAAATATGTGAATAGAATAAATTAGGATGATGTCAAATCAAATCATAATAATTTTGTTTTTTAAGCAATAGAATATCTGAATAATATAAAAGGCTCAACCCAATAATATAAGACTTCTAATTACATAGGCCTAGCCCAAATTGATCTTCAAAATATAATATTCAAACCCTAACAGTATTTCTCTCTCTATAAATTTCTATGTCGGCCTCTTTCTCTCTCTCTCAAGATTCTCCATTCGTGGTTGCTCGTTTATTTGTTTGTTCAAATTTCCTGTATTTGTTACGAATTTTTTATTAATTATGGGCTGTGATGCGTAAATCTACCTATTTTCTGATGTGAATTTTATAATTTCTTCATGATCAAGAAATACCAATGGATCCTTCTGAGCCTATTTGATTTTACTTTGTAATTCGAATTTTGGATATATTTTTCGTTGATATGACGATATTCTTACTCGGAATTTCTGTGTTGACTAAATTATCAGACTACAATTATCTGATCAACGAATAATTTCTATTTGTTACTGTTTTATAAAAAAAAATCTTCTTTTTCGATAAAATTTGAAATTTTATTAATGTCCATATCCTCCTATATTAATTGATTTTTTATATGTAGTTACAATTAATATTTTCGTGTGGCAGACAATCCTACATGTACACTTGGTGAATTCGTATTCGCAGATATAATTACAGACAGTGGCGGAACTAAGGGGGGGGGGGGGGGGGGGGGGGGACCAAGGGGAGCCTTGGCTCTCCCAATGTTACAGATTAATATTCAGCAGAAAATATCAGCGATATAGCGGTGGTGTACTTTTTAATATTAATATATTTAATTGATTATTATACAATGTTTTAAATAGCGCGTAGCGGCACGCAGCGTTTTTGACATTTAATTTAGCGGTTAACGTTAGCGGGCGATATAGCGCCGCTTCACCATCGTAGCGGATTTTGATCAAAATTATTATTTTTATAATACTACAATATGTATATAAATATAATTTAGCGGCCCAATATTATAAATAAAATTATATCGAATGTTTCTTTATATCAACCCCACAAACTAACATAAATTAAAATTCATCTCTAAAAAAAATATATTATTATTATTATTATTATATTATTGTATTTATAAAAATGCTAATCATAGTTGTTGTATATCTTATTCTTCCTATAATAATAATAATAATAATAATAATAATAATAATAATAATAATTATTATTATTATTATTATTATTATTATTATTATTATTATTATTATTATTATTATTATTATTATTATTATTATTATTTAATAACAATAATGATTATTGTATAATAATAATAATAATAATTATTATTATTATTATTTAATACCATTTTCAAGCTATCATACACCCTTTTTGATTATGATACATCCATTTTCAAGGATAATTTGAGTAATTATCAATTAATTACTATTTAAGGCAATTTTGAAATGTATTTATCAATAAATGATAGGCTAAATAGGAAATTTGAATTGTTCATGAAAGAACAAATATCCATAAAAAATAAAATTTAGGATACATCTTTTTAAATATCCAAAATACCATTTTAAAAGGGTGTATGATAGAACTCCCCTTCATATATATCCCTATAAAACCTTTCAAATATCATGGATATCTTTGAATTAAACTTTTAGTTCAAAATTTGTTCATTTTTTTGTTTAAAATATCTTTTTTCTTTCCCTTATATCAATATAATAGTTAAAATTTTGAGAATAGTATTGATTCCATCAATAATTTTAATTATGAGATAAATTTGACAATATTTGATTTTTTATGCTTATAAGTATGAGTTCAAAGCATAAGTTATTCATTATCATAGATAAATAATTTCAAAAAGAGAAAAGCTTGTGCACTCTCAATGTCTCATGTGTACGCCATCAATAGGAGAGCGACATTGTCGCGTGCATATGGAATGCATATGAAGTATACATCAACGGAGACGGAGTACATATCGAGTCCACATGGAATGTCACTTGTCGTATTTCTATAATGACGTGCATATATAGTGCACATTCATGAAGTACATTAGTCGATCATTTTTTTAAATTCGATAATTGACATATTACTAACGAGAAAGACGTTGCTAATTTTTAAATGACATAATAGGGGTATTCAAGATATTTTAAGAATTTTATAAGAATATTCATGATATTTAAAAGGGATTTGTAGGGATATTCGTGAAATTTCACATTGTTAAGAGGTATATGTGAAATGATGATGTTTTACAGGGATATACGTGAAATTGTGCCAAAAAAATACTGATTGGACTAATTATTAAGAGGAGGCTAACATATTTAGTCATATGTGATTGTGTGATTTATTAGTTCAGACTCTGATTATTTTTTCTATAAATCCAATGTTCAAATCTCATCGTGATCATTTTTTTCTCATATTTTCATTTTAGTTGGGAATTTTCTTTTAATTATAGTTTGTAAGGATTTGAACTCATAATCTCTCACAAAATAAATAATTGTTCTATCATTGCCACAAGATTGCGGAGCCATGTTATTAGTGATATCCTATCTCGTGAACAAAAAGAAGAAAATGAAATCAACCGTTTTCATTCTATGAGACTTGAGGAAGAGAATGTCTTGTCTTCCTTGATTACTGGATTTCCTGAAACGTATATGTCATAGAATAGGCTTTTGTTTTGTGTTAGAATCGCCTAAACAAGAAGAACCTCTTTCCTGATAGTGAACCAAATGGCCACAAAAGGAGTTTTTTCTTCTTCTCAATATACGGAGCATAGAGAAATAACACAACGAAAAGATCTACAACTGATGATGTCCCCAAGCAACTGGATTCTCGAGCACATCCAATAATAGAGGAGTTGTCCAGATCATTTGTCAATGAACAACCATTCATAACCACGGTGCCTGAGAAGAGGAAAGACACGACAATGCAATCTTGTCAATATGAGTCTTTCCATTCAACAAGTTTCGCTCTTGAAGAGTTGTTGAATCGAAGGTATCAATCCGTCTATTTCTTTCGATGTCAGAATATATTAACAAAGTAAGAGTTCTTATGATCTTTAGTAGTTGTATTGTGATTGTACATATTTGTAACTAGATAAAATCATATTTTTCAAAAAACTTAGATTCCTTAAAATTTTGTATATGAAGCCTACGTTTTTGGGCACGGTATGTAGTGATTTCTTCAGTGTTACACAGATACTTAAATAATGCAGAAGTATCATGAGGATGCAGATAATATTTGCATCATTTACATCCCTATGATTGTTTATAATCGAAAAACTGATTGTTTATCATCGAAAAACTGATTGTTTATAATCGAAAATGATTTATTCCATTAGATAAGATAAAATAATTTATGTGTAGAGGTAGAATGGAGCGAACTAAGGGTCCGTTTGGTTTGCTAGAATTTGATAGAAAGACAAGACTATCATTCATTCCATTGTCCTAGAATAAGAAGTCACGAGAAATAACTTTATTTCTATCTTGTTTGACATGCAAAAAAATTAAAGATTTTATACAAAATATATCTTGATATTATTCACAAAATTAAAATTAACTTTTTTTTAAATAACCTAGCAAATAATAATAATAATAATAATAATAATAATAATAATAATTACTATAAATAGTAATTATTATTGTTATTATCAATATTACAGTTATTATTAATTGCATTATTATTATTATTATTATATTTATTATCATCGTTATAATAGTAATTATTATTAATATTTTTATAATAATAATAATAATTATTATTATTATTATTATTATTACTATAAATAGTAATTATTATTGTTATTATCAATATTATAGTCATTATTAATTGTATTATCATTATTATTATTATTATTATTATTATTATTATTATTATTATTATTATTATTATTATTATTATTGTTATTATCATAGTAATTATTATTAATATTTTTATAATAATAATAATATGATTATTATAGTAATTTTTTATTTTATTATTACGATAGTAATTATTATTATTATTATTATTATTATTATTATTATTACTATAATTATTATTATTACTACAATTGTAATAATAATTATTATAATAATTATTATTATAAAAATACATTTTTAACATATTATATTATTATTATTATTATTATAATAATTATTATTATTATTGTAATTATTATTATTATTGTTATTTTCATTATTAGTGTTATTATTATTATTATTATTATAGTAATTATTATTATTATTATTATTATTATTATTATTATTATTATTATTATCATCATTATAATAGTAATTATTAATATTGTTATTATCATTATTATTACTATAATTATAATAATATTTATTATAATAATTATTATTATTTAAAATATATTATTAACATTTTATATTATTATCTTTACTACAATAATGATTAGTTTTTTATATGACTTAATTAACACTAATCAGTTATAATAATACAAGTGAAATGAGAGAGAACATGAGCGAATTTGTTTTCTCATATTTTTTGGGAGACATCAAAATGGGACAACAAAAGACAATTTGGTGGGACCAAGAATTCAATATCCATGAGAATGAATCACATCAAACAAAGGAAAAGAGTCCATATCCGGAAAAACAATGTCTTTTCCATCAAAATCCTGTCAATCAAACGGCCCCTAGAGGATTTTGCCAGGGATAGGAAAAATGGGAGAAGGTTTAACTCTGTTTAGGATTAATTGGGTTTGCGCAGGTTAAGATTAATTGGAGAGAGTTTGCTCATATATGTTCAGTTTGGAGGGTCCTTTTGTTTAATTTGGTTTTAGGATACATCTAATACAAAGGTATTTTGGTAAATTATAATTATAGTTGATAAAACTTAATGGTTCGGATAAAAATGATATTTTATAAACTTCAATAGCATAAAATTGATAGATTTTTAATTGTGGAAAGATAAATTTGATTGTTATTATATTTAGAGAGGATAAATATGATATTCATAGTTTTAACAATTACAAATATGTTATTTAGGTGTTTATTTGATAGTTATTGTATTTAGAGAGGATAAATATGATATTAGCACTTTTAAGAATTAGTAATATATTATTTAGGTGTTTAGTAAGTATATATTGGAAGTTTTAGTGGACGATTTTCATAAAGAAGAAGATGTTCTTCTTGTGATAAACAATAATAATATTTATGGAATTAAATTCAACATGCATGCATATACGAGACATCACAAAACAACACAAAAAAATCTGATTTTGATTTTAGCTTAAATCATTACCAAAATCGTTTAACTTTGAAATTTGATAAAAACTGTGAGGAACATGTTTCACATTTTTATTTTTGTAAATTTTGTGTTTGACAAAAATCTTTTGAAAGGAAGGCTCTAGAGGAACGATATTCCTTTCTGTCTAAACCAAATAAAAATACAGTTTTTGAAGTTCAAACCTAACATACTAATTGTGAAATTCAATTGATTTCCTCCCATATCTTATATTAATTAATATAAAAACATGACAATTATAATGATGATTATTATTTCACAATCAACATATGTGTCTAAAATGAAATAGAAATGTTCTCTTTTTTATAATAGAAAACTCATGAATATTTCTTGTACGCTCACCAAAAAGATGCTGAACTTGTTGGTTATGAAATGAAAAATGTGCCCATAAAAATGAATTTATAACTTAATATAAATATATGTATTTTAATGTACAAAGTAATTGCAATATTGATTTTAAGGCCCAATCTAATAATATAAGATTTCTAATTATGTTGGTTCGCTCAGCCCAAATTGATCTTCAAACCCTAACCCTAGTTTCTCTCTATATAAATTTCTGGGTCAGCCTCTTTCTCTCAGCATTCTCATCTTTCTCTCATCATTCTCGTTTTGTGGTTGCTCGAGTATTTGTTCTGATTTTCTGTTTTTCGTTACGATTTTTTTGGTTAATTAGTGGCTGTGATGCGTAAATCTACCTATTTTCTGATGGGAATATTACAATTCCTTCTTGATTAAGAAATACCAATGGATCCTTCTGAGCCTGTTTGATTTTACTTTTCAATTCGAATTTTTAATATATTTTTCGTTGATGTGAAGATATGATTACTCGGAATTTCTGTGTCGACTAAATTATCAGACTACAATTATCTGATCAACGGTTAATTTTTTATTTATTAACTTTTTTATAAAAAATACTTTTTACAGAATTGTTTTAATTAATAGTTCCTCTGTTTTTTAATTTCCGAAATTCTTCCTATATTGTGGTTCTTTTTGGTTGAATTACCGATTTGTAATCAATTTAAATCTGGATTGCCCTTAAATTCATCTTTTATGATTGCAAGTTTTTAAATGGGTTTAATTTGAAACAATGAATTGGGGATTTGTTATGCTGTGCACAACAAGCCGATGCTCTGGATAAAATTACAAAAAAGAATGAAGGAAGCATGGTAATGTGCACAGAGATTGAAGGATAAAAGGGTCAATATGTCTGCTTGCTTTGATGCCTTCGGGCTTTGATATTGTAGGCCTGGATTCGACTCACATCTTTTTCTCTAATTTATCTTTTTATAATGTTATTGCTAGTTTTTTATGGTATTATGTTTTGTTATTGCAGATTTGGTGAATTATTGTTGGTTGCTTTTCTTAATTTGAATTTTATTGTAAATGTCGTTTTAGTTTTATTTACTGATAAATGTCGTGATTTCTAGTATTTTAGTTAACATAAGAAATGTCATGCGATTTAATTACTGATAAATGTCGTTCGTTAATTTTAATATGATAAAATTTGCCAAAACGATCATAATTGCCTTTGAATGAACTTTAATTTTGATCAAGCCTCCGAAATAATCTAAATTCAGCTTCAATAGCTCGTCCATTTTGAAATTTCAAATAAAAAACATCAATGGAGAAGATATGAGATTTTAAACGGAACCCACAACCTTGTAAATGAGTTTGGATTTCGCTTAATCAATTGGTTTTGGTTCAACAGATAAATTTCATTTTGTTGAATGGCGTTTAGCGAACGTTTGTGGTTAGTTCATATTTTTTTGTCCCATATTTACGAGATTCGAATTCATAACTTTGCTGTTGTATGTTTATATGTCAAATATTCTATGCATGATGTTTTGTGTTACATGATTTTGCCGATAGGAGAAACAAGAATTTACAAACTTTGTGAATTTTAGTTTTTTATCATAATAAATTGTTGTAACCATTTATTTGAGTGAGGTTTTCCTGTGGCTTCACGTGTGAAGTCACATGTGAAACTGTTTGCGTGACAGCATTTCATCTATGTTGCACGGATACGGGTAGCGTATCCGATACGGATACGGCGATAAATTAAATAATAAATTAATTATATTTTTAAATTAAATATGATGACAATAAATAATATCAAGCAAACAATATATGTATCATAAACTTGTTCTAGAAATATTTTAGAATTAATCTAGAAGTATCCTAGAAGTATCATATATAATTTATTTAAAAATATTATGGGCCAAAATATATATTGGGCCGAAGTATCCTAAATGGAGTATCCCAGCCGTATCCTGGCCGTATCCCCAGCCGTATCTTGCCGTATCCGAAAAAAATAAATATTAAAATATTCGGATACGCCACGTGACGTATTCGATACGTATCCGAGCCGTATCGCACCCGTATCCGTATCGGATACGCGTATCCTCAGGATACTTCTGCATTTTTGAAGTATCCGCGTAACATAGCGTTTCATTGGTCAATACAATGAATTTTGCAAATAAACCCTTATTTTATTTAAATTAACTGTCTAGGGTTTCCGTGAAAGTAGGAGTTTATTTGCAAAAATTTCATTGTATTAACCAATAAAACGCTGCCACGTAGGCAGTTTCACATGTGGCTTCACACGTGAAGCCACAGGGAAACCTCACTCCATTTGTTTAGGCTTCATGAACTCAAATAACATGTTTTTTGTGAAAATGTTTGTATTGAAAGTTGTCACAATTTTTTATATGATTGTATAAAGATAATAAAACTTTCTTTTCCTAAAATAGCGGCTATTTAAATTTATGTACTGTTTGGGAAGTCCAAATTATGTGTTTTTTAAAATAGTTGTATCGGAATTTTTTGTGTTATAATTTTTCAAACAAATGTATAAATGTTTTTTTTCGTAATGAATGTTTATATCAATCAATTTTGATCATGAGAAGTCCAAATAATCTATTTCTAACTTTTCAGAAAATGGCAAAATTATATTTAGACATCGAAAATTCCAAATAAATTATTTTTGAAAATATTTTAATAAAATATTTTTCAGAATCAATTGTTTACAAGATTATACAAATATTATCAAAATTGTTATGAATATAATAATATGAATGTCAAGCAACAAATCTTGTGAAAATGGAGGCATTAATTATATGATATTTGGAATATTTGATATTGCATTATTTCCTTGTATTATAGCGTTATATATGGCAAGAGGTTTCATGACCTGCACTCACCCTCTACTATATAAATGAGGTAGTGGCTATTGTATTTCTCCAATCATTCAATAGAAATATTGTCTCCTCCCATTTTCTCTTCTTCTATGTTCTTTATTTTATAACACGTTATCAGCACGAGACTCTAGCTAACTGAGATCTTTCAATCGCACGACGTTATAAAAATTATGTTGGAAATTAAAAGCTCAGATATCCGAGAATAGGTAATAGTATTTGACAGGTACCTACTTATTTGTTTAGTATTCGAATTTTAGTGCACCGTATCAGACCAAGACTCGTTATTTGCACGGTTGTCATTTATTAAATAATTCTCATTGTTTTATTTGAGTTATACGATCATAGATCTAACTTTATTGTATTCGTGCACTTTATTGGGCCTTGTTGTATTCATGAGCCATGCCATTTTATTGTTCAGCGGTTTGAGCCATAGTATTTACAATTCTTTTCTTTGTATTCATGCACTTTATACTTGATTCGAAATATTTTGTATCTCTATTAAGTTATAATCTGCACTGTTATATGAATCCCAATTTGCATTCTTTATTTAAACATACCAGAAGTATATTCAAGTTATATGGATCCCAATTTGCATTATTTATTGAAATATACCAGAAGTTTATTCAAGTATATTGCAGTGAACACCAGAAGTGTTAATACATATGATTTTAAATTTTTATTCTTTGAAAATACTTGAAGCATACTGCAACCTGAAGTTTGCATGGACACCATAAGTAGCGAGTTTGATTTATTGTATATTAACGCACCAGAAGTTGCGAGTTTAAATTACGCACCAGGAGTTGCAAATACATTTAATTTTATTTTCGTAAGTTTCTTTTTGCACATTTATTTTCGCACCTTTAATTCAAGTTATTTATGCACCCGAAGTTACAATTAAGTTTATTAAAACATCCGAAGTTGCTCGTTTAAATTAAGCACCAGAAGTTGCAAGTCTATTAACGTACCAAGAATTGTAAATTTATTCAAGCTTAATAAGTTGGATATATATTATGTGATGCACTTGAAGTTGCTAAATTATTATTGACGCATACACAAATTTATTGTGCTTATAAGATCTATACTCGCAGTATTATTCTCATCGAAAGAGTATTAATATTTAAATTATGAAACTTATTAATGCCAGAAGCATGATACTAATGAAATAAGCATAATAGTAAAAATGTCAGAAGCATGATAATAATATCGTAAGCATAATAATATTAACGTTGGAAACATAATACTCTAGAAGAGTATATGTTGCATGTAGATGTTGTTATGATAAGAGTTCATGTTGCATGTTTTGGACATGTAGTCTAGAATATGTATTTTAAGATTATAATATTAAATTTTATGAAATTTGTTGTATGCACCAGAAGTGTATATTAACGAACCCGCAGTAGCTCATTGAAAATACGCACCAGAAGTTGCGAGCATATTTATATTTATTATTGCATGTTTATTTTATATACATTTATTTTTCGCACATTTATTATTCGTCCGTTTATTTTATTTACTTATAATTGTTCGCACATTTATTATCATTTTGCACCTGTAGTTGCAATCCAATTTATTAATGCACACAAAGTTTGAAATTTCATCTTATTGAAACCTGGAGTTTCAATATAAAGTTGCGATGTTCAAAGTTAAAGAGCATCTAGTAAAGTTGATAATGTTATTGAAATCACCTGGAGTTGCAAGACCACAAAATATATAATATATTAGACTTGATATGAATAAATATTGGCATAAAATAAATAATTGAAAATATTCTAGAAATACGCTCATGCAAAAGCAAACAGAGATAAGATAGTTTAAGAAGTAGTTGGATTAATATTATCATGTTTTCTTTATTGAAAAACAAATTAGATTGATAAATGATTCTATTCCATTCCTAGAAGTGAATGTTGCCCCGAAGGTTGAATTTCAAATTATTCCGGACACAAATAATGATCATGATAACAAAATCACATAATAAATAAAAGGACTCATGAAAATATGATTACAAAGAGTCTGAAAATATAATCTTCAAGAGTGGTTTGAAAATAGTTGTACCAGTAGTACACGATAAATCCTATCTTGTTTAGGAAACCTCTTGAAGAGAAAAACAAGAAGGATGATTTTCTTATCTATCAAGATAGAGTGTATTTTGTGTCGAATTATTTATTTCATCAATAAAGAGATGTGTATATGAAATTACAAGAGCGTATGTTTATGATTGATGACTCTAGAAGAGTTGTTATTTGATTGCTCCAGAAGAGACATTATCTAAATTGCTCTGAAAGAGTTATTATGTTAATAGAAACATATTAGTTTATTTTTATGACAGGCAATTATATTAGTAAAATTGAAATTATGTTATTATGAACCAGAAGTTCAATTTATAAAACAAAAAAGCAATTCTATGATTTGGATTAATTGCTTAGACATAGAATATGCATGTCACGATCATGACTCGATTAATACCAACTATTTATCATAAGTACTCCCTAATTTTTATAATAAGTTGTGAGTGATCGGAGCAAAAAGTATTCACTCAATTATTATTTTTACGTGTAGTAGATGTGTGATAACACATGGACGAGTTAAAATAAATATTTGGTATATATATGGTTGATTTATTCTGTAAAATTATTTATCATGAACATTTATTTATTTGAACCAGAAGTTCAAATGATATACACAAACTAAAAGTTTAAAGTTGTATTTGTAAACTAGAAGTTTACATTCAAGAAACCAACAATGTTTAATATGTATGTTGCAAATACGAAATCCCTGAAGGAGAAATTACATAAACAACTAAGATGGTTTATGAAATAACCAAACATGAGTAAAAGTTTTGAAGATATAAGATATCATGCAAGTCCCGAAGAACTTCATTAGATATTAATTAAAATATCAACAACTCGTGCCTAAATCAGGGGGAGAGAATGAAAACTGGAAAAATAAGAAATTATATGAATTGCATCATCACATCAGATCCTCGAACATGTAAACAAAGATTAGGAGTTCATAAATAAATTATTTGCACGAACATGCAAATCGGTGATTTGATGCATTGATCAATACAAGAATGAATAATGAGTAAAAGTTTCCAGTCTAAAATGCTCATATTTGTAGTATAATATCCTTGGATAATTTTAAATTTGATATAAGCCTGAAGCTTGGTCGACCTATCGGTTCCAATATTAGAAATCCAAAGGAATAAGAAAGAGCATGCAAAAAAGTTGGCAATAAAGAAGTTGATAATACTTCTAATAATATATATCTTTTTTAACAGGATAATGAAAGTTTAATTAGTAGATTTGACATAAATAAATATATAACCTTTAGTAAAGGTTCAGCTACCTGACAACATCGAAAATTTTGAAAATAATGAGATCTCAAAATAATGTCTCTACTAGAAGAAGATGGAACCGAAATAAAACTATAGTTATTAAAAAGTTGGCATGGGTGCACTTTCAATTTATAATTAATAAAACGAGGATCTGAGTTAAATAAACTATGGAATGTCGAAATTTAAAAATAATTGGCCA
This sequence comes from Luzula sylvatica, assembly GCA_946800325.1. Lineage (NCBI taxonomy): Eukaryota > Viridiplantae > Streptophyta > Magnoliopsida > Poales > Juncaceae > Luzula > Luzula sylvatica. Next base: position 43,785,337 of record OX326960.1, read on the forward strand.
ATGACAGAAATCACATAAGAAATTGAAATTGATGGACCTGAAGTCCGAAAACCACCTTACATGGTGATACAAATTGTATTTATGTTTTTAATTTGTTTAAAGGTCTCTGAAGGACTAAAATTGTTTCTTGTATTTATTATATCAGATTATTCACATGACTCATTTTGCTACGATATTCATGAAAATCCCCGAAGGATTTAGTATGCCAGAAGCATACAATTTAAACTCTCGAGAGATATATTATATTAAATTACAAAGATCTTTGCATGAATAGTAATTTAAGCCATAAGATATAATCGATGTAATAAGTAAGAATATATATACCGGTATGAATGATCAAATTCTCAGATGCATTTTTATTATAAATAAATATTGTTTAATTAATAATTATTTGAATTCCAGAAGAGTTCTAAAAGACGAGTACTAAAAGAAGAAATTTGAAGTGAAAGCTATCGAATGTGAAATAGTATTTTTCATGGATTACAATTATAATAAATATTTCCTGAATAAATTAGGGTGAGAACTAAGATTTCAAAACATCTAGTGCAAAAGATTGAACTTCTTAGTTATAAAATATTTGTATCCACGAGGGGGAGAAATAATACGCAATGCACTCTTTTTGTCCTTGATCATGGTTTTGTCTCATTGGGTTTTTCTGACAAGGTTTTTAACGAGGCAATTTATGAGGCGTATGAAGCATAATAATGTTGCACTCTTTTTCCTCCACTTGGCTTTTTTCCATTTGGTTTTTACCTAGTAAGGTTTTAATGAGGCAGATTTTTATGATATAAATGTCCAAAAAGAAATTCCGTAACCAATTCTCCATTCACATTCAACGTGAATAAAAACGAAAGGAAGCATTCAAGAAGAATAACATTCACTTGAAAAACGTGAAGATTTTGGACATGTAGTCCAAACAACTATTATAGGCAACATACGAACTACAAACATGTATGTATAAGAATTTGGAATAAGAAATGAAATCACACTCAGATTTTGATTATATTGGCAATCTCGAGGACTCTATTTACTTCTCGTGGACGTTATAATAAAATATAGACCACTTTATAAAGTTATCAAAATCCCAGAAGTATTTAAGTCAATGTATCTTTCTCAAGAGATTAAATTATGGATTTGCAGTATACGTCGGTGATTTAAAATATCATTGAAACTCCTGAAGAAGTTGCAAGAACTGCATAAAGACTCAGAAAAGAAAATGTTTTCTCTTTGTCTACAAATCGAGTATATAAGAAATATGTGATCAATCCATTGATATGAAGAATAATTATTTTCGTCACGGAGAAGATAATGAAATTTTTGTTGGTCCAAAAGTACCACATTTGAGTATTATTGGTCCCAACAAGCAGCACTTCACGGGCCCAAAATAATGGCGAGATAAACGTCCAACAAATTTACTTGAATGATAACCTGGATGATCTCTTCACCAAGTCGTTGTCATTACATCTTTCTAAAACTTGGTTTACAAGATGAGACTTCGTCGTCTTAAGGAGAATTACCTATATGAGGGGGACATTTAGTACGCACTGCACTCTTTTTTCCTTGGCCATGGTTTTATCTCAATGGGTTTTCCTGACAAGGTTTTTTTAATGAGGCGCGTTCTTGGCAAGGATAATTCTCCCAAATTATTTTCCTCACACAAGCTCCAGAAGAGCAGCGAAATTGATATCTATCAAATTCGCTCAAGCAATAATCTTGAAGATTTCTTGCCAACTAAACTTTCAGGAAATTAAGATATAAGATTAAACTCCGTTATTTTGGAGATATGTGTACCCATCAGGGGGAGAAACAATACGCGCTACACTCTTTTTTCCTAGTCATGGTTTTTATCCCACTGGGTTTTTTCAGATCAGTTTTTTAACGAGATAGCTACTTATGCGTATGAAATATATTGACATCTGATAGCACGTAAAATAGGTCGTTAAAATGTGTAATTTCAATCTTACGAGTTAATCAAAACAATTTATAACAAATACTAATCAAAGTGATAAGTATAGGTTCGATCCAAGGAAACTTTGCGTATAATCGAAATTGCAATTCAAGAACTATTTCTATTGGTCCAGAGGCTATAATATTTTGTCACAATCAATGTTTAGGCTTCACAAATCTCTGGTCAAAATCTCACCTTCACACACACAAGTTTCGAATTTATAAAGATGATTGATCACAAGGGTATTTTAGGCATTAAATATTTTTCACAAAATTATAAATCACAAATCAAGATCTCAAATTTGGCACAGAGATTCACAATTTGATTCTGAGAGAGAGGACAGAAGAATTTCACTATTTTTAACTATGAGTAAAACGTTATTAGCAAATTACAAACAGGCCCCTGGAAGATCACGAAAAGGTCCAGAAGAATTTTTATTCATAGGCAGTTTTCAGAAATTCATATCAAATCAAAAATTATATCAAACAAACTCAATCAAAATCCTAATTCAAGAGTGAGATCAGATGTAAAATCTCAAGTAATTTTTGGGATGCAAACAGTTTTACAATGGATTCAACAAGCAGGGAAAAAAAGGTCCAGATCTAAAGTTTTTTACCAAATTACAGTTTAGTCCCTAACACAATGATTTTCTAAAATCCATATCAAATAGGAAATTGCAGAGAATTGATTGATTCAAAATATGTTTTAAACTAAAGATCTAGATCTAAACAGTGAGATTGAGAAAATATTATTTTTGACTTTTTTTTCTATTTTAATTCGAATTAACAACACAACACAAAAAATTGAGTATTTCACAAAGGAAAAATAGGAAAAATGAAAGAAAAATTCCACAAATATTCCACAAACTATATTTCACAGTATATAACAAGTGCACAAAGAGATTTCGATCAGATCTAACAATTCCTAATTAAAATCCTAAACTAGAGAAAAAAAATACCGAAAAAAGGAGAATTCGAGTCCAAGATCCCATCTTGGCGATGTCCTCGAGCCTTCACGCCTTGAGAGCAGGTGAGAGGAGGAGAGAAACTTCGTATCCGGTTCGGAGAATGGGGAGAGAGGAAAAGCTCCTCGAAACGGCCTCGAAAACCGTGCTAAGACACGGTTTCTTGGCGAAAATGGCTCAAAAGATGAGCAAGGGAGCTCGAGATGCTCTAACAATAGAGGGGGAAGAGGCTAAGACCATACCTTCCCCCTAAAATGGAGTGTTGACCATTGAGGACCAAGGGTCGAGAGAGAGAGTGGTCTTGAGTGTCTTTTATAGGAGAAAAGAGGGGGAAACAATTTGAAAATTTCAGATATGATGTTGCGACTTGCATGGTTAGGTAGAACAAGTTGCAACGAATCCAACGCTCGAAACCGCATCCAATTTGAACATCGGACGGTCGAGAAAACTTGAAAATACAATCACGAAGATGCTCCACGGATCCAGATTAATTCTCTTTTAATTCATCCAAAAATAGCAGAATTTTCTGACTCAGCCTCCATTTGGATCGGCACTGGAGAGATATGGGCCTTTATTTTATTCCTTAATCCTTCTTATGGGCCTTTAATGGAGAGTACGGTTTGAATAGAATGGAGAGGATTTTAGGCTGCATGGCTCCAAATGAAGAGGTTTGAACTGCCTGGGTTGATTTGTTGTGGCACGGACTATGTGATTGATCGTGTAAAGTACAAATGGTGAGAGTGGCAGAAGTGTACCAGCATGGGATGCACAGGATCCTGGTCACAGAGGGTCTGTTGCAGTTATAAGGTTGACTGGTCAGACGTTGGAATTTCGTGTAAGGGTTTGTTTGTGGCTTTTCGTGTGGCAAGTCAAACAAGATGGGTTTTTGGGCTCATTTCACAGAATATGAATCATTTGCTGCCACAGAATATCGAGGAATATATGGTCTGCTGACTTTGTTTTTGTCGGTGGAATGAGTCAGTTTCGACCCATTTGCGTCCATTCGTATAACGAGTCACGTGCTTGACCCGTTTGAAGTAAAAACTCGATTTCTCTCTCATGCTTCCATCAAATATCATCATATTATATATCAAATCGATCGGCACGACGAGGGGAATCCACCTACACCATTGGTTCTGCGAGATTTTGCACTTTTCACCTGACATTAATACAAAAACACAATTTAAAGTATTTAATCTCAATAAATTGGAATTATGAATATTTGGTATTCTTTAATCATATTTATGTATTTAAATCAATGATTTAAATTACGGCGCAATTGCGCCGCAATAGCGCAAATCGCAATAAATATTTCAAAAACGCAATGTCGCAAAGACCTAAATTGCGCCGCAATATGACCGCAATATCGCGCAACATCGGTCACCATATGTAAATTATAGTCCGAGCAAAATTGACCGCTATATCGCAATTTAAAACATTGATTTAAATTCTATCTTTTGTGCATGTAAAATGTGATAAAAAATCTCCTTATCAACATCCAAGGGGGAGTGTTATGAATATAATAATATGGATGTCAAGCAACAAATCTTGTGAAGATGGAGGCATTAATTATATGATATTTGGTATATTTGATATTGCATTATTTCCTTGTATTATAGCGTTATATATGGCAAGAGGTTTCATGACCTGCACTCACCCTCTACTATATAAATGGGGTAATGGCTATTGTATTTCTCCAATCATTCAATAGAAATATTGTCTCCTCCCATTTTCTCTTCTTCTATGTTCTTTATTTTATAACAAAAATTTGTTTTTTCACATACTCTATTTAGCCCTAAGGAATCTAAATAACATGTTTTTGAGTATATTTGTATCGAAAAAAAATTTCAATACAAATTTTCAGAAGATTGTGCAAAGACTGATTTTTATTTTCAAAATTTGGTAATATAAATTTATTTTTGACTTGTGGAGTCCAAATAATATGATTTTTAGAATATTTGTGTAGAAAATTTTACCATAATTTTTCACAAGATTCTAAAGATATGAAAAACTTTTTTTTTTAGCAATAATCAATCATAACAATCTACTTAGTCCATGAATAGTCCAAATAAATTGTTTATTTAGAACATTGTATCGGAACATTTTCGACATCACTTAATGAGAATATTTCAAATATTATGAAATTTTGTTTTTTCGCTATTTTATCTTTGTGTTATTACACTATATCTCTTGTTGGAGGCATCTTTCCAGAAAAACTATTCGATGGGTTACCTTTTCCTCTTTTCCTCTGTCGGGGCAAGCCTAAATCTTTACTTTCATTGTGGCGTGGTAGTTGCGTGGCAGGAACTCTAAAGGTCAAGCTATATAAAGTCTATATTAAGTGCATTTTTTGACGATTTCCTGCCAAATGTCTGTGGAGGGATGACTTAGAGATAGTACCGAGTAACCGAATCCTTTCCTGCTTGATTGCTTCATTCAAAATCGTTCATTCCCTGATGCGCGTTCCTCCCCGAATGGATTAGCATTTTGTGAGGTTTTCACGGGATATAGGGGATTCTTGACTGACATATCACTGTAGACAGTCTGACCTCGAGTGTGTGGTTAGACTATGAACGATTGTCATGTGTTAAACTAACATAAAGGCGAATTGTCCAAACAACTCCAATTCAAAGGGTGAATGTTTTTGCCACACCCTGCCTTGTTCTCCAAGCCATTAGAACTAGTGCTCGGTGCCCCTTTCTTTTGTGGATGAGGGTGTCTAAGGTAAACAAAAAGAAATAATTTGAGCGGATACATAGAAAAAGACCATGTCTAAATGACTAGCAGCAGTCACTGACACTGGCCAACTAATCAAAGTCGAAAGTCCCCACACAAACCACCTTGATTCTATTCACATCGGTCGTATCAATCTATTTAGAATCCGGAGAGTCCAAATAGCATGTTTTTGAGAACATTCATACCGCATATTTTAGGACACAATTTTTCAAAAGATTGTATAAATATTACGAAAGTTTATTTTTCGCAATAAGCGATAATCACAATCTATTTAGGCTCCGGGAGTTTAAATAATATGTTTATGAGAATATTTGAATCGAAAATTTTACGACATACATTTTCACAAGTTGTAAAAAGAATACGCAAGTTTGTATTTTCGCAATAAGCGGTCGTAGTAATCTAGTTACGATTTGTGGAGTCCAAATAACGGTTTTTTAGAATATCCGTGTCGGAAGTTTTACAACATATTTTTTCACAAGATTGTACAAACATTACGAAAGTTTGATTTTTCACAGTAAGTGGTCGTAAACATCTAGGAATCTATTTAGTGCTTGGGCAGTACGAATAAAGTTTTTTTTACAACATTTGTATCGAAAATTTTACGACACAATTATTCACAAGATTGTACAAACATTATTAAAATTTGTTTTTTCGCAATAAGCGGTTAGAACAATATGTTTAGGCCTCGGGGATTTCAAATAATTTATTTTTTAGAACATTTGTATCGAAAGGTTCGGGTTACAACTTTCCACAAGTTTATACAAATATTAGAAAATTTTGTTTTTTACAGTACGCGGTCATAGAAATCCGTTTAGCCCTTGAGGATTTCAAATAATAAGATTTCGAGACCATTTGTATTGGATGTTTTACGGCACAATTTTTCACAAGATTTTTCACAATTTTTCACAATTTTATCACAATAAGTGGTCATACCAATCTTTTTGCGGTTTAGGGAGTTCAAATAACGTGTTTTTTAGAACATCCGTATCGGAAGTTTTATGACACATTTTTTCACAAGATTTTACAAACATTGCAAAAGTTATGTTTTTTAGGGATAATCAATCATAGAAATCTATTTAGTACTTGGATAGTCCAAATAACTTGTTTTATAGAACATTTGTATCGAAAGTTTTACGACACAATTTTTCACAAGATTGTACAAACATTGCAAAGTTATGTTTTTTCGCAATAAGCATTCATTACAATATATTTAAGACTTGGGGAGTCCGAATAACTTGTTTTGTAGAACATTGATATCGAACGTTGTTTTTCGCAATAAACGATCATAAAAATCTATTTAGGCCAAGAGGAGTACAAATAACAAGTTTTTGAGAATATTTGTATTGATAGTTTTACGATACAGTTTTTCACAAGATTGTACAAACATTACGAAAAAATGTAAGACCAACCTCGACGGTTGTGGACATGGAAGACATTTTCATGACTTAAATATTAGTAGGGATTTATTTATCAATATAATCATATTATATTGATCATCACAAGTTTATGAAATTTGAGAATTTAATTGCATAATTAACATACATTTCGTAAATTGTTGTCTAAAACAAAATCATCATATTATTGACCAATCCGTCAAGACGCACATACTTCTGTCACGACATAAGTGTGTACTCTGTCTCGACGAATTAGTTGATCCATCAAAACGGACCAAGTGATCAAAATGACCAGAAATCCAAAGAAGGAATGTTCCGTCATGACTTACCCTCAGTTGAACTATTTCCGTTGCAATGGAGACACTCTCTATCGCAGCGAACTGTACAACTTGGATTTTTGCCAAAAAGTTAGAGGACATTCCGTTGTGACGAACGAATGTGATGAAATTGACCAGAAATCCAAAGAAGGAATGTTCCGTCATGCCTAACCCTCAGTTGAACAATTTCCGTTGCAATGGAGCCACTCTCTGTCGCAACGAACTGTACAACTTGGATTTTTGCCAAAAAGTCAGAGGACATTCCGTTGTGACGAACGAATGTTCCGTTACAACGGACCCAGATGGTATACTTCCGTCATGACACCAGACACTCTGCGTCACGACTGTCCATTAGGTCATAACTGTCGAACTCTAGGACTTACGAATTTCATATAGTATGTCATGACGCACATCCTCCGTCACAACGGACCATTCATTCGTAATTGTCCAACTTTTGGACTATTCGAAAACCATAGGTTCCGTCACAATGGAAGTGCTTCCGTCATGACGGACCTATGTCTGATTTTCAGAATTTTCTTGTCAATTTACTGATTTTTATCGTTTCCGAAACGATCAATCGTGAAACTCTTTCACGATTACTTCTAGATGCTCCCTGTCATCACATGATTGATCTCTAGTAAGTTTTCACTTGTGATTAAAATCGAAATTCATGTAAAAATGCTAAATTCATGCACGGACGTGAATAACACTTATTCATGTACAATTCGATCCTCGAATCGATGACGACTGCTCTGATACTATTGTTGGGTATCGACATCACTATCGAGCTCCGCGTAACAGAATAATGGGCCCGGTCCAATCCGATCCCGAGGACCACGTCGTCAATTTCGAGATACGAATTATGCTATAATTAATTGAACGTATCATATCTCATGAAGTTGATCATGACGAATGGTTGATGCGTTCTTATTGCCTTGTCAGCTCCGTTCGTCGATAACATGTGCGTCCCAGGCCCGCACAATTCGACACCTCCGATGAAGCCTTGGTTTGTCCTATACAACCTGAACAATTCATGCTATCCTTTTGCTCTCGATAGATCACCACAAAGATCTCAGTTGAGATATCTCTACCCGTATCCACCTCGAATTGTCGCCTCTCAGTTGCGCACAAATCCTCCTAGCCAATTTGTTGCAAGTTTGCATTGATTCGTTCTCAAGAAAACATTTTTCTTGCTTCTCTAAATTCTTTCTCTCTTTCTCAGATCTTGAATAGTTGTTATGCTAGAGAGAGAAAATCAGATATGATCCAATCATAATCACATGTATTAATTAAGATTAATGAGTAGCAAATATGAAACTGAAAATCCATAATTCGGAACACAGTCTGTCATGACGGAACGCAATCACGGAACATCGCCCGTCATGACGGAAATAACAATGTTACTGGATTGTTCATTACACATAGATCCGTCACGACAGATCAACCAGTCCGTCATGACGAGTTAACCAAAGCGTTGTGACGGATTTGTACTGTCTGTCACAACAGACTACTCCCAGACTGTTGCACAAACACAGTCCGTCATTACTGACAAATGGTCCGTCATGACGGACCATAAGGCAACCATAGCCCCTCACTGTTTGTAGTCAAAAAACAAAACTGGCAACCAGGGGGACTTCCGTCATGACGCACCATAAGGTCCGTCATGACGGACCTACTCGTGTAACTCTTTACACATCATTGGTATACTATCCGTCATGACTCAAGGTTCCTTCGTCACGACGGACAAACACCCAAAATCTCCAGAGGGCTAAGCGTCGTGACGTGCTATGCTACATCACCACGCACTTACTCGTACAACTTTTGTACAATGGTCCGTCACAACGCAAGCTAAGCTCCGTCGTTACGCACCCCTATGTACATGTTTGTACTGTGGTATGTCACGACGCAACTCTTGCGTCACGACGGAGTATAGCGTCTCCGCAAACTCGTGGCATCCGTCTGGTCCGTCACGACGCACTGGTGCGTCTGTCATGACAGACTAGGCGTTGTTTGCCTTTCTGCCCTGATTCCGACTACGTTTTTCATCATTTCGAAAACGATCAATGATGAAACTCTTCCACGATCATTCCTAGATACTCTCAATCATACTCTGACCGATCTCTAGTGAATTCACTTATGAAATTCATCGAAAATTCTATTTCAATCATCAATTTTCATGCAAACGGGTGCAACTTTTGCAAACCCGTTCGTATAACATTTATACGACTATGATTCGACCCTCGAATCGTTGACAATGGCTCTAATACCACTGAAGGGAATTGATCCGACTTCGGACCCGCGCAGCGGAAATTAGGGCCCGGTCCTGTTCCAAAAATCCGAGATCTCGCCACCTTTTTTAGGGCACGATGAATAGAAGGATACATGATTACCGACGTGAAATTGATCATGCACGACGGGTTGATCACTTACTTCCATCTTCTCTCCGGTGTCACGTTGGTGACTAGTCGTGCGTCCCACGCCCACGCGTCTCCCACCTTTTCGTTGACTCTAAATACGTCTTCGATTTGATCATAACGAAGAGCCACAAAGCGCGCGCTCTTCTACCCGTATCCACCGTGAGTCGTAGTCTCTCGGTCGCGAGTGCAACTGTCTAGACGAAGCACCGGCGAACTTGCTTGATTCTCATTGATTCTCTATTCGAGAAAAATACTTTTTTTTCTCTTTCTCTCTTTCTTCGCACTCTCTGAAATATTGATGGAATGCTTTCAAAATGAATTGTCTAACCTGAAGAGAGAGAATCATCCTATTTATATGATATAGGACAAGGACACCCAAAAGGCACATATTGGACATATCATCCCGTGTATACCAAAAACAGCTTTCAACCATAGTTTGTCATGACGCACCATAAGGTCCTTCACGACGAACCAATGCCAATTAGTCCCTGGAGATTTTGCGCATATTTTCGTCACGACGGACATGTCCGTCACGACGCACCAGATGGTTCGTCATGACGGACCACTGTGTATGCTCAGATTTGGCTAAGTCCACGACTATTGCAGATTGTACACACATGCTCCGTCGTGACGCACCATATGGCCTGTCACAACGGACTGTGTACTAAATCCGAATTCTGCACAATCATATTGTGCATTCATCTGTTTCCTTGAACGCGTACGTTTATGTGTCCTTGTATGTATACTTTTACGGTTGATCCAAAACTGTATTTCCTTCAGAGATAGGGTGTCAGAAAACAAGCCTCCCATTCCAATACCTCGGCATCCCATTGCACCACAAAAACCGTCAAGAGAGGCATTCGAGAAAATCATTGAGACAATGAGAAAAAGATTGGAAGGTTGGAAGAGCAAGATGCTCAATATATGGGGCAGAATAATCTTGATAAACTATGTACTATCAACCTTCCCAATGTACCTCTTGTCTTTCAATTCCCACAATGGGCCATCGAGTAAATGGAGAAAATTTGAAAGAATTTCCTATGGAAAAGCAACAAAGAGAAAGGATTTCATCGGGTCTCTTGGGACACAGTATGCCAACCCAAAAGCGAGGGAGGCCTAGGAATCCTAGACCTCAAAACATTCAATAAAGCTATACTGATCAAATGGCTCTGGAAATATTTCCAGTGCAAACAACATCTCTAAACTGGTACACCCGAGTCTCAGATCCAAACCATCAACGAGACGAACCCAACAAACACGATTCTCAATTCTAGAGAGATGTAAGAAAATCCTTAGAATTCTTCTACATCACCTCACAATTCATTTCAGGTAAAGTCACAACAATCAATTTCTGGCATGCAAATTCGGGAGCAGGGAGACTATCCCAACTATATTTGAATCTATTCAGCCACACAAAGATCCAAGACCTCACGCTGGCACAAGCGAAAAATCATCCGAGGCCACAGAGAGAGAGAGCTTGAGGAGGTAAAACACAAACTCAACAAAATCACATTAAATCAAAACAGAGATGAGATAAGCCAGAGAAGAGGTGAGTGTTGTTTAATTTAGACCTATATGGGGGTGAATAGGAAGTCATAAGGTTCAATTCTCGCGGTAATGGAATACAAATACAATTTTGTGCGGAAGCGTAAGTAAATTAGAGGGAGAATACAATACCAAAACAAATAACACAAAATATTTGTTTACGGAGTTCGGTAGGTGGTTGCTTTGTAGCTCTAACTCACCGTCTACTCACTCAATCGACCGACTCGGTTGATTGCAAGTACCTACGTCTCCGGGGTTGCCTTGCGCCTTTTCGGCTTTCGATTGAATACCCAAATCAAGCAATTACAAGGTTTGCCTAGATCGATTTACACGCTTCTATCGATCTATGGCGGGCTTTACAATCTTTGCACTAGCCTATTACAATTTATCTAATACGAACTACACGTGATCGGTCACACAAGTTGGGAATCATATTTTATGGAACGAAAAGGGATCTAATAATCTCTAAGAATGTTTGGAAGATTAAGCTCAAGATTTAAAGCTAGGATTCTCTCTTTTGATTGGGAAAATATATTGGTTGAGATTATCAGAGAGAATGAGGGAAGAGTTCTATTTATAGAACACATAGACCCTTCCCTTATCTTGCTTTTTCTGCACAGTCCGTTACAACGGACTTGTAGTCCGTTATAACGTATCATAAGTCAAACTATCCGTTATGGCTGATATATTCGAATTATTACACAGTCCGTTACAACGGAACAAATGTCCGTTATGGCTGATATAAGTCTGTATTTAGAAGTTCGTTGCAACGAACTAACAAGTCCGTTACAACGGACATCATACTGTGACTCCACTTCAGGTTTGTTTTAATTTCCGTTATAACGGAGATTACTCCGTTACAACGTTGAGAGGCATTCCGTTGTAACGGATTGGCAACGGACATGAAGAGAAAACTATTGATCTGAAGTGAGTTCGATGTCCGTTACAACGGACATACTTCTGTGACAGTCTTCAAGTTTGGACTTAAATAGCGTTGTAACGGTAATACTTCCGTTACAACGCTTTGTTGGTGTCCGTTACAACGGATTGGTTAATCCGTTATAATGGACTATACTGTGTATGCCATTCTTGAAGAGGACGAGAAGGTCCGTTACAACGGACATTGATGGTCCGTTATAACGGACATATTTCTGTCAGCCTCATTTGTTATTTCATCTTTTTGATGGATTTCGAATATATTTCTTTGACTAATTTTGAGCTTAATAATTCATAAACAAGTTTAGGGATACCTATAAATTGTTTTGGTGATTTGTGTGATACCCCAACTTGCGGAATCTTCGATGTCTTGATATCTTCACTTGATCATGCGTTTTCGTGCCATCGTTTCTTCACCGTCTTGACTTGCGACGTCTTGATTCTTCTTTTGATCCTTTTGTGGGTTACGTCTTCTATCTCTATAAATGCTACTCCCACATATAGATTAGTGGTATCGACATTATTTTGAGATAATCAAACCCTAGGAAATTTGAACCAACAGTGAGAAGGAAATATTATCCACAAAAAGCACATATAAAATCCTTAAACAAAGGATAAATCGGCATACTATCAACCATAAAGCCTACTGGGACATGAAAATCCCACTCCGCATGAAAATCTTTCACTAGATCTTCCAAAAAAAAGAGAATCCTAACCCAAGACAATGTACAAAATAGAAGGATAACCCTAGTTAACCGGTGTGTCTTATGCCAACAAAACTCAGAAAACATCACGCACCTCACCTCAAACCATTGTGGCTTCGTGAAAAAACACTCGGCTCGGTTCTGCACAGGCCAAGAATGGCACAGATCTCACACACTCCTCGTAAAGGAGTGGTTCCAAGATCTGTATCAGGGAGGAGGGAGACCGGTACAAAAACAAACTTCCGCGATCTTTCTCTTCATCGCCTGAGAGAGAGAGATGCGGAGGAATGTTCTTAGAAAACAAAGCAACACAAGAAAAATTTGAGGAAGAAGTCTGATCTGAAATCGAGCTAGTAAGAAGAGCTCTAAAACAAACGCAAAGAAAACAGATCAAAAGAAGAAGAGAGAAGAACCCATAGGCAACAATCCCACCTACTCAGTGTGAAAAAGCGACATTGAGAGGCAGATATATCGATATTAGGCCACAATCCCGCATACTCAGAGGAGAACCAAGCTCAAAAGACAAAAATCGAACTATATTATGCGACATCCCGCCTACTCAGCAAAAGAAACCAAACACACACGAGAAAACCGAAACAGATCTAGCGAAAAATGCACAAATAAACTACAAAAGAGAGAAAGAAGGGTCACATAGCCGATAGCAACCCCGTTTGGGGCCAATCGGAGCATATTGTGTATACCAAAATCCGCCCTTTCGAAATCTGGCATGATCTAGGAAGCGGCAAGCCATTTACACCCCTCGAAACAAGCTAGTCACGAAGAAGTTCATACGCGAAGCTCTACAGTGAAGAGAGAAAGACATTTCTAGAAGGGGAAAGAAGAGGCTCGAAGTACTTTCTCTCTCTCTAACCCTAGCGGAGAAAAGTGTCTTGCCATATATACCCCGCGCGTAAAGGGGGGAATGGAGCCCCGATTTTTGGCTAAGACACGTACTTCAGCTTCCGGTTTTGCAATCTACATGCAAAGGAATTGAACGACTGGTTCTACAAATCCGGGAACTCAATTCTAAAAATAGGATTCCTTTTCTGTTTTCATATGTACTAATGGGGTATAGAAAAAAACAGTATATTGTAAATAATTTATTCTTGATATATGAAAAAATATATGGAAGAGGGATATTAAGCCCTCTTATATTCCCTCAAAAAAAATATTGAGAAAAGTTAGGCAGTTTCTGAAAAATGCATCATTAAAGGAAATTGTAAAAGGAAGAAATATAATTATTTCAAACTAGTATCATAAGCAATTAACGTATTTCACATTCAATATTTTTTCAACATATGTATAAAAAAAATACAATTTAATTATTCATACCAAGTATACAATTACAAAATACATTTCTCTTTAATTATTTAATTCATCTGAAATATTTACAACATTATGTGGCCCAAAAGAAACTTCATGCCTTTTCTATCAGCAACACAATTTTTGCGAGGTAAACCCGAGCCGATTCTGATATGTCCTTTTTGCCCCATACATAAATCCAATGGACTATCCCAGTAGATATCTCTACTCCAACATTCTCTTTTTTTCGTTATTCTACCGGTACAGATTTGGTGAATGGAAAAGAGAAATTGCAAGTCACCTTTGGTTATCCCATCCAACGAGAATGAAGTGTCCCCTTGTTCTTCGTAAACATCATCCTCGCTCTCATCTGTTATTACAAAAATGAACAAAATAAATATCAAATAAATGACTCTAAAATATAATTATTTGTGGTGAACGGAATGGAGAATAACCTTGTTGGATGATCTGGAGAATGGAACTACTTCGACCTAAAGTCTCAGAAACAAAAAAGGATAAACAATAGTCTTCCTCCTCATGAAACTCAAAATAATCAAGCTTACGTCCTAATCCTTGCACAGTTAATACTCTATCCAATATTTTGTAACTCGATAAAGCAGATCTTATATCTTCAACCTGTACCAATTTTGATTTTTCTAAGTTAAATCAAGGTATATTTTTAGGGGAATTCTATCGTACACCCATTTTTTCTTACTGTACACCATTTTTTATCCAACGTTGAGATTACAAATTAACTTTAATCCAAGAGTCACGATTAAATCTTTTAACCTGAATTTCCCTTACTATACACCCTTAAAAGGGCATAATCGTAATTTCTTACCCATTAATCAGCGAACTTCCATCCTCTCCAACACTTCTCCAGTTAGCTCTTGCCTAATTCCTCTCTCTCGCGTGCTCCCCCCCAGTTACTCTCTCCCTTTTGTGCGGGAGTCTCCCTTACAGCTCCGCTGTCAGCCCCACTTTCCAAAGAAAAGAAGGAGAAAAGGGTACAACAATGGCATTCAGCCGAACTCTCTCTCTCTCATATTTTAATCCAAACTATGCTCAATCTTCTTGAAAGTCCCTCTGATTTGTCTGTTTTGAGATAATTGAAAGGCATACAGACCCTAGAAAGAGGATCTAGTCAGCACTTGTTCCTCAAACCTGACAGAAATCTGTACCATAGTGACAAACCAAAGAAATTCATCATATACAGTACAAAGAAAGCTTGTGCCAGTACCAGTTCATAATTCTGGCACTCTATTTTTTTGTTTTCAAAGGGTATGGTTTGTTTAATGTTTGTAACTGATAGGAATTTTTGGTGATTAAAAATAGTAATCTAACTTTTGGGGTTTTATTTTTATTTTGTTAGCTTATGAGGTATTATCAGATCAAGAAAAGTGAAAATATATATGATCAATATGGCGAAGAAGGTTTCAAGCAAGGCATTATTCTCCGTAATTATTTCATGTTTGATTTATTTCCTATTTTATTTTTCTGATACATACAGTTTGTGCATGAAGGAAATTTGCGGGAGTCAGTAATTACTATTCTTGATTTAATTATGTAAAGAGTTAATTAAGTCATAATTTATTTTAGTAGGAGAGGATTTGAAAAGCCGTGTCAACTTTCAATCGCCATTAGTCGCTGATCTCTTTCTATTCTCAAAGTGAGATTCAGGCTGTCTCCCTCTCTCTACTTGCCAGTCAGAAAATAAACCTTAATTGACATTATGTACAAACATTTTCTTTCTTGTGATTTTTTGAGTGTTGCTGATTTCTAAGGACGTGTCATTTCAATGATTGTTCGAGTAATTTCGTCATGCTACAGTTATCAACAAAAGACTAGTTCGGAATAGACTTTGTTTTAAATTTGCATGAAAAAAATGTAATCATATTCTACTTAAAACTGGACCAATTCTATATATAGGGCATGTTTGGGTGACCGTGTTAGAAATTACCTGAAGTAAATTAACTTTCCGCAAGTCGACTTCCCGGAAATGCACTTCAAATTTAAATGTTTGGATTCACGAAAGTGAAACTACTGGATTTATAGTTTTTTATGTTTGGGTTGATGTAATTGAATTATAAATTTCAAGATTTATATCTACTAAAATTTGCAAATAAATTTGGGCAAAATTTTATAAGAAGACACAATATGTTTCAGATTTACTACAATAGACCAAAAAGTTTGAAAATTTGAGATATGACCCTCACACATGTACAAATTGGTTTTTTCCTTGATATATTAACCCATATTGCTTCCATATATATACCCATATTGCATCCGTGTATATGTATATCTAAAATCTATATTATTTGGAAAAAAAAACATCAAAATAAAAATCGTAATTTTTTTTATCAGATCTTAATAAATTAAAATTATAAGTATTTTATATCGAGAATAATCATATTTTTCAAAGAAAATAATTTTGACATAAAAATTATTATGTTCAAGTATAAGTATGGATCATATTTTCATTTGATAACTAAAAAATTAATCAAACACAATAATTTAAATGAAATATATAAATATTAATTTTGTATACATCATGTTTTAATATTCTGAAATACTAGTAATGTTTTAAAATAATTTATAATATTTCTCAATATTTATAATTTTTGCAAATATTAATTATATTTTAAAATATTTCCGTGTTTCTTTGAATTGGTAATGAGTCTAGCGTTACAGTTCATTACTACTTATTACAAAACGCAAATATTTAAAATATAATTCATATTTGTAAATATTAAGAAAATGACAAAATAATTAGAAATATTTTAAAATAATATATAAAATCAATATTTAAAATAATTTTAGTTATTTTGAGATTATGGTGATTAATTATATTCTTATATTAACACAATGAAAATATAATTTATACTTATATTTAAATGTAATAATTTCTTGACGTAGATTTGTGTTTATTTATTTATTTAGATTATTGTGGGCAGTGTTTATTTATTTATTCAGATTATTGTGCTTGATTAATTTTTTTAATTAACATAATGAAAATATAATCCCTATTTAAGGAGAGGTTATGTTGTGCTGTATCTCCACTTCATGTAAATTTGAAGGGAGGTTGAGTTGCAGGAAAAGAGAGAGACAATGTAAGTCGACTTGCAGTAGTTTGCCAAATTACATCAAACCAAACAACAAAAAATAAATTAATGCAGTAGTTCGACTTACAATCTGACTGAGTTACTGCAAAACAAACATGCCCATAGTGAAGAACAAACGGTACATTTAATCAAGAACATGACATTATCTAGTGAAGAACATACCGGTACTAGAGTTGGTACATTTAATTTCGTCGGCATTTTCTCTTTCTTTTCTAATTTTCAACCGCGCAACGCCATCAGCCCATTTGCGATCTAGACACATTCTTTGTAACGCATATCTAAATGAGTATAGGCTTTGCAATGTAAATTGTGCGGCAAAACGGGTAATTCCGGGTTTTAATATCTCATGGTTTTCGGTTGCCTCTCGCATAGCACTTAGTGCCCACTGACGATTATACATAAATTTAGTAATATGTTGTGCTTGTGCAACAACTTGTTTGATACGGGTATCTTTACCTATGTCTTCTAGCATTAGATCAATACAATGCGCGACACAAGGCGACCAGTATATATGATTATACTTCCCCATTATTAACTCTCCTCCTTTTTTAAAATTCGCGTCATTGTCAGATACGACTTGCAGGACTCTCGACGGGCCGATCGTTTCGATTACATCAGACATCAAGCTACAGATGTATCTTGAACTTTTGAAATGGTCAGTTGCATCTACGGATTTAATAAATGCGGTTCCTATAGGTGAATATACGAGAAAGTTAATAATGTTTCTATGGGTTTTCGTCGTCCAACCATCACACATGACGGTGCACCCAAACTCGTCCCAATGAGGGTGCATTTCTTTTATTATTTTGATTTGATCTTCAACTTCAATAGGTAAATATTTATAATATATATCATGGGCTGTGGGTGGGGCAATACCGGGACCGACTTCTTGAGTCTTTTTTATGGCTGCGTTAAAACAAATACTGTCAGCCGCGTGAGCAGGAATATGGTCATGGACAAACCATTTCGTCCAACTGCGCCCGATATAAGATTTCGCGTCCTTAATACCTTTAAGTACGGCGGTGGTTATCTTAGGTTGTTGCGATGCATAAGGACTAGTGGTCGTCTTATTACGTTTCGAATTTCCCTCGACATCGGCACGCATTGATGCAGAGCGTGCAACACCACTAGACTGGCCTGGACCCGAATATCCCCTCCCCGCGTTAAATTCTTGCTCTCTATAACTATCCCTACTCTCACGCATTACTCGTTGGAGCTCTTCGTCCGAATTATTTTCTTCATCGGAAGGAACGTCGACTCGCGTTAGTTCTTCTTCTATTACGACTCCTCTTTGTTTTTTTGATTTGGCTTGAACTTTTTTGCCCCGTACGTATTCATTCATATCTTTTCTAATTTCTGCTGAAACTCTGGGACAAGCTGAAACATTGCCACTAATGTGTGCCAAATGTTCTTTGCCTCGAGATACTCCTCCATAAATTATTTTATTACAATGTTTACATTGGACGGTTCCTTTTTTTTTGTCACTCCATTCTAAATGATTCCATCCTAGATCTTTTGGCATGTTTGTAGGAAAGAATTTGTGAAATAGTAAGAAAGAGTGTGAGATTAGGGAGAGTAAGAAAGAACTCGGTGAATGAGAATAAGAAATGAGGAAGTTGAATGAATGAATGAATGAATGAGAGTTGAAGGAAGTGTTTTATTGAGTGCTTCAAAGTGCATGTGATCAATCATCAATCATCTTTTTTTAAAGTGTGCAAGACTATAACAGATAGAGTGCAAAAATTTTGGAATTTGCAATTTGGAATTTGGAATAATTTTGGCATTTTTTGCAAGACTACAACATCATGTGACTCGTTCAAATAGTTTGGAATTTGGAGCTAAGTTGAGAGTAAGAAATGACGAGCAATGATAGGTACACAAAATCCGACCACAAATTTGACACAAATACATAAGTTTGTGTCATTAATTGTATTATAAATCAAACATGAACTTATGTATTTGTGTCAAATTTGTGGTCGGTTTATGTGTACCTATCATTACTCAAGAAATGACAACATACAGTATAATATTCAAATATTCATATACTCAAATAGTTTATTAAAAATAAAATAAAAAAATCGGTGACTCGAATCCGAATTTTTCGGGGCAAACTCGTCTCGGTGGCCACCGAGTCCGATATACTCGGCCGATTTTTTTTTATGTCGGCCGACATTAAGAAGCATGTATAAGAGTATAAACTTCTTGTTTCGGTTTAATTGGGCATGTTGCATATACATGAATTGTTCGTTCAAATGCATGACATGGGTTAATTGAGTTTTTGAGCTGATTCTTATACTAAACTGGTCCTTATTTGATACAAATGATGATACTCAGGTAACCAAAAAACTGCTTCGATAATCAAGGGGTATCGGATTTATCATTAAAAGATCTTAGATCGGTAACAGATTTATTATAATAAAAAAGAAATTGCTAGAGGAGGGGAGACATAAATGTGTTTGAAATGGTAACAACAGAAATGGAGAGCTCCATTTAGAAGAAAATAGTTGGTAATAACTAAATGATTGATGTTAATGTATTTAATACCTAAATTACCCTTTTGCCAAAAGGGTGTACGATAGAAGCTCCCATATTTTTATATGAAATGAGAGAAAAAGAAAGAACTTACTGATATACGTAGATAAAAGAAAGAATAGTATAGTCCAATAAGATTCATTGCAACGTGAAGATCTCTTCCGAAGAATAACATTCGAATATCTCCGAATCCAAGATTTAAATATGTCAAAGTATTGATTGCCTTTATGTGAGTGCAAATTCTGAAATTATCAGATTTTCGAAGGGCCCTTCTAATGCGTTTGAAATGTTAGGAAACCGCCATTGAAATTTTCTTGTGTCTGTCAATGTAGAAAACCTTCCATTGACTCGGAATTTTCTGGGAAAAAAAATGCAATTCAATAAATTGAATTGTTAGGAAATTACAAAAGTAATTTTGATAGACTAACCTCAGAGTTTTTACATGTCGAATGAGAATAATGATTTGGCTACCTCTTCATAAAAATTTCCTTCCAAGTACAATCAAAATTGCAAATTTCATTTAATTTCTTGGAGCAACTTGAAAATGAGAACACATCAATTGCCTTCACATACGAAATAAAATGTTTCCTATATTAGAAGGTCAATTCATTTTAAGGATTTTAGAATATTTTGAAGCTTCTAGAGAGATTGAGAGAGAGAGAGGGCTGTACATCAAGGAATGTGATGATGTGACCAGTGAGCTCCGAAGGTAAGTTCGTGAATGGAGTCAGAGGCAATGCTTCTCTTTCTGCTGAAAAAATAGGTTTTTGTTCTCGAATTAATCATTTAGATAAACAAACACACGATTAAAGAACATAATTGATTAAACAGGATTGATTTTGTTCTGTTTAATCAAATAAATTGGACTGTTTTTTGGGTAATTTGCCTTAATTTAGTTCTAATGTTTTATTTGTATTATGTTCAGAATTCGTAGTACAAATAACGCATAATTAATCATTTAATTACATCTTTAATTAGGACTCGGGCAATTAAACCTATATTATGGGATCAAACAAAAAAAAAAGGAAAGAAGAAGAACCGTACGTCCTCGTTTCTTTGTATCTCTCAAATTGAAATCATCGCCACGGGGATCAGAGGTGGAAGAACCTGGATGCGCCATTGACGATAACCTGAGCCCTGTTCGGATAAGTTTTGACGATAACCTATTGGTTTTATAAAACTTACGTGTCAGATAAGTTTTGACCGAATTGATTGAATGAAAATTAATAAAATAATACATCACACTATCTATCAATTAAAATAAAACACAAAAATAATTAATTTTTACTTTGCATTTACAAAAATAATTAATTGTTACTTTGCATTTATTTGGACATAAATAAATATTTGTTAGTTCACATTTTTAATTTTTATTCAAATACCATAAACGGTATCGAATATCGAATACCGTATTCATATTTTATTCGTATCGGCTACCGTATTTGTTTTCGAAATCAGATATCGATACTATGTATTATATTTGTATCCGTATTCGTATCGGATATCGGATACCGTATTCATATTCGTATTTGTATTCGAAATCGGATGCCGGATACCGTATATTGTATTCGTATCGGATATCGTATTTGTATCAAAAACAGATACTGAATACCGTATAAAAAATATTTGCTAATTTTTTGAACTTATCAACCAAAAAATAATTGTATTAAAAAAAAATATATTCTCTAAAATTTAGATATTTTTTAGAAATTCATGACAATAAAAAAAGAATATTCTCTAAAAATTAGTTGAATTAAAAATAATATTTTCTAAAAAATAATTGTATTAAAAAATAATATTCTCTAAAAATTAGTTATATTAGAAAAATAATATTCTCTACAAAATAATGGTATTACAAAATAATATTTTCTAAAAAATAGTTGTATTAAAAAATAAAATTCTCCAAAAAATAATGGTCTTAAAAAAAAAAATTCTAAAAATTACAAGGAACTTTTCATAAGAATTGTAAATTATTGGTAAATTATTGGTAGAATTTATTTATGTTACATGATTATAATGAATTGATATGATTGATAATTAAATATGATAGTTATAGAATTTTATAAGAAATAATATAATTTTAGAATATTCTATTTTTTTGTTGTTTTTTTAACTTTCATGTACTACATATATTATTAATTAATATGTTATGTTATGCAATAATTTTATTAGATATCAGATTCTCAAAAAATAGTTGTATTAAAAAATAATATTCTTTAAAAATGAATGGTATTAAAAAAATAATATTCTCTAAATAATTGGTATGATTTATTTATGTAACATAATTATAATATTTTGATATAATTAAGAAATTAAATATAATAGTTATAGAATTTCACAAAAATAATATAATTCTATAATATCTTATTCATTTGTTATATTTAATCCTATGATTTTCATCAAACATCTTTTAAACATCCTACACTCATAGTTTTTGCATATTTTTGCTATCATAGTTTTCCTGATATTCATATATTGATTTCCTGCAACTACGAGTTTCCTGCTACTATACAAAACTGACCTAGCATACACGCGGAGAGTTCTAATTCTTTGGCAGTTTACCTCAACATAGACTTTTGAATGAGTACGTGGGGGGTACTAGTAAATAGTAATGTAAGAGGCCATTTGATGTGCCCTTGGTTTTCCCACCACATTCTCTATCGCTCGTTGAGTATTCTTTTCGTTAATGACTATGTTAATCAATCATCGATTAATTATTAATTATTAATTGGTGATATAGAAAATATGTTATATATACAGCTTTCATAACTCACTAGAAGAGCACCATTGATGTAGTGGTAAAGTGTGTGTAGTTGAATTGCTTAATATTCTTAATTGACCGTTTGATTTAATTGACAGTGTAAAATTTACTGTTTCCCTCCTCCCCTCCTCCTTTCCCCTAAAAAAAAAATCGTGCGGTGTAATTTCAGAACCAATATTTTCATTCCCCCTCCCCCACCCCACCCACCCATCCACCCACACCCACAAGAAATCATGTCAAGATTCGTCACTAGTGTCAGGAATCGCGTATGGACGCCGTCTGTCAGACACCATATATAAATAGAGCCCATTTACTATGCCATCCAGATTTCCCCACACATCTTCGATCTGGGGGGTTAGTAGTTAATCCATGTCTTAATTAACACAAACTCACTCGATTAGTGATTAATTATTATTGAATTAAGGTACATGTTGATTAACCATTAATAATTAATATTTATTAACTGTTAATAGAGTGAGTTTGTGTTAATTAAGTGGGGGATTAATTGCTAATCCCCATATAGTCACTCCTAGAGTGGGTTTCAGGGGCACGGTATAATTTTCCAATAAAATAATATTTTGTATCGTTCGGAATATAATATCTTATCCGCTAGATTATGGATCTTACTAATTCTAGCTGGCAGACCTCTGTGTGTGTCTCTCTCTCTCTCTCAATTATGAAACAAGGAGCATGAACTAATTATATGCAATAAATAACAACTCAATTATTTGATGCCTTCATAACTTCATTCATACAAGAGTAATTACTAAATCAAATTTTCTAGTATTAAATGTTCATATTCATAGTATAAAATTGAAATGTTTCGAAAGAACTCAAATAATAATGCAATAAAAAATAAGTATTTTGAATTATTCAATGTAATGCATACAAAGTAACATCTTGTGTAGCCAATTTTCGTTTGCTACACAGAAATAAGAACTCAAATAAGAACTCGATAAAAAAAAAATAGAATACTGCAGTAATTGAAACACTTCTCCATATTTAAAGATACATATAAATATAAATCCGAGGACCCTAATTTCCACGCAAATGTGAATAACTAGGAGATAACAGTTCGTTAGTTACCTCTCGACACCGGTACCAGATGAAGGGGGGCCGCCAGTTCAAGAACAGACATAAACTTTTCTGTCAAGTCCACATCTTTAGGCGCCATCCCATTCGGAAGTTTCCAATCGAACTCGTGAAGCATCAAAGCCAGAACAAATGGAATAACCCTCGTAGAAAGTTCCATACCAGGGCAAATCCGCCTTCCATATCCGAATGGTATGAATTCGCAGTCCTTTCCTCGATAGGTGATCTCCTTCTCTAAAAACCTTTCGGGCCTAAAGACATTTGGTTCGTCCCAAACTTTAGGGTCCCGTCCAATTGCCCATATATTTACCAGCACTCGTGCCCCTTTTGGCACCATGAACCCACCTAGTTCAAGTCCTTCCTCCATTGCTTCGTGAGGTAGTAACAATGGCCCGCCTGGATGCATTCTCATAACTTCTTTAATCACGGCTCGGAGGTAAGGAAGTTTAGTCGTGTCTGATTCCTTCAAATCTTCGGTCGGGAAAGTCTCTCTCACTTCAGATTGTGCTTTGGCCAATATTGCAGGGTCATGAAGAAGCTCCGCTACTGCCCATTCCGCTGTAATTGCGCTTGTGTCAGTTCCAGCCCCAAAAAGTTCCTGATCAACAGACAATATGATTTAACAATGTGCACCGATAAAAGCAATTACATATCCCCCCCTCCCAATTTCACTGTTATATGTTATTATTATGATATCTCCTTTCTAGTTGTTACTCCTATTGAAAGCAAAACAAACTCTTTTATTCATATTAGTTTTATATCGACGTCATTATTTTACATGAGTTCTGAATCCGTAGAGTCCCCTAACTGTACCTAATTGTGATACTGTATTTTGCATTTTGTTTTCTTAAAGAAAAAAGTGTATAAGAAAAGAAAATCATATGATTTGGTATTAAAAAAATTACCGACAGGAGATTTTTTATGGTTTGTCGATCTATCTTTGAATCCGCATGTAATTCCAGGAGTGAATCCAAGAAATCTTTATTTCTCGTCCCTCCAGTATTTCCACATGTAAGGCGCCGATCTATTACATCATCAAAGACATCATAGAGTTTCTTAAAATTACGAGCACTGCGGCGGCGCCTGCCTTGCAAGTCAAGCAGCCGGAGGAATGGAAATAAGTCCGATACATTTGGTTTTATGGCTTCGCCAATAGATTCTGAAATTAGATACTTGAACTCGTGTGTGGATTCGGGGTCAATATCAACTACATCCTCCGAGAAAAGAATATTAGAAATTATATTCAGAATTCCATTAAAAATTAACCGACCAATATCGACTGGTCGATTTGTATTCCTTCGTAAGTGTTGCATGATTTCGCGTGCCTTATTCTCCCTTAATTGTCGTGTTGACTCAAGACAACGCGGAGAGAAGAGATACGTGCTGCTAATGGCACGGAGCTGCTTCCACAATGCGGATGTGCTAGGGAGCCAGATAAGGGATTTAGTGTTTAGGTTAAGGGCCCGAAATGAGTCCGGTACGGAGCGTGCAGAAAAGAATAAATCTTTCTTTTGCAAGACCTCTCGTGCGGCTTCAGGGGAAGATATAATAATTGTGGTTGTAAGGCCAAGTTTGAGAGACATAATAGGTCCATAAATCTTCGACAAACGGGCAAGCGAACTGTGTGGTTCGCCGTCCAAATCGAAGAGGTTTCCGATGATTGGTAATGGTGCCGGTCCCGGTGCTATTCGAGCATTTCGTGAAATTGGTAACAACTTGTAGATCGAATAAAAAAGAGAAACTCCAAGCGAGATGAGAAGAAACAAGAGTGACGTTTCCATCTTCTCGATGCGAGGCGTTACTTTTTTTATTATTATTAAGATACGAGGTGATTCGAGGTGATACTTGATTGCTAATTTACTTTTATAGTGGCTTAAAGAAAGCCAGTTCCTGCTGAGAGGACATTTGTTCCCAATTTTAGTTCAAAGGATCAGATCATAAGGAGTTATTGTAAAAGATACAGTAATTATTCAAAGACATTGTACTTATTCGAAGTATTATTATTGGAAAACTTCAAATTCATTTGCCTATTATCGTAAAATATATAGTGTAATTTTGTGTGATAATTCCACGATTTCTAATAATTAATTCAACGTCATCTAATATTAATTAGCACAATTTGCCGTTTATTACTATTAGCTTCTGAAATATTTGCCTACTTAATATTTTTAGTAACTCCTATTCTTTTATACCACGAATATTTCATTAGTTCACACATTAAGTATATTCGGATAATAGTTAGTCATTCGTGATACGCGAATAATACGGCACATAATACGTTCGTGTATAATTCGGCCAAACTTTTTCAAATTGGTCAAATATTCGGTCCAATAAAACGAAATACGCTAATAATTCGTCAATTCGGATATTCGTCTATAATCATGTTTATTTTACATAATACGAATACACTAATTCGATATATAAAAGTATATAAATATACACTTTTCTATCCATAAATAATTCAAAAATATAATTATTTTATTAAATAATTTTGATTTTAATTCAAAATCATAAATTTATATATTATTATTGATATTTAGATTGGCTTAATCATTTTTGGAAATTTCATTTTTTTTATTTGTTTAAAAATTTATATTCTTTTCTTCTAAAAAAACGTATTAAACGGCAATACGTGTATTATTCATTTTTTTTTAAATTATAAAATACGCGAATTATTAATCAGATTGAGTATGGAAACGTTAATACGTATATTATTCGTAATAAATAATTCTTCGTAAATTATACATGTATTATTCGCGAACCGAACAACTATGATTCGGACTGTTACACTCGATACTCTCTATATGCCACCTACGAGAGATCAAAGACGTAACAAGAAAAATAAAAATATACACTCAGTCAAAATACCTAATATCAGTACACTATATTTTATTCCGGTCAGTGTAATCCTCCACTATATCAAAAGGAGACTGGCATCACCATTCATGCAGTCGTGCGCCTAAGAAGTGAATTCTCGAATTATCTGGGGGCGATCCGAAACTCTCGCACGTTTAGACGGAATGTGTCTTAAGACAACGTTTACTTTTCATTTTATAAACTGTTTTATTCTTTTATAATCGGAATTTAGACTACTACTTTTACAACAGTTATTAGAGGTTAAGGATCATATTTTTGTCCAACAATTTATTTTATGGAGAACACATAGTTCTCAATTTTATGCGTCCACTGAATTGTGTAGCTTGTTATTATTGGACATGGACAAATGAATAGAGGTTAGCTCATGTATGGGTTGTAATGACTAATCACTACTCACTAGAGGCCTAAGTGGGCCAATTTTTTCATGCCCCTTATTTCACCAAATCATCCTCTGTGTACTAATGAACAAGATTAATTAATAAATTAATTAATTGTAGCACATAATTAAAATATTAATTAATTATAGCACATAATTAATATATACATATATTAATTAATTAATATTAATTATTTTATATGCTAATTATATTGATTAGTAAGCATTAATTATTTTACATTGTATTATTTGCATAATTTCCTAAGAGGATGTAAAATCCTCTCTTTCTGGTTCTTTCTTCCACCAATCCACTATTTCATCTCGTGCCGAACAAGGATGTGTCCAATTACAGATGTGACGGCTCAAAATGAATTTTTTTGCGACAAAATGAACAAGTTTTGGTATCAGTTTGTCGGTGCAATCGAAGACTAATCCGTGACTATACCCACGTTGACACATTATTACCAAGTTTATTCATTCATTTATTCAACGGACATGAGGACGTCTAGTGTACCAAACACAGAACATGAATTATTCATCGCTGATAAATGGGAACCCACATAAACTCAGACAGGAAGAGCAGATACAGTCTTCTTCCACGCAGGCCTCGCGGAGATATCCTCCCACCATGCCTTCACATGGGGCCTAGAATTTACCAAATCGCCCTTGGCAGTTTTCGATATCAAATACAACTCAGGCATGTGGTTCAAATCCGCGAGGGTAAATTCGTCACCAGCCAAGTACTTGTTCTTCGACAGATGGGCCTCGTATATGTCGAGCACTTTCGTGAGTTTTTCAGATTGTGTTTCGATATTTGCATTGTCGGTGGTCTTGCCGAAAAGAGGTTTGAGTAGGAGTTCGAGGCAGATTTGGTACATCGGGGTGTTGAATTGGGAGGCTTCGACTTGGAGCCATACTTCGAATTGGGCTGAGCAGGCTGGCACGATGTCTTTGCCGGTTTCCTTGTATTTGGTTGCGATATAACGTGTTATCGCACGTGATTCTGCACAAAAAAGAAAATCGGTACAGATTGTTGGGTAAAAAGAAAGAGAAATTATTTTCAAGATAATTTGGGGTATTCTCTAAAGTTGAAAATGAAAATTAATTGATGAGATTGGATTAATATCCTACCAAAGATTGCTACATCAGCGTCTTGAAGTGCGGGGATCTGACCAAATGGCTGAAGAATATGTAAAAAAGGAAGAGTAACAAACTAAATTAGATGAGAGTTCAAAATGAATGAAAAATAATTGAAGGATCTAAGTGAAGTGAAGCAATTGAATAATCGAGGAAACAAATTCGGACTCTTCTCAACTCTAATCTAATTACAGAACAGTCGATCCACAAAAGTAGAAAATACGTGAAATCTAGGTTGACCATTAACAAAGAGAAAGAAAAAATAATCGAATTAGAGATTGTTTACGTTAAGGGCGAGGAAATCGGGTTTTTTGTGAGCGCCGGTGGCGAGATCAACGGAGCAGAATTCATAATCCAATCCCATCTCGTTGAGCGCCGCCATCGCCCTCACGGAGTTGTTTGAATACGGTAAACCGTACAGCTTGATCGCCATTTCTCTCGGTCTCTCTCTAGCTCTCACAACTTTTACTTGGGTTGACAAAGGAAGGAAAATTCTCTAAAAGCTCACCTCTTTAGTGCCATTTTCAATGATGCCACTTAACCAATGTCAATGCACGTGTTGCACGTGTTGGGCCAAGTCCAATTGACCAGACATCAATAGTCCGAATTAACATATATAAATTAAAATAATTGACAAAAATAATTATAGTTTCTTAATTAGTGATAATTATCTAAAAGTAATTATTTATTTATATTTAAATATATTAATTATATTCTTTTATAAATTTTATTTTAATAGTTAATTAGTAAAATTAATTTTAATTGTCAAAACAGAAAATTAATAAATATTCAAAAAATGTAAGATAATTAATGAAATTAATTTCAATTTTAATTCAATGAATTTATGAATTTTCAATTGAATCAGAAATAAAATAATTAGGTTGAGTTCTAATTAGCATTACTCTACAAATAACTTTTCAATGAACACATATTTTTTAATTCAACTATTAATCCGCAACAATTTTAATTAAAATGCAAATACATAACAATTAACACAAATAAAATAGATCATTTCTCCCTTCCCCTTCTCTCGTCTCTCTACTCTACCTTTAAGTTGCTCTTTTTCTGCCCTAAAACCATTCCCTGTGCACACACATTTGTGTAGAAAATAAAATCATGATGTGTCCAATTAGAAATTAGTGATGGATCCATTAACGGACTAGGAGGGACTAGGAGGACAACTGCCCCCTCTACATTTTTGAGCGGTAGTATATAGAAAAATTCTACGAACACAGAACAATTTCACAAATTCATCCCCGAAATGTAATTTGGCCATAGGATCTATTTTGTTTTTTGTGGGTCCCACTCAATTGTATTAATTAGATGTTGACACTTGTATTTGGGTATCGATTTTGTGGATTATTTCGGTGATTGTATCGCCACCGGTAGTATATATATGTGATTATGTCAGTGTATTTTATGATTGAAGTGAAAAATTATGTACTGTCGTTCCTCCAATTTTTTTTGAAAATTTCTCATAGTGGCCCAAATGATTTTTTTGTGACAAAATGAACAAACTTTGGTATCAGTTTGTTGGTGCAATCGAAGGAATTAATATACCACTAATGAGCAACGATAGGTGCAACGAAATACTAATACATGACTATACCCACATTGACACATTATTACCAAGTTTAATTATTCATTTATTCAATAGACATAAGGGCGTCTAGGGTACCAAACAAAACCAGAATCCAAACACAAGAAAAGCAAAACATTAATTATTCATCGCTGATAAATGGGAACCCACATAAACTCAGGCAGGGAGAGCAGATAAAGTTTTCTTCCACGCAGGCCTCGCGGAGATATCCTCCCACCATGCCTTCACATGGGGCCTAGCACTTACCAAATCGCCCTTGGCAGTTTTCGATATCAAATGTAACTCAGACATGTGGTTCAAATCCGCGAGGGTAAATTCGTCACCAGCCAAGTATTTGTTCTTCGACAGATGGGCTTCGTATATGTCGAGCACTTTCGAGAGTTTTTCAGATTGTGTTTCGATATTTGCATTGTCGGTGATCATGCCAAAAAGAGGCTTGGATAGGATTTCGAAGCAAACTTGGAAGATCGGGGGGTTGAATTGGGAGGCTTCGACTTGGAGCCATACTTCAAATTGGGCTGAGCAGGCTGGCACGATATCTTTGCCGCTTTCCTTGTATTTGGTTGCGATATAACGTGTTATTGCACGTGATTCTGCACAAAAAAGAAAATCGGTACAGATTCTTGGGTAAAAGAAAGAGAAATTATTTGCAAGATAATTTGGGTTGTTCTCTACTAGTCATATCGTCCAAAGTTGAAAAAGAAAATATTGATGAGATTGGATTAATATCTTACCAAAGATTGTTACATCACCGTCTTGAAGTGCGGGGATCTGACCAAATGGCTGAAGAACGTGTAAAAAAGGAAGAGTTACAAACTAAATTAGATGAGAGTTCAAAATAAATGAAAAATAATTGAAGGATCTAAGTGAAGCAATTGAACATTTGAAGAAACAATTTCTAACTCTTCTCAACTCTAATCTAATTACAGAACAGTCGATCTAATTTTGTTTACGTACACAGAACAGTCGATCTGATTTTGTTTACGTACAGAACAATCGATCCACAAAAATAGAAAATACGTGAAATCTAGGTTGAACGTTAACAAAGAGAAAGAAAAAACAATCGAATTAGAGATTGCTTGCGTTAAGGGCGAGGAAATCAGGTTTTTTGTGAGCGCCGGTGGCAAGATCGACGGGGCAGAATTCATAATCCAATCCCATCTCGTTGAGCACCGCCATCGCCCTCACCGTGTTGTTTGACAACGGTAAACCGTACAGCTTGATCGCCATTTCTCTCAGTCGCTCTCTAGCTCTCACAACTTTTGCTTGAGTTGACGAAGAACAGTGTGAATAGTTGGAATGTTGAAAGAGGGAGACTCCCCTGTCAGGCTTAATAAACAAGAAGATGAGTACATTTTCAATACAGTCCTTCGTTTATATCTAAATTATTTGTTTAATATTGCCTAAATTAGAAAAAGAAAAACTCTCTTATGCCCCTCCATCTCCTCGACACTCTCTTATTCCCAACCATGAATTTAGTACATTTTCAAGATGAATTAAAGATTAATTATAAATATTCAAAAATTAGTAATTAGGAATTGACGATTAATTGTAATTAATTATTACATACATAATTATTAATGATGACATCATGATGTCATCAAAGGATATAATAGAAAGAAAAATATATTTGACTCCTCAAACTCATCCCAATATTTTTTATGAGATCACAAAATGAATTGATTAGGATTTTTAATTAACTCGGTTAATTATTAATTGATACGTTAATAATTTATAATATATTAATATTAATACATGTTAATTGATCTGTCAATTTAATTAAACAAAAATTGATAATCGAGTCAATTAATAATAATAATATATCAATAAATGGAAGACCACCAAATATTTTTTATTTATTTAAAAAATATAAAATAATAACAATAATCAATTCACTTAATTCTCTTATGATAATGTTTATTCATGTTTGTGGAGCTGCATATATAACCTCACAGTAGAAGGCCTCCTTAATATTTATACAGGAACAAACCATAGAGATTATTTTAATATTTTTCGATTTGAGTTTTTGATTATTTAGGGGATGTTTGGATGACCACATTAGCTACATAACATGCGGGTTCTTTCGCTACACGAACTTTCGCCACACGAACCGGCGAAAGTGCTAAGGATTTTCATCACAAGAGTTGGCGGAAGTGCCAAGTTGTTTCGCCGCACGAGCAGGCGAAAAAACCAATTTTTTTCGTTACGTAAACTGACGAAAGTGCCAAGATTTATTGTTGCAGATGCTGGCGAAAGTGCCAAGATTTATCGCTACATATGCTGGCGAAAGTGTCAAGTTTTATCGCCACGTAAACTGGCGAAAGTGTCCATGCACGGGCTGAGGTTTCACATACCCTCAAACTCTCCCCTACAAGGCTTGATAATGTGGCTAAGATTTAACACCTTAAAAATTAACATTCTAATTTATGATTTAACAATTTCATAAGATGTCAAATCATAAATTAAAATAATTGAGTTATAAATTAGGGTGTCAAACCATAAATTATGATATATAATTAGGAAAATGTTGTACATCCCCTACTCCCCTCCCCCCCAAGCCTTGATGACGTGGATAACAATTAACACCTCAAGAATTAACACACAAATACATGATTTAACATCTTAATTTGCGCTTTTAGTATCTTATTTTATGATTGAACATCCAAATAAGGTGTTAAATCATGTTTTTGTGTATTAATTCTTAAGTTGTTAATTCTTATCCATGTCATCAAGGCTCCAAGTGTAGGTTGGGGGGGATGTACATCACTGCTCATATAATTAAGATTTAAAAATCTTGTCATGTCATCAAGAGGTGTGAGGGAGAGATCTAGGAGACATACATCACTACTCCATTTTTATTCTCAAGAATTGTGGGCCTTTTTTGCAATTTAAACATAAAGAAAGGGGTCTTTTACAAATTTACATAATAAGTAGTCTGTGGCACAGACTCTATGCAATTGCCGGAGCTTGTTGATTAAGGGAAATTTGCATTATAGCATTTAATTATGCCTAATTTGAAAAAACGACTTTTTTAGTTTCATCAGCGTTTTGCTTCGTTTTATTACGATTAAATATTACTATTCATGCTATTTTTTGTCATTTGTTTTAGTTTGTAATTAATTAAGCATCCCCAACATGGGCGTTGTAAATCGCACTCGATTATTCAATTTAGTCCCTTGCATTTCTTTTTTGTTTTTTTAGTGTCTCCATAGGAAGTTGCGGAGCGACAAGCTCAATGAAAGCTGCTTCATTTGCGAAGCCGTTATCAGGTACCAAACACATGTTCCTTTTTTTTGACAAGTACTTAATATTATATATTTTAATTTATCTCTTTTCTTATTGAATTTATTATCATTTCTTAAATTTGTTTATAGACTAAAGATTGTGATGACGTGTTACATTGGACCTCGATTATGTTCACCCGACGCTGTCAAAGGTTAGTGGAGATCTCCATTATGGTTGAATTGATGATATACATTTAATTATTTTTTGGATTGATATGTTTTTTTTGTTTTTGCGGGTTTTCTTGCTGTTTTTGTCTTCTTTTCTAGATTTTAAAAGCATTTTAGAAATTTGGACATTTTATGGGAGTGTAATTCGTAGCTTTTATAATTGCATTTTTGGAATTTTCACTTTTTAATGATATATTTGATATTTTCAGAAATTACAAGGGTATTAGATACTTCCAGAATTTACAAAAATATTGGTGATTTTTTTGCGACAAAATTAACAAGCTTTGGCACAATCGAAGGAATTAATATACCACTAATGAGCAACGATAGGTGCAATAAAAGACTAATCCACGACACATTATTACCAAATTTAATCATTCATTTATTCAATAGACACGAGGGCGTCTAGGGTACCAAACAAAACCAGAATCCAAACACACGAAAAGCAAACACAAAACATTAATTATTCATCGCTGATAAATGGGAACCCACATAAACTCAGGCAGGGAGAGCAGATAAAGTCTTCTTCCACGCAGGCCTCGCGGAGATATCCTCCCACCATGCCTTAACATGGGGCCTACAATTTACCAAATCGCCCTTGGCAGTTTTCGATATCAAATGTAACTCAGGCATGTGGTTCAAATCCGCGAGGGTAAATTCGTCACCAGCCAAGTACTTGTTCTTCGACAGATGGGCTTCATATATGTCGAGCACTTTCGAGAGTTTTTCAGATTGTGTTTCGATATTTGCATCGTCGGTGGTCATGCCGAAAATAGGCTTGAGTAGGATTTCGAAGCAGACTTGGTAGATCGGGGCGTTGAATTGGGAGGCTTCGACTTGGAGCCATACTTCGAATTGGGCTGAGCAGGCTGGGACGATGTCTTTGCTGGTTTCCTTGTATTTGGTTGCGATATAACGTGTTATCGCACGTGATTCTGCACAAAAAAGAAAATCGGTACAGACTCTTGGGTAAAAGAAAGAGAAATTATTTTCAAGATAATTTGGGTTGTTCTCTAAAAGTCATATCGTCCAAAGTTGTAAAAGAAAATTAATTGATGAGATTGGATTAATATCTGTCATTGATGACCCAAGAGTATACGTATAATTAGTAATAATAAAAAGTTTTATGTGCAATTAGCTTCCGGTTCACAATGTGCATCATGCACCATGGCTAGTTATTATTTTCTCTCATTGTTTTAGGACATATATATATATATATATAATAATAGTTCTAATCGGTAACATTGGGCCGTAAAATCCCGCTTCCACGTCGAAGTTACTGTAGCATTACTGTGTTTTTTTACGTGAGTTAAAAGAGGGTAAAACAATGGCACGACAATGGCGGCTCCTCATTTACGCTCCAGAAGAAGAGAAAAACCAGACGAAACCCTAGGATGCTCGCAGGCCGACGCGATTGGTGGTTCTTTAGGCGGCTTCTTCGGCTCTGCTTCTCCTTCTTCCCACGTGTTCTTTCTTCTGCCGTTTGATTCAACAGATTATGACCGTCTGATAAATTGTAGATATACCAAACCTTTAGGTTTTCTCTTCTCATTACATACAGCAAGGCATGAAAAACCTAGACGAACGACGAACGCGAGAGGGAAAAGAGAAAAGTGTCTGAGTGCGGCCGGATGCGGACGATGCGGAGGAGACGCCGCGCAAAACACGAGCGATGCGGAGGAAAGCACCTTTCACCTTCGTTCGATCGACGAAAGAGGTCATTTCCTTCCAAGCCGAGCTTTCCTCTTTATTTTCGTGTGAGTTTCGTGTGATTTTTTTTTTCATTTTCGGTCAAATTTGGGTCGATCTGCAAATTAGCTCTTCCTTTTGTATTTTTTGGCTCGATTTGTCTTTGCTAACCGAGATTCCCCTTGGTTTTTTCTTCAATTCAGCGGAGTTAGGTTTGGTTTGCTTATCATTTGCCTGCCCATTTTGGTTCAATCTGCAAATTAGCTCTTCCCACGGCTTTGCCTGCCCATTTTGCTTCGAGTAAGTACAATTTCTTTCGTCGTCTTTCGCAGGTTTTGTTTACTTACCTGTCATAGTCTCACGTACCAGTCAAAAATATCAAAGAGGAAAGCTTGAGGTGTTGAAGGAACCAAGATTTGTTATTCCCCAATTTAATTGTATCAATATATATTATTTTTTTTATTTAAATTTGTTTATCAATTAGTCCTTTTCATTTAACAGGAAGCACGAGAGATTGTATTGAGTCGAGTTGGATTATTCGTAAACCCAGAACTCATCGTAAAGTGCACGGAGGTAATAAATATCCTTTCATTATTTTTTCTGGTTTAATTTTGTTTATTTATATTAAACCCTAATTAATCTTCAATTTAAACTTAAGTAAAATATAAAATATTTCGTACTGGCAGGAGAAGAGAGTATTGATGAATATGGGGTTAAAGAATCTTCCGAAGAAGGCTAAAGAACAGCAAGAGAGAGTAAACGAAAAGGTAATTTTCATAATATTTGGGTTTATATGCATAATAATCACATTTACTTATATATAAGTATTTATAATTTAACAGAGCTGCAAAATTGCAAGAGGAATGGGTGAAAATGCAGATCGTTAGGTTGCGGGATTTTTCGAGAAGTAAGAACAAGGTCGCCATTCTGTGATAAATTTACAAAACTGCCCCTATATTATTTTTAACTGATTTAAGTATTGATTTTGTTGGTGTTAATTCAGACAGAAGATAAAGTGCCGAATTCGGTATTGTAGAATTTGGGAATTTTTTAAATTGCGGCCCTTTCATCACCAATTAGGTCATATTAATAAAAAAAATACTGCTCAAAGATTAATTCCCCATTCTTTTTTTTTGCAGCTTCAAAGGGAGATTAATCGAATCCGTGCTCGGTACCTGTCATCTGGATCATTCGAAGAATCTGGTATGCACGAGAATTCTTTTATTATGAATTTGTATAATCTATTTGTTGTGTGTATTGTTTTTATACATTTTTGTATTGCGTGATTATAGTTTGTACTTTTAGGCTCTATTGCTTATTTTCGAATTTTGCAAGGTATTTTCGAAATTTCCATAAGGGTTATTATTTATATTGCAAGGCTGAGGCATTAATAAAACTTCCCCAATAGAATTTTTCTCATTTATTACATATATTGGAGTGTATTTGAGAAGGGTTATTTATTGTGTTTGGAAGGGTATGTATTATATTTTTGAGTTTTATATTATGGCAGGAAAGAAATCGAGACGGAACAAGTGTGTGATTAAACACCACAGTCGAGTTCATGCACGATGGAGTCTCCTCTGACGAAACGGGTCGACCCATCTCAAGAGGACAGGGCTTGCGTGAGCGATTCGATACCCGACCCGTTAAGTGAGGATAATATTGCGTGAGCGATTCATGATATTTTCTAAGGTAAAAATGATATCTTTATTTTTTAATGATAAATATGTTTTTGATTTATAAAAGGGTAAATATGTAAATTCCTTTTTCTGTTATTATTATAAATCTGGATTTGTTTGATATTTTCTAAATTTTCAAGGGTGATGTGACCATTTGGTTTTTAGGAGGGTAAATATGTAAAAATTCCTTATATATATATTTTTTTCTTATTATTATTGTTATTATTATTGAAAATTTCTATGTTTTGAAGGGTAAAAATGGTATTCTGGAGTTTTGGGAGTATAAAACTATAAATTTTAATAACTAATAATAATAAAATATAATATAAATTTTAATAATGTAATAATTTATAATAAGATTATGTGACTTTTCTTTGTTTTTTTAGGTCATGGAATTGGAGCTAAAAGTAAGGCAACATCAAGGCCCTTCTGACTCTGAGAACTCTCTTCACCAAAAGGTTTGAAAATTTTACGATCATTTTGGGTACATATGCATAATTTCAGTATCTTCATTATTTTGATACTTATTTATTTATTTATTTTAAGGTCAAAGAGATGGAATATAAAGTGAAAGAATATGAGCAAAACAGATCGATTGCGGAAGGAAAGATCAAGGAACTGGAGAGGAAACTACTGGAGAGCAAGCAATCCGAGGCCAGGGTAATAAATAAATATATGAATGACCATTATACCCTTATCTATTAATTGGCTAAAAGAAATTATCCAAAACAGATCGATTTAGTAGTCCGCTCGGTCTCGAAGTTCGGTTGCATATTCCCTAAAACTATATTTTGATTTATTATTTCTTTTTATCTTATTTTAGAATCTTAAACCCTAAACCCTAATTTTAAAAATATTTATGGAATTAGGTTTGAGTGTTTGTTCGGTTCATGATTCGTCTTTCTGTTTGTCTTAACCGAGGCGATGTCGATCCCTCCTCTCAACAGGTCTTTCTCTTTCTATCTCTAAAATTCAAAATATTATATTACTATTTATATAATAATTATAACTAATTATGATTTATTAAGCAGAGAAGTACAGAGGTGGCACGATGTTCGTTGGTGGCGATACTTATCCATCATATTTTTCGCTGCATAGAGGATACCGGTTAGCTTTTGTTATTAATATTATTTCTGTCAAATCATTGAACCAATAATATTTTACTAACATTTCTTCATTTATTTTTCACTAATAGAATTTCAAAAAAGCCCTCACATATTACGATACTCAAAATCGCTAAAAAAAAAACAGATGCAGGGTTTTCTTTGGCAATTGTGAGTAACATATTGTATGCAGGGACTTTTTTGTGATTTTTCCTAATGCAGGGGCACTTTTGCTAATTTCCCATCATTTACTTTCTTTTATTTATTTATTTATGTTCAGGGGGTTACATTAGATGACGTGGTCGTTTCTCAAGGAGGTAATTTATTTCTTCAAATTTTCCTATTTAATTTATTTCTTCAAATTTTCCTATTTAAAAAAAAATCAATTAAAAAAATCAGTTCGAAAAATTTCAAAGTGGTTAATTGATGAGATTATTTGGAAATATTAAATTGTTAATATTTGTTGTATATGTTATTTGTAATTTGGATGTATAATTTTTGGACTGAAAAGAAGTTGATCCCAAAAGACTAATTTAGTAGTTAGTATGTTAATCGGTATGAAGTAAATGAATATTACAAAATAATAGTCTCCGAAATGAATGATTAATTAACAAATTGTTCGCAATAAACTAGAATGAATTGAGGCTCAAACGGGGAAGGCAATTAACAGGACTTGTCATTGTGAAGTAATGAAATATCATTATAAAAAATTAAACAATCAATTATAAATCAATATCATTATTCATTACAAGAATTAACAAATCAGGAAATAAAGAAAAACAATCTAACTTACAAAAAACAAAAATGTAATTTAAGAAAATATAAGGCAGTAAATTAACAAAAATCTGAAAAAGAAATACGAAGCATTATAATTCCTGGAATTATTTGGAAGTGCTAACTGAAAGATTTATACTAAAAAAAATTAACAAACTACAAAATTCACTCTTTTTTTAAAATAAAAACCTGATTCTTGGTGTAATATGATTGCATGGACTTGGTGTAATTGCATGGACTTGGTGTTTAATTAAGGAAAAAAGTGAACAATACACATGTTTTTAAACTTTATTCAGAAAAAAAAAAAATTTGAAAAAAATTTGATCTATCACATTTTCGGACTCTCAGACATCTGTTTTTGTGTGCCTAATTTCTCGGACATCTGTTTTTAACTGATTTATTTTTTAACCTAATTTTCGAAAAATCTTGATTTTGTTTTTAAACATAACATACAAGCTTTTAAAAAAAAAAAAACCGCGCAAATGCGCGGGTTCAACGCTAGTTATAAATAAGAGGGAAGAGAGAGTTTAGAAATAATTAAATATTGTGTAATAGTTCTTTGTGTATGAACTGGGAGCATTTCTGCATATAACTCTATTTGAAATCAAAATTTAAAAAATAACCCCCCTTTCTAAAAATATTCCAAAAATAATCCCCTTTTTGATAATATTCAAAAAATAACCCAAACCGGGATTTTAAATCTCGCCGGAAATTTTTTTATTTTTTTTAAAATTTTTTAAATATGATATATTTCCCCAAATTTTATCATAATACATTTTATGAACTAAT
Organism: Luzula sylvatica; assembly: GCA_946800325.1. Taxonomy (NCBI): domain Eukaryota; kingdom Viridiplantae; phylum Streptophyta; class Magnoliopsida; order Poales; family Juncaceae; genus Luzula; species Luzula sylvatica. The sequence goes on from OX326960.1 coordinate 43,824,583, forward strand.
TAATACACTTAATTAAAATAATAACTAGTACATGTTGGCCGTTAACTTAATACATAATTAATATTTATTCGAATTCATAAATTTGAATAAATTTTAATGAATATTTAATTATATATTTTAATTAACACGTTAATTAAATGTAATTGTTCTATAACGGAGAATTCGACGGGTATATTTTGGGAAGTGATTTTTTTTTTTAAAAAGTTACTAACAACTGACAACGTTTGAAAAAAAAATATTAAAATATTGCACTCCAAAATGTACCCGCCGAACTATCCATTATTGAACAATTACATTTAATTAACGTGATAATTAAAACATATAATTAAATATTCATTAAAATTTATAGAAAATTATGAATTTAAGCAAATATTAATTACGTATTAAGTTAACAGTTAACATGTACTAGTTATCATTTTAATTAAATATACTAACCGAAATTATCCAATTTTTACCGTATCATTCTCTATGTTATAACTAGTATATTTAATTAAAATGATAACTAGCACATGTTAACTGTTAACTTAATACGTAATTAATATTTATTCGAATTCATAATTTTGAATAAATTTTAATGAATATTTAATTATATGTTTTAATTATCACGTTAATTAAATGTAATTGTTCAATAATAGAGAATTCGGCAGGTACATTTTGGAGTGCAATAAAAAAAAAAAAAAATTTCAGAGACAACAGTAACTTATTTAAAAAAAAAAATCACTCCCCAAAATGTACCCGCCGATTTCTTCATTATAGAACAATTATATTTAATTAACGTGCTAATTAAAAGATATAATTAAATATTTATTAAAATTTATGAATTCAAATAAATATTAATTATGTATTAAGTTAACGGCCAATATGTACTAGTTATTATTTTAATTAAGTGTATTAATTAGTTCATAAAACATGTTATGATAACATTTGGAGAAATATATCATATTAAAAATTAAAAATTAAAAATTAAAAATAAAAAAGTTTTCGACGGGATTTAAAAATCCGGTTTGGGTTATTTTTGGAATATTATCAAAAAGGAGATTATTTTTGGAATATTTTTAGAAAAGGGGTTATTTTTTAAATTTTGATTCTAAATAGAGTTATATGCATAAATGCTCCTATGAACTGAGACTTTGTCTCTTTTGCTTTGTATCGTGTCTAGTAATACGTATTCGTGTTCTTGTAAGAATCCTCCAAGATAATAGAACGTTTCTTTTCTTATTCTTGTCCTAGTTCTATTGTTACTTGTCTTAATTCAATTGTGAATATTGCGACCGAGTCCTTGCAACTCTAGCAATTTACGAGGTATAGTCACGTTCGTAACATATCTTACCAAAGATCGTTACATCACCGTCTTGAAGTGCGGGGATCTGACCAAATGGCTGAAGAACATGCAAAAAAGGAAGAGTTACAAACTAAATTAGATGAGAGTTCAAAATGAATGAAAAATAAATGAAGGATCTAAGTGAAGCAATTGAACAATTGAGGAAACAAATTCGAACTCTTCTCAACTCTAACCTAATTACAGAACAGTCGATCTAATTTTGTTTACGTACACAGAACAGTTGATCTGATTTTGTTTACGTATAGAACAATCGATCCACAAAAATAGAAAATACGTGAAATCTAGGTTGACCGTTAACAAAGAGAAAGAAAAAACACTCGAATTAGAGATTGCTTACGTTAAGGGCGAGGAAATCGGGTTTTTTGTGAGCGCCAGTGGCAAGATCGACGGGGCAGAATTCATAATCCAATCCCATCTCGTTGAGCACCGCCATCGCCCTCACCGAGTTGTTTGACAACGGTAAACCGTACAGCTTGATCGCCATTTCTCTCGGTCGCTCTCTAGCTCTCACAACTTTTGCTTGGGTTGACGAAGAACAGTGTGAATAGTTGGAATGTTGAAAGAGGGAGACTCCCCTGTCAGGCTTAATAAACAAGAAGATGAGTACATTTTCAATACAGTCCTTCGTTTATGTCTAAATTATTTGTTTAATATTGCCTAAATTAGAAAAAGGAAAACTCTCTTATGCCCCTCCATCTCCTTCACACTCTTATTCCCCACCATGAATTTAGTACATTTTCAAGATGAATTAAAGATTAATTATAAATATTCAAAAATTAATGATTATGAATTAACGATTAATTGGAATTAATTATTACAGACATAATTATTAATGATGACATCATGATGTCATCAAAGGATATAATAGAAGAAAAAAATATATTTGATTCCTCAAACTCATCCCAACATTTTTGATGAGGTCACAAAATGAATTGATTAGGATTTTTAATTAACTCGATTAATTATTAATTGACACGTTAATAATTTATAATATATTAATATTAATACATGTTAATTGACCTGTGAAAACTCGAATTTTAAGCGTCGTTTTAATGCCTTAAAACGAGTAATTCAACAATTAATTATTTTTCCTAAACTTAGCACAATGATAAGCAAATGGTATCGATCCTCTGAGAAATACGGTGTACAATTAAGATTTTAATTCTAAAAATTCTTTTCTAACTCTAGAAAAATTATCTCGATGTCTTTTGAAAACACACAAGTATAAGGGCCAAGTTTTAAGTTCAAATTCAAATCACAAAGAGTCTCACAATTTTCCAAACTCAGCAATATAATTGATCCAATGCAGAATCTAACTTGTCACAATTAAATGTGCAATAAATCAAATATCATGAATCAAGTTTCCAAACTTTTTGCACAAGAATATCAACAATGTTACAAGTTATATTCAAAATTTCAGAGTTTATTAATGAACCAATTAATTTCTAAAATTCATCAAACTAGCAGTGTTCAAAATCTGGATCACAAAACAAATCTTAATTCAACAATTTTGACAGATCGATTAACAACTCCACATTAATTGAAACTTTTATGACAGATCAAATCCAAACAAACAAGAGATAATATTTTTTATAGAATTTTTTATGCAAAACTGAATTAACTAAAAATATGAGATTAAACACTGGACAGAAAAGTTAGAGACTCAGAAACTAAATTTCTAAAATGCATAACAAATCAAAAACAAAAGGAAATGAGGTCCAATAAATTTGTACACAAACTAGACACGATCTAGAGTCGGGAATATATTTTGTGGGTTTTTAAATGAATAGATGAAATAACTAAAAATGGAAGAGTGATTACTGAAAAGAAAACTCAGAGAGACACAAATTAAATCCTAGAAAATAGGAAATGAATACAAAAATTACCAAATTTGACATGGAATATCTACAGTATTTAAAATACCCAAAAGGAATTTTTATGGATTTTTTCTAGATTAAAAACTATTTTATTTACAATTCCTAAACATAAATTCAGATCTTAAACTTCGAAAATGGACAACAAATAGGAAGATTTAGGAAATAACATGGAATAAAATCCTACAGAAACTAGACATCCTAAAGATTCAGAAACAGATTTTTAAGAGATTTAAATGGATCTAAAACTATTTTTAACCTAATTTCTAAACAGCACTAAACAGAAACTCAGAAATTCGGAAACTCAACTTCAAAATTGAATAACAAATATAAAAATGGATGAATTAAGGAGGCCTTCTACTGTGAGGTTATATATGCAGCTCCACAAACATGAAAAAACATTATCATAAGAGAATTAAGCGAATTGATTATTATTATTAATTTATATTTTTTAAATAAATAAAAAATATTTGGTGGTCTTCCATTTATTGATATATTATTATTATTATTAATTGACTCGATTATCAAATTTTGTTTAATTAAATTGACAGGTTGTAATGAGCATAATTAAGCACATTTTTAGGGTTTAAAATAATGGAATTAAATAATAAATAAACACAAAACCTTGCTATAATCTTTATATTTAATAAATCTTGAGGAAAATACTTTAACGATGAGTTTGTATTTATTTCAGGTAAAAAGACCAAATCTCCAGAAACCAACTCCATGGCTGGATTCCTCGCGTCGAGACCAGCGTTTTCGATATGAAGATCGTACTATTTGGAGAAAGGAGGAAAAAAAATATAAAGGGTTTAGTGAAAGGGCCAGAATTGCTATTCAAAATGACTCGCTACACGAATGGCTACACCGCAACCAACACAGCAGATCCAGACGACCCAAAACCTATTCAAACTAAACCACTACACGAAAGGATACAGAGAAAGTAGAGCAGCAAATCCTTACGACCCATACTCTCGATCCACTACACAGAAGACCATAAAGGGTCAAAGGCGTAACTCGTTTCATACAGGTTCGCAGAATCATAAGAAAAACTTTCCAATTCTCTGTGGCAATTCAAGCTGTAGCAGACACTAAATCCAAATCTCCTCTGTCAAATTCACATGCTACACAACTGTACACAAACATAGAACCACAAGAAATCTGGCTGCACTAATTGAACGGAAAACTTTGGCTCCAAACTGCCTATTCATTCTCTCCAGTTAGATCATAACTGGACCCTCGGTTTTACAATTAAAGAAGGGAGTTAAACTAATATTTCCTCTGAAATTATTTCGGTGGAATTACTGGAGATGACGAGATTATTTCAATCTCGATCTCTAATTACTTCTACGACTCCAGATCGCCGGATTTTCGTCCAGACTCGTTCCTGGTGCCCTCCTCAACTGTCTTACACGACCTGGGACCCCACACCATCTCTCCCTCTTCTCAATTTGATCTAAAAACGATCCATCCAGTCAGATTTCAGCCTATAAAAGGCACTGATTGAGCTCGATGGAAGAACACCCATTCTGAGGGCTTCAAAGCCCTTAATCTCTCTTCTCTCACCCTCACGAATAGGGCTGCAAACGAGCCGAGCTCGAGCGAGTTGTGCCAAGCTCAAGCTCGGCTCGGAACTTATTCGAGCTGGCTCGGCTCGTTTAGAATTATGGTTCGAGCTAAAAAATCAAGCTCAAGCTCGGCTCGTTCTAATTCGAGCTAGCTCGGCTCGGCTCAACAGTAGCTCAATTAAAAAAATAACTTGAATTTTAATTAAAAAAATTGTAATAATCGCGAATAAACATAAAATATTTTAAATACCAAAATATCTTAAAACATAACAATAATAAATCAAACATACAACACAAAACATAAAAAAATAGGATTTGAACATGGTATTATTAATTTGTCTCCCTTAGTTAATATTTTTTTTAGGACCTAAGTCGTAACATGAATTGGAATTATTATGGAGATAAAAAAAATTTTTATAAAATTTTCTAATTATAATAATATATATAATATGAATTCATTATGATAAAAGTATTTAATTTTTTAAATCGAGCTCAAAAAAATTTCGAGCTTAATACGAGCGAGCTGAGTCTGGCTCAAGCTCGGCTCAATAAGCGTTCGAGCTAGCTCGGCTCGGCTCGTTTAATTTCGAGTTAATATCGAGCGAGCTATTATCGAACTATTATCGAGTCGAGCTCGAGCGAGTCACGAGCCACGATCTAAAGTTGCAGCCCTACTCACGAAACTCTCCTCTATCCCCTCCATCAGTGGCTTGAGTTCTTTCTTCGAGCTTTCTCAGAAATTACTCACCACAGTGAAGTCCTGACCCATTCTCTCTCCTCTCTCCATTCCATTCTCAATTCACCCTCTCTACACCTCCATACCCACCCGCTAAACATGCCTCAGACCTCAATTTTACCAATTAGATAACAAGTTTCGAGCTTTCTCAACTTCTTCTCGGATTCAATCTGGCAAGGTGGTTCAGTGGGTCCCACACCCTTCAAGCTTCATCCTGGTGCTTCTCAAGCTTCCTTGGAGTGCCAAGAAGGAGTCAAGAAGGCCTCATCTCAGTTCAAGCTTCTCCCTCTTCTCTTTGGTATTATCTTTCTTTGTAGGGGCATTTTAGTAATTTTTCAGTTTAAGTTCTTGTTATTCTTGTTATTCCTGTTATTTGTTGAACTTTTGAATCTTGTTTAGTGATATAAACATTCATTTTCTCTTTGTGGAATTTTATAATATTTGTTCTTGTGAAATTGCTTTTAATTCTGATCAGTTTTGATAATTAGGTTAAAAATAGTTCTAGATCTAGTTAAATCTCTTTTAAATACTTTTCTGAATCTTTACACTTTCTAGTATGAACGAACCATAGAGATTATTTAATACTTTTCGATCTGAGTTTTTGATTATTTAGGGGGTGTTTGGATGACCACATTAGCCATAACATGCGGGTTCTTTCGCTACACGAACTTTCGCCACACGAACCGGCGAAAGTGCTAAGGATTTTCGTCACAAGAGTTGGCGGAAGTGCCAAGTTGTTTCGCCGCACGAGCGGGCAAAAAAGCCAATTTTTTCCGTTACGTAAACTGGTGAAAGTGCCAAGATTTATCGCTACATAGGTTGGCGAAAGTGTCAAGTTTTATCGCCACGTAAGCTGGCGAAAGTGCCCATGCACGGGCTGAGGTTTCACATACCCTCAAACTCTCCCCTACAAGGCTTGATGATGTGGCTAAGATTTAGCACCTTAAAAATTAACATCCTAATTTATGATTTAACAATTTCAGAAGATGTCAAATCATAAATATTTAAGGTAGTCGAATCATAAATTAGGGTGTCAAACCATAAATTATGATATATAATTAAAATTTAAAAATATTGTCATGTCATCAAGAAGTGTGGGGGAGAGATCTAGGGGACATACATCACTACTCCATTTTTATTTCTCAAGAATTGTGGGCCTTTTTTGCAATTTAAACATAAAGAAAGGGGTCTTTTACAAATTTACATAATAAGTAGTCTGTGGCACAGACTCTGTGCAATTGCGGGAGCATGTTGATCAAGGGAAATTTGCATTAAAGCATTTAATTACGCCTAATTTGAAAAAAAGACTTTTTTAGTTTCATCAGCGTTTTGCTTCGTTTTATTACGATTAAATATTACTATTCATGCTATTTTTTGTCATTTGTTTTAGTTTGTAATTAATTAAGCATCCCCAACATGGGCGTTGTAAATCGCACTCAATTATTCAATTTAGTCCTTTGCATTTCTTTTTTGTTTTTTTAGTGTCTCGATAAGAAGTTGCGGAGCGACAAGCTCAATGAAAGCTGCTTCAGTTGCAAAGCCGTTCTCAGGTACCAAACACATGTTCTTTTTTTTGACAAATACTTAATATTATATATTTTAATTGGATAATTTTACTATGCCCCCATATTTCCCCCCACCATTGATGATATCATCAATGGTCATCATCAGTCTTGTATTGGCCAACAATTTAACAAAAAATTTCCCCCTCTTTAAATTCAAAATTTCCCCCCACTTTAAATTCAAAATTTCCCACTTATTAACAAACAATTCAATTAACACTTAATACACAATTAATTAAAATCATAATAAAATCATTTTAATTAACAATTGATAATTATACCAATAATTCGAAAATCAATTCACACTTAATAAAATTTCCCAATTAATAAAACAAGTTCAAAACACAATTAATTGACCAAATTAATGAAATTATTGTAAGACCAATATTTAATTAACAAACTTAATTCAATAAACAAATTCAATTAACACTTTATAATTATAATGAATAAAATCACAATAAAATCAATTTAATTAACAACTCATAATTATACCAACAATTCTAATCTCAATTAACACTTCAAAAATCCATTTGAATTAACAGAATAAATAAAAAACACAATTAATTAACCAAATTAATCAAATTATTTTCAGACCAATATTTAATTAACAACATTATTTCAATAAACAAATTCAATTATCAAAAATCATTATTAACACAATTAACAAAAATCCTTATTAAAATCATTATTACAAATTATCCCCTGCACCACCGCATTTATCCCGCACCACCGCCAATTCGTCACAAATTCAAAGCTAACCCAACTTGCCAACTCCCCGCCAATCGAAGCCAACTCGCTGCCAATCCTCAATCGCAGCCAACTCGCCGCCAATCGAAGCCGATCGAAGTAATCGAAGCAGCTTCTGGTACCAGTAATCGACTCTCCATCTTGAAAACAGGAAATCTGTACCGAGCGTACCAGTCCCCAAAAACTTCGTCAATTCCAGAAAATAGGAACTTCATCACCACTCGACTCTCCATCTTCAAAGCCCCAGCCGCGTCCCAGAAAATCTTCGTCTTGAATCGAAACCTCCAATTAACCCCAGTACCGGTACCAGAAATTAACAGACAATTAACTCTCGTACCAGTACCACGAATTGAAAGCCTCCAATTCCATGTCCATCTTCATGCGAAGCCATACCTGAAACATGTCCGTATCTTCGTCAATTCAATCTGAACCAGTACCAGTATCAGCAATTAACCGTTAATTAAACAAACAAACCTGTAAAAATGGAGGCTTCGGTTTGCTATGGTTTGCGGAATCCATCGTCTTCAATCTGAACCAGTACCAGAAATCGAACCGTTCCCTCGTCACCTAGATTGCGGTACCGATCCTACCCCTTAAACCACCAATGCTTTCATTTAACCGTCAATCCGGGAAAAATAGAAATTTTAATGGTTAATTGACAAGCTAAATTGAACAATTAATTACCAGATAATCTAACAAATCTAAATACCAGAAAAATGAACTCAAATGAACGAATTAACTGGTAATACCAGTAATTAAAGTTAATACCAGCAATCTCTCAGTAACAAATTTCAGTTCACCACTAATTGCACTGGCATGAGCAATTAATGAAATAGGGTTTTCAGTTCACCAGTAATTGCTTGAAATACCAGCAATCTCAATAACTTAAATCAAAAAATTAACGGCAAATACAAGTAATTACAGTAATTAAAACTTAATCAATTAACTTACCCCTATTATCCACTGAAATCTAGGGTTCGTGTGTCGTCTCTTTCGTCAGTGCGTCGTCTCGCTAGGGTTTCGTCTTGTCGTCAATTGGCAGCTAGGGTTTCGTCTCGTCGTCAATCTAGGGTTTCGTTTCGTCTCGTCAGCTAGGGTTTCGTCTCGTCTTCACCTTCCTTAATCGAGACGAAGCACTCGTCGTCAGCCTCGATCTATCGATCGATCGATCGTTGATCGATCTCGAGAGAGAGAGAGGAGAAGCGGCGGCTGCAAATGAAGGACAGGAGAGAGAAAGTGGGTAGGTTTAGGATATTTATATTGATCGGTCTACCAATTAATGGGCAATTGGAGGAAATTTTCGGAGATGCAATACAGTCCCCAATTGATTGCAAACGTCATGCTGATTCAATCACGGATCGCGGGGGGAAATGAGGGGGTTTCATATATGAGCTCATTTTAATTTATCTCTTTTCTTATTGAATTTGTTATCATTTCTTAAATTTGTTTATAGACTAAAGATTGTGATGACGTGTTACATTGGAACTCGATTATGTTCACCCGACGCTGTCAAAGGTTAGTGGAGATCTCTATTATGGTTGAATTGATGATATACATTTAATTATTTTCTGGATTGATATGATTTTTTGTTTTTGCGGGTTTTCTTGCTGTTTTTGTCTTCTTTTCTAGATTTTAAAAGCATTTTAGAAATTTTGACATTTTATGGGAGTGTAATTCGTAGCTTTTATAATTGCATTTTTGGAATTTTCACTTTTTAATGATATATTCGATATTTTCAGAAATTACAAGGGTATTAGATACTTTCAGAATTTACAAAAATATTGGTGATTTTTTTGCGACAAAATGAACAAGCTTTGGCACAATCGAAGGAATTAATATACCATTAATGAGCAACGATAGGTGCAATAAAAGACTAATCCATTATCCATGACACATTATTACCAAATTTAATCATTCATTTATTCAATAGACACGAGGGCGTCTAGGGTACCAAACAAAACCAGAATCCAAACACACGAAAAGCAAACACAAAACATTAATTATTCATCGCTGATAAATGGGAACCCACATAAACTCAGGCAGGGAGAGCAGATAAAGTCTTCTTCCACGCAGGCCTCGCGGAGATATCCTCCCACCATGCCTTCACATGGGGCCTAGAACTTACCAAATCGCCCTTGGCAGTTTTCGATATAAAATGTAACTCAGGCATGTGGTTCAAATCCGCGAGGGTAAATTCGTCACCAGCCAAGTACTTGTTCTTCGACAGATGGGCTTCGTATATGTCGAGCACTTTCGAGAGTTTTTCAGATTGTGTTTCGATATTTGCATTGTCGGTGGTCATGCCGAAAAGAGGCTTGAATAGGAGTTCGAAGCAGACTTGGTAGATCGGGGCGTTGAATTGGGAGGCTTCGACTTGGAGCCATACTTCAAATTGGGCTGAGCAGGCTGGCACGATATCTTTGCCGCTTTCCTTGTATTTGGTTGCGATATAGCGTACTATCGCACGTGATTCTGCACAAAAAAGAAAATCGGTACAGATTCTTGGGTAAAAGAAAGATCAATTCTTTTGGAGATAATTTGTTTGTTTAGTTCTCTAGAAGTCATATCGTCCAAAGTTGAAGAACAAAATTAATTGACGAGATCTTACCAAAGATTGTTACATCACCCTCTTGAAGTGCGGGGATCTGGCCAAATGGCTGAAGAAGATGCAAAAAAGGAAGAGTTAATACGATAATTTTTGACATTTAATAGGTAATGTCGCCACACAATCATGTATTTACTGATATGGTGTTAACAACTTAACATGACAGATATATAATGGTTATATCATTGCATTGCTTAACTAGATGAATAAGGTCAAAGTGAACAAACTAAATTAGATGAGAGAATGAATGAAAAATAATTGGAGGATCTAAGTGAAGCAATTGAATAAGCGAGGAAACAAATTCGAACTTTTCTCAAATATAATATAATTACAGAACAGTGGATCTAATTTTGTTTACGTACAGAAAAGTCGATCTACAAAACTAGAAAATACGTGAAATCTAGGATGAAAATAAACAAAGAGAATGAAATAACAATCGAATTAGAGATTGCTTACGTTGAGGGCGAGGAAATCGGGTTTTTTGTGAGCGCCGGTAGCGAGATCGACGGAGCAGAATTCATAATCCAATCCCATCTCATTGAGCGCCGCCATCGCCCTCATCACGTTGTTTGACAACGGTAAACCGTACAGCTTGATCGCCATTTCTCTCGGTCTCTCTCTTGCTCTCACAACTTTTACTTGAGTTGATGAAGAACAGTGTGAATAGTTGGAATGTTGAAAGAGGGAGACTCCCTGTCAGCCTTAATAAACAAGAAGATGAGTACATTTTCAATTTAGTCCTTCGTTTATGTCTAATTATTTGTTTGGTATTGCCTAAATTAGAAAAAGAAAAAAAAAACTCTCTTAGGGACTGTTTGGTTCGAGTTTCAGAAAATGTCTAGACATGAAGTATGCCAAGAAATCACAGGCCAAAACATATCATTCCATGACATACTCTATTGTCTTGTTTGATTGGTATAATTTATTTATACTAAACACCCCCTTATAGTTATGTCCTATGTTACGCGGATACTCCAAAAATGCAGAAGTATCATGAGGATACGGGTATCCGATACGGATACGGCTGCGATACTTATCGGATACACCACGTGGCGTATCCGATTATTTTAATATTTATTTTTTTCGGATACGGCGGGGATACGGCAGGATACGGCAGGATACGGCTGGGATACGTTTAGGATACGGCTGAGATACTCTATTTAGGATACTTCGGGCCAATATATGTTTTGGCCCATAATATTTTTAAATAATTTGTATATGATACTTCTAGGATACTTCTAAGATATTTCTAAAATTAGTTTTATGATACTTCTAAAATAATTTAAGATAATTTTATGATACTTATATTGTTATGTTTATTTTTTTTATTGTCATGATATTTAATTTAAAAATATTATTTAATTTATTATTTATTTATTTATTATATATAATATAAATATATTAAAATAATAATTATATAGCCGTATCCGTATCCGTGATTTTTCAAAAATTGCCGTATCGCCGTATCCGTATCGTATCGGATACGATACCCGTACCCGTATCCGTGCAACATAACCCATTGCCCCTCCATCTCCTTAAGAAAAATCATGAATCGCCATGATTAAAATCTTTTTTTTTAGTGATACCCAACAAGCGACCGCTTGTTGTTGAGATATCGTTACAACTTACTCGTTCCCTATTACACTACCACAATCTAAGAACCCTTTCCTACCTAACATGAGATCAACTCCTATATAACAACAGAAATCCTATTATTTTAGAATCATTGTTATCCCTTCTATCTAATTTTTTAGCAATTGCTCTTCCATAGAAGTGCTAATTGCATCGCCGAGTTCGCCGTCATTCCCTCTGATTTGTTGTGACCTTTGAAAATTCCGTGGTTCCTTTCTATCCACACCCTCCATGTTAGGGATGTCAACGGGGCGGGTCGGGTTCGGGTAAGCCTCTCCCATACCCGAACCGGAATTTTCAGGTATTACCCGAACCCGAACCAAAAATACCCGCGGATACAAAATCATATCCGAACCCGCGGATAACGGGTATATCCGAACCCGAACCCGTTACCCAAAAATTACTAATAAAAAATCTAAAAAAATAAAAAATTATTATACAAATACGTAAAATTATTAGCAATTTTAAATACATAAAAACAAACAACTTGTATAAATACATTAAAAATCCAAAATATTACAAATAATTAATCCATAAAACATCCAATTTTTTCATATTCTGAGATATTTTCGGGTATATTTCGGGGATTTTTCGGGTTTGGGTTCGGATAACGGGTATGCCCGCGAGTAAAAAATTTCTCCCGTACCCGTATCCGAACCCGAATCCGGAGCGGGTATTTTTTTCGAGTATTACCCGACCCGCAGGTATTTTTTCGAATATTACCCGCCCCGTTCGGGTCGATTACCCGCGGGTTCGAGTTTCTACCCGACCCATTGACATCCCAACTCCATGTCGTTGCCGTTATGAGAATGTCCCAATTTTGTTGATGGTCATTGTGCATTAAAATCTTAACACTCTCTTATTCCCCTCCATCAATTTTTAGTACATTTTCAAGATGAATTAAAAATTAATTATAAATATTCAAAAATTAATTAATTATTTATTAATTGGAATTGGAATTAATTATTACAGACATAATTATTCATGATGACATCATGATTAATTAATTATGAATTAACTTTAATTGGAGTTAATTATTACAGACATAATTATTCATGATGACATCATGATTACGATTGGAAAATGAAAGGATGTAAGTATTGATGTACATCCTCTACTCTCCTCTCAAGATCTTAATGACGTGAATATGGTTTAACACCTTAAAAATTAAAACATAAATACATGATTTAACATCTTAATTTATGGTTTAATTATCTTAATTTGTGATTGAATATTCAATTAAGATGTTAAACTATGAATTAATGTGTTAATTCTTAATGTGTTAAACCATATCCACGTCATCAAGGTTCTAGGGTGAGAGGTGGGGTGGGTATGTCCAACATTTTTCAAAGGATATAATAGAAAGAAAAATGTACTTGGCCCCCCAAACTCATCCTAACACTCTGGATGAGGTGACAAAATGAATTGATTATAATTTTTAATTAACTCAATTAAATGTTAATTGACACATTAATAATTTATAATATATTAATATTAGTAGATGTTAATTGACATGTCAATTTAATTAAACAAAAATTGATAATCAAGTCAATTAATAATACTAATCAATAAATGGAGAACCATCGACCATTTTTCATTTATCACAAACATAAATTAATAATATTAATTAACTCACTAAGAATTTTTTTTTTATGTTTTTGGAGCAGATATATAACCTCTCACAGTAGAAGGCCTCCTCCTTAATATTGTTATACAAGAACAAATTCGATCTGAGTTTTTAATTATTTTAGTGGGTACAGTGGGAATGTTTTTATTTTATTTTTTTGCAACAGCCCGCAGGCATATAGTATAGTGGGAATGTTGGAATGATGGGGACTTAATAAGGAGAAATAACAGTACATTTTAATTTGAACCCTTGGTTTATGACTAAATTAATTTGATTACTTTTTTGCTTTAATAAGAAACAGTGGTATTAATATTTGTTCATCAAGTATTGAAGATATATTAGCCAGGATAATATTTGCACTATGCAATGACTACAATAATTATTTCTTTCATTATATTCAAAGTACGAAATTTTTATGATAATAAAAATGATAATAAAAATAATATCATCGCAAAATAAATTATTTGAACTCATTTATGTATAATATTATGCATATATTTTTCTTATGGTAGTAGAACACTAATTTTGTTATCATATATTAATACATATAGTAGTGACATTGTATAATAATATTTGAGGTATAACACAGTTTTACGAAAAAACATAACAAAATAGTATATTAATGTTGTTCACAATAATTCATGCAATACCAAATATAAAATATATATCAAATATAAAAATAATTAACCATACAACATCTGTACGCACTCCAGATCATTAATTTTATAGTAATAGTACTAATATTTTTTTATTGATTCAAAATGTAATGAAAATAGTTTAAGAGGTTATTTATGTCTTGATACATAAATTATTTTTTCGTTTCTATTAATTTTAAAAAAATATATATCAAAATTGTCTTAAACAAAAACGCAAATATAACATACTTATAATTATATAGGATTGTTACTATTATAGTTTTTGAAAAATAAATAATAATACTTCCAAATTAAATTCTAAATATGTATTTTTTGCATTTGTATTGTCTTACATAATATATTTACAAATCCATATTAGAGAAAATATTATGTATGAACTATGTTAATATTGATGACGGAGTAAAAATAAAATTCAAATTAATATATTTGACATTTTTTTTAAAATTAAAATTCTAAAAATACTATTAATATAGGATGTATTCTTTATAATGTTACATATTCACATTTGATCAGACAATTTATTAGTTATTAGTATTTTAATTATTAGTATTATATATTAACTTATTAGTATTTTATATATAAATTTTTTATCACGTAACATAATGTGAAATGATAAAAAATTGGATGAAATTAGTTTAACGTGAATCTAGCGAATAATAGTAGACAATATCATTAATGTAAGATATTGTGACCATTTAAAAATGCTCAAAGTTAGTTGTAAATCAATTTGCAAATAAATGTATACAAATAAAATAATGTTCATGAGAAATTAATATTTAATCGAGAAAAAAAGTATAATTATTACCTCGGGCGGTCAGAGATGCAAGCTGCAACAGAAGCCCAAGGTAGCAAGTGAAGACCATACTCTTTAGTAGCAATAGAAGTAAAATTACTAATCGTACTCGAAACAGAGGCCAGTCCTTGCGACAAAAAATATTTTGAAACCCTTTTTCCACTTTTTCCCTAGGTACTCCTTGCTAACAAAATCCATCATACAAGTATTTCTCTGTCATTTTGGCGACTCCTCCGAGCTAGAGAACCCCACGAGTGCCTTTCTATGCCTTGAAATATTCTTATCTGGCGTTTGCACCGAGCAAGAATGTAACATTTTGGGTGCATCTGAGGTACAAATATTATCATTAGTAACATTGTATGATAATATATGTGGTATAAGTATAACGCAGTTTTACGAAAAAACATAACAACAAATAATATATCTTTGTTGTTCACAATAATTCATGCAATACCCAATACAAAAATAATTACCACACACCATTTGTACGCACTCCATATCATTAATTATATAGTAATATAGTAATAGTTGGTACAAAGTTATGTCAAAATGATTGTTAATGATGTTAATGATGACAAATAGTTGGTACAAAGTTATGTCAAAATGATTGTTAATGATGTTAATGATGACAAATAGTCGGTACAAAGTTATGTCAAAATGATTGTTAATGATGTTAATGATGTGCAACAAATAGTTGGTACAAAGTTATGTCAAAAATACAAAATTTGGATAAATTTCATATTTTGATGAGTTATTTCAATGTTATTATAGAAGAATAAATGAAAGAGATTATTTTGAAATTTGAGTTTTGTAAAAATGAAAAAGTTTCTTTAACTAGATTACTTAGTGGTAGGGGCCTTTTTCCAATTTAGCAAACGTGGTGGGTCAATTTGTCAATGAATGAATATTAGATTTGGTTTGATAAATACTGAATTGGTGGAGTTGGAGTAGAGTAGGTTTATTTTTTGTGATTCGGTTTAAAAGTGCCTGTCGGTCGTTTGGAATTTGGAAAGCATCTAGAAGGGACATCTCGTGCTCGAAGCCTTTGTGCATTCTATGATTATATCTATAAAAAAAAAGGGTAACAGAACTTCTATTTATTCTTAAATAATTTGATTAATTGTATTATTTAAATTTCAATTGAGTTTCTTGCATATATATAATTGTTCTATTTACAAGCCATAGTGACATTTTTTAGTAAAATCAATAGAGAAAAATGGTGATGAATTATTGAGCTATTGAAGAAGCAAAACTTTCGAGACGGGGAGGAAAAAGAGGTTGATTCTATAAAAAAATCATTTTCATTAAATAAATATTATGATTAACTGTTAGTTATACCGTTATCAAAGCTATTATGAGTGAGTTTATTATAAGAAAACTACATATTCTTTTAGCAAAATTTTAATAATTGAATCTATTTTATAAAAATAAAAATTTAATTTAATTGTGATAAAAATTTATTTTATTGTAGATAAATGATTATTTAACATATTAAAATTATTCGAATATGCATATCTATAATAAAATATATACTAATCATATCTGAATTCAATGTAAATTCTAGAAAATAAATTTAACTCAGCAGTCCTGATTTGTTTTGTATATTATAACTCTGCACTTTATAATGATTATCCCTACTTTTATCGAAACAAGAATAATGTGCACTTGCTTAATAACCACTCACTAGTCACTCCTATAATTAGTTATATTAGTTTATAATCCGAAAGCTAAAGGTATTCTTTTACTTCAAAATTAATTTGCTTTTTCAAATCTATTTTGGCGCACTAAACTGGAGATGTCTTAGTCACGAGTTTTTTTTTTTTTTTAATTCGTAAGAAATGTTTTATTTATTTATTTACAAAAGATAGTGTTTCCGACGGAATTTAACTTCGAAACTGTTATTTATAAATGGTTTTTTTAACGCTTACTACTACTAGTTGAGTTTATATATAAAAAAATGGCTTGATATAGTGTTGAAAAGACATCCACGATGACGTCACCATGATATCATGGATTATTATATTGTATTTTTGAAAATATGGGCCACTCTACATGTCAGAATTTTCGGGTCTAATTGACAGGACCGACGGATTGAAAGTCCATCAAATTTAACTACATTTTTTCGTTGCGACTTTTTGCTTCGGTTCTGTTGTTGTTGCTATTTTCTCCGCACCTCGTATTTATTAATAGATATAATGTTGAACAATTTCTTGCCCAGTATTCAGCCACGTCGTCGTTACTGTTCATTCGTACTGTACATAAATAGTGTTCATAAATTACAGTGCATAATCACTGTTCATAAATACTGTTACTGTTCATGAATACTTTTTTTTTTTTTTTGAAATTTCAGTAAATATAGGGGCTTTTTAAGATTTTTCTATGTTATAACAATTTCAGTTTTTTTAAATGTAAGGGCTTTTTAAATATTTCTCATGCGATATCATTATTTTAAGATTATTATAGGGGGTATATATGGTAATATCATATTTTGTAAGGTTATACATGATAATTTCAGATTTTTTAAATATTTCTCATATTGTATCATTAATTTAGAATTTTTTATAAGGGTAAATATGATAATTTATGTTTTTTCCGGAGGTATGCATGCTAATTTTTTATTTTTTCAAATACAGTTTTTATTTTATTCCACATATTACATAATTAATTTGAGATTTGTATAGGGATATATATGATAATTAATATTTTTGTAGAGGATACATCATAGTTTCAGATTTTTTAAAACATAGAAGTTTTTTGTGATAGTTCTCAACTTCTCATATTATATCATTAATTTCCGATTTATATTAGGATACATATATGATAATTTCAGTTTTTTGATACATGTTAATTATATATATTTTTCAATTTTTTTTTTTTAATATTTTTCATATGATATCATTACTTTCATATTTTTATAGGGTTATATATGATAATTTCAGATTTTTGTAGGGGTATTCATTCAAATTTTAGGTTTTTTTTAAATATAAACTTTTTATATTTGTCAAATTATATCATTACTTTCATATATTTATACGTGTATATAAGTTTCATATTTACTAGGGATATATGTGATAATTTCATTTTTTTTTTAAAAGACATGGTTTTTTTGAAATATTTGTCGTATTATATTATTTTTTGTAGATTTTAATGATAATTATAATTTCATAAGTAAACCAGATTCGGAAAAACGTTGGGACTTTGCTACATTTCGGGAAATCGAAAAGAGAGAAAAAAATTCGGGACCTTTGCAGGGCCAGGGTAATATGATAATTTTATTCTGACTCGAGACCATGATTTTGGTTTTGATTGTTTTTTTTTTTTTTTTGGAAATTTCAGTAAATATAGGGGTTTTTTAAGATTTTTCTATGTTATAACAATTTCAGTTTTTTTAAATGTAAGGGCTTTTTAAATATTTCTCATGCGATATCATTATTTTAAGATTATTATAGGGGTATATATATGGTAATATCATATTTTGTAAGGTTATACATGATAATTTCAGATTTTTTAAATATTTCTCATATTGTATCATTAATTCAGAATTTTTTATAAGGGTAAATATGATAATTTATGTTTTTTCCGGAGGTATGCATGCTAATTTTTTATTTTTTCAAATACAGTTTTTATTTTATTCCACATATTACATCATTAATTTGAGATTTGTATAGGGATATATATGATAATTAATATTTTTGTAGGGGGATACATCATAGTTTCAGATTTTTTAAAACATAGAAGTTTTTTGTGATAGTTCTCAACTTCTCATATTATATCATTAATTTCCGATTTATATTAGGATACATATATGATAATTTCAGTTTTTTGATACATGTTAATTATATATATTTTTCAATTTTTTTTTTTAATATTTTTCATATGATATCATTACTTTCATATTTTTATAGGGTTATATGTGATAATTTCAGATTTTTGTAGGGGTATTCATTCAAATTTTAGGTTTTTTTTAAATATAGACTTTTTATATTTGTCAAATTATATCATTACTTTCATATATTTATACGTGTATATAAGTTTAATATTTACTAGGGATATATGTGATAATTTCATTTTTTTTAAAAGACATGGTTTTTTTGAAATATTTGTCGTATTATATTATTTTTTGTAGATTTTAATGATAATTATAATTTCATAAGTAAACCAGATTCGGAAAAATGTTGGGACTTTGCTATATTTCGGAAAATCGAAAAGAGAGAAAGAAATTCGGGACCTTTGCAGGGCCAGGGAAATATGGTAATTTTATTCTGACTCGAGACCACGATTTTGGTTATGATTGGTGCAACCGAAACGAGTTCGTTCAGGCAGAATGGAATGGCTTTGAGTGCGAGGGAGATTGAGAGCAAAATTAAACCCACAAGACTACATAAAAATGTCCACGATACTCGGTCGCATTTCGCGAGGGGTATTTTTGTCATTTACAATATTTTGATTCTAAATGTTGATAATTTCTTTCGTGTTTTAGGCAGAATGGAATGGTTTTTGAGTGCGAGGAGGTGGAGATCAGTATTATACCCGAAAGACTACTTCAAAATGACCACAATACTCAGCCACATTCATTGAGGGGTAATTTCGTCATTTCCAATATTTTAATTATGACCGTTGATAATTTCTTTCATGTTTTAGGCATAACTTTTATTGCGAAGAGATGGAGAGCAGCATTTAATCCGGAAGCTATTTTGAAATGGCCGAGATACTCAATTGCGATTTGTATTCATCGGATCTAAATATTCCGCGACAACTCAATTTTCACAAGAAACTACACTCAATTACAACATCACGTAAAGAAATATAATGTATCAGATACAACATAAAAAAAAAATGAAGTTAAAAAAATAATTACACAACACAAAAAATAATCGTTATTAACTCGAGAACTCCCGCGCATGGAATTTATCGCGAAAAACCGACTATTTTTTGGCCGTTGGTCGCCGAAAATCGATTTTTTTTTTTTTGCTGGAATGGATTGTTTTTTGCAGAATTTAACTTTTTTTTTATTGAAACTGACTGGTTTTTGTTGAAATCGGCTTTTTTTGTTGTTGAAATTGTTGTTTTTTTACTGGAATTGATTTTTTTAATTCGCAAAAATCGACAATCTTTTTGTCTAAATCGATGTTTTTACTGGAACTGACTATTAATTCGTTGTAATTGTCTGTTTTTGCTAAAAATGAGTGTTTTACAGGATTTGACTATTAATTTGTTGTAATCAACTGTCTTTTTCTCGAGAACATGTTATATTGGTATTAAAAACTGTTAATTGATATGTACCAGATTAATTTTGTTATAAATTACTGTCTAATCATGTTATGAAATCGGATTAACAAGATTCTGAGTTCACTGTAATAGAATGAACTATTAATTAATTTTTTGATTAATTGGATTGTTAATTTGAATTGATGCAATTTGAAATTTTGGACTAATATATTGTACAAAAAATGACTGTTAATTCAAATATTTGACTACTTTTTATAACTTAATTTTTTTATTAATTTTATTAATGACATGTATAGAAATAATCTAATTAATGACATGTACAAAAATAGTACACAATTTACTAATTATATTGCTAATTATCTGGATTTTTATTGATTAAAATATATTCGAACAAAAAAACATGTTACATTTATAAATTTATTGAGTTACAATTGAAAATTATAAAGTGTTAATTATTACTAAATTTTTCGAATTTAATTCATTACGTTGTTAATTATGAGACATAATCGTAATTATTATTTGTGTAGTTAATTAAAGAAATAATGTAATTGCTGACATGATAAAAATAGTATAAGATTTACTAATCATATTGTTAATTACCTGAAATTTAATTGATTCAAATACATTCAAATAAATTATACATGTTGATGAACATGATGGACGAAATGAATTGGCAATAAAAAATCAAATTATGTACCTATGAATTGACCATGCATGCTATTTCTAGTTGCGGGGACGTAATAGCATTTCCCTGAAAAAACATCAGTCGAAATGACGTTAACGTCAACTTTGTTGGCATTTGTGAAACAATTTCGATCAATTTATTGTGAACCCGTTGTTTTCGTACAAAACAAAGTTTAATCTTTTTTACAAACCAAAGAACAAAAAAAACTTGCCAATAGACTCATAAATAAATTGAATGTATAACATAAAAAATTATATGTAGTTAAAAATTATGAATTCATGTTTTATTGATATTAATGGACGGCATAACAGACGAGCTTTTATTTTCAAAAAAAAAAATATTGTTTTACGAAATATCTCATTATTCACGGTGTTTAGTTTTTCTAAAAAAAATTGAATATTCTTACAATACTTGAGAATTAAGTTACACATCAAGAAGAATGTCAATTAAACATGAACCTTTCAGTTATACAAATTAGTAAACCCATGAAAAAATAAAACAATTATTCTCAAAAAAATGAAAAAAAACAACATAAAACCATTACCAATAAACCCAATAAAATTGATCTCGACGGAATACGGCAAACACGCAATACATTCGCTCTAAAAATCAAACCCCCCACCATCATCGAACCCGGCATCATACCCCGCATCATACACATCCTCAGCAGCATCAGAAACAATGTCACCCAAAATCAACCCACCCAGCAGACCGGCTCCGATCCCCAATCCAAAATTGTTATTCTTCTTCTTCTTTGGCTTCACCACCTGCGGCTGTGCTGCAGGCGGATACCCATATCCAGGGTATCCGTACTGAGGTGGTGGCGCTTGAGCGTATCCATATTGCGGCGGAGGAGCATATCCATATGGTGGCGGTGGGTTATACTGAGGCGGCGGCGGCGGATAAGCACCCGCTAAATGAAATCATTAACGAGTTAATTTCATTTACTTGATTTTTTTTATACTATGTTTATACTCATTTATTTAAAAAAAATTACCTGGAGCTGAGCTGGATGCGACGGGATATGCAGTGACGGGCTCTGCATTTTTAAAAGGTTTTTCTGTTGATGATACTGGATACCCTGCAGGCGGTGGTGGTGGATATTGCCCGGTCGGAGCGTAAGCTGTGACGGGAGTTTCAGTTTTAGTAGGTTTGGTAGTTGATGGATAGCCCGTGGGCTGAGAAGTTGCAGTCGTGCCGGTAATGATCTCGCTTAGCTTGTAGGAGAGATTTATCGTCCCCTTTGGCTTTCCGGAGTGAGGTTTCAGCACCTGCAAATATGTAATATTTGATTTTTGTTACTCTTATTGTAAGAGTCTTATACGCTCGTCGTTTGTTTTGGTGTATGTGACGTTATTTTGTTCGATGCGTGCTTGGCTTGTTCGAAGGAATTTTATTAGTACTATTTATTTGATTTAAATTTTCAAAAATATTCTTTAAAAAATATATGGTCTTTTTTAAGTTTCAATTTTGAAAAAGATAATTATACCTGATAGGAAACGAATTGAATCTGACTGGGTCCGTCACCAGTACCCGACCCGAGAATTTCTTTGAGAGGTATATGCACCTCTCCTACCTCTCTATCACCAAGGGCACGTTCGGTATGCAGCATGACATGTAGTGTAGAATTCGTACAGGCGTTAACCGGTACGGTGAATCGGAGAGTCGAGTTCCACGTTGGATTGGTTCCTCCATTTCGGTCTGTTACACTCCGTTGCTTTGACCTGACATGATGAATGATCAATCACATTGTTACGAAAGAATTATTTGATAATTAATTGATTTGATTTGATTAGTTACCTGTGATCGCCGGAGAAAGAGATCTCGGCGTAGACTTCCATTTTGGAGATGAGATTGACATGCTTTAGGTCTTTGGCTGAAATTAGGGTTAGATCAAGGTTTCTGTGTGCCATGATTTTTGGATCTGGGATGAGAGAAATGTCAAATTGGATATTTTCAGCTTTTTTATGATTGAATTGCTGGATAGAGAGTTGACAGAGAGAGACAGATAGAGAGTTGACTTTGAGAAATACACATTAAGGAATAAAGCTTCAGAAAAATTCAGCTTCTCTCAATACTTAAAATTGTTTTATTGGAACTATGAAAGGTATATCATGTTAAGTCAATACTTCATTTTTTATTGTAATTATGAAAGGTATATCATGCTAAATGATGATAAGTCAATACTTCATTTAAGTCAATACTATCATGCTCTCCATAGATATAACGAAGGCTTTTGACAATATATCATGGGACTTTATGGAAAAGCTAATGAAACATACAAATTTTCCGTCAAAATGGATACAATGGATGCACAACTTGTTCATATCTTCCTCCTCATCCATTAAAATAAATGGAGAATTCTCTCCGTATTTCTTCCACCAAAGAGGCTTGCGACAAGGGGACCCTTTATCCCCGCTATTATTTAATATCGCAATAGACATCCTACAAGCACTTATTAAAAAAATAAACCCGCTAATATCCAAAATTGCGGGTTTAGACACACAAATTCTACAATATGCCGATGACACCCTATTATTTATTGAAGCGAGCCCACAAAATCTAAAAATAATATCACTAATGTTAAATCTCTTCCAAGAGATAACCGGCTTATCAATAAACCGGGAAAAATCGAACTTTCACCCGATCAACATCCCAATAGGGGCCCACCAAACAATAGAGAATATACTAGGTTGCCAAAAAAAGGAACTACCGTCCAAGCACCTTGGCTTGCCCATTACTATAAAACGACCAAAAAAATTGATCTACTTGCCACTAATTAACAAGATACGACAACGCGTCGCCTCTTGGAAAGGCAAGCTACTATCGTTCGGAGGAAGAGTAACTCTAATAAAGACTACGCTATGTGCAATACCGGTATATCAAATGCAAACAATTCAACTACCTAAAGGGATAATTCAAGAAATAAACAAGATAATAAGATCATTCCTTTGGAAAGGAAACGACAAATGCTCCTCCGGAAGTTGCCTAATTAATTGGGACAAAGTAACCTTGCCGAAAAAGTATGGGGGACTAGGAATTCCCAACTTGGTCGACCAAAACAATGCTCTACTCCAAAGAGCCCTTTGGAAAATAGATACGAAAGAGGATAACATATGGTCCAATAGACTAAGAGATCTATATGGGATCAATAAATCGGAGGACTTACTCAACCTTCCCAATAATATTACTTCGTTCTTCATCCAAGATCTAATAAAACTACTACCGTTATATGAAGTTTCCACTACAACAAACGGAGAAGATGACCAAAAGATTTGGAAATGGGAATCCGAAGGATCTTATTCATCTAAATCGGCATACAATTTCGTTCGGAACCCGGGAATCGTATCATTTTGGTCAAAAAATCTATGGAAAATTAAGATTCCACCAAAGATACATTTCTTTCTTTGGCTATCTTTTCACAACAGACTAAATACGTCCGACATATTACAACGAAAAGGTATGACGAATAACCAAATATGTCCTCTATGTACGAGAGAACTAGAAACCGCAGATCACCTTTTTTTAAGGTGTACATACACCAAAGCGACATGGAGACTAACAGAAGATTGTCACAAGCTCCATTCAAATGGGAAGCCAAAGACTCAATCATTGAAACATGGATCTTTAATAAAGATAGACAAAAAAAGAAGACAAAGAGATTTGGCAGATAATGTGGGCGGCGGTAAATTGGGCCATATGGAAATAAAGGAATGCACGCATCTTCGAAAACCCCACGTCCCCCCCAATAGTGGTCGCTAATAAAGCCTTCGAAGATGCAATCCTTTGGAACAAAGCTACAAGATAGAAAGATAACAAATATGTTTTTTAGTTTTTAAGGGTAATTACGTTATTACCACACGTTCATTTTGTAATTTATTTTCTTTGGTTTAATGAAAAAACTAGGGTATACCTTTAAGGTTATCCTATTTCCAAAAAAAAAAAAAAAAAAAAAAAACATATTTGCATTATTAAATTGAACATTTTCCTCAAAAAGATTTGAAGACCCAAAAAGGGTCCTTTTACCCTGGATTAATAAACTACTTATATTTACAATCTCCTTATAATAACAGGGGCTTTATATTCCAATTTGGGCATTAATCCAACGCAATGACTTTTTTTGCAACTATCCTAATCTTAATAAACTTAATAACATGTAAATATATAGTAATAGTAATAGTACTAAGAAGCTCACAAACATACACATACATACTACTAATAAAAATCTACTTCAACATCTCTCTTTATTTACAAATCTTCCACAATTGAAAAGTGGCCCAATCAACGATAATAAATTCATTACATTACAATCATCATCTAAAAATCGAATCCACCATCATCGTACCCAGCATCAAAACCCGAATCGTACACATCGTCAACAACGTCGCCCAAAATCAACCCTCCAATGGCTCCACCAAGCAAACCGGCCCCGAGTCCCATTCCGAACTTATTCTTCTTATTCTTCGTGGGTTTCTGCGCAGCGGGGTAACCATACCCTTGCTGAGGTGGCGCATACCCGTACTGAGGTGGCGGTTGCGCGTATCCATATGGTGGTGGAGGTGCACCGTACTGAGGTGGAGGTGCACCATATTGAGGTGGAGGTGCGCCGTAGCCGTATTGTGGTGGTGCAGGATAAGCTGGAGCTGAGCTGGATCCCGCTGGATATGCGGTGACTGGATCTGACGATTTCGAAGGTTTTTCTGATGTTGCGGGGTATTCTGTATATGGTGCGCCAGGTGGCGGATAGGCATTGGGTGGCGGGGTTGATTCTGAATTTTTCCAAGGTTTTTCCGTTGGTACGGGGTATCCTGAAAATGGTTGTGGATATGGAGAGCCAGGTGGCGGATAGGCATTGGCTGGCGGGTATGCAGTGACGGGAGAATCGGATTTGTTACCTTTAGTTACAGGAGGATAGCCTGCTGGTGCCGCGGCCTGAGAAGCGACGCGTTCGCTCAGTTTGTAAGACATGTTGATTGTGCCTCTTGTCTTGCCTGAGGTGCTCGATCGAAGCTGAACAAAATTAATAGTTAGATTTATAGTCATGATTCGAGAATCAAAATAGAATTATGTACCAAATTAGTACGAAATGGGGTAATACAGAAAAAATTAAATGAGATTATAAGCTAAAGCACCTAATTTTTCGATAATAACAGTACCTGATAAGAGATGAACTGAACTGGAGTAGGTCCGTCGCCAGAGACGGTAGCAAGAAGCTCTTTAAAGGGAATATGGATCTCTCCAATGTCTCTATCGCCTAACGCCTTCTCGGCACGAACTATAATATTAAGGGTACCAGGCGCACCGGCGTTGGCAGGTACGGTAAACTTGAGGGTTTGATTCCAGTTGGGATTCTTTCCGCTGTCCACGTCGGTCTTAGTCCTCTGCCTCGACCGGTGATCGCCGGAAAGTGAAACCTCCGCGTAAACATCCATTTTTGAGAGGAGATTGACATCCTTGAGGTCTTTGGCTGAAATTAAGGTTAATTCGAGGGTTCTGTTCGCCGCCATGATCACTGAAGTTGAAATTCAAAGGAAGAAAACAGATTGAAATTGAGGAATTGGTATTGGCTGAGAGGGGAAAGGAGATTTGGGGAATATATATGGTGAGAACCGCGTGTAAATGGCGCGTCCATTTGTCTACTCGTTGAAGCAATTTGAGGATAAACAAATGTTAACACTCTCCTTGTTGTACATGTTTTGCTATGTTGCCCGGATATTTCCAAAAACCAGCCGTACTCATATCGTCCTATCCGTATTGTAACAATCTTATCTTAAATTCTATGTATAAATTCCGTATTGTAGCAATTGTATCCTTGCAACACAATTTACTACCCTCTAATATTTTATTTTACATGATTTCATTTAGTCGCAACATATGAGCACTAAAGTTTGTGTAATTAAGATATTTTTAATATAATATTTTAGATTAAAATATTTTTTATTAGATTAAAATAGAGAAACATGTTGGACATACTCCCACCTCTCCCCTCAAAAGGTTTGTGGCGCAAATATTGCCTAACACCTTAATTCATGGTTTGATATTTGAATTGGGTGTCCAATCATAGATAATCAAATTATAAATTAAGATGTTAAAACATATTTTTTTTATGTTAATTTTTAAAGTGTTAAATCATATTCACGTCATCAAAAAAATTGGAGGAGAGTTCTAGGGGATGTCCATCACTATTCTAAAATAAATTAGAGCAAAATGAAGTAGTTTTTTTTATATTGTTTGGCCGCCTAAATTTAAGTTCAATTAAAAAAGATAAAAATAACTAGTCATTCCCTTCTATTTAAGATGGAATTCTTCTCCTTTTAAAGAGAAAATATTTTTTAGCTCCCACATTGAGCCACTTCATATTTTTGATTTTCTATCACACATATTAATATTTATATAATTTTCATATTTATGTTAGGATTTGATTATATCCATTAATTTATATCATGTATCAATTAATATTTATATCATGTTTTCATATTTATTTTATGATTTTATGATTTCATATTTATTTTGTGATTTGATATTTATTTTATGATTTTATGATTTGATATTTATTTTGTGATTTGATATTCATTAATTTATATCATGCTTTAAGCATTTAATATTTTTTTTCATATTTGTTTTGTGATATTCATTAATTTATTTTATGATATGATTTCATATTTATTTTGTGATTTCATTTAATAATTTTTTCATATTTGTTTTGTGATATTCATTAATTTATTTTATGATATGATTTCATATTTATTTTGTGATTTCATTAATTTATATCATGCTTTACGCATTTAATAATTTTCATATTTGTTTTGTGACATTCATTAATTTATTTTATGATATAATAATTTTTTCATATTTGTTTTGTGAAATTCATTAATTTGAGGGGATGTTTTCGAGCTCCCACATTGAGCCACCTCAAATCTTTGACTTTCTATCACACATATTAATATTTATATAATTTCCATATTTATTTTATGATTTGATTATATCCATTAATTTATATCATGTTTTACCCATTTAACCATTTGATAATTTATTTTATGATTTTTATATCATGTTCTACCTTAATTATATTAATATTTATATCATGTTTTCATATTTATTTTATGATTTTTAATAATTTATTTTATGATTTTATGATTTCATATTCATTTATTTTGCGAATATTTATTTTATATCATGTTTTCATATCTTATGAATATTTTTTAATATATGGATTTCACTAATAGTCTAATACATATTTTTTTGCCAATATTTATTTTACTAATATGTCACTTAAGTGGATAGAATTAGAGTGGGGAATGTGGAGAGATGTATCATTTCAATGTTAATGGAAATAACATTGAAGTTAGACAAGTCAACGCTCTCACCCCAACAAAGTTATTACGGTACAAAGTTAAAGCCAAAAAGATACGCACGTGAACTGGTTCACCCTAATTGCCGGTGTGAATGTTAACGTAGGATTGCATCATTAGTTTATACAAATATGTTTGATTAAACATGGGCCATCATCAGTCCGATGGGCCAAGGGATTACTTAACGCGGATTAAATTATTTCAGTTTGTGCCGCCACGGATTCAAGAACTATTAAGAGACTCAAATTTTATATTGGATAATACTCGCGCTACGTAGCGACCTTGATAATAATATTTTTTATTATATTTTGAACTGATATTTTTAATAATGATAATAATAAAAAAGTTATTAAATAACTAATTTAAGTACAATGAAAGAAATATATTTTATGATTATATTATGTCCTGGAAGATAATAATTTACTTTTTTTTTTATCAAATTTCAACACATTTATTAAAACAAATAATAATATCCTAAACGTATCATTTACGAAGAAATATAACCACAAAACTTATATCATTGTTGCTCACAATAGTTCATGCAATATAAATAAAAAAACATTAAACCATACATCATATACACTCAATACACCTAATTAATTATATACTATATAGTAGTGATAATTTTTATATTGATAAACAAAACAATGGAAATCGTAACAAACATACATTTAACAATAAAAAAAAGTAAAGAATATATCAAAATTTAATTTAGAAAAATATAATTAAAATTTATTTTACATCATATGTTATTTTTAAATTTGTAACTTAAAAATTAATAGTAGTATTCGAAATATGTTTACAAATTTAAGAAGTTATTTGTTTTGTAATAGGTAAAATATTCGTTTTCATTTATGTTCATTTTTGAAAATTTTAATGTCAAAGTTGTTTAAACAAAACCACAAATATACTTACTTAGTAATATATTTTTCTGACTATTATAGTTTTTATAAAATTAATAATTATTGAAATATTAATATACTATTTTTTTTAATTGTATTTTCTTACATAATATCTTTCCAAATTAAAATTGAAAAAGGCATTATGCATGAGCTATATTAATATGGATTTCAAAATAAATAGAAAATTCAAGTTGATATATTTGAGGGATTTTTCAAATTAATGTGCTTAAAATACTATTAATATAATTTGTACGATTTATTTTTTTACCGTTTCATATTAAAAAAATAATATATATTTATTAATTGGATGAGAGAAACGGATCATATGTAAAATAGTAAATACTGACAAAACGAATTATTAACTAACAAAATTGTATAACTTGTGTGTGTCGAATTTTTTAACAAAACTCTTCATATTCATTGTCATGTGGATATCATATTTAATATCAAACATCATATTTTATTTGTACTGCCTGGATTTAAAACATCAATGAGAGCATGACTTAACGAGATGACTTAAAAGTTGTTGTAAATCAATGACACATAAATGACTACACTTAATATAATTTTCAAAAAAAATTGCAAAAAAATAATAACTGAGATAAAACCACATCACAACATCTAACAATTAAAATCAATGCATACTAATGTCCTTAAAAATATGTCTTAAACGATCAAATATAAAATTTATATATATGACGAATCCACATCACAAAATCTACTGGTAAATAATAATGATGATGTGGGTTAATGAGGAGACTCGTATAAGTGCAAAATAAGGAGGTAGGTAAATAAATGACAACAATTAATATGATCTTCAAAAAATCAAGCAAAAAAATAATAATTGAGATAAAACAACATTATTTCCTCTAACGGTTTAAACTAATACCTACAAATAATCATATATATCTTAAATTATCAAATATAATATCAATATAATGAAATTATATCACAAAATCTAATGATTAATAATCATGAATAATAATGATGACGCGATTTCATGAAAATGCTCCAAAGTAAATACAAAATAAAAAATACGGGTGAATTCAATATATATCCTTATTTTATTAGATAATTAGTAAACTAATAAAATAATGGCCGGTAAAAGACGAGGCAATAAATATTAGGAGATTTCTTCAAAATTCCCCTAACTTTTTTGAAAAGTATGAAAACCCCCCTATATTTTAGATCCCTCAAAAATCCCCTATATTTTATGCTTCCTTCAAAAATATCGCCTAACATTTATAGATTCCCTAAAAAAAACATGCCTTTTTATTATGATTTTGAAGATGACTATTATACCCCCTCCCTACAATTTTATTTTATAAATGTGCATAATTTAATAAATAATAAATAATAAATAGATATAATAATTGTTGAAAAAGATATAATAAATTATTCAAAATATATATATTTTTTTAATTTCAAAAATATATAATAATGGCTGAGAAAGATATAATAATATTTTTCAAAAAAATATAATAATTGTCGAAAATGATATTTTAATATCGATGTATTATTTTTATAATATAATACTATCTATGTAATATTTATTATAATGTTTTAATATCTATGCATTATTTTATTTTTAACAATTTTTTTATATTTGTATGTATTTTTTTATAATATTGTTAGTGTATATATATATTAATTTCAATTTGTATTATGTTAATGGAATATATCGTGGAAGGAAATATAAATTATTTTAGCAATAATTTTTTTGTACAAATATGTTGAAAAAATTGTACAAAAAAATTTGAAAAATGATATTTTAATATCTATGTATTATTTATTATAATATTATAATATCTATGCATTATTATAATAATATTTTAATATCTATGTATTATTTATTATAATATTTAAATATCCATGTATTATTTATTTATTATTTATTAAATTATGGATATTTATAAAGTAAAATTATGGAAAAAGGTATAATAGTCATTTTCAAAATAATAACAAAAAATATAGGATTGTTTTGAGGAAATCTAAAAATGTTGGGGGATTTGGAGAAAACATAAAATATGGGATTTTTGAGGGAATCTAAAACAAATAGGGATTTTGACATAATTTCCTGAAAAGTTAAGAGGGTTTTTGAAGAAATTTCCCTAATTACCATCAGCTGGGTTCACATTAATGTCGTGCACCGGAGAATTAGTGGGTACCCGAAATAATTGCCGGCATTTAATGTAGCAGAAATGATACATACCACACCTTTTTCCCAAGAATTGACCACGAATTGTCACGTGGCAGCCAGTTATTGGCTGCAACTAAAGTGGTGGAAAGCTGCAGCCAATAACTGCTGCCACGTGGCAATTCGTGGTCAATTCGTGGGAAAAAGGTATGATCTGTATCATTACTCTTAATGTAGTATGGATGCCGCATGACTACTATGAGTTATTAGTTTATAAAAATATGTTTGATGGATAAGCAGGGGCCATAATCAGCCCAACGGGCCAATGGATTACTTAACGCGGATTAAATGAAATCCCCTTTTGTGCCGCCCCGGATTCATATCTAGAACTAGAACTCTAATATTAGGTCCGGTCGTATGGTATTATTAAATGGTATATTATACTTTACCCCTCAATTTCCCCCACCAATTCATGATGAGTCATCATGAATTGGTTAATCTTCAATTAGAAAAATTAATTAATAATTAATTTGTAGCTATTGAAAATTTAATAGATAATTAAAGTCCTTAACAATTAAAAATTAATTAGGAATATTCAATAATTAATAAATATGGATTTATCTTTAATTGAGAGAGGATAATTGGTGAATTAATCTTGATACATTACATCAATAAAGTGTGAGAAAGCCTCTTATTGAATTATATATCAAACTTCGCAGTACATTCAAATTTGCTTTTTCTTTTATGAAAAACTGTTTGTTTCGAACAATAAAATATCTATAATACTTTATATTAATTTATTTAAATTAAAATAAAAGTTCAAAGGCTGTATTTTTATGGGAATATAATTCACGTAAAACATGAAGGGGCCGTTTGGCAAGCGGAATTAGTAGAGTGGAATTGGATTATAAGGTGGAGGGAAAAAAAATTCTGGAATTAACAATTCCACATTTTGTTTGGATGTCCGAATTATAAAATGCTGGAAAGTATGATTTTTTGTTTGGTTGTTTGAAAAAAATCTGCAATTTTGTTGTTGTAATATGAAAGTAGTTAAAGTTGTTATGAATGTAATAATAGTT
Organism: Luzula sylvatica; assembly: GCA_946800325.1. Lineage (NCBI taxonomy): Eukaryota > Viridiplantae > Streptophyta > Magnoliopsida > Poales > Juncaceae > Luzula > Luzula sylvatica. The sequence continues at coordinate 43,857,109 of OX326960.1, forward strand.
GTTTTATAAAAAATAATTTTCATTATAATTGTACGTTAAATTTCAACATAAAAATTGCACATTACATGTCAACATAAGAAATAACACAACATAGTCCAAATCCAAATAAAGTTAAAGTTTCAAACATAATTAAATTTTCAAATACTAGTTATCGATCAAGTTAAAGGATTAAACCTAGGATTTGAGGTGATCACGTCACATGGCTCGGTGCATGGTAGTTTCATGTACTCATCACGCAACTCCCCAATTGCATATAAGACATTTTTGAATCGTCGACTAACCGTTTCGATCGAACGACGAAAATTAAGTCCAATAACTCTACCCCGCACACTATGCCCCACAATATGCAAAAACATGGCTACTTGCTCCTCCACACTGACATAACAAGAATCTTCCAACAAATTCCTTTCTCTAAATTTTTGGCACAAATTAAAGAACAATTCTCGGTTCATGCGAAGCATGTCTACGCATGCAATATCCGATTCATAGATAATTCTAGATAAATATCTATTTCGTTCGAAAATGCTAGTTGGAGATAATGCTCTAGTTATTTTTCTTCCTTGCCGTCGTACAATCCAAGACACGGTAATAATTGCAAAAACAACAGCAAAATAGTCATCTTGTGCATGATTCTCCATTAAATCTACAAACATAAACAAAATTTGTGGACTGTTAGTTGACTGTTGAGTGGGATAAACTTAAGTTAATTGATATTCATTGCGTTGAATAAGTATAATTTGAAGATACAATTATAATTTGACTTTAATAAATGCAATAATATAGATCAATTTCTCTGATCAATTAATAATTCGAAAAAACTTCGAAATCAGAAACGAAATTAGAAATTTGTGCAAAATTTGGGCATTTGGTAACTTACCCAATTTATGTAATATACGAGACATGCATAATCATTTAATGACCATGAATCATGCAAATTTGGGCACCAGTGAATATAATCGAAATTAATACATGAATAAAACTAACATATACTCTCACACAATATTTTAATTGGGGCAACTCAAGAGGAGAAAACTAGTCAATTGGGACAATTAATCTATTTAATAATTGCAAGCAATACATGTATACATCTAATTATAGAAACTTACGAGATTGATGAAGGGTCTCACTGAGGACAATCAAGAAGGGTTTCAGTGGGGCGATTGAAGAGAAGATTCACCGACTCAAATCGCATGCAAGAGGCTGGTTGAAAAGGAGAGGTGCACGGAGAGAACGAAGAGAGATGAACGAACAAATGATCTCATGAGAAACGAGAGGTGAATGGAGAGAAAGAAAAGGGAAACGTGGAGAGATGGTCTCAGGAGAGAGAAGATATGGTGGGAAAGATAGCGCCCAAAATTTTGCTGGAAAACTTCACTCCAGCTTTTCGTGGAGCGCATATTTGCCGAATCTCAATATAAAAAAATTATACCGCACTTGTTAATTCAAGAAAAAACAAACCAACCAAACAAGGAATTTTAGTTGAGCGGGATTTCAAAAGCCGGCTCGCCTCAAAATTCTCGGTGCCAAGAAACAAAATAGCTGTACTTTTTATGCACGTCTGTCGTCTCTTCCCCTCCCCAATTTCCTCTTTTGTCCGCCGACTCTTTGAATTCAACTCTCCATTTTCTTCCTTCTCCACCCTTCTCCATTGCTACCAATTGAACAGTGTACGAGCTCAATCTCTCTCTCTCTCTCTCTCTCTCTCTCTCTCTCTCTCTCTCTCCAGATTAGCCCACTTTAATTCAGTCCCAATTTCACTCTTTTGGGGTTTCTGGGTTTGATGGAGGAGCCGGGGCAGCTTAAGAGGGCTCTGGTAGATACCATGGCTGGCGCCATTGCCGGTGGTATTTCCCGCACTGTTACTTCTCCTCTTGACGTGATCAAGATTAGGTTTCAGGTGTATTATCTTCTCGTGTATATTTTGCATTTTTTTCTCTCTCTCTATTGGTATTGGATCCTTTTGTAATTCTCGTATCTTTCTTATCTGAATTTGGGGAAAGTTCGTTATTTTGGAAAAATTCAACCAATTTTACTTCAAGGGCATTCTGTTGAAGTCCGTAACACATTTGAAACGATAATTAACTACACAAATAGAATAATTTGCGTTTTTCTCTTAATTTGAAATTTTGTGTTACAAGAGTTCGATTTTGTACTTGGTGATTAATTTTCGATTAATTTTAGGTACAATTGGAACCAACTACTTCATGGAATGTGCTCCATAAAAGTTTATACACACCTTCGAAATATACCGGACTCTTTCAAGCTTCGAAAGATATTTTCAGAGAGGAAGGTTTGCGGGTACCACCTCTCTTATGTCATTATTTATATTTTATTCAATCTTAGATTCTTATTTTCATGGTAATAAATTAATTAATTTTATCGGTACTTTTTTAGGGTTTTTGGAGAGGAAATGTACCGGCTCTACTTTTATACATGCCATATACCGCAATACAATTCACAGTTCTACACAAATTCAAGACCTTCGCATCTGGTTCATCTAAAGCTGGTACTTAAATAAATCTAAATCCAAATTTTCCACCTTCACGTTTCATAATAGCCGCAATTTCATGCGTACCCCTACAAATTTCTCAAAATATCACCTATACCTCTACAAATATCCTTTTATTTATACACGTACCAAGTGAGAAAGAGGATATTCGTGCTCTTTCACTGTTTTCAGGGGTATATGTGATATTTTGAGGTTTTGTAGGGGTAGACCTGGAATTCTGCATTAATAATATGATAATAAATTAATAAGATTTATTTAACAGAGGATCATATGCAATTAAAGCCGTATTTATCGTATGTAAGTGGAGGATTAGCAGGATGTGTGGCCACAGTAGGATCATATCCTTTCGATCTCTTGCGGACCGTTTTAGCTTCTCAGGGCGAACCTAAGGTACAACTTACCACATGGTTATTAAACACGTTCTCGTAAATTTATTAACAATTTGTTAATATAATAGGTGTATGCAAATATGAGGTCAGCGTTTTTTGATATAGTTCAAAAGAGAGGGATAAAAGGATTATATTCGGGCCTTTCGGTAACGCTCGTAGAAATCGTTCCTTATGCTGGATTGCAATTTGGATCTTACGACACGTTCAAGAGATGGATGATTGTACGTTTTTTTTTAACTTTGCTTTTGTTAATATGCACAAATTCTCAAAATATCATCTATACCCCTCCAAAACCCCTATTTTTGTATATGTATGTTGTGATATTTTGAGATTTTTTAGGGGCCATTCTTTATAAATAGAATGCTATTGATACTTGTAGGTGTGGAATCAGTATAGAAATCCGGAATTGGGATACGGGTCAGCAGTAGAGTCGGTATCGAGTTTCCAACTTTTTCTTTGCGGTCTTTACGCTGGTACTTTCTCCAAGTCTCTTTGCCATCCTCTCGATGTCGTCAAAAAGCGATTCCAGGTCTGATTCCCCAATTTTCATTATCTTAGATATTTCTAAATATCATGGATACCCCTAGAAAACCCTAAAATGCGAAATTATCTAATGTCTTACGTTTGTAACCCTAAAATTCAAAAAAATAATGTAGATGGAAGGAATACAGAGGCATCCAAAATACGGGGCGCACATAGAGCACCGCGCCCATAAAAACATGTATCATGCATTAAAAGAGATTTTGGCGAGAGAAGGAATGGCAGGTTTATACAAAGGAATTGTCCCGTCGCTTATTAAATCCGCTCCTGCTGGTGCCGTCACCTTTTTGGCTTACGAACACATTTCAGATTTCTTGGAATCCACTTTGACTTGAACATTTAACTTGTATTTTTACATCGTATATCAGTTTTGTTTTGTGATTTGTTCCTTTTTGTGTGGTTTGGTTCGTTGGCAAATTTGACGAGCCGAATCATTTATAAAGTATGAATTGAATTGCTAACGATTTGTAATAAACGTCATTGAGAAAATATATACCCATTATTTTTTGCTTTAAAAGTTATACGACTATAATGTATATTTAATATTTAATGTTGCTTTGTTTGTTTTCGAAAAATATCATTATTCTTTTATTCATATATTATTTTGACTATATTCTTACTTAAAATAATTTTCAACTTCCAAGAACTTCTCATAAAAATGGTTGAAATGTCCCATGAAATAGAGCGACGGTTACTTTTAAGTAAATTGTTTTTTCTTCGCAAATTATCGTCAGTCTCTTGATACCGTGTGCGGCAGCAATCAACAAATTTTGAGTAAAATTAACCGAATCATTTTCATTCTTGACCAATTCGACATGAAGGCCAAATAAAGTATTGATGTTTGTAAAACCAAACAAAGTTGTAGTACATTTTATTTTCGCCTTGACGACATATTGGTTGTTTATTGTAGAAAAAGCATTAGGGAGGTCGCAGGAATTAAACAATAATTAAGATTAAAGATAGTAGAACTCATAATTTTTGTATAGAAAAATATAGAAATTAATTGCATTGATTTCCACCAATATATCAGCAAATAGCATATTATTTTGTATAGACATATTCGATGAATTATGTTTGATAAGATTTGACTACATGTATAAATGTTTCTTCACCTATAAATAATGTTTGATCTTATTCCCAAAAAAATAATAATATGAGAAACACTATTCATGTGACGATCAATCATTTCCGGTGTGAACAAGTTAGTTATTAACTTTTTTAAATATCATATGTTTGGATGTTTGGTAACTTTGGTTCGGAAGAAATATTGTCTTCTAATTAATTTTTAAAACTATGATAACGTAAACTTTTAGAATACAATATATCTTAAATATTAAAAAGTTTCAAAATATCATATTTTTTAATTTTTTTAAAAATATCATTTCTTATTATACTCGATATGTCAATTTCCCATGTTTTTCTTTCGTTTTCTTTTATGATCCCATACCAAACATAAAAATATATTTCCTTTCCTTCTGCTCTATTCCCAAACCAGGCGAAGCCTAATAATTTGTTTTTTCAATGTTGCAAAACTCTTCTTCGTATTTATTAAATGTTTTTCTCTCCTCTCTCCTCACTTTCCTCGATGACTCTCGCTTCTTTCTTTATTTTGAACTTCTTGAAAAAAACCTTTTTTGTGAAAATTTGAAAACACCCTCACATTTAAGATACTTCAAATAACTCTCTACAAAATGGATATATCAACTATTATGCGCCGAATAGCAATACGAAACCGATATATTAGCGATTCAAATCAATATTTGGAACATGAATCGTAAGGGAAAAGTGAATTAAAATATGTCTTCAGAAGGATACGAGTTGGGATTGTTAGCATTTCCGAATACTAGTTTATAGTTCACAAATTATACATGTTATATGAATTACTAGATTAATCGACATTCGAACAAACTCAAACAAACACGACTTACTTGAAGTTTGGATCATTTATGTTTTAACATGTTCATTTTGATTTGATAAGAATCCCAACGTGTGTTATCGAACAAATAATCATGAAAAATCTCGGATAAATTCAAGCAAAAATCGAACTTCAAACAAAACAAACAACCCTACCCGGGTGTATGATTATCAACTCTTTAACCAATAAAATGGTTAGAAAGGTAAACTACTTATGTTTGACTTCAAACAAATTGTACAAATTAAAATCTTAATAATTATTTAAGAACACTTCATATCAAAAGTTCCAAGAATGATTTACACATTTACCCTTCTAAAATCCAAACCTAAAAAAATAAACAAGAATATCAAATTACCCATTAAAAAAATCTAAATATCATTGGCCATCTCAAAACATACAAATATAAATTGTTATAATATTGAAAATTTTGAGAAAGTAATTATGATATATTTATTTTTTGAAGGGTAAATATGATATTTTGGACTTTTGCCAGAAGGAAAGGAAACAAAAGGAAAACGAACCTCGTTTCTTCCCTTCCGTGTCTCGCTCTCGCTCGTCTCAACCCCCACCTGCAGACCAGCTCCGCCCTCCAAGCGGCCGTGAACTGCGTGGCAAGCCATTTCCCCAACGATCGTGCAGTCAAGCGAAAGTCTTACGCTAGCGTAACTTCATTTTACACTGGGTAGCCAAACCCTAGAATGCCCAGTGATGACGTTGGTTCCTTTCAAGAGTTCTCTCCTCGAATTGGAGTCTTTGGATGCTGGACCGGATTTTCTAACGTGCGATACATTGGCGGCCATGGCGGAGTCCCAGCGAGAGCTCTTTCATTCACAGATCGATCAGCTTGAGCGGTTAGTTGTTTCTCAGTGTCAGCTCACTGGCATGAATCCCTTAGCTCAAGAGATGGTTAGTTTTTATTTTGTATTTGCTATTTTGTTTCTATTTTGATGAGTAAATATAGAGACTTTGTTTTGCTTGGAATTGATTGCAACACGAATTAGGGATGAATTAGGCTGTTAAAATTGAGTTCCAATTTATCATCGATTAATTATTAATTGTTCAATTAAGCATCAATTATGCCTCAATTACTTGTTCAATTGAGACAATTAATCCTAATTCGTGCAATTAAGCCTTATTTTAGCCCAACCTAAGCCCTTTGTTCACCATCAATTATGCAGTTAAGAACCAAACATGACAGTGAATACAAAAACGACCACAATTGGATTAAATCGTGGTGAAATTGATACATATACCATGCATATAGGGATAAATTAACAAAAATTTAGAACATATTTCAGTCCCAAATTAATCTTTAACACAAAATAAACGCTTCACCCTAAATTTATAAACCATTTGTGGTATCTTAATTTTCGAAATTAATTCCTTCACACAATTAAAGACTAAAATTTTCATTTTTCTCATTCATGCAGGCTGCTGGTGCATTGTCAATTAAAATCGGTTAGTCACTAAATTTCTGAACTAGAATATTTTCAATTCTTTTCTAGTATTTCAGTGAATATTTTTCCTTATCTTTTTCTGTATTTAGGAAAAAAGCCAAGGGATTTGCTAAACCCTAAAGCGGTACAATACATGCAATCTGTTTTCTCGATGAAGGACAATATTGGAAAAAGAGAAACTCGCGAAATTAGCGCTCTTTGTGGCGTCACCGTGAGACAGGTTTATTTGTGAACATCATTTTATTCTCACACTTTTATTTTATTCTTACTAGAAAATAATAAAATATTATGGAGTAAGAAAATATATAATAAAATATATTCTAGGTGAATGAATTCTTCACGAGCCAGAGAACTAGAGTGAAAAAATTCATTCGATTATCTCGCGAGAAAGCAACGCGACTCGAATTGCCAAAACCTCCAACTATTTCGACGGATCCCGAATCATCCACTGCATCCACGTCGAAATCCGTGCAGAACGAAGAAGCGGCAAGTGCAAATCTCGAGGCTCTGGTTGGCGCATCGAGATCCGTGCAGGAGGAAGGGGGAATGAACGAGGAAGATAAGAAAATCGTAGATGATGTGGTTGGTTTGATGAGTAAAGAGACGAGCTTTTCGGGACAGGTACGGCTCATGCAGTCCGTCATGAGAATAAACAACGATACTGTTCTTAGTTGGTACGCATTTTTTTTCATTTTGTTATTACTATTGTTTCTTGAATTTTGACCATTTATTTGTATTTTTTGTTTTTTTGAAGGTTCATAGCGAAAGAAGGCCTGACGATTTTGCTGACGTGGCTTGGCGAAGCAACCACGGAAGAACAAACTTCTGTAATCCTCACAATTTTCAAGGTCTAAATCCAAAATCACAACATTTCCTTTTTTATTTTCTAATTTATTATTATATATAAATATAAATATTTTTATTTTTATTTTATAGGTTCTTTGTCACCTACCACTGAACAAAGCGGAACCAACTCAAATTTCGGCGATATTGCAAGCTATTAACAGATTACGCTTTTATAGAACTTCAGGTGTGTGTATATAATATTATTATTATAGAACTGTACTTTAATTTATTATTATTATTTTTATTATTTTATTTTTTGCATTTGAATGTAAGTATAATGTTTATTGAGAGACATGGTTGAACTGAGTAAAACCTAATTTGAAGATCAGATATATCAAACAGGGCCAAAATATTGCTTTCGAAATGGACCAAATTGTTGCGGACCCAATTACTGAAACGAAACCCTAACGACTCTCAGAAAGATCTGATTCGCAAGCAAAGGTATATTTATTATATATTTTAATATTTCGTAGTTATTTTGTTTATTGTTTAATGTTTCTTTTACATATTTTTTAGGATTCGTGAACTTCTTGGTGCTCAGTCTGGAAATTCAGAAATAGCCTTTCCTGTACAAACAAAACATCAAAATATCATTTATACCCCTGCAAAATTCAGAAATAGCCTTTTATATATGATATTTTTCTGTTTTTTTTTTACCAGGAGGATATTCTTGCATTGACTGAAAATGGGGATGAGAAAGTAGCAGAGAATAAAAAGACGTTAAGGCTTCTAAATGCTCCTTACGAAGATTTAACTAAAAAGAACGGCGCAACCTCTTCTTCATCACTAAGTATCCTTTATTTCCTCAAAATTAAAATTAAACCCATATTTTGATATTATAAGATTTCTAATTTCGTTTGCAACGATACAGAGAACAAAGTTCGAAGGAAGGTACTTCTAGTAGAGAACGCTCCCAACAGAAACCCTCTAAATACAACACGGGTTGCGCGAACGGCACATACAACCAACAGCCGTCCACTCTCCGCCGACGACATTCAAAAGGCCAAATTACGCGCCAGTTACATGCAACAGAAGCTCGGTATCAAACCTGACTTGCTCAAAGCCGAAGACAAGCCCAAACCGCTACAGCCCAAGAAACTCGTACCTGTTTCTAGAAGTATCCAACAGCCTGATATCGATCCGTTGAATTTATCTGACCGTTTGAATCGTGCCAAGATTCGCTGGCGCCCCCCACCAGGTAAAAACCTAAAAATAGATCCGGGGTTAAATATGATATTTTTAATTTTTGAGTTTCATTCCGTGTTTCTGTGCAGGGGTTAAAATAGATGCATCCTGGCAAGTATGCACGGGCGAAAACAGTAAAGAATCTGCGGTGCAGGCGAAGAGAACTCGACGTGGCTCTGAAATGTTCTACCCGGATCCGTTAACAATACCTGCGAACCCGAAAGATCCGTGGGATAAAGAACTCGATTTTGATGACAGTTTAACCCCCGAAATCCCAATCGATCAACCTTCAGACCCAGATCCGATACAACAGGTCGAAGAACCCGGTTCGTCTTCGCAGACTGGTTTTACCGAGTTAGCGGGTTCTGCGGAGTCTGGATCCGGGCCCGATATGGAGTTACTTGCGGTTTTGTTGAAGAATCCCGAATTGGTTTTCGCTTTGACTTCTGGCCAAACGACTGGTTTATCTGACGAACAGATGGTTTCGTTGCTCGATACGTTGAAGAATAGTGGGGTCACCTTGTCAGACTTGGCTAACGGGTTGGCAAATAGTTCGAGTCAAGGGTCCGGATCCGCAAATGAATCTCTGCCTGGGTCTCTTCCCTCGCCCACTCCTCCTTCGCCTCTCGAAAGGGTATTTTCTACGTCAAAATTGAAATTTATTACTTTTTTTTTTATTATTTTTTCTAATTTCTTATATGTATTTTTTGGAACAGGTTAATTGGAAGTCTCCTCCAGTGACCTCTCCAGTAATATCACCTCCAGTAGTATCGGCTACAAATCCATATAACAATGTGGGTAGTTATAATGCACAACATAATCAAAGCAATATGTTATCGCTGTCAATGAATCTGCCAGCTCAGCAGCATTTCGAACCACAAAACCCATATTTAGGTCAAAACGTGTCGAATCATCAAATGATGCCTCCTACTCGATCATGGGACCAAAATATGGGATATTCACATGTACAAAATGGATATAATAATAATAACAATAATCAAAATGGATATCAAGTAATGCAAAATGGATATAATAATAATAATAATCAGAATCAGAGTGGATCTGGGACTGACACATGGGCCCAGGGTGGTGGAATGGGGGAATCCAGTGCGGTTTGGGGGTATAATGGTCAAAGAAGAAATTATAATGGGAAAGGATGGTATGACAGTCACGAAAGGGACAGGAGAGGCGGAGGAGGCGGATAGAGATAATAGAAATTACTTATTTAATGCCATTTTTATTTTTATGATTTTCAATGCAAATTCAAAATTGGAAAAGGAAAAAGAGGAAACAAAATGAGCTTTGCAATTTGTTTTATTTTGTATTTATTTTTGATTAATGTCTAGTTAGCGTATGGGAAACTTGTTTGAGGTTGGATTTCATGTGAAACAAAAAAAAAACGTAAAATATCGTATTTACCCATCCAAATGCAAAATACGACGAATAAAACATTTTTACAATGATGATGAATAATGTATTTTGCAAGGCCAGAATGATAAATCCAACACTGGAAAATTACCATGCGAACAAAAATAATTACACAAACAAACTATTCCATTAATTGCAAACATAGTCTTCTCTATGTTAAGAACCAAACAAAACACATCTTCTCCATGTTAAGATTAAAACAAACATAGTCTTCTCTATGCTAAGAACAAAAATAAAATAAACAGTTTTTTCTCTATGTTAAGATAAAAAAAAAACATAGTCTTCTCTATGTTAAAAACCAATATCCACTCAAATTTCCCAACGACGCCTTCATTGCAAACCCTAATTGTGATCAATCACAATTTATTTCTTCGCACCGACCAAATATCAAAGCTCAAAACGGCAAAGGGGACACGAAATCTTTCTTCGCATCCACTCCGCCAAACATCCTAAATGAAAGATATGGTTACACCTTGTGGTACCAATCTCTTCGCCCATTTTGAATTCCCCAAGGCAAATAGAGCAAGCCGATTCGTCTTCCTAATTATCATTTGTGTAATCCGTCCTTATCACACTCGGGGTCTCTGTAATAATAGCCTCTATGACAACCATACCGGTAACAGAGTGAATTGATCGTCGAGCAATATTTCGAAAAAAAAAACATATCACTTCTCTATATGATTCAATTAGAGGTATGTCATTTGATTCCACAAATGGAAAAACTGAATTGATAATCCAATTGATGGAATTATCATTGAACAACAGAGAAATTGGGATGTCGAATATCTTTACAAAATCGGGTGATTGTTGGGATTCAATGTGAAGCCGGAATACAATGAACCCGTTCGAAATACGCATTAAATTAGTACACGAGGATAACATCAAGTTTGAATTTCTTCTCGTATGAAATTCCGTCATTTTTTTCCTTTGAAAAATTTGATGGACGGGTTTTTGTGGTGTAAAATATCGTTGTGGTAAAAACCCCGAACAATCAACAAAATTTGTAATCTATTTTTGTGGTGTAAAATATCGTTGTGGTAAAAACCCCGAACAATCAACAAAATTTGTAATCTAAGTTTGTACAGTGGCAAATGTATAGATTCGTTCCACGGGGAGCAATTGCGTCAAAATTTGGATCGAAATGGATGAGAAATAACGAAGAAAATTTACAGAAGATAGTCCGTTACAACGGAAGTGGGTTCCGTTACAACGGACTTGAGTGAAATTTCTGCGCTAAGTGTGAGATGAACGTCCGTTACAACGGATGAAACTCCGTTTTAACGCACTATACTTGTCCGTTATAACGAACAGTGGTTGCGTTGCAACGGATTGGTTAATCCGTTACAACGGACCCTTATGTCTGTTATAACGCACTTGTATTGAGCCTCTTGCGTGAAAATCCTCACTAGTCCGTTACAACGGACATGTATGTGCGTTACAACGGAAGTATAACCAACTGAAAATTAAAGGACCAACCGTCCAGTCCGTTGTAACGCAAATTGTGTCCGTTATAACGGAAGTAGTTCTGGAATTAAGTTTGAGATTTGAATTGGGAGCAGTTTGATGGTTTGTTTTGGGATTGAATTAATGGAAATTTGAACTAAGTTTAAGGCAGAAATTGAGAGCAAAAGATCAAGTAAAAGAACAAGTTTAGAACAAAGATTCAATTCAATTAACAAGGATTCATTCAAGCAAACAAAGGATTCAAGCAAGAACAAGATTTACACAAATCCAAGTAATTTTATGCTACAAGAAATGCAAGAAAGGAAGGAAAACACCTAGAGAGATGAAGAGAGCTCCGAGTCTCGTCTTGAGTGCCTTCCTTGTTGTTCGAGTTGCTAGAGAGCTAGTCAATGCGCCCAACAATTTCCTTTCGTACCGATCCACCCGTCAATAGAAGTGAGCTTCGTACCGGTTGGGTGGGCTCAAGATGTGCAAAGGTTGATTGAAAAGAAGCTTCCAACCAATCACGCCGAGAAAGCTCGACTCTTCGCTTGTGAAAGTTCGAATGAAATAAGTTTCACCCTAATTCCACACTTTTCCTTAGTCGAAGTGTAAACCGATTCACCGAATGAAGTGAGCTTCTATTCGGTGACCGATCTTAGAAAAATTATCGTTCGTAGTTGCAATTCTTGCGCGTTCTTGAAAGTTTCTTGGACTTGCTTAAACGGGAGAGAGAGAGAGAGAGAGAGAGAGAGAGAGAGAGAGAATGGACGTAAAAAGAGCGTACCAAACTCGTGGCCCTTGTGGTCATATTTATAGCACTCATGGAGTCTTCTTATTGGCCACGAGTTGGTGGAGAGGATTGGGGGTAAGGAAGTAATTCCCACCAAAGGTAGGTGGGCAGGATAAGGGCTAAGGGTTGAGTGGTTTTCGTGTAAACTTTTGTGTAAGTTTTCATCATGATAATTGTTTGCCTCCCGTCTCATTCATGTACCGAATATATCGATGTAATATATCGTTTTTACTCCTCTTGACGTGTTGGAGACAACTACACTCTCCAAATTCCCAGAAATTCCTTCTAATTCCTGTGATTAAGCAGTAAAACACACTTAGTGAAGAAATATTCATGTTATCTCAAATATGATTAATAAAGTATATAGAATTGTTCTTCACAAGGGCTAAAACCCCTAAATTAAGCATTAAATTTGTGCCTTATTTGCCTCACATCAAATACCCCCACACTTAAATCTTTGATCGTCCTCGATCAATTAGAGTATAAAAGTCAAACATAAGAGAGAATTGCATAAGATTTTGTTGAAGTTATATTGTTGGTTCAAAAACTAATTTCACGAATCAAATGGTTCACTCTCATTTCATCAAGTTCAATAGTTATTTAGAATGATATTGGTCTTTTCATTATTAGATCTCCAAATTAGTTCGAAATTTCATAAGAGTTTTTCATGACACTCGATCTCAAGCGGTAAGAGCGATTTAAACGTTTTTACTTCGAATTGCTTTACTCCACAATCTCAAAAGGACTCAATTCGAAGGCTATTATCGGGCCAAAATTTCCCGTTTTGCTAGATGATCTTAAATGCAAGTTATTCATTTTAAAACACGTTTGGTACAATGGTACAAGGTTCATACCCGTTTTCGATCAATTTTCCCGCTCATTCGTTTTCCTTTCTCTCTTTGGAAGTCTTTAACCGAAAGCCCCACTACACCGAAATGCAATGAGGTTACTCTCGGTGTTGTATTTTGACCTTCATCTTTTCTCACTCTTTTTTTTTATATGAAGTCTTTAACCGAAAGCCCCACTACACCGAAATGCAATGAGGTTACTCTCGGTGTTGTCTTTTGACCTTCATTTTATTTTATTTTATTTTTTTTTTTTATTTTATTTTTTTTTTTAAACAAACGGGTATAATTGATCTACTAACGGGTCCCCACAAACGGTCATTTCATAGTGCAATTGGTCATGTTTTAAATCTAGCAAAACGTACTTTAACGGCCACGCTAAGAACCTTACTCATAAGTCAATTATCAATTACGGGTTCGAAAATCGAGTTAAAACGTATCGCATGAACCGCGCATCGATCAAGTGTTTCAAACTCGTGAAATTTGAAACAATAGGGCTGGAATCCCCGAATAGATCTCTTCAAAATCATAACCAAATCCTATAAAATATTTTGCAAACTTTCAATTTTGAGAGCGAAATTCAGAGTTAAATGAACATTCGTTTAAAAACCAACAATTTTAATTCACTGAAGTGGAGAAAAATCTTTTTATGCATTTATTGCTTGACTTATTTATCATTGATGCTCCGGGTTCAAAAATAATGTTAAATATTCGAAAATTTTAATTAAAAGAGAAAACTTGCCAGTAACTATTCCGTTACAACGCAGTATAATGTCCGTTACAACGTACTAACTGCGTTATAACGGAGAACTATTCGTAGCTTAGTTTGAAAATTCTGAGTATGTCCGTTGCAACGGACATTGAGGTCCGTTACAACGCACATAGTTCTGGAAAATTTTGGGAATTTACCGTTGCAACGCAATTTACTGTGTTTTTTATGTCCGTTGCAACGCTATTTTTGGTCCGTTGTAACGCAATTGTATTCCGTCGTAACGGAGTACTAGCCGTAGAATGAGAATTGAATTTAGAGGGCTCTCCGTTACAACGCAATACTATTCCGTTACAACGGAACTCTTGGCGCCAGTCAAAATTTTAAATTTCTGTACAGTCCGTTACAACGGACATTGAGGTCCGTTACAACGGAGTTGCTGGACAGATCAAAAATTTTCACTTTTCCCTGATTTTTAAATTTTTTATTGGGCTCATACAGGTCAAAGATTGTATGTTACCCCCCCACACTTAGAGATTACTTGTCCTCAAGTATAACAAATCGAAAATTCCTAAAAGAGGGATAATAGAGAGATACAACCTTTGATGCGTGGGCGTGCCTCCCTCGCTAGCGCTCTTGTTTAACGTCTTGAGCTCGACTTGGCCGAGCTCATCATTGGGAGGTGTCGTCGGGTTCTAGAGCTTGCTCCTCCATCCACCCGGTTTCGAAGTTTGCATGGTAATGCTTGAGTCGATGGCCGTTTACCTTGAACGTTTTGTTCGTTTCCTCGCTTCGAATTTCGACAACCCCAAATGTAGTCACATTGGTGACCACAAAAGGGCCGATCCATCGGGACCGAAGTTTCCCGGGGAAAAGTTTGAGACGAGAGTTGAATAACAACACTCTTTCCCCCTCATGAAAATCTTTCTTTTGAATCATTCGGTCATGAAATCTTTTGGCCCTTGCCTTGCACAAACTCGAATTGTCGTAGGCCTCTTGCCGGAATTCGTCTAGCTCGAGTAATTGAAGCTTACGTGCCGATGCGTCCTTCGGGTAGTCGAGGACAAATTGCTTGATCGCCCAAAAGGCCTTGTGCTCTAACTCGACCGGTAAATGGCACGCCTTTCCGTACACGAGTTTGAAAGGAGTCATACCTATTGGCGTTTTGAAAGCGGTACGGTACGCCCAAAGTGCGTCGCCGAGTCGAGTACTCCAATCCTTTCGTGTCAGGTTCACCACCTTCTCCAAAATAGACTTTATTTCTCGATTCGAAACCTCCGCTTGGCCGTTTGTTTGAGGATGATACGCGGTTGAGGTTCGATGGCTCACATGGTATTTCTCGAGGAGGCTTTGGAGATATCGATTGCAAAAATGAGAGCCTCGATCGCTTATAAGAACTCTTGGTATACCGAATCGTTGAAAGATGCTTTTCTTCAAGAAGTCCACCACCGTTTTCGAATCCGCATGCTTGGTTGGTACCGCCTCCACCCATTTTGTCACGTAATCTACACACAACAAGATGTAAGTGTAGCCAAAAGACGATGGAAACGGGCCCATGAAATCAATGCCCCAAACATCGAATGGTTCACACACATAGATTGAATTGAGGGGCATTTGATTTCTACGGCTCAAGTTCCCCGTCTTTTGGCAATTTCCACAACCTTTCACAAAGTTCGCAACGTCTTTATGCAAGGTTGGCCAATAAAATCCACATTCTTGTACCTTGTGTGTGGTACGTGCGATACCGAAATGTCCACCACATTGTAATGTATGACAAAAAGAAAGGATAGATTGTACCTCATTTTGGTGGACGCATTTTCGAATTACTTGGTCGGTGCAAATTCGAAATAAGATCGGGTCTTCCCAAATGTAGAATCGAGCGTTGCTTTTCATTTTATCGCGTTGTGCCTTGGAGAAGCTCGGGGGAAAATTCTTCGTGACGATGTAGTTGGCTAGGTCGGCGTACCATGGCGCTTCGACTTGGGCCGCGAGAACGTGTTCCTCGGGGAATTCCTCGCGAATCGGAACGAGGTCTTCAATCTTCAATGGGAGCCGACTCAAATGATCCGCCACGAGATTCTCGCATCCCTTTTTGTCCTTGATCTCGAGGTCGAATTCTTGAAGCAAAAGGATCCATCGGAGCAATCTCGGTTTGCATTCCTTCTTCTTCATCAAGTGTCTCAACGCTCCGTGATCCGAGAAGACTATCACTTTCGTACCTAAAAGATAAGAACGAAATTTCTCCAATGCAAACACAATTGCGAGGAGTTCCTTTTCGGTGGTGGTGTAGTTTCGTTGGGCATTGTCGAGAGACTTTGAGGCGTAGGCGATGACGTGAGGGTCTTTTCCTTCTCTTTGGCCAAGTACCGCCCCCACACTCGTGTCACTAGCGTCGCACATTATTTCGAATGGTAGCTCCCAATTTGGCGACTTGATGATAGGCGCGGAGCAAAGCTTTTCCTTGAGATTGTCGAAAGCCTCCTTGCACTTTGCATTGAACTCGAATTTTGCATCTTTTTGGAGAAGTTGGCACATCGGTTGCGAGGTTTTCGAGAAGTCTTTGATGAAGCGCCTATAGAATCCCGCATGGCCGAGAAAGGATCGCACGTCTTTCACCGTCCTTGGATACGGAAGCGTCTTGATTACGTCGATTTTCGCCTTGTCGACTTCCATTCCTTTCTCCGAGATTAAATGACCTAAAACAATTCCTTCGCTCACCATGAAGTGGCATTTCTCAAAATTCAAAACAAGGTTAGCTTCGATGCACTTTTCGAGTATTTGTGACAAGTGGCTTAGACATGATTCGAATGAGTCACCAAATACCGAAAAGTCATCCATAAAAACTTCTATAAATTTGGAAATATAATCGGAGAAAATAGAAAGCATACACCTTTGGAAAGTACCCGGAGCATTGCATAGCCCGAATGGCATGCGTCGGTACGCGAAGGTACCAAACGGGCACGTGAATGTGGTCTTCTCTTGATCTTCGGGTGCGACCGGTATTTGGAAATAGCCCGAAAATCCATCGAGGAAGCAATAGAACGGATTTCCCGCGAGTCTTTCTATCATTTGATCGATGAATGGAAGTGGGAAGTGGTCCTTTTTCGTCGCCTTATTGAGTTTTCGGTAATCGATGCAAACTCGCCACCCGTTTTGAACTCGAGTCGGTACTTGATCGCCTTCATCGTTCTCAACTATCGTCATCCCCGTTTTCTTCGGTACCACGTGTATGGGCGAGACCCATTTCGAGTCGGCAATGGGATAGATTATCCCCGCATCTAACAATTTGATCACCTCCTTTTTTACTACTTCCATCATGGGTGGATTGAGCCGTCTTTGAGGTTCGCGTGATGGTTTTGCTCCGTCTTCGAGAAGGATTCGGTGTGTGCACATGGAGGGGGAGATGCCCGGAA
Source organism: Luzula sylvatica (assembly GCA_946800325.1). NCBI lineage: Eukaryota > Viridiplantae > Streptophyta > Magnoliopsida > Poales > Juncaceae > Luzula > Luzula sylvatica. The sequence goes on from OX326960.1 coordinate 43,874,581, forward strand.
TGTCGGAGAGTGTCCACCCGAAAGCCTTCTTATTCCTTTTTAGCATTTCGATGAGTTTTTCTTCTTGCTCCTTTGCTAGGTTCGAGGCGATTATTACCGGCAAAGTTTCCGCTTCATCGAGAAAAGCATACTTTAGTCCAATAGGTAATTTTTTCAATTCTAACCTTGGAGCTTGTTCGATTGAAGGTGGAGCTCTTTGCATCGGGATTTCGAGGTCTCTTAGAAAGAGTGCTTGATCTATGCTTCGTTCTTCTTCCAACTCCGATTCGATTTCGAATGTAGGATTGTCACATCCTTCAAATTCTTCGAACAAAGGGTTTGAGCTCCATTGAAAGTTTTCGAATGAGCTATCCATGACTTCTTGTACACAATCGTCGACCACGTCCATAGCACTTAAGTTGAGTGTACCTACAATGGGTTCCTTTAGTTTGTCAAAAATATTGAATTTGATTACCTCATCATCGAACTCCATCGTGAGCTCTCCCGCGTGTACATCGATCTTTGTGCGCGCCGTCTTCAAAAATGGCCGTCCAAGGAGAATCGGGGTTGAATCGTTACTCCCCTCATTCATGTCCAACACGTAGAAATCTGCGGGGAAGTAAAGTCCATTCACCGTCACGATCACATCTTCGACTACTCCCACCGGCTTCGTCGTAGATCTATCGGCCAATTGAATTACTACTTGTGTATCGTCGAGAGGGCCGAGATCTAGGGTTTTGAAAACCGAGAAGGGCATTACATTGATGGATGCGCCTAAATCGAGCATGCATTTGGGTAACTCGTGTTGCCCAATTTTGCAAGGGATAGCGAACATCCCCGGATCTTTGTGCTTTTGGGGGAGTCTCAAAATCGCCGAAACACTCTCCCCCACACTAATCAACTCATCTCCTTTCGTCTTTCTTTTGTTCGTGCACAATGCCTTGAGATATTTTGCCAAACGAGGCACTTCTTTGATTGCTTCGAGTAGAGGAATGTTTACCTCCACCTTCTTTAAGATGGCAAGCACGTCGTTGTTCGATTCGATTGGCTTTGGGAGACGACTCGGGAAAGGTGGCTTGACTTGAGTCGATTTTGTTTCTAGTTCTTGAGTTGGTAACGTCGCGGCTTGAGTCGGACTCTTCTTCGGTATCGGTACCTCGAGCTCCTTTTCTTCTTGTACCTCCTTGCTCTTCGAACTTTCTCCCACCTCTTTACCGCTTCGGAGCGATATTGCGTTCACATGCCTTTGCTCGGAAGGGGCCAAAGATTGAGATTGGAGTCGAGATGTACCTTGGGATTCGATTATGTTTACTCGAGTGGCAATTTGATTGATTTGAGTCTCCAAGTTGCCCACATGGCGATTCGTGTTCGAAACTTCTTGCCTTACACTTGAGATCTCTTGCTTCAATTCTTGCTTAAATTCTTGCTTCATCGTTTCCATGTTTTTATTGATACCTTGCAACATTTCCATTATCGTTTTCATGTCTTGATTTGGTTCTTGTGTTTGGGTTGGTTTATGAATCGCTTGAGTCGCATTTGGGTGTTGGTACGTGGCTGGTTTTGCGACCGCTTGTCGGTAAGGATCGGGTTGAGCATTGTTTGGATTCGACCAACTAAAGTTAGGATGGTTGCGGAGATTCGGATTATACGAATTTGAAGCGTCAAATTTCTTGTAAACGGCATTTGCATCTTCGATCACACTCGGGCATTCATCGGTGTGGTGGGTATTTGCGAGGCAAACCCCACATTTTTTCGTTTCCTCCTTGCCCAAAGCCTTCATGATGATCTCGAGCTTGTCGTTAAGCATGTCGACATTGAGGTCGCTACACGCGTTAACTCGGTATTCGACGTTCCTTCTTGATTGAGAATTGGTTGCCATCACTTCGAGTAGCTTCTTAATTTCTTCGAGGTCTTTGTTCGCGATACTTCCCCCCGCGGATGCGTTGAGGAATTGGTTCTCCGAGTATCCTAGCCCGTTAATGAATTGTTCGTAGAGGAATTGGACCGCGACATTGTGGCTTGGGCATTCTTCCTTCAAACGCATGAATCGATCGTAGTATTCGTGGAATGTTTCGTTCGGTTTTTGCGTTATTGCCAAAAGTTCTCGCCTTATAGCCGCCAATCGAGAGGCCGAAAAGTACCTCTCCTTGAAGAGGGTTGCTACTTCGTTGAATGCGAGAGGGCCTCTAAGCGCGTAGAACCAATCTTTCGGTCCTTCACCTAATGAGTAAGGAAAAAGAAGAAGAAGAATGTCACTAAAAGCTTCATAATTCGAATATATGTTTAGTTGAATCTTGAAATCTTTTAAGTGTTTATGAGGGTTTTCCGTGGCTTTTCCATGAAAAATAGGCAATGAGCCTATAATGCTCGGATCCGCTTTGAAATTCGGAATATTGGGCCTAATAAAATTATAATTATCCTCCACATTTCCAGGTGCTACCAATTCTCTCAAGGTTTTTGGCCTTGGAGCTCTTGTTTCATCACCCATATTTGAATTTAAATGAGTAGAGAAAGAAGAAAAAGTTTGAGTTTGAAGTTGAGGTTCGTCTTGATCTTCTTGTGTCGGTTCCTTGCTCTTCTTAGAGCTCTTGTTCCTTCTTTCGATTTCCTTGACAAATGGAAGTAATTCGCCTTTTCGTGATCTTGTGTTGTGCATAAAGTTTTCTTCCTTCACCTAGATTGTCACAAAAGAAACAAAGAAGTGAGTAAACAAATTTATGAATTTAAATCTCAAGTTTCGATCTAAAATATTGACTTAAACACCGCTCCCCGGCAGCGGCGCCATTTGATGGACGGGTTTTTGTGGTGTAAAATATCGTTGTGGTAAAAACCCCGAACAATCAACAAAATTTGTAATCTATTTTTGTGGTGTAAAATATCGTTGTGGTAAAAACCCCGAACAATCAACAAAATTTGTAATCTAAGTTTGTACAGTGGCAAATGTATAGATTCGTTCCACGGGGAGCAATTGCGTCAAAATTTGGATCGAAATGGATGAGAAATAACGAAGAAAATTTACAGAAGATAGTCCGTTACAACGGAAGTGGGTTCCGTTACAACGGACTTGAGTGAAATTTCTGCGCTAAGTGTGAGATGAACGTCCGTTACAACGGATGAAACTCCGTTTTAACGCACTATACTTGTCCGTTATAACGAACAGTGGTTGCGTTGCAACGGATTGGTTAATCCGTTACAACGGACCCTTATGTCTGTTATAACGCACTTGTATTGAGCCTCTTGCGTGAAAATCCTCACTAGTCCGTTACAACGGACATGTATGTGCGTTACAACGGAAGTATAACCAACTGAAAATTAAAGGACCAACCGTCCAGTCCGTTGTAACGCAAATTGTGTCCGTTATAACGGAAGTAGTTCTGGAATTAAGTTTGAGATTTGAATTGGGAGCAGTTTGATGGTTTGTTTTGGGATTGAATTAATGGAAATTTGAACTAAGTTTAAGGCAGAAATTGAGAGCAAAAGATCAAGTAAAAGAACAAGTTTAGAACAAAGATTCAATTCAATTAACAAGGATTCATTCAAGCAAACAAAGGATTCAAGCAAGAACAAGATTTACACAAATCCAAGTAATTTTATGCTACAAGAAATGCAAGAAAGGAAGGAAAACACCTAGAGAGATGAAGAGAGCTCCGAGTCTCGTCTTGAGTGCCTTCCTTGTTGTTCGAGTTGCTAGAGAGCTAGTCAATGCGCCCAACAATTTCCTTTCGTACCGATCCACCCGTCAATAGAAGTGAGCTTCGTACCGGTTGGGTGGGCTCAAGATGTGCAAAGGTTGATTGAAAAGAAGCTTCCAACCAATCACGCCGAGAAAGCTCGACTCTTCGCTTGTGAAAGTTCGAATGAAATAAGTTTCACCCTAATTCCACACTTTTCCTTAGTCGAAGTGTAAACCGATTCACCGAATGAAGTGAGCTTCTATTCGGTGACCGATCTTAGAAAAATTATCGTTCGTAGTTGCAATTCTTGCGCGTTCTTGAAAGTTTCTTGGACTTGCTTAAACGGGAGAGAGAGAGAGAGAGAGAGAGAGAGAGAGAGAGAGAATGGACGTAAAAAGAGCGTACCAAACTCGTGGCCCTTGTGGTCATATTTATAGCACTCATGGAGTCTTCTTATTGGCCACGAGTTGGTGGAGAGGATTGGGGGTAAGGAAGTAATTCCCACCAAAGGTAGGTGGGCAGGATAAGGGCTAAGGGTTGAGTGGTTTTCGTGTAAACTTTTGTGTAAGTTTTCATCATGATAATTGTTTGCCTCCCGTCTCATTCATGTACCGAATATATCGATGTAATATATCGTTTTTACTCCTCTTGACGTGTTGGAGACAACTACACTCTCCAAATTCCCAGAAATTCCTTCTAATTCCTGTGATTAAGCAGTAAAACACACTTAGTGAAGAAATATTCATGTTATCTCAAATATGATTAATAAAGTATATAGAATTGTTCTTCACAAGGGCTAAAACCCCTAAATTAAGCATTAAATTTGTGCCTTATTTGCCTCACATCAAAATTCTAGTAGACGAAGAGCAAATAATATTGAATCTCTAAGAAAAACTCGATTAAACTTAGATTTAGAATAAAATGAATTAGGGAGAATTTCTTATGTATCCCTACTAAATTTATAAATTACATATTTATTCCTCTTAAGTTTCAAATATCATATTTATCCCTTCTAAATCTTGTTTGTATCAAATTTATCCATACCGCCAGATTAAACAGACTCTCAAATTTTATTGACCAAAATACCCCTAACCCAAACCCAATAGATTCAACCCGTTAACAAACTCCACCATAAACCCTCACTCTTTCCTCTTTCCTTATCCTAAACCCTCCTCTTTTCCATGGCAAAGCTTTCTCCTGAAATCATGGCGACCAACAAGCTCTTCTCTATCTACTGAAACCATGGCATAGCTTTCTCTTCAAATTTGACGAAGCTTGTAGTCTTGAGATTCGACGACACCATAAACCCTCCTCTCCAAATCGCCGACAGTCTTGAGATCCGACGACACCATAAACCATCCTCTCAAATCGATTTTCTGGCAATATAAGGTGCTCGAGCGGGTTCTAAATCAATTCTTTGGCCAGATTGTTGGGCTTTCATATTATCTAGTCTTTAAATCGAATCAAGGTATCCCTAACTTTCTTCTCTAAATCAATTGAAGGTATTTTGTGATTTATTTTTTCATTTCTATATTGCATATCCCTGTACAAAATTCGAGGCTAATGACTATGCTTTTGTGATGTTTGGAGAGAAAAGTCTTGATCAAGTGAAAGAATATGGACATGTGGTTATCGAAACAATTTCAAATTCTAGTGAGGTAAATTATTCATTTCATAGGTCTTCCTTTCATATTCCCTTTTTACACAATGTGTTAACTGTCCAAATTTCTAAATAAACGAAGTTCTATTATTATTGTTGATAAGTTTAATATATGAAGAATCAATTCCAAACTAACAATTTTGTTCATGCATAGTCTTATAAGTTTAAGAGACAAACTGCATTCTCAGATTCCCATCGGGACGAGGAACAATCATGAGATGAAGATGGAAAGAAATTCTTGGAGGTCAAGCATAGCTAAACATTGTGTAGATTTTTACTGGTCGCCTTTGTTTAGTCACTACACTTTTTTTTTGAGATATTTTGTTTGATTTGGATATTTGTGTGTGATTTTAGGTGTCGTTTTAGGTTGTAAAATGATTGTATCTACTTTGGTTTGATTTGTGTGTTTTGGTTTCCGCAAAAATTGGAAAATTGTCATATGAATGAAGCTTCAAATAATTAATGAATGAAAGTTTTGTTAAATAACGAATGAATGAAAGTTTTGTCAAATAATGATTTTTGTGCATTTTGAATTTTGTGTGTTTGTTCTTCAAATAACGAATGCACTTTTTGCCGAATAATGTTTTGGAACATGTGGTCTTCATTCATTTGTAAAGTTTTGCCGAATATCAGTCGACATTACCACAAAATGAGATGAATCAAACACTCAAATATGAAAATTGCAATCACTTACCCACAAATATCAAAAACTGAAAAATATGCAAAAAGAATATAAAATCTGCAAAAAATATCAAAGACAGAAAAATTACAATCATACGCACAATAGTTTACAAAAATCTATACAAACTGAAAAATTACATCCGTGCCCACGAAATTACCATAAAAACTCGGAATATTCACAACTCTAAAAAAGTTGCATTCTATGATTACAACTCCACATTTGGAAAAATAAACAATTCACAAACATGAGCGATAAAAATTCATGATTAAATAAATTCTAGTTAAGAGAATTGCCTGGTGTATCATGTTGTATTGAAGGTCGAATCGGTAATTCCATCCGATATTGCTGGTATTATCTACAAAATAAATAAATAAATAATTAGTCAATTAATACTAATTATTAGAAAATATGAAAATAAAATGACTGGTAACCAAACTCGTACTAGTCTCCAAGTCAATGGTTGTCGATATTAATCGACCTAAACTAAGTACATAAACTATACTCCCTGATACAAAAATCTACAAAAAGAAAAAATTAAAAAATGTTCAATTTTGAAAAATTAAGGGGCTTGTTTGAAAATTTACGAATACGAAGATATTAGTGACCTGGTAAAGCATGAAGCAAATACCGGCACTAAAATTTATATTTTTCGGTGTTAGTTTGGTCTGTTTGAATCTTCGTTTTGAAAGTTTTAGCTTACAGATATTTGAGAATTGCGTGGAATGCCCAATGAAACAAGTCTGAAAATACAAAAGAAGAATTAATTAGAAGTTAAAATCAAAGTTTAATTGTTTATGCAATTATGAATCCAATTTAACTGAACATCCATTTTGTCAAGCATGAATATACAAGTTATTCAGAAGAGATTTGTTATCGTTTTGCAAGCTCAAAATTTAATTTGTGAATCGAATTGCACGGTAGAATCAAAATCGGAGGTGAAATTTCAAAATTTGAGATGTTCTTTAACGTAATTAGTGCCACATGAAAGATCAAAACTAAAATTCCTGAAGTTTTATCTTTAAAAACTCTACGGCCATTTAAAAAAAAATTGTTCAATTTTGTGCAGGTGCATACAATTTGGAAATGAGAAAAGATCAGAAAATACCTCTTGAATCGATTTAGAGAAGAGGATTTAGGGTACCTAGATTCGATTTAAAGACTGAACAATCTGAAGACCCAACCATCTGACCAATTAATCGATTTAGAACCCGCTCGAGCCCCGTAAATCGCCAGAGAATCGATTTAGAGAGGATGGTTTATGGCGTCGCCAGATTTCAAGACTGTCAGTTTCACCAAATCGCCTCATGGAGCTTCCTAGAAGATAGAGAAGAGCTTGTTGGTCGCCATGATTTCAGGAGAAACCTTCATTAGGAGAAAGCTTTGCCATGGAATGGAAAAGAGGTGGGTTTAGGATGAGGAAAGAGGGAGGATTTAGGGTGGAGTTTGTTAACGGGTTGAATCTATTGGGTTTTGGTTAGGGGTATTTTGGTCAATAAAATTTGAGAGTCTGTTTAATCTGACGGTATGGATAAATTTGATACAAACAAGATTTAGCAGGGATAAATATGATATTTGAAACTTAAGAGGGATAAATATGTAATTTATAAATTTAGTAGGGATACATAAGAAATTCTCCCAATGAATTATAACCGAATTATCGAGTCTATTAGTACTTAAATAGGTCTCAAAGATCACAACTCTTCAGTGAAGAGACCCCTTTACTAAATCATCAAACGGTCCTTTATCTTGGGTAATTTATACTTCTAACGGTCATTTTATCATCTAGAGACTAGAACACTCGGTCCATTACCACTGTTGGGACATTTATACTTCTAACCGAATTATACTTCTAACGGTCATTCTAACGGTCATTTTATCATCTAGAGACTAGAACACTCGGTTCATTACCACTGTTGGGACATTTATACTTCTAACCGAATTATACTTCTAACGGTCATTCTAACGGTCATTTTATCATCTAGAGACTAGAACACTCGGTCCATTACCACTGTTGGGACATTTATACTTCTAACCGAATTATACTTCTAACGGTCATTCTAACGGTCATTTTATCATCTAGAGACTAGAACACTCGGTTCATTACCACTGTTGGGACATTTATACTTCTAACCGAATTATACTTCTAACGGTCATTCTAACGGTCATTTTATCATCTAGAGACTAGAACACTCGGTCCATTACCACTGTTGGGACATTTATACTTCTAACCGAATTATACTTCTAACGGTCATTCTAACGGTCATTTTATCATCTAGAGACTAGAACACTCGGTCCATTACCACTGTTGGGACATTTATACTTCTAACCGAATTATACTTCTAACGGTCATTCTAACGGTCATTTTATCATCTAGAGACTAGAACACTCGGTTCATTACCACTGTTGGGACATTTATACTTCTAACCGAATTATACTTCTAACGGTCATTCTAACGGTCATTTTATCATCTAGAGACTAGAACACTCGGTCCATTACCACTGTTGGGACATTTATACTTCTAACAGAATTATACTTCTAACAGTCATTCTAACGGTCATTTTATCATCTAGAGACTAGAACACTCGGTCCATTACCACTGTTGGGACATTTATACTTCTAACCGAATTATACTTCTAACGGTCATTCTAACGGTCATTTTTATCATCTTGGGTAATTATTAAAACATATGTATTATTCAACAAAAACAATTCTACAATCTTATTTATGATAATAAGCAAATTATTAAGTCTAGCGATTTGATTAAACATAATTCAGATTTTTCATGATTTGCTTAAAAGGAAGCGTATATATATATTTTTTTGAATGGAACCCGGCAAACGATCGTTTGTCGTTAACGGTATCCTATGTTTTTACTTCACTTCTTACATTCCATTATATATTGTAACTAAAAATAAAATAAAAATAGCAATATCCTATCCCGATAATCAATAAATATTATGCTAACAATGTCTTGACCAGAACAGCACCGTTTCCATTGATTTTGTTGCAATTTGTGACGAAGGAAGCGTATATTTAAAGAAAAAACTTGGTTTAATCGGAAAATATCAATGTTTTAAGTAGTGGAGCTATAGCATGATGTAGCAGATTTTTGTAGGTAAACGTTGGATTGCTTCAGATTTTAGTTTTGTAGCGTTTTGTTCCGCTCCAACGCTATATCGGATTGTTATAGCATGAAACGTACAAATATAACGATTGTCGCGGTGCTATAGCGTGATTACCAAAGTAAAATGATCAATTAAATTTGTTTATAAAAAAATATTGAGTGAAATTTATTTATGTAGAATAACAATAAAATAATAATAATAACAATAAAATAATAATAATAACAGTAATAATAATAATAAAGTAATAATAATATAAGCATAACAATAAAATATGGATAGTAATAATAATAGTAATAGTAATAGTAATAAATAATAATAATAATAATAATAATAATAATAATAATATTTTTTTTTGCAAAATAATAATAATAATTATTAAATAGTAAAAAAATAACAACAGCAACAACAACAACAATTATTATTAGTAACAATTATTATTACTTTATACAAAAATATTGAGTGTAATATATTTATGTAGGATAATAATGATAACAGTAAATTATTGATAGTAATAGTACAAAATAATAACAATAATAATCCAAAAAAAAAATAAAGTAATAATAATAATAATAATAATAACAACAACAATAATAATAACAACAACAACAACAACAACAACAACAACAACAATTATTATTAGTATTATTAAAACTAGGAGATTATCCGCGTTTCGCGGCGGGTTTGTTCCATTTGTTTTACCATACACATAATATATAGTTATGATTTTTCGGGATCAAACATAAGACTTTGTGAAAATAAAAATCATTAAGAAAGTTTAATGAGGACAAAATTATTATACTATTTTTTAATATGACACAATGCGAATATTTATTTTTTACCTTGATGCAACACATACAAAAAAAAAAAAATGTATAATAAAATAACATGCATGGACATAAATAAAAAGTAAAACCAAATGATATTTTAAATTTTCATATTTAAAAATAAGAATAATAACATTTTAAAAGTTTAAACAAATTATTTGTGTCTGATAAATTTTATGTTTCAAGTTTATTATTGAAAAATATTATATAGGTTAATGAAATTATTTGTGTTTAGTATATATATAAGATTAACATCAAATAGTTTTAAGTAAAAATACAAATATAACATAGTTAGCAGCATGTACATTTTTTTTCAATCTTTTTAAGATTAACATGAACTAGCCGAATGCATGGTTGCCTTTTTTGTTTTTTTGAAAAAATATTGTGCGAGAAATTTTGAAAAAATATAGTTTAAACAAATATATATTTAAAATAAAAATAAGAATATAAACAAAACCAATAAAGTGTAAATATTTTTTTTTTAAAAAAAGATATATTTTTTTGTTAACAAAAGATTATTAACATATAAATACAGTTTAATAATATAGGTATGAACAAAAAACAAAAACAAAAAGTATAAAAAAATGAACTTTTTGTTAATAAAAAACTGTTAAAACATTTTATAAGATATAAAAGAGAAATTTCACATAAGGTATAAACTCGAAAACTCCCGCGCGAAAAAATCTAGTAAATATTAAGCTACAAAGATAAATCAAATAATAAAGTTAACAGGAAAAAAAACCAAATACGGGCAAAATCGAACAAAAAGCTATATATTGGACATGAATATATTTATCTCAGTCTTTTAATCACTATCATAGTCAATAATTTTGTCTCAATGTATTTATGTTAGTCTTTTAATCATTATCATCGTCAATAATTTTATTGTTAATAAAAAACATCTAAAATATGTCCCGACACAAAAATATTGATTCTCACATGAGAGTATTTTTTTTTTTAAATAAATCACTTCAAAAATGAAGTTGATTCTCGCAAACTTTTACAAATTAATACAAAATTAGAAGAAACTAGCTTTCGACCCGCGCTATTGCGCGGGACAAATTTTTTTCATTTTTGTTTTGCATGAGCATGCCGGTACAAATCAGTAAAACAACTGGTTTTTATAATTTAGTTGTCATTGCATCTTACAGATCCATATATAGAAACATAGAAAAATACTTAACACAACACATACAAAATATCTCATGAAATGTACAATACGTGTTGTTTCTAACAGCAGTTTGAAAACACGTAACATGTAAGAACACAAACACAAAATATGAATATGCCACAACAAAACATGCTTTAATAATAGGAGAAATATAAGAACTACAATAATACCATGCTCGAATTAATTAAGTTATTAAAAAAATATGCAATCAAATGCGGCCAAAATAATGAACACTATCCTTCGGACCTAAAATATCACCAGTTCAAGAATCATTACTGTCGAAATTGGTGCTGATAAGAGAGAGTCACCTTTGGAAGCTGAGAACTGAGTTTGTCAATCCTAAAAAACCTTGAAAATGGAGAAAATATCCGAAACGCCACTGGAAATGAGGAAATATCAATTATATCCCCGAAGTTAGCTACAAAATCAAACATACACTTGACAGAGAAGTTCTTAAGTACTATTTGTTAATCAAAGTAATCCTCGAATTTTTGCTGAGCCTACCACTCCGTGTTCTATAACACATAATGCACATCCATATTCTAAAAATAATAGTTATACGCGTTAACTAAAATATGAAATAAAAGAAATTTAAAAACTTGACTCGTAAACTCGCAGCGACAGTTGAAAAGCTATTTCATTTGAGCCATGGAGTATATCAGTATTCCCATGATATATAAACTCACTTATTCGCTCTGCTTCCATATGCCAAACCCCTTGCGGAAGTAATTGCCTACAAAAATCGAAATTAATACACATAATCACTAACCAAATGAAATAATTAATCACTTACATGTAATGCATTACCTCCATTATGCCCTCTAGCAAGAACAACATCAGATAACATATGAACCGCGCGCTTTGTGACAGTCCGAAATTTATGAAATACCAAGAAATTAGAAATTACCTAAAATATCTTCTTGTCTCCACTATCCAGGTTAGATAGTACAATATGCATGGCTCAGATTCTGCGCGTAAGAAATTTGTTGTTGATTAGAATTAAAAGCTGAGTTAAAAATAGCAACATCAGTTGCACACATGGAACTAAAAGGAACTCCAAAAAGCCCACGAAATGCGAGGATGGGTGTTGTAAATAAAAAAGAAGTAATTTCAGGTTGCCCGATTACTGGTTCTAATAACAGTCAAGCTCGAAATGCTGAAATTGCCTGAAGAATATATATAATCGCGCATCGAATACTTTGAACCCAATTAATTAAAATGGAAACACAAAAATTATCTCAGCAACAACTGGTTCAAGGGTGAATTTCATGGGAAAAATGACATTTCAAACCAACATCTGAAATAAATTGAAGAAAATTCATGTGCAAAACTTCAATTAAACAACTTCTAATAAAGAAAGTATCTGCAGAACAGATAAGAACTAAGTTTCAATTTGAACACTGATTCTTATCTGCAGAACAGATAAGAATCAAACAATTCGAATCATTCAGATGAAACAAATTTGTCAATTTCTAAATTTTCAGCCAAAACAAAAAAATTAAACCACAAAATTTTCACAAAAATATAACACAAAATTTACCCACAAAACTCGGAAACAAAGAAAAATGAAGACACGCGTGCAGAAAGTAAAGCAAAAAGTAAATCAGAAGAAACACCTAAGAAAAAAAGAAAGCAAACCTCACCGCAGTCGATAAATCAGAACGGGTAACCGGCGTCTAATCGGTCTCTAACCGACGCCAAAAACGTCTAGGTTTGCTCAATCGCTACCTGATGTCCTCTCCGGGGTTAGGGTTTGCTGGGTGCGGCCGTGTTTTTTTGATAGAGAAGAGAGAGAAAGGAATGTAAAAGTGTTTAGTCCGAAAAATTGAATGGACATGGTTCATGGTGGACCAAACAGATTGAGAGTGTCACGGTCTATGAAAACCTTGTTCATTCAATCATTGGACGGCTGTGATGCAGCCCGCCCAAAATGGCCCAGATCGGAGGGTTCAGGATTGTCGGGCGACGTGGCTCAATCAGTGGACTGGAAAAAGGGTTGCATTATATTAATTTAAATTTGATTAGTGATTTATTTTTCATTCAGTCAATAACGAATCTATTAAGGGACTAGGGGCAACGCCCCCCTCCCTCCCTCCCTATAGATTTTTGAGCAGTAATATATATATGTAATTATACTAGTGTATTTTACGATAAATCTGAAAAATTATGTGTTAATGCCTTACCAATTTTTTTTGAAAATTTCTCACAACAACCTCCCTAGATTATCGTTTGCCTTACCAATTTTTTTTGAAAATTTCTCACAACAACCTCCCTAGATTATCGTTCCTCATTGATATGGAACAAGATCTGCCACTGCATTATGCCAAACAAATCGTGTTGTATTCCTTAAATCTTATTTCGCTAAAATTTCTACCATTTTATTTTGCAATATTTTTTTAAAGTAATGATGAACAAACTAACCGAGATTCAAACTTCTAATTTTATTTAAAATATAATATAATAAAATAATTGTAGTTGTTAATTTTTTTCTCCTAGAGCGGTAAAGCCCTCGAGATATTTGAGCCCTCCCTGCTAAAAAGTAAAGAACCTCTCTTTATCGCTTCCTGTAACTTCATATGTTGCGAGTTTACATTACAAACATTTATATCTTACCGTTTGGCCCAGTATTAACTTCTACAGGCCCAAACTTTAGGACTGAATTTAAATTTTGGAAATAGTGCGGGTCTAAATTGAGAAACCACATTGGGCCTAAAATTGGAGTCTCACTTCATTGTTTTACCCACAAAATACAATGCTGCCCACAAGCATTTCGACGAACACATACATGGCATTGCGCTATGTTCCCACAATCAAACTCTCCTCCAAGCGTTATCTACCAGTCATCCGCTCCTCCGCGGATGATACCGGCGGTGGTTCAACGGAGGTTTCGGGTCCGGCGGAGGAGTTCGGTAAGCTTGCGGCGGCGTTCAGACGGAGACTGGTGATTGGAGCCGCAGCAGCGTCGCTTGTTGCAGTGGGAGCCAATTTTGGCGGGTTAACCAGTCTTCTGCTAGGCATTTCACCGAACGCTGGACGGGCATTACGTCTGGATGTGTTATACCCAGTAAATGGATTCACTCGTTGCCTCGACCTTACAAATGGATTTGGTTAGTTCTAAATTGGCCCAAATTGTGGACAGATATGCCTAGTTTTGGATGAATTTGCATTTAAACATCACCCCAAGGAAATTAAAAAGGGTTTAAGTGAAATTTACCATTTAACCTTAACTATGCAGAGTTCATATATCCATCAAGTTGGGTAGGAGATCAGACACTGCTATATAGGGAAGCTTTCAAGGCTGAATCACAAAGATCTCTAGACCCGCCTCCTCTTAACGGGTCACTGCGACCGACCCGTTATGTCAACGAACCTGTTAAGGCTTTCGGCCCTCCTGGGTCTAATGGGGAACTCAATGTCAGTGTTATTGTCTCTCCGGTCGCACTTGACTTCTCGTAAGTAAATAATTGATGGTGAAACTTTTCAGGAATGCCCCATCTTTTATAAATACTTTGAAAATGAAAAACCCCATATATATATTTTTGAAACCAACTTACAGATTTAACCCCAGTGATAGTGGATGAATTTGTTTTGCTCCCATCCAACAAAAATCTACATTGGAGGTAAAAAATAATTCATCCCTTATCATTGTGACTAAAACTTAACTTTTAAAAATATGGGTTTTTTCTTTTTCTGAAATATCCGTAAAATAGGGAATATTTGAATAAATTCCTGTAATTTATATGTTTATAGATTTATCAATATAGCTATAAATGATTTTCTTGAAGATAATAACTAACGAATGTTTGATGAACTCTACCAATAGAATAGAAACATTTGGAGGCCCAAAAGAAGTAGGAGAATTGGTATTGAAAAGAATCGCGAAATCGAGGAAAGGCATTGATATTAAAGCGACCCTTATCGATGCTTCTTTAAGAGAGGATTCTGAAAATAAGATAAATTATTACAAGCTTGAATTTGCAGTTGAAGGGTCTTCTTTTAAGAGACATAACATCGCAGTTTGTTGTGTGAAAGATGGGAAATTATTTACGTTAAATGCTCAAGCTCCTGAATCCGCTTGGGTTAAGGTTAGGGGAGATTTCTTGGAGATGGCTGATTCGTTCAGGTTAATACTTACTAGTACATGATTTGTAAAAGTAAATAGTTTATATTTTTTGGGTTGGTACTTTTATACTCAATTGAGAAATGCAATGCGAATTTATCAAAGAGTTTGTATAAAATCGTCGTTAGACCCATATCACGGTTAATTCTTTGTCAATAATCGACAACGAGAAAGCACATCTTTCAGATATTTAACCTACACCAGTTTAAGCTAGGGGCATAAATAAGGAGCATTTCTGCATGTAACCCGTTATGGGATGAAAATTCGAAAAATAACTCTTTTTTCAAAAATATTCCAGAAATGATCCTAACCGGGTTTTTAAATCTCGGTGCTACAGTGTTTGAAAGAAAAATATTTATTCTCCTCCAAAATGTACCCACCGAATTCTCCACCTATGTTCTAGTTAGTATATTTAAATAAAATGATAACTAGTACATATTAGATATTAACTTAATACATAATTAATATTTATTCGAATTCATAAATTTGAATAAATATTAATGAATATTTAATGATATGTTCTAATTATCACATTAATTAAATGTAATAGTTCAATAATGGAGAATTCATTAATATTACATTTAATTAATGTGATAATTAGAACATATCATTAAATATTCATTAATATTTATTCCAATTTATGAATTCGAATAAATATTAATTATGTATTAAGTTAATAGCTAACATGTACTAGTTATCATTTTATTTAAATATACTAACTATAACATAGATGGATAATTCGGTGGGTACATTTTGGAGGAGAATAAATATTTTTCTTCCAAAACACTGTAGCACCGAGATTTAAAAACCCGGTTAGGGTCATTTCTTGAATATTTTTGAAAAGGGTGTTATTTTTCGAATTTTTATCCCATAACGGGTTTAGGGTTTAGGGTTGTAGAATTTCTAAAAAAGAGCCAATTCAAGGTCTTAAATAACATTGCATGGTATTTACAGCATAAAAAAACTAAAAAATAGCCTCATCAGATGTAGAGTTGTAGAATTTCTAACAGTAATTTGTTTGTGAATAAATTTGTCTTAATTTTATTATTAATCTCATTTGATTCAAGGTCTTTATATAACCTGAATTACAACGGTAACTAACGGTAAATAGAATCTCAGCCGTCTGATCCAACAACCCTTTGATCAACGTCTGAGATAAAGACCCAATTCATATTTCATTTACTAAAGCCCAAACCTAAATAACATTGCTAAAGCCCAGATGTAGTATTAGAATTAACTAACGGATTCACTGGATAGCTCAACGGCTAGATCCGTTAGTTGTTTAAATTGCGATCTTCTTCTCCCGTTCTCGTTGAATTGATTGTTTACAAGAGTTCGTCTCCAAGACGGATTTGAAATACTCCCATCCAATTAATCTCTCTTACCTTTTCTACTACAATTCTGCATTGTGAACACCTCTGAAATTTGAGTAGGGTGTGGAATGAAGTTCCGGTGTCGAAAACTACTGAAGTAACGATGGAGAGCCAAAAAAAGGGAGAAAAGACGAATTGAGTTCTGGGGGTGGAGGCAAACCCTAGCGCCGCCTCCACCCCTCGACCTCTCCTCTCCTCCCCTCTACCCGTCCCTCCGACCAAACATCCATGCTCCGCCTCCTATCCTCTTTGTTTCTCCTCCGATGCCCTGCCTCTCCCACATCTGCCACTGCCTCTCATGTTGTTGTCCCCTGCTTCTCTCATTACTCCGGCACCAACATCTTGGCTTCTGCCCCCTGTGCTCTTTGCCTTCGATCTCACGGTCTCTTTCACGTCCTGCCCCTGTTCCAAGTCAGTCGCCGACCCCTCTACCCCTTCTCTCTACGTGGACTACCAACTCCTCTTTTTGGTCACTTGTGACCTAGATAACTCCTCTCTTCTATGTATTCGTGCCGGCATCACTCTTCTGCATAGACGTTTTTCTTTTTCTCTGACGAGACGGCAAGAGAAGGATAGCTTATTTCTATGTTTGCTGCTTCCTTCTCTCATGGAGCTTCTCCTCTCTCCCTAAAGGGGCAGTGACATAGTGACATTGACAAGGTTCTCTCGGTGCAAGCCGGCAGTCGGTTGTATTTTTTCTGTAGTGTGATCCCCGCTTCAATTAAACTTTGAGGACGGTGAGAAAGCAATCCTGATGTCGGCTCCTCTTCTCGGTTTTCTTTTTATTGCATGTTGATCAGGGCCATTTTCTGGATGGATTACGAAGGTGACCGCTTCTCAGATTTTCATCTTTTTCTTTGATGGTTTCTCGGTGGCCGACGCTCTTCTCAGATTGTCTTTCTCCTTCCTGGGGGCGACTCTGGACGGTTGAATAACCTTAGATTTGTGTTAGAATCCTAAGATTCGTGTAGAATCGTTCTTTCTCTTTTAGTGTAATTTTCTTTTTTTCTTTTTTTTAGTGAACTTGTAATTGTTAATTAGAAGTTCAATGAAGTTCGCATTAGACAATAGTCTACTGCCCTCAAAAAAAAAAAAAAGAAGAAGTTCCGGTGTCTTATTTTCGAAGCTAACTCATGAAGAAAAATTATGTTATTGTTTCATGTTTAAGCCAAAAAGTTATGTTATTGTTCCATGTTTTAAGCCAATGTTTCAGCTAAAAAGTTATGTTATTGTTCCATGTTTAAGCCAATTATGCGCAGATCTTTGTTGTCGCTTATAATATAAGTTGTATTATTAGTAAATGAGCCTTTTCTCTCAAAGCAATTCACAATAATTATCCACTACTTATTAATTGTTTATGCACCTCCAACTCGTCGAAACAATGTAACTTATAATTTTGTACTAGGATAATACTTGCGTTACGCGGCGAGCATGGTAGTTATGTTATTCATTGTAATACAAGGTATACATTTCTATGATTAGAATGATTATATAATCTCAAAATAAAATTATTTGAACGCACGCACGCACGCACGCGCGCGCACGCGCACGCACACCTCCCCCACCCCCCACACCCCCACACCCCCACACCCCCACACCCCCACCCCACCCCAACCCCCACCCCCACCCCCACCCGCACGCGCGCGCACACACAGAGAGAGAGAGAGAGAGAGAGAGAGAGAGAGAGAGAGAGAGAGAGAGAGTATTTTGCTTGAATAGAAATTTTCATGTTGGTCTTCAATTACGGAGGTTTTTTTGATAAAAAAGTAAATTGAGTATTTTGCTCGTTTAAGACATCAGTATTGGGTTATTGCAAGTGTTCAACTCCACTTTTTGCATTTTTACGAAATATTTGACAAAAAAAAAGAAATTTGTGTACGTTAGTCTTCAATTATAGATTTTCTGAGAATAACAAGAAAATTAAGTATTGTGCTCGTTTTAGACATCAATTTTTCAATTTTCTAGAAAAACAAGATAATTGATTTTTTTAAGGTTTTAGACTTCATTTTTCACATTTTAACAAAAAAATTGAAAAAGAAATAGAAATTTGCATTATGTTAGTTTTCAATCACGGTGTTTTTTTTATAAAACATGAAAATTTAGTATTTTGCTCGTTTTAGACACAAATTTTGAAATTTTCAAGAAAAATATGATAATTCATTTTTTGCAGGGATTAGACCTCACTTTTTGTGTTTTTGCACAATTTTGTTGTTGTTGCATGTGTTAGCCTTCAATTACAGATTTTTTTGAGGAAAATATGAAAACTGGGTATTTTGGTCATTTATGCATCTATTTTGGCATTTATTTAAGAATATATTTTTTTTAAGGTATTTTGTGCATTTTGCAGAATTTATTCTCAGCAGTCCAAATAACGTGTTTTTGAGATGGTTTGGATCGAATGTTACTACGTAACTTTTCTCCAAATTAAGCAAACACTTAGAAAGTTGTTCAGTTTGATTCATAGCAAACTTTTAACGCTTTAATGAGTTCAAATAATGTGTTTTTGGATTATTTATATTGTATCTTTTACTACATAACTTTTCACCAAATTTAACAAATACTAATAAACTTTGTTTTTCGATTCATAACATTCTTTAAACGCTATGAGGAGTCCAAATAACGTATTTTTCAGATGGTTTGGATCGAATCTTTTACTACGTAACTTTTAACCAAATTTTACAAACACTAAGAAAATTTTCTTTTCGATTCAAAGCAATCTTTTTACGTTTTGAGGAATTCAAATAACATGTTTTTAGATCATTTGTATCGTATCTTTCACTACATAACTTTTCACCAACTTTTACAAACACTAAGAAAGATTGTTTTTCTATTCATAGCATTCTTTTAACGCAACGAGGAGTCCAAATAACGTGTCTTTGAGATGGTTTGGATCGAATCTTTTACTACGTAACTTTTCACCAAATTGTACAAACACTAAGAAAGTTTTCTTTTCGATTCATAGCAATCCTTTTACGCTCTTAGGTGTTAAAATAACGTGTTTTTAGATATTTGTATCGTATCTTTTACTACATAACTTTTCACCAAATTTTACAAACACAAGTTTTCTTTTCGATTCATAGCAATCTTTTTACGTTTTGAGGAGTTCAACTTACGTGTTTTTAGATCATTTGTATCGTATCTTTCTCTACATAACTTTTCGCCAAATTTTACAAACACTAAGAAAGATTGTTTGTCGATTCATAACAATCTTTTAACGCTCCGAGGAGTCCAAATAACGTGTTTTTGAGATGGTTTGGATCGAATGATTTACTACGAAAGTTTTGTGTTTGATTCATAGCAAGCTTTTAACGCTTTAAGGAGTTCAAATAACATGTTTTGGGATCATTTGTATTCTATCTTTCACTACATAACTTTTCACCAAATTTTACAAACACTAAGAAATCTTGTTTTTTGATTCATAACAATCTTTTAACGCTATGAGGAGTCAAAATAACGTGTTTTTGAGATGGTTTGGATCGAATGTTTTACTACGTAACTTTTCACCAAATTGTACAAACACTTAGAAAGTTTTGTGTTTGATTCATAGCAAGTTTTTAACGCTTTAAGGTGTTCAAATAACGTGTTTTTGGATCATTTGTATTGTATCTTTCACTACATAACTTTTCACCACAATTTACAAACACTAAGAAAGATTGTTTTTTGATTCATAACAATCTTTTAACGCTCCGAGGAGTCCAAATAATGTGTTTTTTAGATGGTTTGGATCGAATCTTTTACTACGTAACTTTTCACCAAATTGTACAAACATTAAGAAAGTTTTCTTTTCGATTCATAGCAATCTTTTTACGTTTTGAGAAATTCAAATAACGTGTTTTGAGATCATTTGTATCGTATCTTTCACTACATAACTTTTCACCAAATTTTACTAACACTAAGAAATATTATTTTTCGATTCATAACAATCTTTTAACGCACCGAGGAGTCCAAATAACGTGTTTTTGAAATGGTTTGGATCGAATGATTTACTACGAAAGTTTTGTGTTTGATTCATAGCAAGCTTTTAACGCTTTAAGGAGTTCAAATAACATGTTTTGGGATCATTTGTATTCTATCGTTCACTACATAACTTTTCACCAAATTTTACAAACACTAAGAAATCTTGTTTTTCGATTCATAACAATCTTTTAACGCTATGAGGAGTCAAAATAACGTGTTTTTGAGATGGTTTGGATCGAATGTTTTACTATGTAACTTTTCACCAAATTGTACAAACACTAAGAAAGTTTGATTTTCGATTGATAGCAATCTTTTTACGTTTTGAGGAGTTCAACTAACGTGTTTTTAGATAATTTGTATCGTATCTTTCATTACATAACTTTTCACCAAATTTTACAAACACTAAGAAAGATTGTTTTTCGATTCATAACAATCTTTTAACGCTCTGAGCAGTCCAAATAACGTGTTTTTCCGATGGTTTGGATCGAATCATTTACTACGTAACTTTTCACCAAATTGTACAAACACTAAGAAAATTTTCTTTCCGATTCATAGCAATCTTTTTACGTTTTGAGGAATTCAAATAACGTGTTTTTAGATCATTTGTATCGTATCTTTCACTACATAACTTTTCACCAACTTTTACAAACACTAAGAAAGATTGTTTTTCTATTCATAACAATCTTTTAACGCTATGAGGAGTCCAAATAACGTGTTTTTGAGATGGTTTGGATCGAATGTTTTACTACGTAACTTTTCACCAAATTGTACAAACACTAAGAAAGTTTTCTTTTCGATTCATAGCAATCTTTTTACGTTTTGAGGAATTCAAATAACGTGTTTTTAGATCATTTGTATCGTATCTTTCACTACATAACTTTACACCAAATTTTGTAAACACAAGTTTTCTTTTCGATTCATAGCAATCTATTTACGTTTTGAGGAGTTCAACTAACGTGTTTTTAGATCATTTGTATCGTATCTTTCTCTACATAACGTTTCACCAAATTTTACAAACAGTAAGAAATATTGTTTTTCGATTCATAACAATCTTTTAACGCTCTGAGGAGTCCAAATAACGTGTTTTTAAGATGGTTTGGATCGAATGTTTTACTACGTAACTTTTCACCAAATTGTACAAACACTTAGAAAGTTTTGTGTTTGATTCATAGCAAGTTTTTAACGCTTTAAGGAGTTCAAATAACGTGTTTTTGGATCATTTGTATTGTATCTTTCACTACATAACTTATCACCACAATTTACAAACACTAAGAAAGATTGTTTTTTTGATTCATAACAATCTTTTAACGCTCCGAGGAGTCCAAATAATGTGTTTTTTAGATGGTTTGGATCGAATCTTTTACTACGTAACTTTTCACCAAATTGTACAAACATTAAGAAAGTTTTCTTTTCGATTCATAGCAATCTTTTTACGTTTTGAGAAATTCAAATAACGTTTTTTGAGATCATTTGTATCGTATCTTTCACTACATAACTTTTCACCAATTTTTCGATTCATAACAATCTATTAACGCTCTGAGCAGTCCAAATAACGTGTTTTTGAGATGGTTTGGATCGAATCTTTTACTACGTAACTTTTCACCAAATTGTACAAACACTAAGAAAATTTTCTTTTCGATTCATAACAATCTTTTTACTTTTTGAGGAATTCAAATAACGTGTTTTTCGATCATTTGTATCGTATCTTTCACTACATAACTTTTCACCAAATTTTACAAACACTAAGAAAGATTGTTTTTCAATTCATAGCAATCTTTTAACGCTCTGAGGAGTCCAAATAATGTGTTTTTGTGATAGTTTGGATCGAATGTTTTACTACGTAACTTTTCACCAAATTGTACAAACACTAAGAAAGTTTTCTTTTCGATTCATAGCAATCTTTTTACGTTTTAAGGAATTCAAATAACGTGTTTTTAGATCATTTGTATCGTATCTTTCACTACATAACTTGTAACCAAATTTTAATAACACTAAGAAAGATTTTTTTTCTATTCATAACAATCTTTTAACGCTATGAGGAGTCCAAATAACGTGTTTTTGAGATGGTTTGGATCGAACGTTTTACGACGTAACATTTCACCAAATTGTACAAACACTAAGAAAGTTTTCTGTTTGATTCCTAGCAAGCTTTTAACGCTTGGAGGAGTTCAAATAACGTGTGTTTAGATCGTTTGTATCGTATCTTTTACTACATACTTTTTCACCAAATTTGACAAACACTAAGAAAGTTTGTTTTTCGATTCATAACATTCTATTAACGCTATGATGAGTACAAAATAACGTGTTTTTGAGATGGCTTGGATCGAATCTTTTACTACGTAACTTTTCACCAAATTGTACAAACACTATGAAAATTTTCTTTTCGATTCATAGCAATCTTTTTACGCTTTGAGGAGTTCAAATAACATGTTTTTAGATCATATGTATCGTATATTTTACTACATAACTTTTCACCAAATTTTACAAACACCAAGAAAGATTGTTTTTCGATTCAATAACAATCTTTTAACGCTCTGAGGAGTCAAAATAACGTGTTTTTGAGATGGTTTGGATGGAATATTTTACTACGTAACTTTCTCCAAATTGAGCAAACACTTCGAAAGTTTTCTGTTTGATTCATATAGCAAGCTTTTGACGCTTTGAGGAGTTCAAATAACGTGTTTTTGGATTATTTGTATTGTATCTTTTACTACATAACTTTTCACCAAATTTTACAAGCACTAAGAAACTTTGTTTTTCGATTCATAACATTCTTTTAACTCTATGAGGAGTCCAAATAAGGTGTTTTTAGATGGTTTGGATTGAATCTTTTAATACGTAACTTTTCACCAAATTGTACAAACACTAAGAAAGTTGTCTTTTCGATTCATAGCAATCTTTTTACGCTATGAGGAGTTCAAATAACGTGTTTTTAGATCATTTGTATCGTATCTTTTAATACATAACTTTTCACCAAATTTTACAAACACTAAGAAAGATTGTTTTTCTAATCGTAACAATCTTTTAACGCTCCGAGGAGTCCAAATAATGTGTTTTTGAGATGGTTTGGATCGAATGTTTTACTACGTAACTTTTCACCAAATTGTTCAAACACGAAGAAGGATTTCTTTTCGATTCATAGCAATCTTTTTACGTTTTGAGGAATTCAAATAACGTGTTTTTAGATCATTTGTATGGTATCTTTCACTACATAACTTTTCACCAAATTTTACAAACACTAAGAAACTTTGTTTTTCGATTCATAACATTCTTTTAACTCTATGAGGAGACCAAATAACGTGTTTTTGAGATGGTCTGGATCGAATCTTTTACTACGTAATTTTTCACCAAATTGTACAAACACTAAGAAAGTTTTGTGTTTGATTCATAGCAAACTTTTAACGCTTTAAGGAGTTCAAATAACGTGTTTTTAGATCGTATGTATCATATCTTTTACTACATAACATTTCACCAAATTTTACAAACACTAAGATATATTGTTTTTCGATTCATAACAATCGTTTAACGCTTTGAGGAGTCGAAATAACATGTTTTTAAGATGGTTTGGATCGAATCTTGTACTACGTAACTTTTCACCAAATTGTACAAACACTAACAATGTTTCCTTTTCGATTGTTAGCAATCTTTGTACGTTTTGAGGAATTCATCTAACGTGTTTTTAGATCATTTGTATCGTATCTTTCACTACATAACTTTTCACCAAATTTCACAAACACTAAGAAAAGATTGTTTTTCTATTCATAACAATCTTTTAACGCTCTGAGGAGTCCAAATAACGTGTTTTTCAGATGGTTCGGATTGAATGTTTTACTACGTAACTTTTCACCAAATTGTACAAACACTAAGAAAGTTTTGTGTTTGATTCATTGCAAGCTTTTAACGATTTAAGGAGTTCAAATAACGTGTTTTTAGATCGTATGTATTGTATCTTTCACTACATAACTTTTCACCAAATTTTACAAACACTAAGAAAGTTTGTTTTTCGATTCATAACATTCTTTTAACGCTATGAGGAGTCCAAATAACGTGTTTTTGAGATGGTTTGGATCGAACCTTTTACTTCGTAAGTTTTTCCCAAATTGTACAAACACTATGAAAGTTTTCTTTTCGATTCATAGCAATCTTTTTACGCTTTGAGGAGTTCAAATAACGTGTTTTTAGATCATTTGTATCGTATCTTTTAATACATAACTTTTCACCAAATTTTACAAACACTAAGAAAGATTGTTTTTCGATTCATAGCAATCTTTTAACGCTCTGAGGAGTCAAAATAACGTGTTTTTGAGATGGTTTGGACCGAATGTTTTACTACGTAACTTTTCTCCAAATTGAGCAAAAACTTAGAAAGTTTTCTATTTGATTCATAGCAAGCTTTGAACGCTTTGAGGAGTTCAAATAGCGTGTTTTTGGATCATTTGTATTGTATCTTTTACTACGTAACGTTTCACCAAATTTTACAAACACTAAGAAACTTTGTTTTTCGATTCATAACATTCTTTTAACGCTATGATGAGTACAAAATAACGTGTTTTTGAGATGGCTTGGATCGAATCTTTTACTACGTAACTTTTCACCAAATTGTACAAACACTAAGAAAGGATTCTTTTCGATTCATAGCAATCTTTTTACTCTTTGAGGAGTTCAAATAACGTGTTTTTAGATCATATGTATCGTATCTTTTACTATATGACTTTTCACCAAAATTTACAAACACCAAGAAAAATTGTTTTTCGATTCCATAACAATCTTTTAACGCTCTGAGGAGTCAAAATAACGTGTTTTTGAGATGGTTTGGATCGAATGTTTTACTACGTAACTTTTCTCCAAATTGAGCAAACACTTCGAAAGTTTTCTGTTTGATTAATAGCAAGCTGTTGAGGCTTTGAGGAGTTCAAATAACGTGTTTTTCGATCATTTGTATTGTATCTTTTACTACATAACGTTTCACCAAATTTTACAAAGAATAAGAAACATTGTTTTTCGATTCATAACATTCTTTTGACTCTATGTGGATACCAAATAACGTGTTTTTGTGATGGTTTGGATCGAATCTTTTACTATGTAACTTTTCACCAAATTGTACAAACACTAAGCAAGTTGTCTTTTCGATTCATAGCAATCCTTTTACGCTTTGAGGAGTTCAAATAACGTGTTTTTAGATCATATGCATCGTATCTTTTACTACATGAATTTTCACCTAACTTTACAAACACAAAGAAAGATTTTTTTTCGATTCAATAACAATCTTTTAACGCTCTGAGGAGTCAAAATAACCTGTTTTTGAGATGGTTTGGATTGAATGTTTTACTACGTAAGTTTTCTCCGAATTGAGCAAACACTTCGAAAGTTTTCTGTTTGATTCATAGCCAGCTTTTGACGCTTTGAGGAGTTCAAATAACGTGTTTTTGGATCAGTTTTATTGTATCTTTTACTACATAACTTTTCACCAAATTTTACAAACACTAAGAAACTTTATTTTTCGATTCATAACATTCTTTTAACTCAATGAGGAGTCCAAATAACGTGTTTTCGAGATGGTTTGGACCGAATCTTTTACTATGCAACTTTTCATCAAATTGTACAAACACTAAGAAAGTTGTCATTTCGATTCATAGCAATCTTTTTACGCTTTGAGGAGTTCAAATAACGTGTTTTAAGATCATTATTATCGTATCTTTTACAACATAACTTTTCACCAAATTTTACAAACACTAAGAAAGATTGTTTTTCGATTCATAACAATCTTTTAACGCTCTGAGGAGTTCAAATAACGTGTTTTTGAGATGGTCTGGATCGAATGTTTTACTACGTAACTTTTCTCCAAATTGAGGAAACACTTCGAAAGTTTTCTGTTTGATTCGAGCAAGCTTTTGACGCTTTGAGGAGTTCAAATAACGTGTTTTTTGGATCATTTGTATTGTATCTTTTACTACATAACTTTTCACCAAATTTTACAAACACTAAGAAACTTTGTTTTTCGATTCATAACATTCTTTTAACTCTATGAGGAGTCCAAATAACGTGTTTTCGAGATGGTTTGGATGGAATCTTTTACTACGTAACTTTTCACCAAATTTTACAAACACTTAGAAAGTTTTCTTTTCGATTCATAGCAATCCTTTTACGCTCTTAGGTGTTAAAATAACGTGTTTTTAGATATTTGTATCGTATCTTTTACTACATAACTTTTCACCAAATTTTACAAACACAAGTTTTCTTTTCGATTCATAGCAATCTTTTTACGTTTTGAGGAGTTCAACTAACGTGTTTTTAGATCATTTGTATCGTATCTTTTTCTACATAACTTTTCACCAAATTTTACAAACACTAAGAGAGATTGTTTTTCGATTCATAACAATCTTTTAACGCTCCGAGGAGTCCAAATAACGTGTTTTTGAGATGGTTTGGATCGAATGATTTACTACGAAAGTTTTGTGTTTGATTCATAGCAAGCTTTTAACGCTTTAAGGAGTTCAAATAACATGTTTTGGGATCATTTGTATTCTATCTTTCACTACATAACTTTTCACCAAATTTTACAAACACTAAGAAATCTTGTTTTTCGATTCATAACAATCTTTTAACGCTATGAGGAGTCAAAATAACGTGTTTTTGAGATGGTTTGGATCGAATGTTTTACTACGTAACTTTTCACCAAATTGTACAAACACTTAGAAAGTTTTGTGTTTGATTCATAGCAAGTTTTTAACGCTTTAAGGAGTTCAAATAACGTGTTTTTGGATCATTTGTATTGTATCTTTCACTACATAACTTTTCACCACAATTTACAAACACTAAGAAAGATTGTTTTTTGATTCATAACAATCTTTTAACGCTCCGAGGAGTCCAAATAATGTGTTTTTTAGATGGTTTGGATCGAATCTTTTACTAGTAACTTTTCACCAAATTGTACAAACATTAAGAAAGTTTTCTTTTCGATTCATAGCAATCTTTTTACGTTTTGAGAAATTCAAATAACGTGTTTTGAGATCATTTGTATCGTATCTTTCACTACATAACTTTTCACCAAATTTTACTAACACTAAGAAATATTATTTTTCGATTCATAACAATCTTTTAACGCTCCGAGGAGTCCAAATAACGTGTTTTTGAGATGGTTTGGATCGAATGATTTACTACGAAAGTTTTGTGTTTGATTCATAGCAAGCTTTTAACGCTTTAAGGAGTTCAAATAACATGTTTTGGGATCATTTGTATTCTATCTTTCACTACATAACTTTTCACCAAATTTTACAAACACTAAGAAATCTTGTTTTTCGATTCATAACAATCTTTTAACGCTTTGAGGAGTCAAAATAACGTGTTTTTGAGATGGTTTGGATCGAATGTTTTACTATGTAACTTTTCACCAAATTGTACAAACACTAAGAAAGTTTTATTTTCGATTGATAGCAATCTTTTTACGTTTTGAGGAGTTCAACTAACGTGTTTTTAGATAATTTGTATCGTATCTTTCATTACATAACTTTTCAACAAATTTTACAAACACTAAGAAAGATTGTTTTTCGATTCATAACAATCTTTAAACGCTCTGAGCAGTCCAAATAACGTGTTTTTCCGATGGTTTGGATCGAATCATTTACTACGTAACTTTTCACCAAATTGTACAAACACTAAGAAAATTTTCTTTCCGATTCATAGCAATCTTTTTACGTTTTGAGGAATTCAAATAACATGTTTTTAGATCATTTGTATCGTATCTTTCACTACATAACTTTTCACCAACTTTTACAAACACTAAGAAAGATTGTTTTTCTATTCATAACAATCTTTTAACGCTATGAGGAGTCCAAATAACGTGTTTTTGAGATGGTTTGGATCGAATGTTTTACTACGTAACTTTTCACCAAATTGTACAAACACTAAGAAAGTTTTCTTTTCGATTCATAGCAATCTTTTTACGTTTTGAGGAATTCAAATAAGGTGTTTTTAGATCATTTGTATCGTATCTTTCACTACATAACTTTACACCAAATTTTATAAACACAAGTTTTCTTTTCGATTCATAGCAATCTATTTACGTTTTGAGGAGTTCAACTAACGTGTTTTTAGATCATTTGTATCGTATCTTTCTCTACATAACTTTTCACCAAATTTTACAAACAGTAAGAAAGATTGTTTTTCGATTCATAACAATCTTTTAACGCTCTGAGGAGTCCAAATAACGTGTTTTTAAGATGGTTTGGATCGAATGTTTTACTACGTAACTTTTCACCAAATTGTACAAACACTTAGAAAGTTTTGTGTTTGATTCATAGCAAGTTTTTAACGCTTTAAGGAGTTCAAATAACGTGTTTTTGGATCATTTGTATTGTATCTTTCACTACATAACTTATCACCACAATTTACAAACACTAAGAAAGATTGTTTTTTGAGTCATAACAATCTTTTAACGCTCCGAGGAGTCCAAATAATGTGTTTTTTAGATGGTTTGGATCGAATCTTTTACTACGTAACTTTTCACCAAATTGTACAAACATTAAGAAAGTTTTCTTTTCGATTCATAGCAATCTTTTTACGTTTTGAGAAATTGAAATAACGTGTTTTGAGATCATTTGTATCGTATCTTTCACTACATAACTTTTCACCAAATTTTACTAACACTAAGAAATATTATTTTTCGATTCATAACAATCTATTAACGCTCTGAGCAGTCCAAATAACGTGTTTTTGAGATGGTTTGGATCGAATATTTTACTACGTAACTTTTCACCAAATTGTACAAACACTAAGAAAATTTTCTTTTCGATTCATAACAATCTTTTTACTTTTTGAGGAATTCAAATAACGTGTTTTTCGATCATTTGTATCGTATCTTTCACTACATAACTTTTCACCAAATTTTACAAACACTAAGAAAGATTGTTTTTCAATTCATAGCAATCTTTTAACGCTCTGAGGAGTCCAAATAATGTGTTTTTGTGATAGTTTGGATCGAGTGTTTTACTACGTAAGTTTCACCAAATTGTACAAACACTAAGAAAGTTTTCTTTTCGATTCATAGCAATCTTTTTACATTTTAAGGAATTCAAATAACGTGTTTTTAGATCATTTGTATCGTATCTTTCACTACATAACTTGTAACCAAATTTTAATAACACTAAGAAAGATTTTTTTTCTATTCATAACAATCTTTTAACGCTATGAGGAGTCCAAATAACGTGTTTTTGAGATGGTTTGGATCGAACGTTTTACGACGTAACATTTCACCAAATTGTACAAACACTAAGAAAGTTTTCTGTTTGATTCCTAGCAAGCTTTTAACGCTTGGAGGAGTTCAAATAACGTGTGTTTAGATCGTTTGTATCGTATCTTTTACTACATACTTTTTCACCAAATTTGACAAACACTAAGAAAGTTTGTTTTTCGATTCATAACATTCTATTAACGCTCTGAGGAGTCAAAATAACGTGTTTTTGAGATGGTTTGGGTGAAATATTTTACTACGTAACTTTCTCCAAATTGAGCAAACACTTCGAAAGTTTTCTGTTTGATTCATATAGCAAGCTTTTGACGCTTTGAGGAGTTCAAATAACGTGTTTTTGGATTATTTGTATTGTATCTTTTACTACATAACTTTTCACCAAATTTTACAAGCACTAAGAAACTTTGTTTTTCGATTCATAACATTCTTTTAACTCTATGAGGAGTCCAAATAAGGTGTTTTTAGATGGTTTGGATTGAATCTTTTAATACGTAACTTTTCACGAAATTGTACAAACACTAAGAAAGTTGTCTTTTCGATTCATAGCAATCTTTTTACGCTATGAGGAGTTCAAATAACGTGTTTTTAGATCATTTGTATCGTATCTTTTAATACATAACTTTTCACCAAATTTTACAAACACTAAGAAAGATTGTTTTTCTAATCGTAACAATCTTTTAACGCTCCGAGGAGTCCAAATAATGTGTTTTTGAGATGGTTTGGATCGAATGTTTTACTACGTAACTTTTCACCAAATTGTTCAAACACGAAGAAGGATTTCTTTTCGATTCATAGCAATCTTTTTACGTTTTGAGGAATTCAAATAACGTGTTTTTAGATCATTTGTATGGTATCTTTCACTACATAACTTTTCACCAAATTTTACAAACACTAAGAAACTTTGTTTTTCGATTCATAACATTCTTTTAACTCTATGAGGAGACCAAATAACGTGTTTTTGAGATGGTCTGGATCGAATCTTTTACTACGTAATTTTTCACCAAATTGTACAAACACTAAGAAAGTTTTGTGTTTGATTCATAGCAAACTTTTAACGCTTTAAGGAGTTCAAATAACGTGTTTTTAGATCGTATGTATCATATCTTTTACTACATAACATTTCACCAAATTTTACAAACACTAAGATATATTGTTTTTCGATTCATAACAATCGTTTAACGCTTTGAGGAGTCCAAATAACGTGTTTTTAAGATGGTTTGGATCGAATCTTGTACTACGTAACTTTTCACCAAATTGTACAAACACTAACAATGTTTCCTTTTCGATTGTTAGCAATCTTTGTACGTTTTGAGGAATTCATCTAACGTGTTTTTAGATCATTTGTATCGTATCTTTCACTACATAACTTTTCACCAAATTTCACAAACACTAAGAAAAGATTGTTTTTCTATTCATAACAATCTTTTAACGCTCTGAGGAGTCCAAATAACGTGTTTTTCAGATGGTTCGGATTGAATGTTTTCCTACGTAACTTTTCACCAAATTGTACAAACACTAAGAAAGTTTTGTGTTTGATTCATTGCAAGCTTTTAACGATTTAAGGAGTTCAAATAACGTGTTTTTAGATCGTATGTATTGTATCTTTCACTACATAACTTTTCACCAAATTTTACAAACACTAAGAAAGTTTGTTTTTCGATTCATAACATTCTTTTAACGCTATGAGGAGTCCAAATAACGTGTTTTTGAGATGGTTTGGATCGAACCTTTTACTTCGTAAGTTTTTCCCAAATTGTACAAACACTATGAAAGTTTTCTTTTCGATTCATAGCAATCTTTTTACGCTTTGAGGAGTTCAAATAACGTGTTTTTAGATCATTTGTATCGTATCTTTTAATACATAACTTTTCACCAAATTTTACAAAGAATAAGAAACATTGTTTTTCGATTCATAACATTCTTTTGACTCTATGTGGATACCAAATAACGTGTTTTTGTGATGGTTTGGATCGAATCTTTTACTATGTAACTTTTCACCAAATTGTACAAACACTAAGCAAGTTGTCTTTTCGATTCATAGCAATCCTTTTACGCTTTGAGGAGTTCAAATAACGTGTTTTTAGATCATATGCATCGTATCTTTTACTACATGAATTTTCACCTAACTTTACAAACACAAAAAAAGATTTTTTTTCGATTCAATAACAATCTTTTAACGCTCTGAGGAGTCAAAATAACCTGTTTTTGAGATGGTTTGGATTGAATGTTTTACTACGTAAGTTTTCTCCGAATTGAGCAAACACTTCGAAAGTTTTCTGTTTGATTCATAGCCAGCTTTTGACGCTTTGAGGAGTTCAAATAACGTGTTTTTGGATCAGTTTTATTGTATCTTTTACTACATAACTTTTCACCAAATTTTACAAACACTAAGAAACTTTATTTTTTGATTCATAACATTCTTTTAACTCAATGAGGAGTCCAAATAACTTGTTTTCGAGATGGTTTGGATCGAATCTTTTACTATGTAACTTTTCATCAAATTGTACAAACACTAAGAAAGTTGTCATTTCGATTCATAGCAATCTTTTTACGCTTTGAGGAGTTCAAATAACGTGTTTTAAGATCATTATTATTGTATCTTTTACAACATAACTTTTCACCAAATTTTACAAACACTAAGAAAGATTGTTTTTCGATTCATAACAATCTTTTAACGCTCTGAGGAGTCCAAATAACGTGTTTTTGAGATGGTTTGGATCGAATGTTTTACTACGTAACTTTTCTCCAAATTGAGGAAACACTTCGAAAGTTTTCTGTTTGATTCGTAGCAAGCTTTTGACGCTTTGAGGAGTTCAAATAACGTGTTTTTTGGATCATTTGTATTGTATCTTTTACTACATAACTTTTCACCAAATTTTACAAACACTAAGAAACTTTGTTTTTCGATTCATAACATTCTTTTAACTCTATGACGAGTCCAAATAACGTGTTTTCGAGATGGTTTGGATCGAATCTTTTACTACGTAACTTTTCACCAAATTGTACAAACACTAAGAATGTTGTCTTTTCGATTCATAGCAATCTTTTTACGCTTTGAGGAGTTCAAAGAATGTGCTTTTAGATCATTTGTATCGTATCTTTTACAACATAACTTTTCACCAAATTTTACAAACACTAAGAAAGTTTTCTTTTCGATTCATAGCAATCTTTTTACGTTTTGAGGAGTTCAACTAACGTGTTTTTAGATAATTTGTATCGTATCTTTCATTACATAACTTTTCAACAAATTTTACAAACACTAAGAAAGATTGTTTTTCGATTCATAACAATCTTTAAACGCTCTGAGCAGTCCAAATAACGTGTTTTTCCGATGGTTTGGATCGAATCATTTACTACGTAACTTTTCACCAAATTGTACAAACACTAAGAAAATTTTCTTTCCGATTCATAGCAATCTTTTTACGTTTTGAGGAATTCAAATAACATGTTTTTAGATCATTTGTATCGTATCTTTCACTACATAACTTTTCACCAACTTTTACAAACACTAAGAAAGATTGTTTTTCAATTCATAACAATCTTTTAACGCTATGAGGAGTCCAAATAACGTGTTTTTGAGATGGTTTGGATCGAATGTTTTACTACGTAACTTTTCACCAAATTGTACAAACACTAAGAAAGTTTTCTTTTCGATTCATAGCAATCTTTTTACGTTTTGAGGAATTCAAATAAGGTGTTTTTAGATCATTTGTATCGTATCTTTCACTACATAACTTTACACCAAATTTTATAAACACAAGTTTTCTTTTCGATTCATAGCAATCTATTTACGTTTTGAGGAGTTCAACTAACGTGTTTTTAGATCATTTGTATCGTATCTTTCTCTACATAACTTTTCACCAAATTTTACAAACAGTAAGAAAGATTGTTTTTCGATTCATAACAATCTTTTAACGCTCTGAGGAGTCCAAATAACGTGTTTTTAAGATGGTTTGGATCGAATGTTTTACTACGTAACTTTTCACCAAATTGTACAAACACTTAGAAAGTTTTGTGTTTGATTCATAGCAAGTTTTTAACGCTTTAAGGAGTTCAAATAACGTGTTTTTGGATCATTTGTATTGTATCTTTCACTACATAACTTATCACCACAATTTACAAACACTAAGAAAGATTGTTTTTTGAGTCATAACAATCTTTTAACGCTCCGAGGAGTCCAAATAATGTGTTTTTTAGATGGTTTGGATCGAATCTTTTACTACGTAACTTTTCACCAAATTGTACAAACATTAAGAAAGTTTTCTTTTCGATTCATAGCAATCTTTTTACGTTTTGAGAAATTGAAATAACGTGTTTTGAGATCATTTGTATCGTATCTTTCACTACATAACTTTTCACCAAATTTTACTAACACTAAGAAATATTATTTTTCGATTCATAACAATCTATTAACGCTCTGAGCAGTCCAAATAACGTGTTTTTGAGATGGTTTGGATCGAATATTTTACTACGTAACTTTTCACCAAATTGTACAAACACTAAGAAAATTTTCTTTTCGATTCATAACAATCTTTTTACTTTTTGAGGAATTCAAATAACGTGTTTTTCGATCATTTGTATCGTATCTTTCACTACATAACTTTTCACCAAATTTTACAAACACTAAGAAAGATTGTTTTTCAATTCATAGCAATCTTTTAACGCTCTGAGGAGTCCAAATAATGTGTTTTTGTGATAGTTTGGATCGAATGTTTTACTACGTAAGTTTCACCAAATTGTATAAACACTAAGAAAGTTTTCTTTTCGATTCATAGCAATCTTTTTACATTTTAAGGAATTCAAATAACGTGTTTTTAGATCATTTGTATCGTATCTTTCACTACATAACTTGTAACCAAATTTTAATAACACTAAGAAAGATTTTTTTTCTATTCATAACAATCTTTTAACGCTATGAGGAGTCCAAATAACGTGTTTTTGAGATGGTTTGGATCGAACGTTTTACGACGTAACATTTCACCAAATTGTACAAACACTAAGAAAGTTTTCTGTTTGATTCCTAGCAAGCTTTTAACGCTTGGAGGAGTTCAAATAACGTGTGTTTAGATCGTTTGTATCGTATCTTTTACTACATACTTTTTCACCAAATTTGACAAACACTAAGAAAGTTTGTTTTTCGATTCATAACATTCTATTAACGCTCTGAGGAGTCAAAATAACGTGTTTTTGAGATGGTTTGGGTGAAATATTTTACTACGTAACTTTCTCCAAATTGAGCAAACACTTCGAAAGTTTTCTGTTTGATTCATATAGCAAGCTTTTGACGCTTTGAGGAGTTCAAATAACGTGTTTTTGGATTATTTGTATTGTATCTTTTACTACATAACTTTTCACCAAATTTTACAAGCACTAAGAAACTTTGTTTTTCGATTCATAACATTCTTTTAACTCTATGAGGAGTCCAAATAAGGTGTTTTTAGATGGTTTGGATTGAATCTTTTAATACGTAACTTTTCACGAAATTGTACAAACACTAAGAAAGTTGTCTTTTCGATTCATAGCAATCTTTTTACGCTATGAGGAGTTCAAATAACGTGTTTTTAGATCATTTGTATCGTATCTTTTAATACATAACTTTTCACCAAATTTTACAAACACTAAGAAAGATTGTTTTTCTAATCGTAACAATCTTTTAACGCTCCGAGGAGTCCAAATAATGTGTTTTTGAGATGGTTTGGATCGAATGTTTTACTACGTAACTTTTCACCAAATTGTTCAAACACGAAGAAGGATTTCTTTTCGATTCATAGCAATCTTTTTACGTTTTGAGGAATTCAAATAACGTGTTTTTAGATCATTTGTATGGTATCTTTCACTACATAACTTTTCACCAAATTTTACAAACACTAAGAAACTTTGTTTTTCGATTCATAACATTCTTTTAACTCTATGAGGAGACCAAATAACGTGTTTTTGAGATGGTCTGGATCGAATCTTTTACTACGTAATTTTTCACCAAATTGTACAAACACTAAGAAAGTTTTGTGTTTGATTCATAGCAAACTTTTAACGCTTTAAGGAGTTCAAATAACGTGTTTTTAGATCGTATGTATCATATCTTTTACTACATAACATTTCACCAAATTTTACAAACACTAAGATATATTGTTTTTCGATTCATAACAATCGTTTAACGCTTTGAGGAGTCCAAATAACGTGTTTTTAAGATGGTTTGGATCGAATCTTGTACTACGTAACTTTTCACCAAATTGTACAAACACTAACAATGTTTCCTTTTCGATTGTTAGCAATCTTTGTACGTTTTGAGGAATTCATCTAACGTGTTTTTAGATCATTTGTATCGTATCTTTCACTACATAACTTTTCACCAAATTTCACAAACACTAAGAAAAGATTGTTTTTCTATTCATAACAATCTTTTAACGCTCTGAGGAGTCCAAATAACGTGTTTTTCAGATGGTTCGGATTGAATGTTTTCCTACGTAACTTTTCACCAAATTGTACAAACACTAAGAAAGTTTTGTGTTTGATTCATTGCAAGCTTTTAACGATTTAAGGAGTTCAAATAACGTGTTTTTAGATCGTATGTATTGTATCTTTCACTACATAACTTTTCACCAAATTTTACAAACACTAAGAAAGTTTGTTTTTCGATTCATAACATTCTTTTAACGCTATGAGGAGTCCAAATAACGTGTTTTTGAGATGGTTTGGATCGAACCTTTTACTTCGTAAGTTTTTCCCAAATTGTACAAACACTATGAAAGTTTTCTTTTCGATTCATAGCAATCTTTTTACGCTTTGAGGAGTTCAAATAACGTGTTTTTAGATCATTTGTATCGTATCTTTTAATACATAACTTTTCACCAAATTTTACAAACACTAAGAAAGATTGTTTTTCGATTCATAGCAATCTTTTAACGCTCTGAGGAGTCAAAATAACGTGTTTTTGAGATGGTTTGGACCGAATGTTTTACTACGTAACTTTTCTCCAAATTGAGCAAAAACTTAGAAAGTTTTCTATTTGATTCATAGCAAGCTTTGAACGCTTTGAGGAGTTCAAATAGCGTGTTTTTGGATCATTTGTATTGTATCTTTTACTACGTAACGTTTCACCAAATTTTACAAACACTAAGAAACTTTGTTTTTCGATTCATAACATTCTTTTAACGCTATGATGAGTACAAAATAACGTGTTTTTGAGATGGCTTGGATCGAATCTTTTACTACGTAACTTTTCACCAAATTGTACAAACACTAAGAAAGGATTCTTTTCGATTCATAGCAATCTTTTTACTCTTTGAGGAGTTCAAATAACGTGTTTTTAGATCATATGTATCGTATCTTTTACTATATGACTTTTCACCAAAATTTACAAACACCAAGAAAAATTGTTTTTCGATTCCATAACAATCTTTTAACGCTCTGAGGAGTCAAAATAACGTGTTTTTGAGATGGTTTGGATCGAATGTTTTACTACGTAACTTTTCTCCAAATTGAGCAAACACTTCGAAAGTTTTCTGTTTGATTAATAGCAAGCTGTTGAGGCTTTGAGGAGTTCAAATAACGTGTTTTTCGATCATTTGTATTGTATCTTTTACTACATAACGTTTCACCAAATTTTACAAAGAATAAGAAACATTGTTTTTCGATTCATAACATTCTTTTGACTCTATGTGGATACCAAATAACGTGTTTTTGTGATGGTTTGGATCGAATCTTTTACTATGTAACTTTTCACCAAATTGTACAAACACTAAGCAAGTTGTCTTTTCGATTCATAGCAATCCTTTTACGCTTTGAGGAGTTCAAATAACGTGTTTTTAGATCATATGCATCGTATCTTTTACTACATGAATTTTCACCTAACTTTACAAACACAAAGAAAGATTTTTTTTCGATTCAATAACAATCTTTTAACGCTCTGAGGAGTCAAAATAACCTGTTTTTGAGATGGTTTGGATTGAATGTTTTACTACGTAAGTTTTCTCCGAATTGAGCAAACACTTCGAAAGTTTTCTGTTTGATTCATAGCCAGCTTTTGACGCTTTGAGGAGTTCAAATAACGTGTTTTTGGATCAGTTTTATTGTATCTTTTACTACATAACTTTTCACCAAATTTTACAAACACTAAGAAACTTTATTTTTTGATTCATAACATTCTTTTAACTCAATGAGGAGTCCAAATAACTTGTTTTCGAGATGGTTTGGATCGAATCTTTTACTATGTAACTTTTCATCAAATTGTACAAACACTAAGAAAGTTGTCATTTCGATTCATAGCAATCTTTTTACGCTTTGAGGAGTTCAAATAACGTGTTTTAAGATCATTATTATCGTATCTTTTACAACATAACTTTTCACCAAATTTTACAAACACTAAGAAAGATTGTTTTTCGATTCATAACAATCTTTTAACGCTCTGAGGAGTCCAAATAACGTGTTTTTGAGATGGTTTGGATCGAATGTTTTACTACGTAACTTTTCTCCAAATTGAGGAAACACTTCGAAAGTTTTCTGTTTGATTCGTAGCAAGCTTTTGACGCTTTGAGGAGTTCAAATAACGTGTTTTTTGGATCATTTGTATTGTATCTTTTACTACATAACTTTTCACCAAATTTTACAAACACTAAGAAACTTTGTTTTTCGATTCATAACATTCTTTTAACTCTATGAGGAGTCCAAATAACGTGTTTTCGAGATGGTTTGGATCGAATCTTTTACTACGTAACTTTTCACCAAATTGTACAAACACTAAGAATGTTGTCTTTTCGATTCATAGCAATCTTTTTACGCTTTGAGGAGTTCAAAGAATGTGCTTTTAGATCATTTGTATCGTATCTTTTACAACATAACTTTTCACCAAATTTTACAAACACTAAGAAAGTTTTCTTTTCGATTCATAGCAATCTTTTACAACATAGCTTTTTACGCTTTGAGGAGTCCAAATAATGTGTTTTTTAGATGGTTTGGATCGAATCTTTTACTACGTAACTTTTCACCAAATTGTACAAACATTAAGAAAGTTTTCTTTTCGATTCATAGCAATCTTTTTACGTTTTGAGAAATTCAAATAACGTGTTTTAAGATCATTTGTATCGTATCTTTCACTACATAACTTTTCACCAAATTTTACTAACACTAAGAAATATTATTTTTCGATTCATAACAATCTATTAACGCTCTGAGCAGTCCAAATAACGTGTTTTTGAGATGGTTTGGATCGAATATTTTACTACGTAACTTTTCACCAAATTGTACAAACACTAAGAAAATTTTCTTTTCGATTCATAACAATCTTTTTACTTTTTGAGGAATTCAAATAACGTGTTTTTCGATCATTTGTATCGTATCTTTCACTACATAACTTTTCACCAAATTTTACAAACACTAAGAAAGATTGTTTTTCAATTCATAGCAATCTTTTAACGCTCTGAGGAGTCCAAATAATGTGTTTTTGTGATAGTTTGGATCGAATGTTTTACTACGTAACTTTTCACCAAATTGTACAAACACTAAGAAAGTTTTCTTTTCGATTCATAGCAATCTTTTTACGTTTTAAGGAATTCAAATAACGTGTTTTTAGATCATTTGTATCGTATCTTTCACTACATAACTTGTAACCAAATTTTAATAACACTAAGAAAATTTTCTTTTCGATTCATAACAATCTTTTTACTTTTTGAGGAATTCAAATAACGTGTTTTTCGATCATTTGTATCGTATCTTTCACTACATACCTTTTCACCAAATTTTACAAACACTAAGAAAGATTGTTTTTCAATTCATAGCAATCTTTTAACGCTCTGAGGAGTCCAAATAATGTGTTTTTGTGATAGTTTGGATCGAATGTTTTACTACGTAAGTTTCACCAAATTGTACAAACACTAAGAAAGTTTTCTTTTCGATTCATAGCAATCTTTTTACATTTTAAGGAATTCAAATAACGTGTTTTTAGATCATTTGTATCGTATCTTTCACTACATAACTTGTAACCAAATTTTAATAACACTAAGAAAGATTTTTTTTCTATTCATAACAATCTTTTAACGCTATGAGGAGTCCAAATAACGTGTTTTTGAGATGGTTTGGATCGAACGTTTTACGACGTAACATTTCACCAAATTGTACAAACACTAAGAAAGTTTTCTGTTTGATTCCTAGCAAGCTTTTAACGCTTGGAGGAGTTCAAATAACGTGTGTTTAGATCGTTTGTATCGTATCTTTTACTACATACTTTTTCACCAAATTTGACAAACACTAAGAAAGTTTGTTTTTCGATTCATAACATTCTATTAACGCTATGATGAGTACAAAATAACGTGTTTTTGAGATGGCTTGGATCGAATCTTTTACTACGTAACTTTTCACCAAATTGTACAAACACTATGAAAATTTTCTTTTCGATTCATAGCAATCTTTTTACGCTTTGAGGAGATCAAATAACATGTTTTTAGATCATATGTATCGTATATTTTACTACATAACTTTTCACCAAATTTTACAAACACCAAGAAAGATTGTTTTTCGATTCAATAACAATCTTTTAACGCTCTGAGGAGTCAAAATAACGTGTTTTTGAGATGGTTTGGGTGAAATATTTTACTACGTAACTTTCTCCAAATTGAGCAAACACTTCGAAAGTTTTCTGTTTGATTCATATAGCAAGCTTTTGACGCTTTGAGGAGTTCAAATAACGTGTTTTTGGATTATTTGTATTGTATCTTTTACTACATAACTTTTCACCAAATTTTACAAGCACTAAGAAACTTTGTTTTTCGATTCATAACATTCTTTTAACTCTATGAGGAGTCCAAATAAGGTGTTTTTAGATGGTTTGGATTGAATCTTTTAATACGTAACTTTTCACGAAATTGTACAAACACTAAGAAAGTTGTCTTTTCGATTCGTAGCAATCTTTTTACGCTATGAGGAGTTCAAATAACGTGTTTTTAGATCATTTGTATCGTATCTTTTAATACATAACTTTTCACCAAATTTTACAAACACTAAGAAAGATTGTTTTTCTAATCGTAACAATCTTTTAACGCTCCGAGGAGTCCAAATAATGTGTTTTTGAGATGGTTTGGATCGAATGTTTTACTACGTAACTTTTCACCAAATTGTTCAAACACGAAGAAGGATTTCTTTTCGATTCATAGCAATCTTTTTACGTTTTGAGGAATTCAAATAACGTGTTTTTAGATCATTTGTATGGTATCTTTCACTACATAACTTTTCACCAAATTTTACAAACACTAAGAAACTTTGTTTTTCGATTCATAACATTCTTTTAACTCAATGAGGAGTCCAAATAACGTGTTTTCGAGATGGTTAGGATCGAATCTTTTACTATGTGACTTTTCATCAAATTGTACAAACACTAAGAAAGTTGTCATTTCGATTTATAGCAATCTTTTTACGCTTTGAGGAGTTCAAATAACGTGTTTTAAGATCATTATTATCGTATCTTTTACAACATAACTTTTCACCAAATTTTACAAACACTAAGAAAGATTGTTTTTTGATTCATAACAATCTTTTAACGCTCTGAGGAGTCCAAATAACGTGTTTTTGAGATGGTTTGGATCGAATGTTTTACTACGTAACTTTTCTCCAAATTGAGGAAACACTTCGAAAGTTTTCTGTTTGATTCGTAGCAAGCTTTTGACGCTTTGAGGAGTTCAAATAACGTGTTTTTTAGATCATTTGTATTGTATCTTTTACTACATAACTTTTCACCAAATTTTACAAACACTAAGAAACTTTGTTTTTCGATTCATAACATTCTTTTAACTCTATGAGGAGTCCAAATAACGTGTTTTCGAGATGGTTTGGATCGAATCTTTTACTACGTAACTTTTCACCAAATTGTACAAACACTAAGAATGTTGTCTTTTCGATTCATAGCAATCTTTTTACGCTTTGAGGAGTTCAAAGAATGTGCTTTTAGATCATTTGTATCGTATCTTTTACAACATAACTTTTCACCAAATTTTACAAACACTAAGAAAGTTTGTTTTTCGATTCATAACATTCTTTTAACGCTACGAGGAGTCCAAATAATATGTTTTTGAGATGGTTTGGATGGAATCTTTTACTACGTAAATTTTCACCAAATTGTACAAACACTAAGAAAGTTTTCTTTGAGATTCATAGCAATCTTTTTACGCTCTTTGGAGTTCAAATAACGTGTTTCAGGATCATTTGTATCGTATCTTTCACCACATAACTTTTCACCAAATTTAACAAAGACTAAGAAAGATTGTTTTTTGATTCATAACAATCTTTTAATGCTCCGAGGAGTCCAAATAACGTGTTTTTGAGATGGTTTGGATCGAATGTTCAACTACGTAACTTTTTGCCAAATTGTACAAACACTAAGAAAGTTTTGTGTTTGCTTCATAGCAAGCTTTTAACGATTTATGGAGTTCAAATAACGTGTTTTTAAATCGTATGTATTGTATCTTTCACTACATAATTTGTCACCAAATTTTACAAACACTAAGAAACTTTGTTTTTTGATTCATAACATTCTTTTAACGCTATGAGGAGTTCAAATAACGTGTTTTTGAGATGGTTTGGATCGAACCTTTTACTACGTAAGTTTTCACCATATTGTACAAACACTAAGAAAGTTTTCTTTCCGATTCATTGCAAGCTTTTAACGCTTTGATGAGTTCAAATAACGTGTTTTTGGATCATTTGTATGGTATCTTTTACTTCATAACTTTTCACCAAATTGTACAAACACTAAAAACATTGTTTTTCGATTCATAACATTCTTTTAACGCTATGAGGAGTACAAAATAACGTGTTTTTGAGAAGGCTTGGATCGAATCTTTTACTACGTAACTTTTCACCAAATTGTACAGACACTAAGAAAGTTTTCTTTTCGATTCATAGCAATCTTTTGACACTTTGAAGGGTTCAAATAATGTGTTTTTGGATCATTTGTATCGTATCTTTTACTACATCAATTTTCACCTCATTTTACAAACACCAAGAAAGATTGTTTTTCGATTCATAACAATCTTTTAACGCTCTAAGCAGTCCAAATAACGTGTTTTTCCGATGGTTTGGATCGAATCATTTACTACGGAACTTTTCACCAAATTGTACAAACACTAAGAAAGTTTTCTTTCCAATTCATACCAATCTTTTTACGTTTTGAGGAATTCAAATAACGTGTTTTTAGATCATTTGTATCGTATCTTTCACTACATAACTTTTCACGAACTTTTACAAACACTAAGAAAGATTGTTTTTCTATTCATAACAATCTTTTAGCGCTCTGAGGAGTACAAATAACGTGTTTTTGAGATGGTTTGGATCGAACGTTTTACGACGCAACATTTCACCAAATTGTACAAACACTAAGAAAGTTTTCTGTTTGATTCCTGGCAAGCTTTTAACGCTTGGAGGAGTTCAAATAACGTGTGTTTAGATCGTTTGTATCGTATCTTTTACTACATAACTTTTCACCAAATTTGACAAACACTAAGAAAGTTTGTTTTTCGATTCATAACATTCTTTTAACGCTATGATGAGTACAAAATAACTTGTTTTTGAGATGGCTTGGATCGAATCTTTTACTACGTAACTTTTCACCAAGTGGTACAAACACTAAGAAAGTTTTCTTTTCGATTCATAGCATTCTTTTTACGCTTTGAGGAGTTCAAATAACGTGCTTTTAGATCATATGTATCGTA
This sequence comes from Luzula sylvatica, assembly GCA_946800325.1. Lineage (NCBI taxonomy): Eukaryota > Viridiplantae > Streptophyta > Magnoliopsida > Poales > Juncaceae > Luzula > Luzula sylvatica. Next base: position 43,918,087 of record OX326960.1, read on the forward strand.
TATTTTACTACATAACTTTTCACCAAATTTTACAAACACCAAGAAAGATTGTTTTTCGATTCAATAACAATCTTTTAACGCTCTGAGGAGTCAAAATAACGTGTTTTTGAGATGGTTTGGATCGAATATTTTACTACGTAACTTTTCTCCAAATTGAGCAAACACTTCGAAAGTTTTCTGTTTGATTCATATAGCAAGCTTTTGACGCTTTGAGGAGTTCAAATAACGTGTTTTGGATTATTTGTATTGTATCTTTTACATCATAACTTTTCACCAAATTGTACTAGCACTAAGAAACTTTGTTTTTCGATTCATAACATTCTTTTAACTCTTTGAGGAGTCCAAATAATATGTTTTTGAGATGGTTTGGATGGAATCTTTTACTACGTAAATTTTCACCAAATTGTACAAACACTAAGAAAGTTTTCTTTGAGATTCATAGCAATCTTTTTACGCTCTTTGGAGTTCAAATAACGTGTTTCAGGATCATTTGTATCGTATCTTTCACCACATAACTTTTCACCAAATTTAACAAAGACTAAGAAAGATTGTTTTTTGATTCATAACAATCTTTTAATGCTCCGAGGAGTCCAAATAACGTGTTTTTGAGATGGTTTGGATCGAATGTTCAACTACGTAACTTTTTGCCAAATTGTACAAACACTAAGAAAGTTTTGTGTTTGCTTCATAGCAAGCTTTTAACGATTTATGGAGTTCAAATAACGTGTTTTTAAATCGTATGTATTGTATCTTTCACTACATAATTTGTCACCAAATTTTACAAACACTAAGAAACTTTGTTTTTTGATTCATAACATTCTTTTAACGCTATGAGGAGTTCAAATAACGTGTTTTTGAGATGGTTTGGATCGAACCTTTTACTACGTAAGTTTTCACCATATTGTACAAACACTAAGAAAGTTTTCTTTCCGATTCATTGCAAGCTTTTAACGCTTTGATGAGTTCAAATAACGTGTTTTTGGATCATTTGTATGGTATCTTTTACTTCATAACTTTTCACCAAATTGTACAAACACTAAAAACATTGTTTTTCGATTCATAACATTCTTTTAACGCTATGAGGAGTACAAAATAACGTGTTTTTGAGAAGGCTTGGATCGAATCTTTTACTACGTAACTTTTCACCAAATTGTACAGACACTAAGAAAGTTTTCTTTTCGATTCATAGCAATCTTTTGACACTTTGAAGGGTTCAAATAATGTGTTTTTGGATCATTTGTATCGTATCTTTTACTACATCAATTTTCACCTCATTTTACAAACACCAAGAAAGATTGTTTTTCGATTCATAACAATCTTTTAACGCTCTAAGCAGTCCAAATAACGTGTTTTTCCGATGGTTTGGATCGAATCATTTACTACGGAACTTTTCACCAAATTGTACAAACACTAAGAAAGTTTTCTTTCCAATTCATACCAATCTTTTTACGTTTTGAGGAATTCAAATAACGTGTTTTTAGATCATTTGTATCGTATCTTTCACTACATAACTTTTCACGAACTTTTACAAACACTAAGAAAGATTGTTTTTCTATTCATAACAATCTTTTAGCGCTCTGAGGAGTACAAATAACGTGTTTTTGAGATGGTTTGGATCGAACGTTTTACGACGCAACATTTCACCAAATTGTACAAACACTAAGAAAGTTTTCTGTTTGATTCCTGGCAAGCTTTTAACGCTTGGAGGAGTTCAAATAACGTGTGTTTAGATCGTTTGTATCGTATCTTTTACTACATAACTTTTCACCAAATTTGACAAACACTAAGAAAGTTTGTTTTTCGATTCATAACATTCTTTTAACGCTATGATGAGTACAAAATAACTTGTTTTTGAGATGGCTTGGATCGAATCTTTTACTACGTAACTTTTCACCAAGTGGTACAAACACTAAGAAAGTTTTCTTTTCGATTCATAGCATTCTTTTTACGCTTTGAGGAGTTCAAATAACGTGCTTTTAGATCATATGTATCGTATATTTTACTACATAACTTTTCACCAAATTTTACAAACACCAAGAAAGATTGTTTTTCGATTCAATAACAATCTTTTAACGCTCTGAGGAGTCAAAATAACGTGTTTTTGAGATGGTTTGGATCGAATATTTTACTACGTAACTTTTCTCCAAATTGAGCAAACACTTCGAAAGTTTTCTGTTTGATTCATATAGCAAGCTTTTGACGCTTTGAGGAGTTCAAATAACGTGTTTTGGATTATTTGTATTGTATCTTTTACATCATAACTTTTCACCAAATTGTACTAGCACTAAGAAACTTTGTTTTTCGATTCATAACATTCTTTTAACTCTTTGAGGAGTCCAAATAATGTGTTATTAGATGGTTTGGATGGAATCTTTTACTACGTAACTTTTCACCAAATTGTACAAACATTAAGAAAGTTGTCTTTTCGATTCATAGCAATCTTTTTACGATTTGAGGAGTTCAAATAACGTCTTTTTAGATCATTTGTATCGTATCTTTTACAACATAACTTTTCACCAAATTTTACAAATACTAAGAAAGTTTTTTTTTCCATTCATAACATTCTTTTAATGCTATGAGGAGTACAAATAACATGTCTTTGAGATGGTTTGGATCGAATCTTTTACTACGTAACTTTTCACCAAATTGTACAAACACTAAGAAAGTTTTCTTTTCGATTCATAGCAATCTTTTTACGTTTTGAGGAATTCAAATAACGTGTTTTTAGATAATTTGTATCGTATATGTCACTACATAACATTTCACCAAATTTAACAAACACTAAGAAACTTTGTTTTTCGATTCGTAACATTCTTTTAACTCTATGAGGAGACCAAATAACGTGTTTTTGAGATGGTCTGGATCGAATCTTTTACTACGTAACTTTTCACCAAATTGTACAAACACTAAGAAAGTTTTGTGTTTGATTCATAGCAAGCTTTTAACGCTTTAAGGAGTTCAAATAACGTGTTTTTAGATCGTATGTATCGTATCTTTTACAACATAACGTTTCACCAAATTTTACAAACACTAAGAAAGATTGTTTTTCGATTCATAACAATCTTTTAACGCTTTGAGGAGTCCAAATAACGTGTTTTTGAGATGGTTTGGATCGAACCTTTTACTTCGTAAGTTTTTACCAAATTGTACAAACACTAAGAAATTTTCTTTTCGATTCATAGCAATTTTTTACGCTTTGAGGAGTTCAAATAACGTGTTTTTAGATCATTTGTATCGTATCTTTTAATACATAACTTTTCACCAAATTTTATAAACACTAAGAAAGATTGTTTTTCGATTCATAACAATCTTTTAACGCTCTGAGGAGTCAAAATAACGTGTTTTTGAGATGGTTTGGACCGAATGTTTTACTACGTAACTTTTCTCCAAATTGAGCAAAAACTTAGAAAGTTTTCTATCTGATTCATAGCAAGCTTTGAACGCTTTGAGGAGTTCAAATAACGTGTTTTTGGATCATTTGTATTGTATCTTTTACTACGTAACTTTTCACCAAATTTTACAAACACTAAGAAACTTTGTTTTTCTATTCATAACATTCTTTTAACGCTATGATGATTACAAAATAATGTGTTTTTGAGATGGCTTGGATCGAATCTTTTACTACGTAACTTTTCACCAAATTGTACAAACACTAAGAAAGTTTTCTTTTCGATTCATAGCAATCTTTTTACTCTTTGAGGAGTTCAAATAACGTGTTTTCAGATCATATGTATCGTATCTTTTACTACATGACTTTTCACCAAATTTTACAAACACCAAGAAAGATTGCTTTTCGATTCCATAACAATCTTTTAACGCTCTGAGGAGTCAAAATAACGTGTTTTTAAGATGGTTTGGATCGAATGTTTTACTATGTAACTTTTCTCCAAATTGAGCAAACACTTCGAAAGTTTTCTGTTTGATTCATAGCAAGCTGTTGAGGCTTCGAGGAGTTCAAATAACGTGTTTTTCGATCATTTGTATTGTATCTTTTACTACATATCTTTTCACCAAATTTTACAAAGACTAAGAAACTTTGTTTTTCGATTCATAACATTCTTTTGACTCTATGTCGAGACCAAATAACGTGTTTTTGAGATGGTTTGGATCGAATCTTTTACTACGAAACTTTTCACCAAATTGTACAAACACTATGAAAGTTGTCTTTTCAATTCATAGCAATCTTTTTACGCTTTGAGGAGTTCAAATAACTTGTTTTTAGATTATATGCATAGCATCTTTTACTACATGAATTTTCACCTAATTTTACAAACACCAAGAAAGATTTTTTTTCGATTCAATAACAATCTTTTAACGCTCAGAGGAGTCAAAATAATGTGTTTTTGAGATGGTTTGGATCGAATGTTTTACTACGTAAGTTTTCTCCGAATTGAGCAAACACTTCGAAAGTTTTCTGTTTGATTCATAGCCAGATTTTGACGCTTTGAGGAGTTCAAATAACGTGTTTTTGGATAATTTGTATTGTATCTTTTACTACATAACTTTTCACCAAATTTTACAAACACTAAGAAACTTTGTTTTTCGATTCATAACATTCTTTTAACTCTATGAGGAGACCAAATAACGTGTTTTTGAGATGGTCTGGATCGAATCTTTTACTACGTAATTTTTCACCAAATTGTACAAACACTAAGAAAGTTTTGTGTTTGATTCATAGCAAACTTTTAACGCTTTAAGGAGTTCAAATAACGTGTTTTTAGATCGTATGTATCATATCATTTACTACATAACATTTCACCAAATTTTACAAACACTAAGATATATTGTTTTTCGATTCATAACAATCGTTTAACGCTTTGAGGAGTCCAAATAACGTGTTTTTAAGATGGTTTGGATCGAATCTTGTACTACGTAACTTTTCACCAAATTGTACAAACACTAACAATGTTTCCTTTTCGATTCTTAGCAATCTTTGTACGTTTTGAGGAATTCATCTAACGTGTTTTTAGATCATTTGTATCGTATCTTTCACTACATAACTTTTCACCAAATTTCACAAACACTAAGAAAAGATAGTTTTTCTATTCATAACAATCTTTTAACGCTCTGAGGAGTCCAAATAACGTGTTTTTCAGATGGTTCGGATTGAATGTTTTACTACGTAACTTTTCACCAAATTGTATAAACACTAAGAAAGTTTTGTGTTTGATTCATTGCAAGCTTTTAACGATTTAAGGAGTTCAAATAACGTGTTTTTAGATCGTATGTATTGTATCTTTCACTACATAACTTTTCACCAAATTTTACAAACACTAAGAAAGTTTGTTTTTCGATTCATAACATTCTTTTAACGCTATGAGGAGTCCAAATAACGTGTTTTTGAGATGGTTTGGATCGAACCTTTTACTTCGTAAGTTTTTCCCAAATTGTACAAACACTATGAAAGTTTTCTTTTCGATTCATAGCAATCTTTTTACGCTTTGAGGAGTTCAAATAACGTGTTTTTAGATCATTTGTATTGTATCTTTTAATACATAACTTTTCACCAAATTTTACAAACACTAAGAAAGATTGTTTTTCGATTCATAGCAATCTTTTAACGCTCTGAGGAGTCAAAATAACGTGTTTTTGAGATGGTTTGGACTGAACGTTTTACGACGTGTTTTTGGATCATTTGTATTGTATCTTTTACTACGTAACGTTTCACCAAATTTGACAAACACTAAGAAAGTTTGTTTTTCGATTCATAACATTCTTTTAACGCTATGATGAGTACAAAATAACTTGTTTTTGAGATGGCTTGGATCGAATCTTTTACTACGTAACTTTTCACCAAATTGTACAAACACTATGAAAATTTTCTTTTCGATTCATAGCAATCTTTTTACGCTTTGAGGAGATCAAATAACATGTTTTTAGATCATATGTATCGTATATTTTACTACATAACTTTTCACCAAATTTTACAAACACCAAGAAAGATTGTTTTTCGATTCAATAACAATCTTTTAACGCTCTGAGGAATCAAAATAACGTGTTTTTGAGATGGTTTGGATGGAATATTTTACTACGTAACTTTTCTCCAAATTGAGCAAACACTTCGAAAGTTTTCTGTTTGATTCATATAGCAAGCTTTTGACGCTTTGAGGAGTTCAAATAACGTGTTTTTGGATTATTTGTATTGTATCTTTTACTACATAACTTTTCACCAAATTTTACAAGCACTAAGAAACTTTGTTTTTCGATTCATAACATTCTTTTAACTCTATGAGGAGTCCAAATAAGGTGTTTTTAGATGGTTTGGATTGAATCTTTTAATACGTAACTTTTCACCAAATTGTACAAACACTAAGAAAGTTGTCTTTTCGATTCATAGCAATCTTTTTACGCTATGAGGAGTTCAAATAACGTGTTTTTAGATCATTTGTATCGTATCTTTTAATACATAACTTTTCACCAAATTTTACAAACACTAAGAAAGATTGTTTTTCTATTCGTAACAATCTTTTAACGCTCCGAGGAATCCAAATAATGTGTTTTTGAGATGGTTTGGATCGAATGTTTTATTACGTAACTTTTCACCAAATTGTTCAAACACGAAGAAGGATTTCTTTTCGATTCATAGCAATCTTTTTACGTTTTGAGGAATTCAAATAACGTGTTTTTAGATCATTTGTATGGTATCTTTCACTACATAACTTTTCACCAAATTTTACAAACACTAAGAAACTTTGTTTTTCGATTCATAACATTCTTTTAACTCTATGAGGAGACCAAATAACGTGTTTTTGAGATGGTCTGGATCGAATCTTTTACTACGTAATTTTTCACCAAATTGTACAAACACTAAGAAAGTTTTGTGTTTGATTCATAGCAAACTTTTAACGCTTTAAGGAGTTCAAATAACGTGTTTTTAGATCGTATGTATCATATCTTTTACTACATAACATTTCACCAAATTTTACAAACACTAAGATATATTGTTTTTCGATTCATAACAATCGTTTAACGCTTTGAGGAGTCCAAATAACGTGTTTTTAAGATGGTTTGGATCGAATCTTGTACTACGTAACTTTTCACCAAATTGTACAAACACTAACAATGTTTCCTTTTCGATTCTTAGCAATCTTTGTACGTTTTGAGGAATTCATCTAACGTGTTTTTAGATCATTTGTATCGTATCTTTCACTACATAACTTTTCACCAAATTTCACAAACACTAAGAAAAGATTGTTTTTCTATTCATAACAATCTTTTAACGCTCTGAGGAGTCCAAATAACGTGTTTTTCAGATGGTTCGGATTGAATGTTTTACTACGTAACTTTTCACCAAATTGTACAAACACTAAGAAAGTTTTGTGTTTGATTCATTGCAAGCTTTTAACTATTTAAGGAGTTCAAATAACGTTTTTTTAGATCGTATGTATTGTATCTTTCACTACATAACTTTTCACCAAATTTTACAAACACTAAGAAAGTTTGTTTTTCGATTCATAACATTCTTTTAACGCTATGAGGAGTCCAAATAACGTGTTTTTGAGATGGTTTGGATCGAACCTTTTACTTCGTAAGTTTTTCCCAAATTGTACAAACACTATGAAAGTTTTCTTTTCGATTCATAGCAATCTTTTTACGCTTTGAGGAGTTCAAATAACGTGTTTTTAGATCATTTGTATCGTATCTTTTAATACATAACTTTTCACCAAATTTTACAAACACTAAGAAAGATTGTTTTTCGATTCATAGCAATCTTTTAACGCTCTGAGGAGTCAAAATAACGTGTTTTTGAGATGGTTTGGACCGAATGTTTTACTACGTAACTTTTCTCCAAATTGAGCAAAAACTTAGAAAGTTTTCTATTTGATTCATAGCAAGCTTTGAACGCTTTGAGGAGTTCAAATAGCGTGTTTTTGGATCATTTGTATTGTATCTTTTACTACGTAACGTTTCACCAAATTTTACAAACACTAAGAAACTTTGTTTTTCGATTCATAACATTCTTTTAACGCTATGATGAGTACAAAAGTGTTTTTGAGATGGCTTGGATCGAATCTTTTACTACGTAACTTTTCACCAAATTGTACAAACACTAAGAAAGGATTCTTTTCGATTCATAGCAATCTTTTTACTCTTTGAGGAGTTCAAATAACGTGTTTTTAGATCATATGTATCATATCTTTTACTATATGACTTTTCACCAAAATTTACAAACACCAAGAAATTTTTTTTTTCGATTCCATAACAATCTTTTAACGCTCTGAGGAGTCAAAATAACGTGTTTTTGAGATGGTTTGGATCGAATGTTTTACTACGTAACTTTTCTCCAAATTGAGCAAACACTTCGAAAGTTTTCTGTTTGATTAATAGCAAGCTGTTGAGGCTTTGAGGAGTTCAAATAACGTGTTTTTCGATCATTTGTATTGTATCTTTTACTACATAACGTTTCACCAAATTTTACAAAGAATAAGAAACATTGTTTTTCGATTCATAACATTCTTTTGACTCTATGTGGATACCAATAACGTGTTTTTGTGATGGTTTGGATCGAATCTTTTACTATGTAACTTTTCACCAAATTGTACAAACACTAAGCAAGTTGTCTTTTCGATTCATAGCAATCCTTTTACGCTTTGAGGAGTTCAAATAACGTGTTTTTAGATCATATGCATCGTATCTTTTACTACATGAATTTTCACCTAACTTTACAAACACAAAGAAAGATTTTTTTTCGATTCAATAACAATCTTTTAACGCTCTGAGGAGTCAAAATAACCTGTTTTTGAGATGGTTTGGATTGAATGTTTTACTACGTAAGTTTTCTCCGAATTGAGCAAACACTTCGAAAGTTTTCTGTTTGATTCATAGCCAGCTTTTGACGCTTTGAGGAGTTCAAATAACGTGTTTTTGTTTCAGTTTTATTGTATCTTTTACTACATAACTTTTCACCAAATTTTACAAACACTAAGAAACTTTATTTTTCGATTCATAACATTCTTTTAACTCAATGAGGAGTCCAAATAACTTGTTTTCGAGATGGTTTGGATCGAATCTTTTACTATGTAACTTTTCATCAAATTGTACAAACACTAAGAAAGTTGTCATTTCGATTCATAGCAATCTTTTTACGCTTTGAGGAGTTCAAATAACGTGTTTTAAGATCATTATTATCGTATCTTTTACAACATAACTTTTCACCAAATTTTACAAACACTAAGAAAGATTGTTTTTCGATTCATAACAATCTTTTAACGCTCTGAGGAGTCCAAATAACGTGTTTTTGAGATGGTTTGGATCGAATGTTTTACTACGTAACTTTTCTCCAAATTGAGGAAACACTTCGAAAGTTTTCTGTTTGATTCGTAGCAAGCTTTTGACGCTTTGAGGAGTTCAAATAACGTGTTTTTTGGATCATTCGTATTGTATCTTTTACTACATAACTTTTCACCAAATTTTACAAACACTAAGAAACTTTGTTTTTCGATTCATAACATTCTTTTAACTCTATGAGGAGTCCAAATAACGTGTTTTCGAGATGGTTTGGATCGAATCTTTTACTACGTAACTTTTCACCAAATTGTACAAACACTAAGAATGTTGTCTTTTCGATTCATAGCAATCTTTTTACGCTTTGAGGAGTTCAAAGAATGTGCTTTTAGATCATTTGTATCGTATCTTTTACAACATAACTTTTCACCAAATTTTACAAACACTAAGAAAGTTTTCTTTTCGATTCATAGCAATCCTTTTACGCTCTTAGGTGTTAAAATAACGTGTTTTTAGATATTTGTATCGTATCTTTTACTACATAACTTTTCACCAAATTTTACAAACACAAGTTTTCTTTTCGATTCATAGCAATCTTTTTACGTTTTGAGGAGTTCAACTAACGTGTTTTTCGATCATTTGTATCGTATCTTTCTCTACATAACTTTTCACCAAATTTTACAAACACTAAGAAAGATTGTTTTTCGATTCATAACAATCTTTTAACGCTCCGAGGAGTCCAAATAACGTGTTTTTGAGATGGTTTGGATCGAATGATTTACTACGAAAGTTTTGTGTTTGATTTATAGCAAGCTTTTAACGCTTTAAGGAGTTCAAATAACTTGTTTTGGGATCATTTGTATTCTATCTTTCACTACATAACTTTTCACCAAATTTTACAAACACTAAGAAATCTTGTTTTTCGATTCATAACAATCTTTTAACGCTATGAGGAGTCAAAATAACGTGTTTTTGAGATGGTTTGGATCGAATGTTTTACTACGTAACTTTTCACCAAATTGTACAAACACTTAGAAAGTTTTGTGTTTGATTCATAGCAAGTTTTTAACGCTTTAAGGAGTTCAAATAACGTGTTTTTCGATCATTTGTATTGTATCTTTCACTACATAACTTTTCACCACAATTTACAAACACTAAGAAAGATTGTTTTTTGATTCATAACAATCTTTTAACGCTCCGAGGAGTCCAAATAATGTGTTTTTTAGATGGTTTGGATCGAATCTTTTACTACGTAACTTTTCACCAAATTGTACAAACATTAAGAAAGTTTTCTTTTCGATTCATAGGAATCTTTTTACGTTTTGAGAAATTCAAATAACGTGTTTTGAGATCACTTGTATCGTATCTTTCACTACATAACTTTTCACCAAATTTTACTAACACGAAGAAATATTATTTTTCGATTCATAACAATCTTTTAACGCTCCGAGGAGTCCAAATAACGTGTTTTTGAGATGGTTTGGATCGAATGATTTACTACGAAAGTTTTGTGTTTGATTCATAGCAAGCTTTTAACGCTTTAAGGAGTTCAAATAACATGTTTTGGGATCATTTGTATTCTATCTTTCACTACATAACTTTTCACCAAATTTTACAAACACTAAGAAATCTTGTTTTTCGATTCATAACAATCTTTTAACGCTATGAGGAGTCAAAATAACGTGTTTTTGAGGTGGTTTGGATTGAATGTTTTACTATGTAACTTTTCACCAAATTGTACAAACACTAAGAAAGTTTTATTTTCGATTGATAGCAATCTTTTTACGTTTTGAGGAGTTCAACTAACGTGTTTTTAGATAATTTGTATCGTATCTTTCATTACATAACTTTTCACCAAATTTTACAAACACTAAGAAAGATTGTTTTTCGATTCATAACAATCTTTTAACGCTCTGAGCAGTCCAAATAACGTGTTTTTCCGATGGTTTGGATCGAATCATTTACTACGTAACTTTTCACCAAATTGTACAAACACTAAGAAAATTTTCTTTCCGATTCATAGCAATCTTTTTACGTTTTGAGGAATTCAAATAACGTGTTTTTAGATCATTTGTATCGTATCTTTCACTACATAACTTTTCACCAACTTTTACAAACACTAAGAAAGATTGTTTTTCTATTCATAACAATCTTTTAACGCTATGAGGAGTCCAAATAACGTGTTTTTGAGATGGTTTGGATCGAATGTTTTACTACGTAACTTTTCACCAAATTGTACAAACACTAAGAAAGTTTTCTTTTCGATTCATAGCAATCTTTTTACGTTTTGAGGAATTCAAATAACGTGTTTTTAGATCATTTGTATCGTATCTTTCACTACATAACTTTACACCAAATTTTATAAACACAAGTTTTCTTTTCGATTCATAGCAATCTATTTACGTTTTGAGGAGTTCAACTAACGTGTTTTTAGATCATTTGTATCGTATCTTTCTCTACATAACTTTTCACCAAATTTTACAAACAGTAAGAAAGATTGTTTTTCGATTCATAACAATCTTTTAACGCTCTGAGGAGTCCAAATAACATGTTTTTAAGATGGTTTGGATCGAATGTTTTACTACGTAACTTTTCACCAAATTGTACAAACACTTAGAAAGTTTTGTGTTTGATTCATAGCAAGTTTTTAACGCTTTAAGGAGTTCAAATAACGTGTTTTTGGATCATTTGTATTGTATCTTTCACTACATAACTTATCACCACAATTTACAAACACTAAGAAAGATTGTTTTTTGAGTCATAACAATCTTTTAACGCTCCGAGGAGTCCAAATAATGTGTTTTTTAGATGGTTTGGATCGAATCTTTTACTACGTAACTTTTCACCAAATTGTACAAACATTAAGAAAGTTTTCTTTTCGATTCATAGCAATCTTTTTACGTTTTGAGAAATTCAAATAACGTGTTTTGAGATCATTTGTATCGTATCTTTCACTACATAACTTTTCACCAAATTTTACTAACACTAAGAAATATTATTTTTCGATTCATAACAATCTATTAACGCTCTGAGCAGTCCAAATAACGTGTTTTTGAGATGGTTTGGATCGAATATTTTACTACGTAACTTTTCACCAAATTGAACAAACACTAAGAAAATTTTCTTTTCGATTCATAACAATCTTTTTACTTTTTGAGGAATTCAAATAACGTGTTTTTCGATCATTTGTATCGTATCTTTCACTACATAACTTTTCACCAAATTTTACAAACACTAAGAAAGATTGTTTTTCAATTCATAGCAATCTTTTAACGCTCTGAGGAGTCCAAATAATGTGTTTTTGTGATAGTTTGGATCGAATGTTTTACTACGTAAGTTTCACCAAATTGTACAAACACTAAGAAAGTTTTCTTTTCGATTCATAGCAATCTTTTTACATTTTAAGGAATTCAAATAACGTGTTTTTAGATCATTTGTATCGTATATTTCACTACATAACTTGTAACCAAATTTTAATAACACTAAGAAAGATTTTTTTTCTATTCATAACAATCTTTTAGCGCTCTGAGGAGTACAAATAACGTGTTTTTGAGATGGTTTGGATCGAACGTTTTACGACGCAACATTTCACCAAATTGTACAAACACTAAGAAAGTTTTCTGTTTGATTCTTGGCAAGCTTTTAACGCTTGGAGGAGTTCAAATAACGTGTGTTTAGATCGTTTGTATCGTATCTTTTACTACATACTTTTTCACCAAATTTGACAAACACTAAGAAAGTTTGTTTTTCGATTCATAACATTCTATTAACGCTATGATGAGTACAAAATAACGTGTTTTTGAGATGGCTTGGATCGAATCTTTTACTACGTAACTTTTCACCAAATTGTACAAACACTATGAAAATTTTCTTTTCGATTCATAGCAATCTTTTTACGCTTTGAGGAGATCAAATAACATGTTTTTAGATCATATGTATCGTATATTTTACTACATAACTTTTCACCAAATTTTACAAACACCAAGAAAGATTGTTTTTCGATTCAATAACAATCTTTTAACGCTCTGAGGAGTCAAAATAACGTGTTTTTGAGATGGTTTGGGTGAAATATTTTACTACGTAACTTTCTCCAAATTGAGCAAACAATTCGAAAGTTTTCTGTTTGATTCATATAGCAAGCTTTTGACGCTTTGAGGAGTTCAAATAACGTGTTTTTGGATTATTTGTATTGTATCTTTTACTACATAACTTTTCACCAAATTTTACAAGCACTAAGAAACTTTGTTTTTCGATTCATAACATTCTTTTAACTCTATGAGGAGTCCAAATAAGGTGTTTTTAGATGGTTTGGATTGAATCTTTTAATACGTAACTTTTCACGAAATTGTACAAACACTAAGAAAGTTTTGTGTTTGATTCATAGCAAGCTTTTAACGCTTTAAGGAGTTCAAATAACGTGTTTTTAGATCGTATGTATCGTATCTTTTACAACATAACGTTTCACCAAATTTTACAAACACTAAGAAAGATTGTTTTTCGATTCATAACAATCTTTTAACGCTTTGAGGAGTCCAAATAACGTGTTTTTGAGATGGTTTGGATCGAACCTTTTACTTCGTAAGTTTTTACCAAATTGTACAAACACTAAGAAATTTTCTTTTCGATTCATAGCAATTTTTTACGCTTTGAGGAGTTCAAATAACGTGTTTTTAGATCATTTGTATCGTATCTTTTAATACATAACTTTTCACCAAATTTTATAAACACTAAGAAAGATTGTTTTTCGATTCATAACAATCTTTTAACGCTCTGAGGAGTCAAAATAACGTGTTTTTGAGATGGTTTGGACCGAATGTTTTACTACGTAACTTTTCTCCAAATTGAGCAAAAACTTAGAAAGTTTTCTATCTGATTCATAGCAAGCTTTGAACGCTTTGAGGAGTTCAAATAACGTGTTTTTGGATCATTTGTATTGTATCTTTTACTACGTAACTTTTCAAGAAATTTTACAAACACTAAGAAACTTTGTTTTTCTATTCATAACATTCTTTTAACGCTATGATGATTACAAAATAATGTGTTTTTGAGATGGCTTGGATCGAATCTTTTACTACGTAACTTTTCACCAAATTGTACAAACACTAAGAAAGTTTTCTTTTCGATTCATAGCAATCTTTTTACTCTTTGAGGAGTTCAAATAACGTGTTTTCAGATCATATGTATCGTATCTTTTACTACATGACTTTTCACCAAATTTTACAAACACCAAGAAAGATTGCTTTTCGATTCCATAACAATCTTTTAACGCTCTGAGGAGTCAAAATAACGTGTTTTTAAGATGGTTTGGATCGAATGTTTTACTATGTAACTTTTCTCCAAATTGAGCAAACACTTCGAAAGTTTTCTGTTTGATTCATAGCAAGCTGTTGAGGCTTCGAGGAGTTCAAATAACGTGTTTTTCGATCATTTGTATTGTATCTTTTACTACATATCTTTTCACCAAATTTTACAAAGACTAAGAAACTTTGTTTTTCGATTCATAACATTCTTTTGACTCTATGTCGAGACCAAATAACGTGTTTTTGAGATGGTTTGGATCGAATCTTTTACTACGAAACTTTTCACCAAATTGTACAAACACTATGAAAGTTGTCTTTTCAATTCATAGCAATCTTTTTACGCTTTGAGGAGTTCAAATAACTTGTTTTTAGATTATATGCATAGCATCTTTTACTACATGAATTTTCACCTAATTTTACAAACACCAAGAAAGATTTTTTTTCGATTCAATAACAATCTTTTAACGCTCAGAGGAGTCAAAATAATGTGTTTTTGAGATGGTTTGGATCGAATGTTTTACTACGTAAGTTTTCTCCGAATTGAGCAAACACTTCGAAAGTTTTCTGTTTGATTCATAGCCAGATTTTGACGCTTTGAGGAGTTCAAATAACGTGTTTTTGGATAATTTGTATTGTATCTTTTACTACATAACTTTTCACCAAATTTTACAAACACTAAGAAACTTTGTTTTTCGATTCATAACATTCTTTTAACTCTATGAGGAGACCAAATAACGTGTTTTTGAGATGGTCTGGATCGAATCTTTTACTACGTAATTTTTCACCAAATTGTACAAACACTAAGAAAGTTTTGTGTTTGATTCATAGCAAACTTTTAACGCTTTAAGGAGTTCAAATAACGTGTTTTTAGATCGTATGTATCATATCTTTTACTACATACCATTTCACCAAATTTTACAAACACTAAGATATATTGTTTTTCGATTCATAACAATCGTTTAACGCTTTGAGGAGTCCAAATAACGTGTTTTTAAGATGGTTTGGATCGAATCTTGTACTACGTAACTTTTCACCAAATTGTACAAACACTAACAATGTTTCCTTTTCGATTCTTAGCAATCTTTGTACGTTTTGAGGAATTCATCTAACGTGTTTTTAGATCATTTGTATCGTATCTTTCACTACATAACTTTTCACCAAATTTCACAAACACTAAGAAAAGATAGTTTTTCTATTCATAACAATCTTTTAACGCTCTGAGGAGTCCAAATAACGTGTTTTTCAGATGGTTCGGATTGAATGTTTTACTACGTAACTTTTCACCAAATTGTACAAACACTAAGAAAGTTTTGTGTTTGATTCATTGCAAGCTTTTAACGATTTAAGGAGTTCAAATAACGTGTTTTTAGATCGTATGTATTGTATCTTTCACTACATAACTTTTCACCAAATTTTACAAACACTAAGAAAGTTTGTTTTTCGATTCATAACATTCTTTTAACGCTATGAGGAGTCCAAATAACGTGTTTTTGAGATGGTTTGGATCGAACCTTTTACTTCGTAAGTTTTTCCCAAATTGTACAAACACTATGAAAGTTTTCTTTTCGATTCATAGCAATCTTTTTACGCTTTGAGGAGTTCAAATAACGTGTTTTTAGATCATTTGTATCGTATCTTTTAATACATAACTTTTCACCAAATTTTACAAACACTAAGAAAGATTGTTTTTCGATTCATAGCAATCTTTTAACGCTCTGAGGAGTCAAAATAACGTGTTTTTGAGATGGTTTGGACTGAACGTTTTACGACGTGTTTTTGGATCATTTGTATTGTATCTTTTACTACGTAACGTTTCACCAAATTTGACAAACACTAAGAAAGTTTGTTTTTCGATTCATAACATTCTTTTAACGCTATGATAAGTACAAAATAACTTGTTTTTGAGATGGCTTGGATCGAATCTTTTACTACGTAACTTTTCACCAAATTGTACAAACACTATGAAAATTTTCTTTTCGATTCATAGCAATCTTTTTACGCTTTGAGGAGATCAAATAACATGTTTTTAGATCATATGTATCGTATATTTTACTACATAACTTTTCACCAAATTTTACAAACACCAAGAAAGATTGTTTTTCGATTCAATAACAATCTTTTAACGCTCTGAGGAGTCAAAATAACGTGTTTTTGAGATGGTTTGGGTGGAATATTTTACTACGTAACTTTTCTCCAAATTGAGCAAACACTTCGAAAGTTTTCTGTTTGATTCATATAGCAAGCTTTTGACGCTTTGAGGAGTTCAAATAACGTGTTTTTGGATTATTTGTATTGTATCTTTTACTACATAACTTTTCACCAAATTTTACAAGCACTAAGAAACTTTGTTTTTCGATTCATAACATTCTTTTAACTCTATGAGGAGTCCAAATAAGGTGTTTTTAGATGGTTTGGATTGAATCTTTTAATACGTAACTTTTCACCAAATTGTACAAACACTAAGAAAGTTGTCTTTTCGATTCGTAGCAATCTTTTTACGCTATGAGGAGTTCAAATAACGTGTTTTTAGATCATTTGTATCGTATCTTTTAATACATAACTTTTCACCAAATTTTACAAACACTAAGAAAGATTGTTTTTCTAATCGTAACAATCTTTTAACGCTCCGAGGAGTCCAAATAATGTGTTTTTGAGATGGTTTGGATCGAATGTTTTACTACGTAACTTTTCACCAAATTGTTCAAACACGAAGAAGGATTTCTTTTCGATTCATAGCAATCTTTTTACGTTTTGAGGAATTCAAATAACGTGTTTTTAGATCATTTGTATGGTATCTTTCACTACATAACTTTTCACCAAATTTTACAAACACTAAGAAACTTTGTTTTTCGATTCATAACATTCTTTTAACTCAATGAGGAGTCCAAATAACGTGTTTTCGAGATGGTTTGGATCGAATCTTTTACTATGTGACTTTTCATCAAATTGTACAAACACTAAGAAAGTTGTCATTTCGATTCATAGCAATCTTTTTACGCTTTGAGGAGTTCAAATAACGTGTTTTAAGATCATTATTATCGTATCTTTTACAACATAACTTTTCACCAAATTTTACAAACACTAAGAAAGATTGTTTTTTGATTCATAACAATCTTTTAACGCTCTGAGGAGTCCAAATAACGTGTTTTTGAGATGGTTTGGATCGAATGTTTTACTACGTAACTTTTCTCCAAATTGAGGAAACACTTCGAAAGTTTTCTGTTTGATTCGTAGCAAGCTTTTGACGCTTTGAGGAGTTCAAATAACGTGTTTTTTGGATCATTTGTATTGTATCTTTTACTACATAACTTTTCACCAAATTTTACAAACACTAAGAAACTTTGTTTTTCGATTCATAACATTCTTTTAACTCTATGAGGAGTCCAAATAACGTGTTTTCGAGATGGTTTGGATCGAATCTTTTACTACGTAACTTTTCACCAAATTGTACAAACACTAAGAATGTTGTCTTTTCGATTCATAGCAATCTTTTTACGCTTTGAGGAGTTCAAAGAATGTGCTTTTAGATCATTTGTATCGTATCTTTTACAACATAACTTTTCACCAAATTTTACAAACACTAAGAAAGTTTGTTTTTCGATTCATAACATTCTTTTAACGCTACGAGGAGTCCAAATAATATGTTTTTGAGATGGTTTGGATGGAATCTTTTACTACGTAAATTTTCACCAAATTGTACAAACACTAAGAAAGTTTTCTTTGAGATTCATAGCAATCTTTTTACGCTCTTTGGAGTTCAAATAACGTGTTTCAGGATCATTTGTATCGTATCTTTCACCACATAACTTTTCACCAAATTTAACAAAGACTAAGAAAGATTGTTTTTTGATTCATAACAATCTTTTAATGCTCCGAGGAGTCCAAATAACGTGTTTTTGAGATGGTTTGGATCGAATGTTCAACTACGTAACTTTTCGCCAAATTGTACAAACACTAAGAAAGTTTTGTGTTTGCTTCATAGCAAGCTTTTAACGATTTATGGAGTTCAAATAACGTGTTTTTAAATCGTATGTATTGTATCTTTCACTACATAATTTGTCACCAAATTTTACAAACACTAAGAAACTTTGTTTTTTGATTCATAACATTCTTTTAACGCTATGAGGAGTTCAAATAACGTGTTTTTGAGATGGTTTGGATCGAACCTTTTACTACGTAAGTTTTCACCATATTGTACAAACACTAAGAAAGTTTTCTTTCCGATTCATTGCAAGCTTTTAACGCTTTGAGGAGTTCAAATAACGTGTTTTTGGATCATTTGTATGGTATCCTTTACTTCATAACTTTTCACCAAATTGTACAAACACTAAAAACATTGTTTTTCGATTCATAACATTCTTTTAACGCTATGAGGAGTACAAAATAACGTGTTTTTGAGAAGGCTTGGATCGAATCTTTTACTACGTAACTTTTCACCAAATTGTACAGACACTAAGAAAGTTTTCTTTTCGATTCATAGCAATCTTTTGACGCTTTGAAGGGTTCAAATGATGTGTTTTTGGATCATTTGTATCGTATCTTTTACTACATGAATTTTCACCTAATTTTACAAACACCAAGAAAGATTGTTTTTCGATTCATAACAATCTTTTAACGCTCTAAGCAGTCCAAATAACGTGTTTTTCCGATGGTTTGGATCGAATCATTTACTACGGAACTTTTCACCAAATTGTACAAACACTAAGAAAGTTTTCTTTCCAATTCATACCAATCTTTTTACGTTTTGAGGAATTCAAATAACGTGTTTTTAGATCATTTGTATCGTATCTTTCACTACATAACTTTTCACGAACTTTTACAAACACTAAGAAAGATTGTTTTTCTATTCATAACAATCTTTTAGCGCTCTGAGGAGTACAAATAACGTGTTTTTGAGATGGTTTGGATCGAACGTTTTACGACGCAACATTTCACCAAATTGTACAAACACTAAGAAAGTTTTCTGTTTGATTCCTGGCAAGCTTTTAACGCTTGGAGGAGTTCAAATAACGTGTGTTTAGATCGTTTGTATCGTATCTTTTACTACATAACTTTTCACCAAATTTGACAAACACTAAGAAAGTTTGTTTTTCGATTCATAACATTCTTTTAACGCTATGATGAGTACAAAATAACTTGTTTTTGAGATGGCTTGGATCGAATCTTTTACTACGTAACTTTTCACCAAGTGGTACAAACACTAAGAAAGTTTTCTTTTCGATTCATAGCATTCTTTTTACGCTTTGAGGAGTTCAAATAACGTGCTTTTAGATCATATGTATCGTATATTTTACTACATAACTTTTCACCAAATTTTACAAACACCAAGAAAGATTGTTTTTCGATTCAATAACAATCTTTTAACGCTCTGAGGAGTCAAAATAACGTGTTTTTGAGATGGTTTGGATCGAATATTTTACTACGTAACTTTTCTCCAAATTGAGCAAACACTTCGAAAGTTTTCTGTTTGATTCATATAGCAAGCTTTTGACGCTTTGAGGAGTTCAAATAACGTGTTTTGGATTATTTGTATTGTATCTTTTACATCATAACTTTTCACCAAATTGTACTAGCACTAAGAAACTTTGTTTTTCGATTCATAACATTCTTTTAACTCTTTGAGGAGTCCAAATAATGTGTTATTAGATGGTTTGGATGGAATCTTTTACTACGTAACTTTTCACCAAATTGTACAAACATTAAGAAAGTTGTCTTTTCGATTCATAGCAATCTTTTTACGATTTGAGGAGTTCAAATAACGTCTTTTTAGATCATTTGTATCGTATCTTTTACAACATAACTTTTCACCAAATTTTACAAATACTAAGAAAGTTTTTTTTTTCCATTCATAACATTCTTTTAATGCTATGAGGAGTACAAATAACATGTCTTTGAGATGGTTTGGATCGAATCTTTTACTACGTAACTTTTCACCAAATTGTACAAACACTAAGAAAGTTTTCTTTTCGATTCATAGCAATCTTTTTACGTTTTGAGGAATTCAAATAACGTGTTTTTAGATAATTTGTATCGTATATGTCACTACATAACATTTCACCAAATTTAACAAACACTAAGAAACTTTGTTTTTCGATTCATAACATTCTTTTAACTCTATGAGGAGACCAAATAACGTGTTTTTGAGATGGTCTGGATCGAATCTTTTACTACGTAACTTTTCACCAAATTGTACAAACACTAAGAAAGTTTTGTGTTTGATTCGTAGCAAGCTTTTAACGCTTTAAGGAGTTCAAATAACGTGTTTTTAGATCGTATGTATCGTATCTTTTACAACATAACGTTTCACCAAATTTTACAAACACTAAGAAAGATTGTTTTTCGATTCATAACAATCTTTTAACGCTTTGAGGAGTCCAAATAACGTGTTTTTGAGATGGTTTGGATCGAACCTTTTACTTCGTAAGTTTTTACCAAATTGTACAAACACTAAGAAATTTTCTTTTCGATTCATAGCAATTTTTTACGCTTTGAGGAGTTCAAATAACGTGTTTTTAGATCATTTGTATCGTATCTTTTAATACATAACTTTTCACCAAATTTTATAAACACTAAGAAAGATTGTTTTTCGATTCATAACAATCTTTTAACGCTCTGAGGAGTCAAAATAACGTGTTTTTGAGATGGTTTGGACCGAATGTTTTACTACGTAACTTTTCTCCAAATTGAGTAAAAACTTAGAAAGTTTTCTATCTGATTCATAGCAAGCTTTGAACGCTTTGAGGAGTTCAAATAACGTGTTTTTGGATCATTTGTATTGTATCTTTTACTACGTAACTTTTCACCAAATTTTACAAACACTAAGAAACTTTGTTTTTCTATTCATAACATTCTTTTAACGCTATGATGATTACAAAATAATGTGTTTTTGAGATGGCTTGGATCGAATCTTTTACTACGTAACTTTTCACCAAATTGTACAAACACTAAGAAAGTTTTCTTTTCGATTCATAGCAATCTTTTTACTCTTTGAGGAGTTCAAATAACGTGTTTTCAGATCATATGTATCGTATCTTTTACTACATGACTTTTCACCAAATTTTACAAACACCAAGAAAGATTGCTTTTCGATTCCATAACAATCTTTTAACGCTCTGAGGAGTCAAAATAACGTGTTTTT
This sequence comes from Luzula sylvatica, assembly GCA_946800325.1. NCBI lineage: Eukaryota > Viridiplantae > Streptophyta > Magnoliopsida > Poales > Juncaceae > Luzula > Luzula sylvatica. The sequence goes on from OX326960.1 coordinate 43,939,750, forward strand.
AAGATGGTTTGGATCGAATGTTTTACTATGTAACTTTTCTCCAAATTGAGCAAACACTTCGAAAGTTTTCTGTTTGATTCATAGCAAGCTGTTGAGGCTTCGAGGAGTTCAAATAACGTGTTTTTCGATCATTTGTATTGTATCTTTTACTACATATCTTTTCACCAAATTTTACAAAGACTAAGAAACTTTGTTTTTCGATTCATAACATTCTTTTGACTCTATGTCGAGACCAAATAACGTGTTTTTGAGATGGTTTGGATCGAATCTTTTACTACGAAACTTTTCACCAAATTGTACAAACACTATGAAAGTTGTCTTTTCAATTCATAGCAATCTTTTTACGCTTTGAGGAGTTCAAATAACTTGTTTTTAGATTATATGCATAGCATCTTTTACTACATGAATTTTCACCTAATTTTACAAACACCAAGAAAGATTTTTTTTCGATTCAATAACAATCTTTTAACGCTCAGAGGAGTCAAAATAATGTGTTTTTGAGATGGTTTGGATCGAATGTTTTACTACGTAAGTTTTCTCCGAATTGAGCAAACACTTCGAAAGTTTTCTGTTTGATTCATAGCCAGATTTTGACGCTTTGAGGAGTTCAAATAACGTGTTTTTGGATAATTTGTATTGTATCTTTTACTACATAACTTTTCACCAAATTTTACAAACACTAAGAAACTTTGTTTTTCGATTCATAACATTCTTTTAACTCTATGAGGAGACCAAATAACGTGTTTTTGAGATGGTCTGGATCGAATCTTTTACTACGTAATTTTTCACCAAATTGTACAAACACTAAGAAAGTTTTGTGTTTGATTCGTAGCAAACTTTTAACGCTTTAAGGAGTTCAAATAACGTGTTTTTAGATCGTATGTATCATATCATTTACTACATAACATTTCACCAAATTTTACAAACACTAAGATATATTGTTTTTCGATTCATAACAATCGTTTAACGCTTTGAGGAGTCCAAATAACGTGTTTTTAAGATGGTTTGGATCGAATCTTGTACTACGTAACTTTTCACCAAATTGTACAAACACTAACAATGTTTCCTTTTCGATTCTTAGCAATCTTTGTACGTTTTGAGGAATTCATCTAACGTGTTTTTAGATCATTTGTATCGTATCTTTCACTACATAACTTTTCACCAAATTTCACAAACACTAAGAAAAGATAGTTTTTCTATTCATAACAATCTTTTAACGCTCTGAGGAGTCCAAATAACGTGTTTTTCAGATAGTTCGGATTGAATGTTTTACTACGTAACTTTTCACCAAATTGTATAAACACTAAGAAAGTTTTGTGTTTGATTCATTGCAAGCTTTTAACGATTTAAGGAGTTCAAATAACGTGTTTTTAGATCGTATGTATTGTATCTTTCACTACATAACTTTTCACCAAATTTTACAAACACTAAGAAAGTTTGTTTTTCGATTCATAACATTCTTTTAACGCTATGAGGAGTCCAAATAACGTGTTTTTGAGATGGTTTGGATCGAACCTTTTACTTCGTAAGTTTTTCCCAAATTGTACAAACACTATGAAAGTTTTCTTTTCGATTCATAGCAATCTTTTTACGCTTTGAGGAGTTCAAATAACGTGTTTTTAGATCATTTGTATTGTATCTTTTAATACATAACTTTTCACCAAATTTTACAAACACTAAGAAAGATTGTTTTTCGATTCATAGCAATCTTTTAACGCTCTGAGGAGTCAAAATAACGTGTTTTTGAGATGGTTTGGACTGAACGTTTTACGACGTGTTTTTGGATCATTTGTATTGTATCTTTTACTACGTAACGTTTCACCAAATTTGACAAACACTAAGAAAGTTTGTTTTTCGATTCATAACATTCTTTTAACGCTATGATGAGTACAAAATAACTTGTTTTTGAGATGGCTTGGATCGAATCTTTTACTACGTAACTTTTCACCAAATTGTACAAACACTATGAAAATTTTCTTTTCGATTCATAGCAATCTTTTTACGCTTTGAGGAGATCAAATAACATGTTTTTAGATCATATGTATCGTATATTTTACTACATAACTTTTCACCAAATTTTACAAACACCAAGAAAGATTGTTTTTCGATTCAATAACAATCTTTTAACGCTCTGAGGAGTCAAAATAACGTGTTTTTGAGATGGTTTGGATGGAATATTTTACTACGTAACTTTTCTCCAAATTGAGCAAACACTTCGAAAGTTTTCTGTTTGATTCATATAGCAAGCTTTTGACGCTTTGAGGAGTTCAAATAACGTGTTTTTGGATTATTTGTATTGTATCTTTTACTACATAACTTTTCACCAAATTTTACAAGCACTAAGAAACTTTGTTTTTCGATTCATAACATTCTTTTAACTCTATGAGGAGTCCAAATAAGGTGTTTTTAGATGGTTTGGATTGAATCTTTTAATACGTAACTTTTCACCAAATTGTACAAACACTAAGAAAGTTGTCTTTTCGATTCATAGCAATCTTTTTACGCTATGAGGAGTTCAAATAACGTGTTTTTAGATCATTTGTATCGTATCTTTTAATACATAACTTTTCACCAAATTTTACAAACACTAAGAAAGATTGTTTTTCTATTCGTAACAATCTTTTAACGCTCCGAGGAATCCAAATAATGTGTTTTTGAGATGGTTTGGATCGAATGTTTTATTACGTAACTTTTCACCAAATTGTTCAAACACGAAGAAGGATTTCTTTTCGATTCATAGCAATCTTTTTACGTTTTGAGGAATTCAAATAACGTGTTTTTAGATCATTTGTATGGTATCTTTCACTACATAACTTTTCACCAAATTTTACAAACACTAAGAAACTTTGTTTTTCGATTCATAACATTCTTTTAACTCTATGAGGAGACCAAATAACGTGTTTTTGAGATGGTCTGGATCGAATCTTTTACTACGTAATTTTTCACCAAATTGTACAAACACTAAGAAAGTTTTGTGTTTGATTCATAGCAAACTTTTAACGCTTTAAGGAGTTCAAATAACGTGTTTTTAGATCGTATGTATCATATCTTTTACTACATAACATTTCACCAAATTTTACAAACACTAAGATATATTGTTTTTCGATTCATAACAATCGTTTAACGCTTTGAGGAGTCCAAATAACGTGTTTTTAAGATGGTTTGGATCGAATCTTGTACTACGTAACTTTTCACCAAATTGTACAAACACTAACAATGTTTCCTTTTCGATTCTTAGCAATCTTTGTACGTTTTGAGGAATTCATCTAACGTGTTTTTAGATCATTTGTATCGTATCTTTCACTACATAACTTTTCACCAAATTTCACAAACACTAAGAAAAGATTGTTTTTCTATTCATAACAATCTTTTAACGCTCTGAGGAGTCCAAATAACGTGTTTTTCAGATGGTTCGGATTGAATGTTTTACTACGTAACTTTTCACCAAATTGTACAAACACTAAGAAAGTTTTGTGTTTGATTCATTGCAAGCTTTTAACTATTTAAGGAGTTCAAATAACGTTTTTTTAGATCGTATGTATTGTATCTTTCACTACATAACTTTTCACCAAATTTTACAAACACTAAGAAAGTTTGTTTTTCGATTCATAACATTCTTTTAACGCTATGAGGAGTCCAAATAACGTGTTTTTGAGATGGTTTGGATCGAACCTTTTACTTCGTAAGTTTTTCCCAAATTGTACAAACACTATGAAAGTTTTCTTTTCGATTCATAGCAATCTTTTTACGCTTTGAGGAGTTCAAATAACGTGTTTTTAGATCATTTGTATCGTATCTTTTAATACATAACTTTTCACCAAATTTTACAAACACTAAGAAAGATTGTTTTTCGATTCATAGCAATCTTTTAACGCTCTGAGGAGTCAAAATAACGTGTTTTTGAGATGGTTTGGACCGAATGTTTTACTACGTAACTTTTCTCCAAATTGAGCAAAAACTTAGAAAGTTTTCTATTTGATTCATAGCAAGCTTTGAACGCTTTGAGGAGTTCAAATAGCGTGTTTTTGGATCATTTGTATTGTATCTTTTACTACGTAACGTTTCACCAAATTTTACAAACACTAAGAAACTTTGTTTTTCGATTCATAACATTCTTTTAACGCTATGATGAGTACAAAAGTGTTTTTGAGATGGCTTGGATCGAATCTTTTACTACGTAACTTTTCACCAAATTGTACAAACACTAAGAAAGGATTCTTTTCGATTCATAGCAATCTTTTTACTCTTTGAGGAGTTCAAATAACGTGTTTTTAGATCATATGTATCATATCTTTTACTATATGACTTTTCACCAAAATTTACAAACACCAAGAAATTTTTTTTTTCGATTCCATAACAATCTTTTAACGCTCTGAGGAGTCAAAATAACGTGTTTTTGAGATGGTTTGGATCGAATGTTTTACTACGTAACTTTTCTCCAAATTGAGCAAACACTTCGAAAGTTTTCTGTTTGATTAATAGCAAGCTGTTGAGGCTTTGAGGAGTTCAAATAACGTGTTTTTCGATCATTTGTATTGTATCTTTTACTACATAACGTTTCACCAAATTTTACAAAGAATAAGAAACATTGTTTTTCGATTCATAACATTCTTTTGACTCTATGTGGATACCAAATAACGTGTTTTTGTGATGGTTTGGATCGAATCTTTTACTATGTAACTTTTCACCAAATTGTACAAACACTAAGCAAGTTGTCTTTTCGATTCATAGCAATCCTTTTACGCTTTGAGGAGTTCAAATAACGTGTTTTTAGATCATATGCATCGTATCTTTTACTACATGAATTTTCACCTAACTTTACAAACACAAAGAAAGATTTTTTTTCGATTCAATAACAATCTTTTAACGCTCTGAGGAGTCAAAATAACCTGTTTTTGAGATGGTTTGGATTGAATGTTTTACTACGTAAGTTTTCTCCGAATTGAGCAAACACTTCGAAAGTTTTCTGTTTGATTCATAGCCAGCTTTTGACGCTTTGAGGAGTTCAAATAACGTGTTTTTGTTTCAGTTTTATTGTATCTTTTACTACATAACTTTTCACCAAATTTTACAAACACTAAGAAACTTTATTTTTCGATTCATAACATTCTTTTAACTCAATGAGGAGTCCAAATAACTTGTTTTCGAGATGGTTTGGATCGAATCTTTTACTATGTAACTTTTCATCAAATTGTACAAACACTAAGAAAGTTGTCATTTCGATTCATAGCAATCTTTTTACGCTTTGAGGAGTTCAAATAACGTGTTTTAAGATCATTATTATCGTATCTTTTACAACATAACTTTTCACCAAATTTTACAAACACTAAGAAAGATTGTTTTTCGATTCATAACAATCTTTTAACGCTCTGAGGAGTCCAAATAACGTGTTTTTGAGATGGTTTGGATCGAATGTTTTACTACGTAACTTTTCTCCAAATTGAGGAAACACTTCGAAAGTTTTCTGTTTGATTCGTAGCAAGCTTTTGACGCTTTGAGGAGTTCAAATAACGTGTTTTTTGGATCATTCGTATTGTATCTTTTACTACATAACTTTTCACCAAATTTTACAAACACTAAGAAACTTTGTTTTTCGATTCATAACATTCTTTTAACTCTATGAGGAGTCCAAATAACGTGTTTTCGAGATGGTTTGGATCGAATCTTTTACTACGTAACTTTTCACCAAATTGTACAAACACTAAGAATGTTGTCTTTTCGATTCATAGCAATCTTTTTACGCTTTGAGGAGTTCAAAGAATGTGCTTTTAGATCATTTGTATCGTATCTTTTACAACATAACTTTTCACCAAATTTTACAAACACTAAGAAAGTTTTCTTTTCGATTCATAGCAATCCTTTTACGCTCTTAGGTGTTAAAATAACGTGTTTTTAGATATTTGTATCGTATCTTTTACTACATAACTTTTCACCAAATTTTACAAACACAAGTTTTCTTTTCGATTCATAGCAATCTTTTTACGTTTTGAGGAGTTCAACTAACGTGTTTTTAGATCATTTGTATCGTATCTTTCTCTACATAACTTTTCACCAAATTTTACAAACACTAAGAAAGATTGTTTTTCGATTCATAACAATCTTTTAACGCTCCGAGGAGTCCAAATAACGTGTTTTTGAGATGGTTTGGATCGAATGATTTACTACGAAAGTTTTGTGTTTGATTTATAGCAAGCTTTTAACGCTTTAAGGAGTTCAAATAACTTGTTTTGGGATCATTTGTATTCTATCTTTCACTACATAACTTTTCACCAAATTTTACAAACACTAAGAAATCTTGTTTTTCGATTCATAACAATCTTTTAACGCTATGAGGAGTCAAAATAACGTGTTTTTGAGATGGTTTGGATCGAATGTTGTACTACGTAACTTTTCACCAAATTGTACAAACACTTAGAAAGTTTTGTGTTTGATTCATAGCAAGTTTTTAACGCTTTAAGGAGTTCAAATAACGTGTTTTTCGATCATTTGTATTGTATCTTTCACTACATAACTTTTCACCACAATTTACAAACACTAAGAAAGATTGTTTTTTGATTCATAACAATCTTTTAACGCTCCGAGGAGTCCAAATAATGTGTTTTTTAGATGGTTTGGATCGAATCTTTTACTACGTAACTTTTCACCAAATTGTACAAACATTAAGAAAGTTTTCTTTTCGATTCATAGGAATCTTTTTACGTTTTGAGAAATTCAAATAACGTGTTTTGAGATCACTTGTATCGTATCTTTCACTACATAACTTTTCACCAAACTTTACTAACACGAAGAAATATTATTTTTCGATTCATAACAATCTTTTAACGCTCCGAGGAGTCCAAATAACGTGTTTTTGAGATGGTTTGGATCGAATGATTTACTACGAAAGTTTTGTGTTTGATTCATAGCAAGCTTTTAACGCTTTAAGGAGTTCAAATAACATGTTTTGGGATCATTTGTATTCTATCTTTCACTACATAACTTTTCACCAAATTTTACAAACACTAAGAAATCTTGTTTTTCGATTCATAACAATCTTTTAACGCTATGAGGAGTCAAAATAACGTGTTTTTGAGGTGGTTTGGATTGAATGTTTTACTATGTAACTTTTCACCAAATTGTACAAACACTAAGAAAGTTTTATTTTCGATTGATAGCAATCTTTTTACGTTTTGAGGAGTTCAACTAACGTGTTTTTAGATAATTTGTATCGTATCTTTCATTACATAACTTTTCACCAAATTTTACAAACACTAAGAAAGATTGTTTTTCGATTCATAACAATCTTTTAACGCTCTGAGCAGTCCAAATAACGTGTTTTTCCGATGGTTTGGATCGAATCATTTACTACGTAACTTTTCACCAAATTGTACAAACACTAAGAAAATTTTCTTTCCGATTCATAGCAATCTTTTTACGTTTTGAGGAATTCAAATAACGTGTTTTTAGATCATTTGTATCGTATCTTTCACTACATAACTTTTCACCAACTTTTACAAACACTAAGAAAGATTGTTTTTCTATTCATAACAATCTTTTAACGCTATGAGGAGTCCAAATAACGTGTTTTTGAGATGGTTTGGATCGAATGTTTTACTACGTAACTTTTCACCAAATTGTACAAACACTAAGAAAGTTTTCTTTTCGATTCATAGCAATCTTTTTACGTTTTGAGGAATTCAAATAACGTGTTTTTAGATCATTTGTATCGTATCTTTCACTACATAACTTTACACCAAATTTTATAAACACAAGTTTTCTTTTCGATTCATAGCAATCTATTTACGTTTTGAGGAGTTCAACTAACGTGTTTTTAGATCATTTGTATCGTATCTTTCTCTACATAACTTTTCACCAAATTTTACAAACAGTAAGAAAGATTGTTTTTCGATTCATAACAATCTTTTAACGCTCTGAGGAGTCCAAATAACATGTTTTTAAGATGGTTTGGATCGAATGTTTTACTACGTAACTTTTCACCAAATTGTACAAACACTTAGAAAGTTTTGTGTTTGATTCATAGCAAGTTTTTAACGCTTTAAGGAGTTCAAATAACGTGTTTTTGGATCATTTGTATTGTATCTTTCACTACATAACTTATCACCACAATTTACAAACACTAAGAAAGATTGTTTTTTGAGTCATAACAATCTTTTAACGCTCCGAGGAGTCCAAATAATGTGTTTTTTAGATGGTTTGGATCGAATCTTTTACTACGTAACTTTTCACCAAATTGTACAAACATTAAGAAAGTTTTCTTTTCGATTCATAGCAATCTTTTTACGTTTTGAGAAATTCAAATAACGTGTTTTGAGATCATTTGTATCGTATCTTTCACTACATAACTTTTCACCAAATTTTACTAACACTAAGAAATATTATTTTTCGATTCATAACAATCTATTAACGCTCTGAGCAGTCCAAATAACGTGTTTTTGAGATGGTTTGGATCGAATATTTTACTACGTAACTTTTCACCAAATTGAACAAACACTAAGAAAATTTTCTTTTCGATTCATAACAATCTTTTTACTTTTTGAGGAATTCAAATAACGTGTTTTTCGATCATTTGTATCGTATCTTTCACTACATAACTTTTCACCAAATTTTACAAACACTAAGAAAGATTGTTTTTCAATTCATTGCAATCTTTTAACGCTCTGAGGAGTCCAAATAATGTGTTTTTGTGATAGTTTGGATCGAATGTTTTACTACGTAAGTTTCACCAAATTGTACAAACACTAAGAAAGTTTTCTTTTCGATTCATAGCAATCTTTTTACATTTTAAGGAATTCAAATAACGTGTTTTTAGATCATTTGTATCGTATATTTCACTACATAACTTGTAACCAAATTTTAATAACACTAAGAAAGATTTTTTTTCTATTCATAACAATCTTTTAGCGCTCTGAGGAGTACAAATAACGTGTTTTTGAGATGGTTTGGATCGAACGTTTTACGACGCAACATTTCACCAAATTGTACAAACACTAAGAAAGTTTTCTGTTTGATTCTTGGCAAGCTTTTAACGCTTGGAGGAGTTCAAATAACGTGTGTTTAGATCGTTTGTATCGTATCTTTTACTACATACTTTTTCACCAAATTTGACAAACACTAAGAAAGTTTGTTTTTCGATTCATAACATTCTATTAACGCTATGATGAGTACAAAATAACGTGTTTTTGAGATGGCTTGGATCGAATCTTTTACTACGTAACTTTTCACCAAATTGTACAAACACTATGAAAATTTTCTTTTCGATTCATAGCAATCTTTTTACGCTTTGAGGAGATCAAATAACATGTTTTTAGATCATATGTATCGTATATTTTACTACATAACTTTTCACCAAATTTTACAAACACCAAGAAAGATTGTTTTTCGATTCAATAACAATCTTTTAACGCTCTGAGGAGTCAAAATAACGTGTTTTTGAGATGGTTTGGGTGAAATATTTTACTACGTAACTTTCTCCAAATTGAGCAAACAATTCGAAAGTTTTCTGTTTGATTCATATAGCAAGCTTTTGACGCTTTGAGGAGTTCAAATAACGTGTTTTTGGATTATTTGTATTGTATCTTTTACTACATAACTTTTCACCAAATTTTACAAGCACTAAGAAACTTTGTTTTTCGATTCATAACATTCTTTTAACTCTATGAGGAGTCCAAATAAGGTGTTTTTAGATGGTTTGGATTGAATCTTTTAATACGTAACTTTTCACGAAATTGTACAAACACTAAGAAAGTTTTGTGTTTGATTCATAGCAAGCTTTTAACGCTTTAAGGAGTTCAAATAACGTGTTTTTAGATCGTATGTATCGTATCTTTTACAACATAACGTTTCACCAAATTTTACAAACACTAAGAAAGATTGTTTTTCGATTCATAACAATCTTTTAACGCTTTGAGGAGTCCAAATAACGTGTTTTTGAGATGGTTTGGATCGAACCTTTTACTTCGTAAGTTTTTACCAAATTGTACAAACACTAAGAAATTTTCTTTTCGATTCATAGCAATTTTTTACGCTTTGAGGAGTTCAAATAACGTGTTTTTAGATCATTTGTATCGTATCTTTTAATACATAACTTTTCACCAAATTTTATAAACACTAAGAAAGATTGTTTTTCGATTCATAACAATCTTTTAACGCTCTGAGGAGTCAAAATAACGTGTTTTTGAGATGGTTTGGACCGAATGTTTTACTACGTAACTTTTCTCCAAATTGAGCAAAAACTTAGAAAGTTTTCTATCTGATTCATAGCAAGCTTTGAACGCTTTGAGGAGTTCAAATAACGTGTTTTTGGATCATTTGTATTGTATCTTTTACTACGTAACTTTTCAAGAAATTTTACAAACACTAAGAAACTTTGTTTTTCTATTCATAACATTCTTTTAACGCTATGATGATTACAAAATAATGTGTTTTTGAGATGGCTTGGATCGAATCTTTTACTACGTAACTTTTCACCAAATTGTACAAACACTAAGAAAGTTTTCTTTTCGATTCATAGCAATCTTTTTACTCTTTGAGGAGTTCAAATAACGTGTTTTCAGATCATATGTATCGTATCTTTTACTACATGACTTTTCACCAAATTTTACAAACACCAAGAAAGATTGCTTTTCGATTCCATAACAATCTTTTAACGCTCTGAGGAGTCAAAATAACGTGTTTTTAAGATGGTTTGGATCGAATGTTTTACTATGTAACTTTTCTCCAAATTGAGCAAACACTTCGAAAGTTTTCTGTTTGATTCATAGCAAGCTGTTGAGGCTTCGAGGAGTTCAAATAACGTGTTTTTCGATCATTTGTATTGTATCTTTTACTACATATCTTTTCACCAAATTTTACAAAGACTAAGAAACTTTGTTTTTCGATTCATAACATTCTTTTGACTCTATGTCGAGACCAAATAACGTGTTTTTGAGATGGTTTGGATCGAATCTTTTACTACGAAACTTTTCACCAAATTGTACAAACACTATGAAAGTTGTCTTTTCAATTCATAGCAATCTTTTTACGCTTTGAGGAGTTCAAATAACTTGTTTTTAGATTATATGCATAGCATCTTTTACTACATGAATTTTCACCTAATTTTACAAACACCAAGAAAGATTTTTTTTCGATTCAATAACAATCTTTTAACGCTCAGAGGAGTCAAAATAATGTGTTTTTGAGATGGTTTGGATCGAATATTTTACTACGTAAGTTTTCTCCGAATTGAGCAAACACTTCGAAAGTTTTCTGTTTGATTCATAGCCAGATTTTGACGCTTTGAGGAGTTCAAATAACGTGTTTTTGGATAATTTGTATTGTATCTTTTACTACATAACTTTTCACCAAATTTTACAAACACTAAGAAACTTTGTTTTTCGATTCATAACATTCTTTTAACTCTATGAGGAGACCAAATAACGTGTTTTTGAGATGGTCTGGATCGAATCTTTTACTACGTAATTTTTCACCAAATTGTACAAACACTAAGAAAGTTTTGTGTTTGATTCATAGCAAACTTTTAACGCTTTAAGGAGTTCAAATAACGTGTTTTTAGATCGTATGTATCATATCTTTTACTACATAACATTTCACCAAATTTTACAAACACTAAGATATATTGTTTTTCGATTCATAACAATCGTTTAACGCTTTGAGGAGTCCAAATAACGTGTTTTTAAGATGGTTTGGATCGAATCTTGTACTACGTAACTTTTCACCAAATTGTACAAACACTAACAATGTTTCCTTTTCGATTCTTAGCAATCTTTGTACGTTTTGAGGAATTCATCTAACGTGTTTTTAGATCATTTGTATCGTATCTTTCACTACATAACTTTTCACCAAATTTCACAAACACTAAGAAAAGATAGTTTTTCTATTCATAACAATCTTTTAACGCTCTGAGGAGTCCAAATAACGTGTTTTTCAGATGGTTCGGATTGAATGTTTTACTACGTAACTTTTCACCAAATTGTACAAACACTAAGAAAGTTTTGTGTTTGATTCATTGCAAGCTTTTAACGATTTAAGGAGTTCAAATAACGTGTTTTTAGATCGTATGTATTGTATCTTTCACTACATAACTTTTCACCAAATTTTACAAACACTAAGAAAGTTTGTTTTTCGATTCATAACATTCTTTTAACGCTATGAGGAGTCCAAATAACGTGTTTTTGAGATGGTTTGGATCGAACCTTTTACTTCGTAAGTTTTTCCCAAATTGTACAAACACTATGAAAGTTTTCTTTTCGATTCATAGCAATCTTTTTACGCTTTGAGGAGTTCAAATAACGTGTTTTTAGATCATTTGTATCGTATCTTTTAATACATAACTTTTCACCAAATTTTACAAACACTAAGAAAGATTGTTTTTCGATTCATAGCAATCTTTTAACGCTCTGAGGAGTCAAAATAACGTGTTTTTGAGATGGTTTGGACTGAACGTTTTACGACGTGTTTTTGGATCATTTGTATTGTATCTTTTACTACGTAACGTTTCACCAAATTTGACAAACACTAAGAAAGTTTGTTTTTCGATTCATAACATTCTTTTAACGCTATGATAAGTACAAAATAACTTGTTTTTGAGATGGCTTGGATCGAATCTTTTACTACGTAACTTTTCACCAAATTGTACAAACACTATGAAAATTTTCTTTTCGATTCATAGCAATCTTTTTACGCTTTGAGGAGATCAAATAATATGTTTTTAGATCATATGTATCGTATATTTTACTACATAACGTTTCACCAAATTTTACAAACACCAAGAAAGATTGTTTTTCGATTCAATAACAATCTTTTAACGCTCTGAGGAGTCAAAATAACGTGTTTTTGAGATGGTTTGGGTGGAATATTTTACTACGTAACTTTTCTCCAAATTGAGCAAACACTTCGAAAGTTTTCTGTTTGATTCATATAGCAAGCTTTTGACGCTTTGAGGAGTTCAAATAACGTGTTTTTGGATTATTTGTATTGTATCTTTTACTACATAACTTTTCACCAAATTTTACAAGCACTAAGAAACTTTGTTTTTCGATTCATAACATTCTTTTAACTCTATGAGGAGTCCAAATAAGGTGTTTTTAGATGGTTTGGATTGAATCTTTTAATACGTAACTTTTCACCAAATTGTACAAACACTAAGAAAGTTGTCTTTTCGATTCGTAGCAATCTTTTTACGCTATGAGGAGTTCAAATAACGTGTTTTTAGATCATTTGTATCGTATCTTTTAATACATAACTTTTCACCAAATTTTACAAACACTAAGAAAGATTGTTTTTCTAATCGTAACAATCTTTTAACGCTCCGAGGAGTCCAAATAATGTGTTTTTGAGATGGTTTGGATCGAATGTTTTACTACGTAACTTTTCACCAAATTGTTCAAACACGAAGAAGGATTTCTTTTCGATTCATAGCAATCTTTTTACGTTTTGAGGAATTCAAATAACGTGTTTTTAGATCATTTGTATGGTATCTTTCACTACATAACTTTTCACCAAATTTTACAAACACTAAGAAACTTTGTTTTTCGATTCATAACATTCTTTTAACTCTATGAGGAGACCAAATAACGTGTTTTTGAGATGGTCTGGATCGAATCTTTTACTACGTAATTTTTCACCAAATTGTACAAACACTAAGAAAGTTTTGTGTTTGATTCATAGCAAACTTTTAACGCTTTAAGGAGTTCAAATAACGTGTTTTTAGATCGTATGTATCATATCTTTTACTACATAACATTTCACCAAATTTTACAAACACTAAGATATATTGTTTTTCGATTCATAACAATCGTTTAACGCTTTGAGGAGTCCAAATAACGTGTTTTTAAGATGGTTTGGATCGAATCTTGTACTACGTAACTTTTCACCAAATTGTACAAACACTAACAATGTTTCCTTTTCGATTCTTAGCAATCTTTGTACGTTTTGAGGAATTCATCTAACGTGTTTTTAGATCATTTGTATCGTATCTTTCACTACATAACTTTTCACCAAATTTCACAAACACTAAGAAAAGATTGTTTTTCTATTCATAACAATCTTTTAACGCTCTGAGGAGTCCAAATAACGTGTTTTTCAGATGGTTCGGATTGAATGTTTTACTACGTAACTTTTCACCAAATTGTACAAACACTAAGAAAGTTTTGTGTTTGATTCATTGCAAGCTTTTAACGATTTAAGGAGTTCAAATAACGTTTTTTTAGATCGTATGTATTGTATCTTTCACTACATAACTTTTCACCAAATTTTACAAACACTAAGAAAGTTTGTTTTTCGATTCATAACATTCTTTTAACGCTATGAGGAGTCCAAATAACGTGTTTTTGAGATGGTTTGGATCGAACTTTTTACTTCGTAAGTTTTTCCCAAATTGTACAAACACTATGAAAGTTTTCTTTTCGATTCATAGCAATCTTTTTACGCTTTGAGGAGTTCAAATAACGTGTTTTTAGATCATTTGTATCGTATCTTTTAATACATAACTTTTCACCAAATTTTACAAACACTAAGAAAGATTGTTTTTCGATTCATAGCAATCTTTTAACGCTCTGAGGAGTCAAAATAACGTGTTTTTGAGATGGTTTGGACCGAATGTTTTACTACGTAACTTTTCTCCAAATTGAGCAAAAACTTAGAAAGTTTTCTATTTGATTCATAGCAAGCTTTGAACGCTTTGAGGAGTTCAAATAGCGTGTTTTTGGATCATTTGTATTGTATCTTTTACTACGTAACGTTTCACCAAATTTTACAAACACTAAGAAACTTTGTTTTTCGATTCATAACATTCTTTTAACGCTATGATGAGTACAAAATAACGTGTTTTTGAGATGGCTTGGATCGAATCTTTTACTACGTAACTTTTCACCAAATTGTACAAACACTAAGAAAGGATTCTTTTCGATTCATAGCAATCTTTTTACTCTTTGAGGAGTTCAAATAACGTGTTTTTAGATCATATGTATCGTATCTTTTACTATATGACTTTTCACCAAAATTTACAAACACCAAGAAAAATTGTTTTTCGATTCCATAACAATCTTTTAACGCTCTGAGGAGTCAAAATAACGTGTTTTTGAGATGGTTTGGATCGAATGTTTTACTACGTAACTTTTCTCCAAATTGAGCAAACACTTCGAAAGTTTTCTGTTTGATTAATAGCAAGCTGTTGAGGCTTTGAGGAGTTCAAATAACGTGTTTTTCGATCATTTGTATTGTATCTTTTACTACATAACGTTTCACCAAATTTTACAAAGAATAAGAAACATTGTTTTTCGATTCATAACATTCTTTTGACTCTATGTGGATACCAAATAACGTGTTTTTGTGATGGTTTGGATCGAATCTTTTACTATGTAACTTTTCACCAAATTGTACAAACACTAAGCAAGTTGTCTTTTCGATTCATAGCAATCCTTTTACGCTTTGAGGAGTTCAAATAACGTGTTTTTAGATCATATGCATCGTATCTTTTACTACATGAATTTTCACCTAACTTTACAAACACAAAGAAAGATTTTTTTTCGATTCAATAACAATCTTTTAACGCTCTGAGGAGTCAAAATAACCTGTTTTTGAGATGGTTTGGATTGAATGTTTTACTACGTAAGTTTTCTCCGAATTGAGCAAACACTTCGAAAGTTTTCTGTTTGATTCATAGCCAGCTTTTGACGCTTTGAGGAGTTCAAATAACGTGTTTTTGGATCAGTTTTATTGTATCTTTTACTACATAACTTTTCACCAAATTTTACAAACACTAAGAAACTTTATTTTTCGATTCATAACATTCTTTTAACTCAATGAGGAGTCCAAATAACTTGTTTTCGAGATGGTTTGGATCGAATCTTTTACTATGTAACTTTTCATCAAATTGTACAAACACTAAGAAAGTTGTCATTTCGATTCATAGCAATCTTTTTACGCTTTGAGGAGTTCAAATAACGTGTTTTAAGATCATTATTATCGTATCTTTTACAACATAACTTTTCACCAAATTTTACAAACACTAAGAAAGATTGTTTTTCGATTCATAACAATCTTTTAACGCTCTGAGGAGTCCAAATAACGTGTTTTTGAGATGGTTTGGATCGAATGTTTTACTACGTAACTTTTCTCCAAATTGAGGAAACACTTCGAAAGTTTTCTGTTTGATTCGTAGCAAGCTTTTGACGCTTTGAGGAGTTCAAATAACGTGTTTTTTGGATCATTTGTATTGTATCTTTTACTACATAACTTTTCACCAAATTTTACAAACACTAAGAAACTTTGTTTTTCGATTCATAACATTCTTTTAACTCTATGAGGAGTCCAAATAACGTGTTTTCGAGATGGTTTGGATCGAATCTTTTACTACGTAACTTTTCACCAAATTGTACAAACACTAAGAATGTTGTCTTTTCGATTCATAGCAATCTTTTTACGCTTTGAGGAGTTCAA
Source organism: Luzula sylvatica (assembly GCA_946800325.1). Lineage (NCBI taxonomy): Eukaryota > Viridiplantae > Streptophyta > Magnoliopsida > Poales > Juncaceae > Luzula > Luzula sylvatica. The sequence continues at coordinate 43,956,187 of OX326960.1, forward strand.
AGAATGTGCTTTTAGATCATTTGTATCGTATCTTTTACAACATAACTTTTCACCAAATTTTACAAACACTAAGAAAGTTTTCTTTTCGATTCATAGCAATCCTTTTACGCTCTTAGGTGTTAAAATAACGTGTTTTTAGATATTTGTATCGTATCTTTTACTACATAACTTTTCACCAAATTTTACAAACACAAGTTTTCTTTTCGATTCATAGCAATCTTTTTACGTTTTGAGGAGTTCAACTAACGTGTTTTTAGATCATTTGTATCGTATCTTTCTCTACATAACTTTTCACCAAATTTTACAAACACTAAGAAAGATTGTTTTTCGATTCATAACAATCTTTTAACGCTCCGAGGAGTCCAAATAACGTGTTTTTGAGATGGTTTGGATCGAATGATTTACTACGAAAGTTTTGTGTTTGATTCATAGCAAGCTTTTAACGCTTTAAGGAGTTCAAATAACTTGTTTTGGGATCATTTGTATTCTATCTTTCACTACATAACTGATAAGAGGAAAATAAAGCACCTTTTTGATATCTAATTTGGGGATTTTAGCCCTTTTGAATCACAACTTTATATATACAATTGTTCATATTTGAGATAACAAGAATATTTCTTCACTAAGTGTGTTTTATCGCTTAATTACATGTTTTAGGTGGAACTTCTCGGCAAACCAAGAGTGTAGTTGCCTTCATCATCTCGAGCCGATGAAATCGGTATATCATACCGATCATTTCGGTGCACGTATGAGGGAGGAGGCAAATAATCTTCAACATAAGAGTCTACACCAAACTCTACACGAAAACAACTCACACCATAGCCACTATCCAGCCCACTATCCAGCCCACCTACCTCACCTATAATCCCCAAACTACCCTCAATCCTCTCATCCAACTCTTGGCCAATGGGAGAGCTTCAAAGACACTATAAATAAGACCCCAAAGCCCTTGGGCAGGATTTGCTTCTTCTTCCCTCCCCTTTCTTCTTTCTCTCTCTCTAAGCACTTCCAAGAACTTTCAAGAACGTCAAGAACCATTCAAGAATTACTCGAATTCTCGAGTGATTGTTTGCCGGACTCGAAGCTTACTTCATCCGGTGAATCGATCTAATCGAAGCTAGTCGCAAAAGATACACGTCACAACCGGACTAGGAGCTTTCTTCATCCGGGAGAGTCGACAACTTCGAGCGAGAAGCGCTCGTACCGTCCTAGCTTTCTAGCGGTTCGAGCATCGAGCGACGACACTAGGCGAGGAAAGGAGCTCCTCTTGGCACGTTGAAGCTCTACTTTCTTCGAATTAGGTGTATTCTTTTCTATCTTGAATTTTCTTGTATGTTGAATGAATGTTTGAAGTCGTGTAAAGAAAACTTGTTTGAATCTAAAAATCTTTGTTCTAAATCTTATTTCTTGCATTTGATCTTGTGCTCTCTTTGTGTGATATTTTTGTTCTGCGTAGATTTTGATTTCTAGTTTCGGGAACTTTTTGAATCGTAGAATTTCATGAAATATTCGAATTGATATGAATTTTTGAAAACTGTCACTTAAATTGAAAACCTGCTGTTTCCAGGGGATTGTTTTTCAGAGACCTGATTGTAATTCGTTAATAACTTTTTATTCCGTTGTCCAAATTGTTTGAAATTTTAGGATAAATTTGATAATATGCAGACCTATCTCTACACAAAATTTCATTAATTTTGGAAACTTCGAAATAATTATTTTAAAGATCTGAAGTTAGAAAAAGTTTCTGCCCTTAATTCTCTTTTTGGAAAAGTTTCTGCCTTTTGGCTCGTTTTGATTCATTATTTGACGCATATACTCCTCGTGGAACGAACTTGCATATTACTACTATACACATTAAATTCCAAACTTGTTGATTGAATTGGTTTTCACATACAACGATATATCAAATTAAAAAGCGATCGAAAACCCGTTTATCAAATGGCGCCGCTGCCGGGGAGTAATGTTTAAGTCAAATTTTGAATCAAACTTGCAATCTCGAGTGATATTTCTAATAGATTTGATACATTTGAACTTGATATTTCACTAATTTCGAAAATTTTCTATTCTTGCAAGGAACACGGAGTAGAGCAAGATGAATCATCAAGAAAGACCAAGAACTTTTGGAGAATTGCTAAAACAACCTCCAAGAGAATATCCAAAACACATGACGCTTAAAGAAATGATCGATCAAGATATCAAAGAATGGGAAGAAAGCAAAGAAAACGAAGCTCGAAGAAGGCTCGGTTGGCTCTCATGTTCCACCTCAAATCAATACGATGAATCACACACCGAGACCCTTTATCAAAATCCCATCTACGAAGCTCGCAAATACAAAAACGAATCCCCATGGGGTTATGAGACACAATCCTATGCCGAAACTGCTAACAACTACTCAAACCCCATGTACTCAAACCCCATATACGAACCGTCTCAAAATGAACTCGAATATCAACACGAATTTGAATGCCATGACCCACCATTTCAATCCCAAATCGAAGATCCAAATCAAGAAATGAAGCAAATGATGGAAGGAATGATGTCGATGATGCAATCAATGAACGGAAAAATCGATAAAAATGAGAAAAACATGGACTTAATGAAACAAGAGATTAAAACCACCTCTCGACGACTAGGAAATATTCAATCCACGCTCAATGATCTAGATCAAAGAGTGACTTGTCTCGAGTTAGAATATTCAAACGAGGAGATCATGGAGATTGACGGCGACAAGAGTTCAAGTGTGGGGGGATTCGATGAAAACATTCGAGCAAGAACGACAATTGAAGAAGAAAAGGTGTCATTGGATTCGATTCTCCAAAAGACGGTTCAACTCACTCCAATCGATGAAAACGAGCAAGAAAAGAAATCTACAATTCTCCAAGGTGAATTCTTTCCATATATCATCAATTTAAATTCAATTAAGAACTATGATGCTTTTCATGATAGAATTTCACCTTGTGTAGATTTATCAAGGAAATCAAATACAATCGAGATACTCACGCCTCTCACAACTCCTCTTCATCAAACTCCAAGTAATGAAGCAATTCGAAAAATCCGAAGCGAAGCGACGCTTATCTTTACGCCACTTTCGACGTATGCAAAACGAGTGATACAAGTGCCGAATTCTCTCATCTCCAACATCTCAAAGGGAGTATTTCGAGGCGGTCGAAAAGTAGCAATCCATGTGAGCGCTTCGTTTAATTTTGAAGGAGGATAACATCGGCATGGTCGAGCTCGAGACCATAAACGAGAGCGCTAGCGAGGGAGGCAAACCCTCGTACCAACGGTGCAAGGACTACATGCTAAAGCTCAATTGGTACATTCCAAGATAAATCAAGAATTCCGATTCTCCATCGCATCCAAAGGTTTATGCTTTACATTCTCTATCATTACAAGCTAACCTTGTTTCGAATTTTTGAATATGCCACTCTTTAGTGAGCAATGAAATCATATTAGGCCATCTAATCTCAAGAAAGGAAAGGAAGTCGATAAGGCCAAAATCAATGTGATCAAGATGCTTACCTCTCCAAGATCGGCAAGTGATGCGTTTTCCTCCGAATCTCCTCGATCAACCTCCACGAATTTCCCAAGCAAATAATCGCAAAGGTGTGACCAAGACACGAGAAACGTGACAAGATGGTTGGAGACGACACCGGCAAAAGGATGCGAATTCGAAATCGGTGATCGAGACGTTCCACTCCAAAAGGAAGCAAATGTCGCGTTGGATCGACCCATTTGTGGTGACCAATGTCACACCATTTGGAGTTGTGAAGATTCGAAGCGACCAAACGAATGAAGCGTTAAAGATGAATGGCAAACGCATCGAGCATCACGCAAAATTCGAAACAAGATGGATGGAGGAGCAACAAGTCGAAGACGATCAAGCACCACGCATCAAAGGTTGTGTCTCTCCTTAACTTCTTTTAATTTTTCTCTATATTATCGCTTGAGGACAAGCGAAGGAATAAGTATGGGGGGGGTTATAAACACAATCTTTGATAAAATAAAAAAATTATTAACGAAAAAAATCCCTTTTAAAGAAGAAAAATAATTTTTTTTTTTTTTTTTTATGAATTATTGAGCATTGCAATTACACAAGCCAGGGATTTTGTACATTTTAAGGTTTTTCTCCACCTCATTGAATAAATCATCGATTTTTAGACAAATTTTCACCAAAACACCATCATTTTACTCTCAAACTTGAAATTTTCACAAAATATTTGAAGGAATTGATTGAGATCTTGAAGAGATTCTTTTGGGGATTCAAACCCTAATCAATGAGTTCACTAAATTCATAAGTTTTTGACAATTTGATCAATCCTTGATTTACATGACACACCATTTTCATAACTTAAACCCATATTTTACTTGGAATTTCTAAAAAGCCTTGTTTCAACCACTTTAGTAAGTTTTGCATAAATCTAAAAATTGACCAATTGCACTTAAAGAGCTCGACCGTTCATGGGGATTCGAAATTACACTAACGGGAACCAATTTGCGCTCAAAGCATGATTCGATGAGCTCATGCACCTTGATTAAGTAATGAGTGGTGTGAGTCATGACCACTTGTTGGCTAAAGGGGTGCATGAGTCGTAGTAAACCAAAGTAGCCGGTTCTTGGTGTGAGTCATGATCAAGAGTCGATGCGAAAAAGTTTTCTACAATCACGGATTAAAGCGCTTTCGATTGTCGAGTCCGTGTGATTGATTAAGTAATGAGTGGTGTGAGTCATGACCACTTGTTAGCTAAAGATTGCACGGATCCATGGGGTTTTACTAAGTAATGAGTGGTGTGAGTCATGACCACTTGTTATCCCAAAGGACACACATGGGGACCATCGAAAGCAACAACGAACAAAAGAAAAGAAAAAAATAAATAAATAAATAAATAAACGAAAAGAAAGAAAAGAATAAAAAGGAAATCGAGCGCAAATTGGGAAAATTTAGTAGAAATCGAAGATGAACCAAGTACTAACGTACCGAACGGTTTAAAAGTGACAATTTACATTTAAGAAACGATTTTTGCAAAACGGAAAAATTGGTTTTCATTAATGCTTTTTCATGATAATCCTTGTGAATTGTGGAGTGAAAAGAATTGAATGATGGTGTTTAATCATCTTTTTCGGTTCAGATCATTTGCTCTAGTAAACTCTTCGAATTTGTGCAATTCATTGAAAATAGATTCTAATATAACTCAAACTTATCTCTTTCAATATTAGTGATTATGATAAGAGTGAACAATTATCTTGTGAGAATTGAGTTTTGAAATCGATGAATACAATTTCAATAAAACCTATACATGCATTTTTCTTTGTGCTTGATTTTATGCTCATCATGATCGAGGACGATCAAGGGTTTAAGTATGGGGGTATTTGATAAGAGGAAAATAAAGCACCTTTTTGATATCTAATTTGGGGATTTTAGCCCTTTTGAATCACAACTTTATATATACAATTGTTCATATTTGAGATAACAAGAATATTTCTTCACTAAGTGTGTTTTATCGCTTAATTACATGTTTTAGGTGGAACTTCTCGGCAAACCAAGAGTGTAGTTGCCTTCATCATCTCGAGCCGATGAAATCGGTATATCATACCGATCATTTCGGTGCACGTATGAGGGAGGAGGCAAATAATCTTCAACATAAGAGTCTACACCAAACTCTACACGAAAACAACTCACACCATAGCCACTATCCAGCCCACTATCCAGCCCACCTACCTCACCTATAATCCCCAAACTACCCTCAATCCTCTCATCCAACTCTTGGCCAATGGGAGAGCTTCAAAGACACTATAAATAAGACCCCAAAGCCCTTGGGCAGGATTTGCTTCTTCTTCCCTCCCCTTTCTTCTTTCTCTCTCTCTAAGCACTTCCAAGAACTTTCAAGAACGTCAAGAACCATTCAAGAATTACTCGAATTCTCGAGTGATTGTTTGCCGGACTCGAAGCTTACTTCATCCGGTGAATCGATCTAATCGAAGCTAGTCGCAAAAGATACACGTCACAACCGGACTAGGAGCTTTCTTCATCCGGGAGAGTCGACAACTTCGAGCGAGAAGCGCTCGTACCGTCCTAGCTTTCTAGCGGTTCGAGCATCGAGCGACGACACTAGGCGAGGAAAGGAGCTCCTCTTGGCACGTTGAAGCTCTACTTTCTTCGAATTAGGTGTATTCTTTTCTATCTTGAATTTTCTTGTATGTTGAATGAATGTTTGAAGTCGTGTAAAGAAAACTTGTTTGAATCTAAAAATCTTTGTTCTAAATCTTATTTCTTGCATTTGATCTTGTGCTCTCTTTGTGTGATATTTTTGTTCTGCGTAGATTTTGATTTCTAGTTTCGGGAACTTTTTGAATCGTAGAATTTCATGAAATATTCGAATTGATATGAATTTTTGAAAACTGTCACTTAAATTGAAAACCTGCTGTTTCCAGGGGATTGTTTTTCAGAGACCTGATTGTAATTCGTTAATAACTTTTTATTCCGTTGTCCAAATTGTTTGAAATTTTAGGATAAATTTGATAATATGCAGACCTATCTCTACACAAAATTTCATTAATTTTGGAAACTTCGAAATAATTATTTTAAAGATCTGAAGTTAGAAAAAGTTTCTGCCCTTAATTCTCTTTTTGGAAAAGTTTCTGCCTTTTGGCTCGTTTTGATTCATTATTTGACGCATATACTCCTCGTGGAACGAACTTGCATATTACTACTATACACATTAAATTCCAAACTTGTTGATTGAATTGGTTTTCACATACAACGATATATCAAATTAAAAAGCGATCGAAAACCCGTTTATCAATAACTTTTCACCAAATTTTACAAACACTAAGAAATCTTGTTTTTCGATTCATAACAATCTTTTAACGCTATGAGGAGTCAAAATAACGTGTTTTTGAGATGGTTTGGATCGAATGTTTTACTACGTAACTTTTCACCAAATTGTACAAACACTTAGAAAGTTTTGTGTTTGATTCATAGCAAGTTTTTAACGCTTTAAGGAGTTCAAATAACGTGTTTTTGGATCATTTGTATTGTATCTTTCACTACATAACTTTTCACCACAATTTACAAACACTAAGAAAGATTGTTTTTTGATTCATAACAATCTTTTAACGCTCCGAGGAGTCCAAATAATGTGTTTTTTAGATGGTTTGGATCGAATCTTTTACTACGTAACTTTTCACCAAATTGTACAAACATTAAGAAAGTTTTCTTTTCGATTCATAGCAATCTTTTTACGTTTTGAGAAATTCAAATAACGTGTTTTGAGATCATTTGTATCGTATCTTTCACTACATAACTTTTCACCAAATTTTACTAACACGAAGAAATATTATTTTTCGATTCATAACAATCTTTTAACGCTCCGAGGAGTCCAAATAACGTGTTTTTGAGATGGTTTGGATCGAATGATTTACTACGAAAGTTTTGTGTTTGATTCATAGCAAGCTTTTAACGCTTTAAGGAGTTCAAATAACATGTTTTGGGATCATTTGTATTCTATCTTTCACTACATAACTTTTCACCAAATTTTACAAACACTAAGAAATCTTGTTTTTCGATTCATAACAATCTTTTAACGCTATGAGGAGTCAAAATAACGTGTTTTTGAGGTGGTTTGGATTGAATGTTTTACTATGTAACTTTTCACCAAATTGTACAAACACTAAGAAAGTTTTATTTTCGATTGATAGCAATCTTTTTACGTTTTGTGGAGTTCAACTAACGTGTTTTTAGATAATTTGTATCGTATCTTTCATTACATAACTTTTCACCAAATTTTACAAACACTAAGAAAGATTGTTTTTCGATTCATAACAATCTTTTAACGCTCTGAGCAGTCCAAATAACGTGTTTTTCCGATGGTTTGGATCGAATCATTTACTACGTAACTTTTCACCAAATTGTACAAACACTAAGAAAATTTTCTTTCCGATTCATAGCAATCTTTTTACGTTTTGAGGAATTCAAATAACGTGTTTTTAGATCATTTGTATCGTATCTTTCACTACATAACTTTTCACCAACTTTTACAAACACTAAGAAAGATTGTTTTTCTATTCATAACAATCTTTTAACGCTATGAGGAGTCCAAATAACGTGTTTTTGAGATGGTTTGGATCGAATGTTTTACTACGTAACTTTTCACCAAATTGTACAAACACTAAGAAAGTTTTCTTTTCGATTCATAGCAATCTTTTTACGTTTTGAGGAATTCAAATAACGTGTTTTTAGATCATTTGTATCGTATCTTTCACTACATAACTTTACACCAAATTTTATAAACACAAGTTTTCTTTTCGATTCATAGCAATCTATTTACGTTTTGAGGAGTTCAACTAACGTGTTTTTAGATCATTTGTATCGTATCTTTCTCTACATAACTTTTCACCAAATTTTACAAACAGTAAGAAAGATTGTTTTTCGATTCATAACAATCTTTTAACGCTCTGAGGAGTCCAAATAACATGTTTTTAAGATGGTTTGGATCGAATGTTTTACTACGTAACTTTTCACCAAATTGTACAAACACTTAGAAAGTTTTGTGTTTGATTCATAGCAAGTTTTTAACGCTTTAAGGAGTTCAAATAACGTGTTTTTGGATCATTTGTATTGTATCTTTCACTACATAACTTATCACCACAATTTACAAACACTAAGAAAGATTGTTTTTTGAGTCATAACAATCTTTTAACGCTCCGAGGAGTCCAAATAATGTGTTTTTTAGATGGTTTGGATCGAATCTTTTACTACGTAACTTTTCACCAAATTGTACAAACATTAAGAAAGTTTTCTTTTCGATTCATAGCAATCTTTTTACGTTTTGAGAAATTCAAATAACGTGTTTTGAGATCATTTGTATCGTATCTTTCACTACATAACTTTTCACCAAATTTTACTAACACTAAGAAATATTATTTTTCGATTCATAACAATCTATTAACGCTCTGAGCAGTCCAAATAACGTGTTTTTGAGATGGTTTGGATCGAATATTTTACTACGTAACTTTTCACCAAATTGAACAAACACTAAGAAAATTTTCCTTTCGATTCATAACAATCTTTTTACTTTTTGAGGAATTCAAATAACGTGTTTTTCGATCATTTGTATCGTATCTTTCACTACATAACTTTTCACCAAATTTTACAAACACTAAGAAAGATTGTTTTTCAATTCATAGCAATCTTTTAACGCTCTGAGGAGTCCAAATAATGTGTTTTTGTGATAGTTTGGATCGAATGTTTTACTACGTAAGTTTCACCAAATTGTACAAACACTAAGAAAGTTTTCTTTTCGATTCATAGCAATCTTTTTACATTTTAAGGAATTCAAATAACGTGTTTTTAGATCATTTGTATCGTATCTTTCACTACATAACTTGTAACCAAATTTTAATAACACTAAGAAAGATTTTTTTTCTATTCATAACAATCTTTTAACGCTATGAGGAGTCCAAATAACGTGTTTTTGAGATGGTTTGGATCGAACGTTTTACGACGTAACATTTCACCAAATTGTACAAACACTAAGAAAGTTTTCTGTTTGATTCCTAGCAAGCTTTTCACGCTTGGAGGAGTTCAAATAACGTGTGTTTAGATCGTTTGTATCGTATCTTTTACTACATACTTTTTCACCAAATTTGACAAACACTAAGAAAGTTTGTTTTTCGATTCATAACATTCTATTAACGCTATGATGAGTACAAAATAACGTGTTTTTGAGATGGCTTGGATCGAATCTTTTACTACGTAACTTTTCACCAAATTGTACAAACACTATGAAAATTTTCTTTTCGATTCATAGCAATCTTTTTACGCTTTGAGGAGATCAAATAACATGTTTTTAGATGATATGTATCGTATATTTTACTACATAACTTTTCACCAAATTTTACAAACACCAAGAAAGATTGTTTTTCGATTCAATAACAATCTTTTAACGCTCTGAGGAGTCAAAATAACGTGTTTTTGAGATGGTTTGGGTGAAATATTTTACTACGTAACTTTCTCCAAATTGAGCAAACAATTCGAAAGTTTTCTGTTTGATTCATATAGCAAGCTTTTGACGCTTTGAGGAGTTCAAATAACGTGTTTTTGGATTATTTGTATTGTATCTTTTACTACATAACTTTTCACCAAATTTTACAAGCACTAAGAAACTTTGTTTTTCGATTCATAACATTCTTTTAACTCTATGAGGAGTCCAAATAAGGTGTTTTTAGATGGTTTGGATTGAATCTTTTAATACGTAACTTTTCACGAAATTGTACAAACACTAAGAAAGTTGTCTTTTCGATTCGTAGCAATCTTTTTACGCTATGAGGAGTTCAAATAACGTGTTTTTAGATCATTTGTATCGTATCTTTTAATACATAACTTTTCACCAAATTTTACAAACACTAAGAAAGATTGTTTTTCTAATCGTAACAATCTTTTAACGCTCCGAGGAGTCCAAATAATGTGTTTTTGAGATGGTTTGGATCGAATGTTTTACTACGTAACTTTTCACCAAATTGTTCAAACACGAAGAAGGATTTCTTTTCGATTCATAGCAATCTTTTTACGTTTTGAGGAATTCAAATAACGTGTTTTTAGATCATTTGTATGGTATCTTTCACTACATAACTTTTCACCAAATTTTACAAACACTAAGAAACTTTGTTTTTCGATTCATAACATTCTTTTAACTCAATGAGGAGTCCAAATAACGTGTTTTCGAGATGGTTTGGATCGAATCTTTTACTATGTGACTTTTCATCAAATTGTACAAACACTAAGAAAGTTGTCATTTCGATTCATAGCAATCTTTTTACGCTTTGAGGAGTTCAAATAACGTGTTTTAAGATCATTATTATCGTATCTTTTACAACATAACTTTTCACCAAATTTTACAAACACTAAGAAAGATTGTTTTTTGATTCATAACAATCTTTTAACGCTCTGAGGAGTCCAAATAACGTGTTTTTGAGATGGTTTGGATCGAATGTTTTACTACGTAACTTTTCTCCAAATTGAGGAAACACTTCGAAAGTTTTCTGTTTGATTCGTAGCAAGCTTTTGACGCTTTGAGGAGTTCAAATAACGTGTTTTTTGGATCATTTGTATTGTATCTTTTACTACATAACTTTTCACCAAATTTTACAAACACTAAGAAACTTTGTTTTTCGATTCATAACATTCTTTTAACTCTATGAGGAGTCCAAATAACGTGTTTTCGAGATGGTTTGGATCGAATCTTTTACTACGTAACTTTTCACCAAATTGTACAAACACTAAGAATGTTGTCTTTTCGATTCATAGCAATCTTTTTACGCTTTGAGGAGTTCAAAGAATGTGCTTTTAGATCATTTGTATCGTATCTTTTACAACATAACTTTTCACCAAATTTTACAAACACTAAGAAAGTTTGTTTTTCGATTCATAACATTCTTTTAACTCAATGAGGAGTCCAAATAACGTGTTTTCGAGATGGTTTGGATCGAATCTTTTACTATGTGACTTTTCATCAAATTGTACAAACACTAAGAAAGTTGTCATTTCGATTCATAGCAATCTTTTTACGCTTTGAGGAGTTCAAATAACGTGTTTTAAGATCATTATTATCGTATCTTTTACAACATAACTTTTCACCAAATTTTACAAACACTAAGAAAGATTGTTTTTTGATTCATAACAATCTTTTAACGCTCTGAGGAGTCCAAATAACGTGTTTTTGAGATGGTTTGGATCGAATGTTTTACTACGTAAATTTTCTCCAAATTGAGGAAACACTTCGAAAGTTTTCTGTTTGATTCGTAGCAAGCTTTTGACGCTTTGAGGAGTTCAAATAACGTGTTTTTTGGATCATTTGTATTGTATCTTTTACTACATAACTTTTCACCAAATTTTACAAACACTAAGAAAGTTTGTTTTTCGATTCATAACATTCTTTTAACGCTACGAGGAGTCCAAATAATATGTTTTTGAGATGGTTTGGATGGAATCTTTTACTACGTAAATTTTCACCAAATTGTACAAACACTAAGAAAGTTTTCTTTGAGATTCATAGCAATCTTTTTACGCTCTTTGGAGTTCAAATAACGTGTTTCAGGATCATTTGTATCGTATCTTTCACCACATAACTTTTCACCAAATTTAACAAAGACTAAGAAAGATTGTTTTTTGATTCATAACAATCTTTTAATGCTCCGAGGAGTCCAAATAACGTGTTTTTGAGATGGTTTGGATCGAATGTTCAACTACGTAACTTTTCGCCAAATTGTACAAACACTAAGAAAGTTTTGTGTTTGCTTCATAGCAAGCTTTTAACGATTTATGGAGTTCAAATAACGTGTTTTTAAATCGTATGTATTGTATCTTTCACTACATAATTTGTCACCAAATTTTACAAACACTAAGAAACTTTGTTTTTTGATTCATAACATTCTTTTAACGCTATGAGGAGTTCAAATAACGTGTTTTTGAGATGGTTTGGATCGAACCTTTTACTACGTAAGTTTTCACCATATTGTACAAACACTAAGAAAGTTTTCTTTCCGATTCATTGCAAGCTTTTAACGCTTTGAGGAGTTCAAATAACGTGTTTTTGGATCATTTGTATGGTATCTTTTACTTCATAACTTTTCACCAAATTGTACAAACACTAAAAACATTGTTTTTCGATTCATAACATTCTTTTAACGCTATGAGGAGTACAAAATAACGTGTTTTTGAGAAGGCTTGGATCGAATCTTTTACTACGTAACTTTTCACCAAATTGTACAGACACTAAGAAAGTTTTCTTTTCGATTCATAGCAATCTTTTGACGCTTTGAAGGGTTCAAATAATGTGTTTTTGGATCATTTGTATCGTATCTTTTACTACATGAATTTTCACCTAATTTTACAAACACCAAGAAAGATTGTTTTTCGATTCATAACAATCTTTTAACGCTCTAAGCAGTCCAAATAACGTGTTTTTCCGATGGTTTGGATCGAATCATTTACTACGGAACTTTTCACCAAATTGTACAAACACTAAGAAAGTTTTCTTTCCAATTCATACCAATCTTTTTACGTTTTGAGGAATTCAAATAACGTGTTTTTAGATCATTTGTATCGTATCTTTCACTACATAACTTTTCACGAACTTTTACAAACACTAAGAAATATTGTTTTTCTATTCATAACAATCTTTTAGCGCTCTGAGGAGTACAAATAACGTGTTTTTGAGATGGTTTGGATCGAACGTTTTACGACGCAACATTTCACCAAATTGTACAAACACTAAGAAAGTTTTCTGTTTGATTCCTGGCAAGCTTTTAACGCTTGGAGGAGTTCAAATAACGTGTGTTTAGATCGTTTGTATCGTATCTTTTACTACATAACTTTTCACCAAATTTGACAAACACTAAGAAAGTTTGTTTTTCGATTCATAACATTCTTTTAACGCTATGATGAGTACAAAATAACTTGTTTTTGAGATGGCTTGGATCGAATCTTTTACTACGTAACTTTTCACCAAGTGGTACAAACACTAAGAAAGTTTTCTTTTCGATTCATAGCAATCTTTTTACGCTTTGAGGAGTTCAAATAACGTGCTTTTAGATCATATGTATCGTATATTTTACTACATAACTTTTCACCAAATTTTACAAACACCAAGAAAGATTGTTTTTCGATTCAATAACAATCTTTTAACGCTCTGAGGAGTCAAAATAACGTGTTTTTGAGATGGTTTGGATCGAATATTTTACTACGTAACTTTTCTCCAAATTGAGCAAACACTTCGAAAGTTTTCTGTTTGATTCATATAGCAAGCTTTTGACGCTTTGAGGAGTTCAAATAACGTGTTTTGGATTATTTGTATTGTATCTTTTACATCATAACTTTTCACCAAATTGTACTAGCACTAAGAAACTTTGTTTTTCGATTCATAACATTCTTTTAACTCTTTGAGGAGTCCAAATAATGTGTTATTAGATGGTTTGGATGGAATCTTTTACTACGTAACTTTTCACCAAATTGTACAAACATTAAGAAAGTTGTCTTTTCGATTCATAGCAATCTTTTTACGATATGAGGAGTTCAAATAACGTCTTTTTAGATCATTTGTATCGTATCTTTTACAACATAACTTTTCACCAAATTTTACAAATACTAAGAAAGTTTTTTTTTCCATTCATAACATTCTTTTAACGCTATGAGGAGTACAAATAACATGTCTTTGAGATGGTTTGGATCGAATCTTTTACTACGTAACTTTTCACCAAATTGTACAAACACTAAGAAAGTTTTCTTTTCGATTCATAGCAATCTTTTTACGTTTTGAGGAATTCAAATAACGTGTTTTTAGATAATTTGTATCGTATACGTCACTACATAACATTTCACCAAATTTAACAAACACTAAGAAACTTTGTTTTTCGATTCATAACATTCTTTTAACTCTATGAGGAGACCAAATAACGTGTTTTTGAGATGGTCTGGATCGAATCTTTTACTACGTAACTTTTCACCAAATTGTACAAACACTAAGAAAGTTTTGTGTTTGATTCATAGCAAGCTTTTAACGCTTTAAGGAGTTCAAATAACGTGTTTTTAGATCGTATGTATCGTATCTTTTACAACATAACGTTTCACCAAATTTTACAAACACTAAGAAAGATTGTTTTTCGATTCATAACAATCTTTTAACGCTTTGAGGAATCCAAATAACGTGTTTTTGAGATGGTTTGGATCGAACCTTTTACTTCGTAAGTTTTTACCAAATTGTACAAACACTAAGAAATTTTCTTTTCGATTCATAGCAATTTTTTACGCTTTGAGGAGTTCAAATAACGTGTTTTTAGATCATTTGTATCGTATCTTTTAATACATAACTTTTCACCAAATTTTATAAACACTAAGAAAGATTGTTTTTCGATTCATAACAATCTTTTAACGCTCTGAGGAGTCAAAATAACGTGTTTTTGAGATGGTTTGGACCGAATGTTTTACTACGTAACTTTTCTCCAAATTGAGCAAAAACTTAGAAAGTTTTCTATCTGATTCATAGCAAGCTTTGAACGCTTTGAGGAGTTCAAATAACGTGTTTTTGGATCATTTGTATTGTATCTTTTACTACGTAACTTTTCACCAAATTTTACAAACACTAAGAAACTTTGTTTTTCGATTCATAACATTCTTTTAACGCTATGATGATTACAAAATAATGTGTTTTTGAGATGGCTTGGATCGAATCTTTTACTACGTAACTTTTCACCAAATTGTACAAACACTAAGAAAGTTTTCTTTTCGATTCATAGCAATCTTTTTACTCTTTGAGGAGTTCAAATAACGTGTTTTCAGATCATATGTATCGTATCTTTTACTACATGACTTTTCACCAAATTTTACAAACACCAAGAAAGATTGCTTTTCGATTCCATAACAATCTTTTAACGCTCTGAGGAGTCAAAATAACGTGTTTTTAAGATGGTTTGGATCGAATGTTTTACTATGTAACTTTTCTCCAAATTGAGCAAACACTTCGAAAGTTTTCTGTTTGATTCATAGCAAGCTGTTGAGGCTTCGAGGAGTTCAAATAACGTGTTTTTCGATCATTTGTATTGTATCTTTTACTACATATCTTTTCACCAAATTTTACAAAGACTAAGAAACTTTGTTTTTCGATTCATAACATTCTTTTGACTCTATGTCGAGACCAAATAACGTGTTTTTGAGATGGTTTGGATCGAATCTTTTACTACGAAACTTTTCACCAAATTGTACAAACACTATGAAAGTTGTCTTTTCAATTCATAGCAATCTTTTTACGCTTTGAGGAGTTCAAATAACTTGTTTTTAGATTATATGCATAGCATCTTTTACTACATGAATTTTCACCTAATTTTACAAACACCAAGAAAGATTTTTTTTCGATTCAATAACAATCTTTTAACGCTCAGAGGAGTCAAAATAATGTGTTTTTGAGATGGTTTGGATCGAATGTTTTACTACGTAAGTTTTCTCCGAATTGAGCAAACACTTCGAAAGTTTTCTGTTTGATTCATAGCCAGATTTTGACGCTTTGAGGAGTTCAAATAACGTGTTTTTGGATAATTTGTATTGTATCTTTTACTACATAACTTTTCACCAAATTTTACAAACACTAAGAAACTTTGTTTTTCGATTCATAACATTCTTTTAACTCTATGAGGAGACCAAATAACGTGTTTTTGAGATGGTCTGGATCGAATCTTTTACTACGTAATTTTTCACCAAATTGTACAAACACTAAGAAAGTTTTGTGTTTGATTCATAGCAAACTTTTAACGCTTTAAGGAGTTCAAATAACGTGTTTTTAGATCGTATGTATCATATCTTTTACTACATAACATTTCACCAAATTTTACAAACACTAAGATATATTGTTTTTCGATTCATAACAATCGTTTAACGCTTTGAGGAGTCCAAATAACGTGTTTTTAAGATGGTTTGGATCGAATCTTGTACTACGTAACTTTTCACCAAATTGTACAAACACTAACAATGTTTCCTTTTCGATTCTTAGCAATCTTTGTACGTTTTGAGGAATTCATCTAACGTGTTTTTAGATCATTTGTATCGTATCATTCACTACATAACTTTTCACCAAATTTCACAAACACTAAGAAAAGATAGTTTTTCTATTCATAACAATCTTTTAACGCTCTGAGGAGTCCAAATAACGTGTTTTTCAGATGGTTCGGATTGAATGTTTTACTACGTAACTTTTCACCAAATTGTACAAACACTAAGAAAGTTTTGTGTTTGATTCATTGCAAGCTTTTAACGATTTAAGGAGTTCAAATAACGTGTTTTTAGATCGTATGTATTGTATCTTTCACTACATAACTTTTCACCAAATTTTACAAACACTAAGAAAGTTTGTTTTTCGATTCATAACATTCTTTTAACGCTATGAGGAGTCCAAATAACGTGTTTTTGAGATGGTTTGGATCGAACCTTTTACTTCGTAAGTTTTTCCCAAATTGTACAAACACTATGAAAGTTTTCTTTTCGATTCATAGCAATCTTTTTACGCTTTGAGGAGTTCAAATAACGTGTTTTTAGATCATTTGTATCGTATCTTTTAATACATAACTTTTCACCAAATTTTACAAACACTAAGAAAGATTGTTTTTCGATTCATAGCAATCTTTTAACGCTCTGAGGAGTCAAAATAACGTGTTTTTGAGATGGTTTGGACTGAACGTTTTACGACGTGTTTTTGGATCATTTGTATTGTATCTTTTACTACGTAACGTTTCACCAAATTTGACAAACACTAAGAAAGTTTGTTTTTCGATTCATAACATTCTTTTAACGCTATGATGAGTACAAAATAACTTGTTTTTGAGATGGCTTGGATCGAATCTTTTACTACGTAACTTTTCACCAAATTGTACAAACACTATGAAAATTTTCTTTTCGATTCATAGCAATCTTTTTACGCTTTGAGGAGATCAAATAACATGTTTTTAGATCATATGTATCGTATATTTTACTACATAACGTTTCACCAAATTTTACAAACACCAAGAAAGATTGTTTTTCGATTCAATAACAATCTTTTAACGCTCTGAGGAGTCAAAATAACGTGTTTTTGAGATGGTTTGGATGGAATATTTTACTACGTAACTTTTCTCCAAATTGAGCAAACACTTCGAAAGTTTTCTGTTTGATTCATATAGCAAGCTTTTGACGCTTTGAGGAGTTCAAATAACGTGTTTTTGGATTATTTGTATTGTATCTTTTACTACATAACTTTTCACCAAATTTTACAAGCACTAAGAAACTTTGTTTTTCGATTCATAACATTCTTTTAACTCTATGAGGAGTCCAAATAAGGTGTTTTTAGATGGTTTGGATTGAATCTTTTAATACGTAACTTTTCACCAAATTGTACAAACACTAAGAAAGTTGTCTTTTCGATTCATAGCAATCTTTTTACGCTATGAGGAGTTCAAATAACGTGTTTTTAGATCATTTGTATCGTATCTTTTAATACATAACTTTTCACCAAATTTTACAAACACTAAGAAAGATTGTTTTTCTATTCGTAACAATCTTTTAACGCTCCGAGGAATCCAAATAATGTGTTTTTGAGATGGTTTGGATCGAATGTTTTATTACGTAACTTTTCACCAAATTGTTCAAACACGAAGAAGGATTTCTTTTCGATTCATAGCAATCTTTTTACGTTTTGAGGAATTCAAATAACGTGTTTTTAGATCATTTGTATGGTATCTTTCACTACATAACTTTTCACCAAATTTTACAAACACTAAGAAACTTTGTTTTTCGATTCATAACATTCTTTTAACTCTATGAGGAGACCAAATAACGTGTTTTTGAGATGGTCTGGATCGAATCTTTTACTACGTAATTTTTCACCAAATTGTACAAACACTAAGAAAGTTTTGTGTTTGATTCATAGCAAACTTTTAACGCTTTAAGGAGTTCAAATAACGTGTTTTTAGATCGTATGTATCATATCTTTTACTACATAACATTTCACCAAATTTTACAAACACTAAGATATATTGTTTTTCGATTCATAACAATCGTTTAACGCTTTGAGGAGTCCAAATAACGTGTTTTTAAGATGGTTTGGATCGAATCTTGTACTACGTAACTTTTCACCAAATTGTACAAACACTAACAATGTTTCCTTTTCGATTCTTAGCAATCTTTGTACGTTTTGAGGAATTCATCTAACGTGTTTTTAGATCATTTGTATCGTATCTTTCACTACATAACTTTTCACCAAATTTCACAAACACTAAGAAAAGATTGTTTTTCTATTCATAACAATCTTTTAACGCTCTGAGGAGTCCAAATAACGTGTTTTTCAGATGGTTCGGATTGAATGTTTTACTACGTAACTTTTCACCAAATTGTACAAACACTAAGAAAGTTTTGTGTTTGATTCATTGCAAGCTTTTAACGATTTAAGGAGTTCAAATAACGTTTTTTTAGATCGTATGTATTGTATCTTTCACTACATAACTTTTCACCAAATTTTACAAACACTAAGAAAGTTTGTTTTTCGATTCATAACATTCTTTTAACGCTATGAGGAGTCCAAATAACGTGTTTTTGAGATGGTTTGGATCGAACTTTTTACTTCGTAAGTTTTTCCCAAATTGTACAAACACTATGAAAGTTTTCTTTTCGATTCATAGCAATCTTTTTACGCTTTGAGGAGTTCAAATAACGTGTTTTTAGATCATTTGTATCGTATCTTTTAATACATAACTTTTCACCAAATTTTACAAACACTAAGAAAGATTGTTTTTCGATTCATAGCAATCTTTTAACGCTCTGAGGAGTCAAAATAACGTGTTTTTGAGATGGTTTGGACCGAATGTTTTACTACGTAACTTTTCTCCAAATTGAGCAAAAACTTAGAAAGTTTTCTATTTGATTCATAGCAAGCTTTGAACGCTTTGAGGAGTTCAAATAGCGTGTTTTTGGATCATTTGTATTGTATCTTTTACTACGTAACGTTTCACCAAATTTTACAAACACTAAGAAACTTTGTTTTTCGATTCATAACATTCTTTTAACGCTATGATGAGTACAAAATAACGTGTTTTATAGATGGCTTGGATCGAATCTTTTACTACGTAACTTTTCACCAAATTGTACAAACACTAAGAAAGGATTCTTTTCGATTCATAGCAATCTTTTTACTCTTTGAGGAGTTCAAATAACGTATTTTTAGATCATATGTATCGTATCTTTTACTATATGACTTTTCACCAAAATTTACAAACACCAAGAAAAATTGTTTTTCGATTCCATAACAATCTTTTAACGCTCTGAGGAGTCAAAATAACGTGTTTTTGAGATGGTTTGGATCGAATGTTTTACTACGTAACTTTTCTCCAAATTGAGCAAACACTTCGAAAGTTTTCTGTTTGATTAATAGCAAGCTGTTGAGGCTTTGAGGAGTTCAAATAACGTGTTTTTCGATCATTTGTATTGTATCTTTTACTACATAACGTTTCACCAAATTTTACAAAGAATAAGAAACATTGTTTTTCGATTCATAACATTCTTTTGACTCTATGTGGATACCAAATAACGTGTTTTTGAGATGGTTTGGATCGAATCTTTTACTATGTAACTTTTCACCAAATTGTACAAACACTAAGCAAGTTGTCTTTTCGATTCATAGCAATCCTTTTACGCTTTGAGGAGTTCAAATAACGTGTTTTTAGATCATATGCATCGTATCTTTTACTACATGAATTTTCACCTAACTTTACAAACACAAAGAAAGATTTTTTTTCGATTCAATAACAATCTTTTAACGCTCTGAGGAGTCAAAATAACCTGTTTTTGAGATGGTTTGGATTGAATGTTTTACTACGTAAGTTTTCTCCGAATTGAGCAAACACTTCGAAAGTTTTCTGTTTGATTCATAGCCAGCTTTTGACGCTTTGAGGAGTTCAAATAACGTGTTTTTGGATCAGTTTTATTGTATCTTTTACTACATAACTTTTCACCAAATTTTACAAACACTAAGAAACTTTATTTTTTGATTCATAACATTCTTTTAACTCAATGAGGAGTCCAAATAACGTGTTTTCGAGATGGTTTGGATCGAATCTTTTACTATGTAACTTTTCATCAAATTGTACAAACACTAAGAAAGTTGTCATTTCGATTCATAGCAATCTTTTTACGCTTTGAGGAGTTCAAATAACGTGTTTTAAGATCATTATTATCGTATCTTTTACAACATAAACTTTTCACTAAATTTTACAAACACTAAGAAAGATTGTTTTTCGATTCATAACAATCTTTTAACGCTCTGAGGAGTCCAAATAACGTGTTTTTGAGATGGTTTGGATCGAATGTTTTACTACGTAACTTTTCTCCAAATTGAGGAAACACTTCGAAAGTTTTCTGTTTGATTCGTAGCAAGCTTTTGACGCTTTGAGGAGTTCAAATAACGTGTTTTTTGGATCATTTGTATTGTATCTTTTACTACATAACTTTTCACCAAATTTTACAAACACTAAGAAACTTTGTTTTTCGATTCATAACATTCTTTTAACTCTATGAGGAGTCCAAATAACGTGTTTTCGAGATGGTTTGGATCGAATCTTTTACTACGTAACTTTTCACCAAATTGTACAAACACTAAGAATGTTGTCTTTTCGATTCATAGCAATCTTTTTACGCTTTGAGGAGTTCAAAGAATGTGCTTTTAGATCATTTGTATCGTATCTTTTACAACATAACTTTTCACCAAATTTTACAAACACTAAGAAAGTTTGTTTTTCGATTCATAACATTCTTTTAACGCTACGAGGAGTCCAAATAACATGTTTTTGAGATGGTTTGGATGGAATCTTTTACTACGTAAATTTTCACCAAATTGTACAAACACTAAGAAAGTTTTCTTTGAGATTCATAGCAATCTTTTTACGCTCTTTGGAGTTCAAATAACGTGTTTCAGGATCATTTGTATCGTATCTTTCACCACATAACTTTTCACCAAATTTAACAAAGACTAAGAAAGATTGTTTTTTGATTCATAACAATCTTTTAATGCTCCGAGGAGTCCAAATAACGTGTTTTTGAGATGGTTTGGATCGAATGTTCAACTACGTAACTTTTCGCCAAATTGTACAAACACTAAGAAAGATTTGTGTTTGCTTCATAGCAAGCTTTTAACGATTTATGGAGTTCAAATAACGTGTTTTTAAATCGTATGTATTGTATCTTTCACTACATAATTTGTCACCAAATTTTACAAACACTAAGAAACTTTGTTTTTTGATTCATAACATTCTTTTAACGCTATGAGGAGTTCAAATAACGTGTTTTTGAGATGGTTTGGATCGAACCTTTTACTACGTAAGTTTTCACCATATTGTACAAACACTAAGAAAGTTTTCTTTCCGATTCATTGCAAGCTTTTAACGCTTTGAGGAGTTCAAATAACGTGTTTTTGGATCATTTGTATGGTATCTTTTACTTCATAACTTTTCACCAAACTGTACAAACACTAAAAACATTGTTTTTCGATTCATAACATTCTTTTAACGCTATGAGGAGTACAAAATAACGTGTTTTTGAGAAGGCTTGGATCGAATCTTTTACTACGTAACTTTTCACCAAATTGTACAGACACTAAGAAAGTTTTCTTTTCGATTCATAGCAATCTTTTGACGCTTTGAAGGGTTCAAATAATGTGTTTTTGGATCATTTGTATCGTATCTTTTACTACATGAATTTTCACCTAATTTTACAAACACCAAGAAAGATTGTTTTTCGATTCATAACAATCTTTTAACGCTCTAAGCAGTCCAAATAACGTGTTTTTCCGATGGTTTGGATCGAATCATTTACTGCGTAACTTTTCACCAAATTGTACAAACACTAAGAAAGTTTTCTTTCCAATTCATACCAATCTTTTTACGTTTTGAGGAATTCAAATAACGTGTTTTTAGATCATTTGTATCGTATCTTTCACTACATAACTTTTCACGAACTTTTACAAACACTAAGAAAGATTGTTTTTCTATTCATAACAATCTTTTAACGCTCTGAGGAGTACAAATAACGTGTTTTTGAGATGGTTTGGATCGAACGTTTTACGACGCAACATTTCACCAAATTGTACAAACACTAAGAAAGTTTTCTGTTTGATTCCTAGCAAGCTTTTAACGCTTGGAGGAGTTCAAATAACGTGTGTTTAGATCGTTTGTATCGTATCTTTTACTACATAACTTTTCACCAAATTTGACAAACACTAAGAAAGTTTGTTTTTCGATTCATAACATTCTTTTAACGCTATGATGAGTACAAAATAACTTGTTTTTGAGATGGCTTGGATCGAATCTTTTACTACGTAACTTTTCACCAAGTGGTACAAACACTAAGAAAGTTTTTTTTCGATTCATAGCAATCTTTTTACGCTTTGAGGAGTTCAAATAACGTGCTTTTAGATCATATGTATCGTATATTTTACTACATAACTTTTCACCAAATTTTACAAACACCAAGAAAGATTGTTTTTCGATTCAATAACAATCTTTTAACGCTCTGAGGAGTCAAAATAACGTGTTTTTGAGATGGTTTGGATCGAATATTTTACTACGTAACTTTTCTCCAAATTGAGCAAACACTTCGAAAGTTTTCTGTTTGATTCATATAGCAAGCTTTTGACGCTTTGAGGAGTTCAAATAACGTGTTTTGGATTATTTGTATTGTATCTTTTACATCATAACTTTTCACCAAATTGTACTAGCACTAAGAAACTTTGTTTTTCGATTCATAACATTCTTTTAACTCTTTGAAGAGTCCAAATAATGTGTTATTAGATGGTTTGGATGGAATCTTTTACTACGTAACTTTTCACCAAATTGTACAAACATTAAGAAAGTTGTCTTTTCGATTCATAGCAATCTTTTTACGATTTGAGGAGTTCAAATAACGTCTTTTTAGATCATTTGTATCGTATCTTTTACAACATAACTTTTCACCAAATTTTACAAATACTAAGAAAGTTTTTTTTTCCATTCATAACATTCTTTTAACGCTATGAGGAGTACAAATAACATGTTTTTGAGATGGTTTGGATCGAATCTTTTACTACGTAACTTTTCACCAAATTGTACAAACACTAAGAAAGTTTTCTTTTCGATTCATAGCAATCTTTTTACGTTTTGAGGAATTCAAATAACGTGTTTTTAGATAATTTGTATCGTATATTTCACTACATAACATTTCACCAAATTTAACAAACACTAAGAAACTTTGTTTTTCGATTCATAACATTCTTTTAACTCTATGAGGAGACCAAATAACGTGTTTTTGAGATGGTCTGGATCGAATCTTTTACTACGTAACTTTTCACCAAATTGTACAAACACTAAGAAAGTTTTGTGTTTGATTCATAGCAAGCTTTTAACGCTTTAAGGAGTTCAAATAACGTGTTTTTACATCGTATGTATCGTATCTTTTACAACATAACGTTTCACCAAATTTTACAAACACTAAGAAAGATTGTTTTTCGATTCATAACAATCTTTTAACGCTTTGAGGAGTCCAAATAACGTGTTTTTGAGATGGTTTGGATCGAACCTTTTACTTCGTAAGTTTTTACCAAATTGTACAAACACTAAGAAATTTTCTTTTCGATTCATAGCAATTTTTTACGCTTTGAGGAGTTCAAATAACGTGTTTTTAGATCATTTGTATCGTATCTTTTAATACATAACTTTTCACCAAATTTTATAAACACTAAGAAAGATTGTTTTTCGATTCATAACAATCTTTTAACGCTCTGAGGAGTCAAAATAACGTGTTTTTGAGATGGTTTGGACCGAATGTTTTACTACGTAACTTTTCTCCAAATTGAGCAAAAACTTAGAAAGTTTTCTATCTGATTCATAGCAAGCTTTGAACGCTTTGAGGAGTTCAAATAACGTGTTTTTGGATCATTTGTATTGTATCTTTGACTACGTAACTTTTCACCAAATTTTACAAACACTAAGAAACTTTGTTTTTCGATTCATAACATTCTTTTAACGCTATGATGATTACAAAATAATGTGTTTTTGAGATGGCTTGGATCGAATCTTTTACTACGTAACTTTTCACCAAATTGTACAAACACTAAGAAAGTTTTCTTTTCGATTCATAGCAATCTTTTTACTCTTTGAGGAGTTCAAATAACGTGTTTTCAGATCATATGTATCGTATCTTTTACTACATGACTTTTCACCAAATTTTACAAACACCAAGAAAGATTGCTTTTCGATTCCATAACAATCTTTTAACGCTCTGAGGAGTCAAAATAACGTGTTTTTAAGATGGTTTGGATCGAATGTTTTACTATGTAACTTTTCTCCAAATTGAGCAAACACTTCGAAAGTTTTCTGTTTGATTCATAGCAAGCTGTTGAGGCTTCGAGGAGTTCAAATAACGTGTTTTTCGATCATTTGTATTGTATCTTTTACTACATATCTTTTCACCAAATTTTACAAAGACTAAGAAACTTTGTTTTTCGATTCATAACATTCTTTTGACTCTATGTCGAGACCAAATAACGTGTTTTTGAGATGGTTTGGATCGAATCTTTTACTACGAAACTTTTCACCAAATTGTACAAACACTATGAAAGTTGTCTTTTCAATTCATAGCAATCTTTTTACGCTTTGAGGAGTTCAAATAACTTGTTTTTAGATTATATGCATAGCATCTTTTACTACATGAATTTTCACCTAATTTTACAAACACCAAGAAAGATTTTTTTTCGATTCAATAACAATCTTTTAACGCTCAGAGGAGTCAAAATAATGTGTTTTTGAGATGGTTTGGATCGAATGTTTTACTACGTAAGTTTTCTCCGAATTGAGCAAACACTTCGAAAGTTTTCTGTTTGATTCATAGCCAGATTTTGACGC
This sequence comes from Luzula sylvatica, assembly GCA_946800325.1. NCBI lineage: Eukaryota > Viridiplantae > Streptophyta > Magnoliopsida > Poales > Juncaceae > Luzula > Luzula sylvatica. Next base: position 43,981,627 of record OX326960.1, read on the forward strand.
TTTGAGGAGTTCAAATAACGTGTTTTTGGATAATTTGTATTGTATCTTTTACTACATAACTTTTCACCAAATTTTACAAACACTAAGAAACTTTGTTTTTCGATTCATAACATTCTTTTAACTCTATGAGGAGACCAAATAACGTGTTTTTGAAATGGTCTGGATCGAATCTTTTACTACGTAATTTTTCACCAAATTGTACAAACACTAAGAAAGTTTTGTGTTTGATTCATAGCAAACTTTTAACGCTTTAAGGAGTTCAAATAACGTGTTTTTAGATCGTATGTATCATATCTTTTACTACATAACATTTCACCAAATTTTACAAACACTAAGATATATTGTTTTTCGATCCATAACAATCGTTTAACGCTTTGAGGAGTCCAAATAACGTGTTTTTAAGATGGTTTGGATCGAATCTTGTACTACGTAACTTTTCACCAAATTGTACAAACACTAACAATGTTTCCTTTTCGATTCTTAGCAATCTTTGTACGTTTTGAGGAATTCATCTAACGTGTTTTTAGATCATTTGTATCGTATCTTTCACTACATAACTTTTCAACAAATTTCACAAACACTAAGAAAAGATTGTTTTTCTATTCATAACAATCTTTTAACGCTCTGAGGAGTCCAAATAACGTGTTTTTCAGATGGTTCGGATTGAATGTTTTACTACGTAACTTTTCACCAAATTGTACAAACACTAAGAAAGTTTTGTGTTTGATTCATTGCAAGCTTTTAACGATTTAAGGAGTTCAAATAACGTGTTTTTAGATCGTATGTATTGTATCTTTCACTACATATCTTTTCACCAAATTTTACAAACACTAAGAAAGTTTGTTTTTCGATTCATAACATTCTTTTAACGCTATGAGGAGTCCAAATAACGTGTTTTTGAGATGGTTTGGATCGAACCTTTTACTTCGTAAGTTTTTCCCAAATTGTACAAACACTATGAAAGTTTTCTTTTCGATTCATAGCAATCTTTTTACGCTTTGAGGAGTTCAAATAACGTGTTTTTAGATCATTTGTATCGTATCTTTTAATACATAAATTTTCACCAAATTTTACAAACACTAAGAAAGATTGTTTTTCGATTCATAGCAATCTTTTAACGCTATGAGGAGTCAAAATAACGTGTTTTTGAGATGGTTTGGACCGAATGTTTTACTACGTAACTTTTCTCCAAATTGAGCAAAAACTTAGAAAGTTTTCTATTTGATTCATAGCAAGCTTTGAACGCTTTGAGGAGTTCAAATAGCGTGTTTTTGGATCATTTGTATTGTATCTTTTACTACGTAACGTTTCACCAAATTTTACAAACACTAAGAAACTTTGTTTTTCGATTCATAACATTCTTTTAACGCTATGATGAGTACAAAATAACGTGTTTTTGAGATGGCTTGGATCGAATCTTTTACAACGTAACTTTTCACCAAATTGTACAAACACTAAGAAAGGATTCTTTTCGATTCATAGCAATCTTTTTACTCTTTGAGGAGTTCAAATAACGTGTTTTTAGATCATATGTATCGTATCTTTTACTATATGACTTTTCACCAAAATTTACAAACACCAAGAAAAATTGTTTTTCGATTCCATAACAATCTTTTAACGCTCTGAGGAGTCAAAATAACGTGTTTTTGAGATGGTTTGGATCGAATGTTTTACTACGTAACTTTTCTCCAAATTGAGCAAACACTTCGAAAGTTTTCTGTTTGATTAATAGCAATCTGTTGAGGCTTTGAGGAGTTCAAATAACGTGTTTTTCGATCATTTGTATTGTATCTTTTACTACATAACGTTTCACCAAATTTTACAAAGAATAAGAAACATTGTTTTTCGATTCATAACATTCTTTTGACTCTATGTGGATACCAAATAACGTGTTTTTGAGATGGTTTGGATCGAATCTTTTACTACGTAACTTTTCACCAAATTGTACAAACACTAAGCAAGTTGTCTTTTCGATTCATAGCAATCCTTTTACGCTTTGAGGAGTTCAAATAACGTGTTTTTAGATCATATGCATCGTATCTTTTACTACATGAATTTTCACCAAATTTTACAAACACAAAGAAAGATTTTTTTTCGATTCAATAACAATCTTTTAACGCTCTGAGGAGTCAAAATAACCTGTTTTTGAGATGGTTTGGATTGAATGTTTTACTACGTAACTTTTCTCCGAATTGAGCAAACACTTCGAAAGTTTTCTGTTTGATTCATAGCCAGCTTTTGACGCTTTGAGGAGTTCAAATAACGTGTTTTTGGATCAGTTTTATTGTATCTTTTACTACATAACTTTTCACCAAATTTTACAAACACTAAGAAACTTTGTTTTTCGATTCATAACATTCTTTTGACTCTATGTCGAGTCCAAATAACGTGTTTTCGAGATGGTTTGGATCGAATCTTTTACTACGAAACTTTTCACCAAATTGTACAAACACTATGAAAGTTGTCTTTTCAATTCATAGCAATCTTTTTACGATTTGAGGAGTTCAAATAACTTGTTTTTAGATTATATGCATAGCATCTTTTACTACATGAATTTTCACCTAATTTTACAAACACCAAGAAAGATTTTTTTTCGATTCAATAACAATCTTTTAACGCTCAGAGGAGTCAAAATAATGTGTTTTTGAGATGGTTTGGATCGAATGTTTTACTACGTAAGTTTTCTCCGAATTGAGCAAACACTTCGAAAGTTTTCTGTTTGATTCATAGCCAGATTTTGACGCTTTGAGGAGTTCAAATAACGTGTTTTTGGATAATTTGTATTGTATCTTTTACTACATAACTTTTCACCAAATTTTACAAACACTAAGAAACTTTGTTTTTCGATTCATAACATTCTTTTAACTCTATGAGGAGTCCAAATAACGTATTTTCGAGATGGTTTGGATCGAATCTTTTACTATGTAACTTTTCATCAAATTGTACAAACACTTAGAAAGTTGTCATTTCGATTCATAGCAATCTTTTTACGCTTTGAGGAGTTCAAATAACGTGTTTTAAGATCATTTGTATCGTATCTTTTACAACATAACTTTTCACCAAATTTTACAAACATTAAGAAAGTTTGTTTTTCGATTCATATCATTAAGAAAGTTTTCTTTTCGATTCATAGCAATCTTTTTACGCTCTTAGTAGTTCAAATAACGTGTTTTAGATCATTTGTATCGTATCTTTCACTACATAACTTTTCACCAAATTTTACAAACACTAAGAAAGATTGTTTTTCGATTCATAACAATCTTTTAACGCTCTGAGGAGTCCAAATAACGTGTTTTTGAGATGGTTTGGATCGAATGTTTTACTACGTAACATTTCTCCAAATTGAGGAAACACTTCGAAAGTTTTCTGTTTGATTCATAGCAAGCTTTTGACGCTTTGAGGAGTTCAAATAACGTGTTTTTTGGATCATTTGTATTGTATGTTTTACTACATAACTTTTCACCAAATTTTACAAACACTAAGAAACTTTGTTTTTCGATTCATAACATTCTTTTAACTCTATGAGGAATCCAAATAACTTGTTTTCGAGATGGTATGGATCGAATCTTTTACTTCGTAAGTTTTTCCCAAATTGTACAAACACCAAGAAAGTTTTCTTTTCGATTCATAGCAATCTTTTTACGCTTTGAGGAGTTCAAATAACGTGTTTTTAGATCATTTGTATCGTATCTTTTAATACATAACTTTTCACCAAATTTTATAAACACTAAGACAGATTGTTTTTCCATTCATAACAATCTTTTAACGCTCTGAGGAGTCAAAATAACATGTTTTTGAGATGGTTTGGACCGAATGTTTTACTACGTAACTTTTCTCCAAATTGAGCAAAACCTTTGAAATTTTTATATTTGATTCATAGCAAGCTTTGAACGCTTTGAGGAGTTCAAATAACGTGTTTTTGGATCATTTGTATTGTATCTTTTGCTACGTAACTTTTCACCAAATTTTACATCCACTAAGAAACTTTGTTTTTCGATTCATAACATTCTTTTAACGCTATGATGAATACAAAATAACGTGTTTTTGATATGGCTTGGATCGAATATTTTACTACGTAAGTTTTCACCAAATTGTACAAACACTAAGAAAGTTTTCTTTTCGATTCATAGCAATCTTTTTACTCTTTGAGGAGTTCAAATAACGTGTTTTCAGATCATATGTATCGTATCTTTTACTACATGACTTTTCACCAAATTTTACAAACACCAAGAAAGATTGTTTTTCGATTCCATAACAATCTTTTAACGCTCTGAGGAGTCAAAATATCGTGTTTTTGAGATGGTTTGGATCGAATATTTTACTACGTAACTTTTCTACAAATTGAGCAAACACTTCGAAAGTTTTCTGTTTGATTCCTAGCCTGATTTTGACGCTTTGAGGAGTTCAAATAACGTGTTTTTGGATCATTTGTATTGTATCTTTTACTACATAACTTTTCACCAAATTTTACAAACACTAAGAAACATTGTTTTTCGATTCATAACATTCTTTTAACTCTATGAGGAGTGCAAATAACGTGTTTTCGAGATGGTTTGGATCGAATCTTTTACTATGTAACTTTTCATCAAATTGTACAAACACTTAGAAAGTTGTCATTTCGATTCATAGCAATCTTTTTACGCTTTGAGGAGTTCAAATAACGTGTTTTAAGATCATTTGTATCGTATCTTTTACAACATAACTTTTCACCAAATTTTACTAACACTAAGAAAGTTTGTTTTTCGATTCATATCATTAAGAAAGTTTTCTTTTCGATTCATAGCAATCTTTTTACGCTCTTAGGAGTTCAAATAACGTGTTTTAGATCATTTGTATCGTATCTTTCACTACATAACTTTTCACCAAATTTTACAAACACTAAGAAAGATTGTTTTTTGATTCATAACAATCTTTTAACGCTCTGAGGAGTCCAAATAACGTGTTTTTGAGATGGTTTGGATCGAATGTTTTACTACGTAACTTTTCTCCAAATTGAGGAAACACTTCGAAAGTTTTCTGTTTGATTCATAGCAAGCTTTTGACGCTTTGAGGAGTTCAAATAACGTATTTTTTTGGATCATTTGTATTGTATCTTTTACTACATAACTTTTCACCAAATTTTACAAACACTAAGAAACTTTGTTTTTCGATTCATAACATTCTTTTAACTCTATGAGGAGTCCAAATAACGTGTTTTCGAGATGGTTTGGATCGAATCTTTTACTACGTAACTTTTCACCAAATTGTACAAACACTAAGAATGTTGTCTTTTCGATTCATAGCAATCTTTTAACGCTTTGAGGAGTTCAAATAACATGCTTTTAGATCATTTGAATCGTATCTTTTACAATATAACTTTTCACCAAATTTTACAAACACTAAGAAAGTTTGTTTTTCGATTCATAACATTCTTTTAACGCTACGAGGAGTACAAATAACATTTTTTTGAGATGGTTTGGATGGAATCTTTTACTACGTAAATTTTCACCAAATTGTACGAACACTAAGAAAGTTTTCTTTTCGATTCATAGCAATCTTTTAACGCTCTTTGGAGTTCAAATAACGTGTTTTAGGATCATTTGTATCGTATCTTGCACTACATAACTTTTCACCAAATTTTACAAAGACTAAGAAAGATTGTTTTTTGATTCATAACAATCTTTTAACGCTCCGAGGAGTCCAAATAACGTATTTTTGAGATGGTTCGGATCGAATGTTTAACTACGTAACTTTTCGCCAAATTGTACAAACACTAAGAAAGTTTTGTGTTTGCTTCATAGCAAGCTTTTAACGATTTATGGAGTTCAAATAACGTGTTTTTAGATCGTATGTATTGTATCTTTCACTACATAACTTGTCACCAAATTTTACAAACAATAAGAAAGTTTGTTTTTCGATTCATAACATTCTTTTAACGCTATGAGGAGTCCAAATAACGTGTTTTTGAGATGGTTTGGATCGAACATTTTACTACGTAAGTTTTCACCAAATTGTACAAACACCAAGAAAGTTTTCTTTTCGATTCATAGCAATCTTTTTACGTTTTGAGGAGTTCAACTAACGTGTTTTTAGATCATTTGTATCGTATCTTTCTCTACATAACTTTTCACCAAATTTTACAAACACTAAGAAAGATTGTTTTTCGATTCATAACAATCTTTTAACGCTTTGAGGAGTCCAAATAACGTGTTTTTAAGATGGTTTGGATCGAATGTTTTACTACGTAACTTTTCACCAAATTGTACAAACACTTAGAAAGTTTTGTGTTTGATTCATAGCAAGTTTTTAACGCTTTAAGGAGTTCAAATAACGTGTTTTTGGATCATTTGTATTGTATCTTTCACTACATAACTTTTCACCAAAATTTACAAACACTAAGAAAGATTGTTTTTTGATTCATAACAATCTTTGATGAGCGGGATTTTGGCGTGTTTTAATATGTCGTTGTGTTAAAACCCGAACAATCAACAAAATTTATAATCTATGTTTGTACAGTGGCAAATGTATAGATTCGTTCCACGGGGAGCAATTGCGTCAAAGATTTAATCAAAAAGGGACTGGAAATAACGAAGAAGAATCACAGAAGGTATTCCGTTACAACAAAAATAGGCTCCGTTACAACGGACATTAGGGTAATTGTTAACACGGGAATGGATATGAAGGTCCGTTACAACGGAGGGAATTCCGTTACAACGGAAAGAGGTAGTCCGTTATAACGGATAGAAGTAGCGTTATAACGGATTGGTTGATCCGTTACAACGAACTAGTATGTCCGTTACAACGCACTAGTATGAGTGCTATTGAATACTTTTCCTCACTGGTCTGTTACAACGGAATTAAATTGCGTTATAATGGAGTACCAACAGACTGAAAGTCAGGTACAAACCGAAGTGTCCGTTACAACGCAAGTTGGATTCCGTTACAACGGAACTTGTTCTGGATTTCGAAGTTGTAATTTGAATTGAGGATTGAATTGAGGGTTTGATTTGAGATTCAAATTGAAAGGTAATTAAACTAAGTAACAAGCATTAAGATCACTCAAACAAACAAAGAAGATTTCAAAGGCAAAGATTCATTAAACCACAAATTCTTTACACAAATCCAATTCAATTAAAACTACAAGAATTACAAGAAAGGAAAGAAAACACCTAGAGAGATGAAGTGAGCTTCGAGTCTCGTCTTGGATGCCTTCTCCGTTGCCTTGAGATGCTAGTGAGCTAGTCGCCTCGCACAACGTGTTCCTTTCGTACCAATCCACTCGCCAATCGAAGTAAGCTCCATACCGGTTGAGTGAACTCGAGATTTGCAAGATGTCAATTGGAAGAAAGCTCCCAATCGAAGTAGAGTAAGCTCGTTTTCTTGCTTGCGCGGATTCGGATGAAGAAAGCTCCAACCCAAACCACACAACTCGATCTTCGTCGAAGTGTAGACCAATCACCGAATGAAGTAAGCTTCTATTCGGTGCTCGATCCTAGAGAATTATCGTTCGATTTTGCAATTCTTGCGTGTTCTTGAAAGTTTCTTGGACTTGCTTAAGAGAGAGAGAGAGAGAGAGAGAGAGAGAGAGAGAGAGAGAGAGAGAGAGAGAGAGAGAGAGCAAAAAGGGTAAAAAGAGCGTACCCAAACTCGTGGCCCTTGTGGTCATATTTATAGCACTCACGGAGTCTTCTTATTGGCCACGAGTTGGTGGAGAGGATTGAGGGTAATGAGGTAATTTCCATCAAAGGTATGTGGGAAGGATAAGGGCTAAGGATTGAGTGGTTTTCGTGTAGACTTTTGTGTAAGTTTCTATCATGATAATTGTTTGCCTCCCGTCTCATTCATGTACCGAATATATCGGTATAATATATCGTTTTCACTCCTCTTGACGTGTTGGAGACAACTACACTCTCCAAATTCCCAGAAATTCCTAACTCACTCATTCACCAATTGATACTTTAGAATGAGTGATTTGTTGACATGTTGATTGAAAGTATCAGCTCGGAATTAAGATTGCCAAGCAATAAATGAAGTCTTTTTTGCTGTGTTACGTGAATACTTCAAAAATGCATAAATATCTTGAGGATACGAGTATCCGATACGGATACGAATACTATACGGCTCGGATACGTATCGATACGTCACGTGGCGTAACCGATTATTTTAATATTTTTTTTTTTCGGATACGACTGGAGACATTCAATATAGAATACTTCGGACAATTATATATTTTGGTCCATAATATTTTTAAATAAATTATATAGGATATTTCTAGAATAAATTTATGATATTTTTATGATACTTGTATTGTTAGGTTGATTTCATTTATTGTCATGATATTTAATTTAAAATATTATTAATTTATTATTTAAAAAATAAATTATTTTATAAATTATATATAATAAAATATATTAAAATAATAACTATATATCCGTATCTGTATCAGATTTTTGAAAATTGTCGTATTGTCGTATTTGTACCGTACGTAGTTTTTATTTTGATAATTGGGTTCCAATTGTTAATTTAACCGACTTTTGTTGTAATACGGGCCCATGTGTTTTTCTTGACTCAAAGCCCGTAAGATAATGTTATTTATATTTGCTTCTTGTAAAATGGGCTGTTATGTATTTATTTTCGTAAAACGATGCTTTCAAAGGTAGACGAAGCTTCCATTATCCATTATATTATTTACAACGCGACTTGTGCCTGCATTTTTTATTTGCTCACCTCATAGATATAAACTCGTTCAACAGAAAGAAACTCAAGAAAGATATAACTAGATACAAAGAGAAAATGGGGATAAAGGTGTATGGCGTGCCGTTATCAAACAACGTGGTGAGGGTGATGGCTGTGCTAGACGAGAAAGCGTTAGAATACGAACTCATCATCGTTGATCTTGCCTCCGCCGCTCACAAAAAACCTGATTTCCTAGCACTCAATGTATGTTTATATCTTCTTCAATTTTTTCGATCAATTTTAGAATAGTCACGTCGAAATCTCGTATTTGTCTAACTTCTACTAAACATATTTCTCTAACTTCTACGAAGTCGCTGTGCATATCTATGACAGCTAAACCCTTTATAGAACTCTTTAGGTAAATATATATATGAGAGTTTTACAATACATTTTTTTTTAAATAATATTTTAGATATTTATCAATTAATTAGATTTTTTTTCAAATGAATAATAAAAATTTCATATTTAACTTGACATTTATTGATAAATATGCTCGAGTATGGCTTTAAAAACTCAGTAACCGATAAATACCCAAAATGTCCTTTAATAAAGAATTATGTACCGTTCAAAAATGTATCGTATAACTCCTCGTATATATTTTTTTGTTAATGTAATGACTAAATTTATATTATTAATCTACAGCCATTCGGTCAGATCCCAGTATTCCAAGACGATGACGTTACACTCACTGGTAAATGTCAATTACTTTACGGGTTACTAATACTCCAAGACGATGATGTTACTAAAGATTTTTAAATAAAAAAAGAATATCATCGAAAGGACAAAAAAACATGGGAATTTTGAATTTTTAAATATTCTAAAATTTTGTTAAAAAGAAAAAATACATGTTGATTTAACAATCGAAGGGTGAAAAATTCAATCTATTCTATAAGATAGAAGCTAAAAGAAGAAAACTAAAATATATTTGATTTTTTAACCATGCAAAAAACTGGACCGGGGTTGGATTTATACAACATTTGAATTTGAATTCATTTTGTATAATATAAATTGAATCGACTGTTATAAGGTAATTGCTGATAACTTAAATTCGTAGAATAGTTATTATTTGTAGCAGAATTATTTTTTTTTATCCCAGTTGAATTCTACTTGATTTTGTATAAAATGAACTCAAGTTAGAATTTTCGGATTTTAAATATTTCCCCTCTACAATATAGTTTACAAACACCAAAAAGATTATCCATGTGCACTCTTTGTTGGGTCTGTATGGTTCGGTACCGTCAAATCTAAGGACCAAACTGCTTAACTAGTCACAAATAATTTTGAATTTACTTACCATTTTCTTGCAGAATCACGTGCAATTACACGCTATATCGCAACCAAATACAAGGAAACCGGCACGAACATTGTGCCGGCCTGCTCTGCCCAATTCGAATTATGGCTCCAAATTGAATCCTCCCAATTCAACCCCGCAATCTCCCCAATCTTTTTCGAGCTCATAATCAAACCGATGATCGGCATGGTAACCGACAACGAAAATGTCGAAAACCTGTCTGAAAAGCTCTCGAAAGTGCTCGACATATACGAGGCCCATCTAGCAAAGAATAAGTATTTAGCCGGTGAAGAATTTACCCTCGCAGATTTAAACCACATGGCTGAAATATATTTGATATCGAAAACGGCCAAGGGCAATTTGGTAAACTCTAGGCCTCATGTTAAGGCATGGTGGGAGGATATCTCAGCGAGACCGGGGTGGAAGAAGACTGCTGCGGCAATACCTCTCTGAGTTTGCATGTGTCGGTCCCGCTTGTCAGTGATGAATAATAAATGTGTTGTTTTCTGTGTGTGTGTGAGTATTTGCTTAATTGCTTTTATGTGTGTTTGAATTGTAGTCTTGTTTGGTACTACTTAATTAGTATGTAGCAATAAATGAATAAACTTGTTTGAGTTAGTAATTAAGTGGCACAGGATTGGACATGAACCAACAATAATTTAGGAATTCTGAGTAGGACACTTGGATTCAATTGAAGGGTTCATTTAAGAAAAAGGTTGGCAATCAATTGGACTTGGGCTCTGTCACCTAAAAATTCACGCACATTACTTTTGGAGATAAAAGAGAGAAGAATTCCAACAAGGGCAAATAAAATTAAGCTCCCCGTGGGCCTATATGTCTTTAATTATTTATTTATTTCTATATTTTCATATTCTGATCTCAACCAAACAACTTGAATTTTAAATCGCCCAAATTAATTTACAGGATTTTATTGGAAATAGCAAAGAAAGATACTTTGTGTAGTTTGACTTGTATCTTCTAAAAAAATGCTGAAAGATCAACGTAATTTGACCCCAAAAAAATGTAGATCTTTTTTTGGCGATTTTCTATTTTTTTTTTTAATTTATGGAATTATATAATGTCATTCACATTCACATCACTTTTCAAAATCTATGAAGAAACTCTGAAATCCTAGGTGATTGGGATATACCAACTAAAATTTATCTCTTGTAACGCAATTTCATGCAATCACATCTGCTAATTACGAATCTTAATTGAATGAAAAGCCCAAATTTATAGAATTGTGTTAATTATTAATTAATACAACAATACACAAACAAGAAGTACTGTATAGGTCATGGCCACAAAAATATCGAGTCATGAGATTTGCATGCATGCATATCTTGTTTGAGCAGTAAAAATATGCACCACGATCCACGATGCATCATTTTACATTACTGCACTCATAAATCTTAATTAATTCATGGCCAACCCAATAAGCATTTCAGATCTCTGAACCAATATCTTAAACTATTCCATTTTTTCTACCACCATCATGCTTAATTGCTGATACATGTTCTTGAATGTGAGAGATTAGATAATTAGCAAAAAAACCATGTATTAGTCTATAATTTTTTTTTTATAGTTTGTAAGTTGTTTGAAGAGAAAAAAAAAACACTATCATTCTTTCTACAAAGGTTATATTGACTTATTTTGAACAATTTGGAAATCAATAAAAATACTGTTTTTCTCCAATTTCGAAATGTAAGAAATTTTTTTTTATAAATAAATGTAAGAACAATTATTCTTGCAATTTAGACTTAATATAGGGTCTCTTTTGCCATTTTGCAATTTTCGTTTATTTATGATCAATCACTCCACTTTCCTCCAACTTCCCTACATCAATTTAATGCCTCAAACTTGGACACCCTATCAAACCCAATTCCCACATAAAATAATCATCTTTTTGACCCCTCCAAAAAGAAAAAGAAAAAGAAAAAGAAGTGAACTTCTTTAAATACCATTAAGGAAAATTGCATTTGATTATATATCCTCTTTATATACATTATAATTGACATTATTATTGGACAATGTAAAAACTAAAAATCATGTATATAATTGTCACATGATAATAAGTTAATTATAATGATCTTGTATCTAATTTCACATAACAATAAGTTAATCATAAGGATCATGTATCTAAAATTACAATCCAACAATTTTTAGACAAATCATAATAAATATAACTGAGACAAAACTCAAAAATAAAGAATTATTCGTCAATTTCATGTTAAAAGATATCTATATATACCCTCCACTTTCTAAATGGATCATCAATCCAACATTATAGAATTTTACAGGGATATACACCAAAGTTCACCCCCATTATGAGCAACATAAAAAAACACAAATATCCACCAGTGACCTTTCTGGTAATTAACCTTTACACTTTGCAATAGCAGTACAACTTCTAGTGTACGGATTTGCCGGACCGGGTCTACAGTTGTAATACGAGTTGCCTCTTTGCGAGCACGGCACGGCATCCTTTTTCAGCGCATCGTATCCGATATATCCTGCCGCAGCGAGAATCCGGCGATTCATGTCCGATGATCCGGTTCCTAGCTCCATTTCCATCCAATCATATCCCCCTCCCGCTCCCGCTCCACTCGCAGATGATATTAGGGTTATCGAAGTCGCAATTACAAGAATCACCAATAGTGGTTTCACCATTTTTCTTCTTCTTCTCACTCTCTCTTCTCTCACTTGGTGGTTAGGTTAACTTGAATCTGAATAGGAGATTGGTGTGGCAGAGAGTTGAGGGTTTTTAAAGAAAGAGACAGTGTGAAGGTATGATAATGGGTCTGGATTTGGAGGTAACTACGGGAATGCCATTTGATTGGAAATGGTAATTGATTAAAATCGAATGGTTGAATTAGTGTTGCATAGTTGGTAGATTTGTTTAGTTAGATTAGATTTCAACGTCTCTTGTCTTGTTTGTCTCATGTTTCAAATATATTAAATTAATGTAAGTAACATGCTGTAAATTATATTATAATAAACTTTATAAAATTAAATTAAATTAATTCTACAAATTCAATGCATTATGTAATAAACTTTATAAATTACTGAATAATATTATAACTAGTTACAAATTTATTGACTCGTTCAGTAATCAACTCTATAAATTTATTAACTCATTTAGTTAAACGTATGTGAATTAATTAGTGATTTATGAGTTGTGAATTATTATTATTTTGTTGTAAAATTAGTTATAGATAAACAAAATATTATTTTGCACGTGTTATATAATATGAATCAAGAGATTCAACCCACTATATAATAAAAACAAGCAAACAAAGATGAAGTTGGGACTGATCAAAACATTTAATTTGTACCAAATATTTCATACTTCATTTATCATCTTAACTTACTTAACACTTCTATTTCTAAGACTTATTGCTAAATAAATGGCCCCACTCACTACTGTTAAAAATTGAAAAGGACGAGTTATAATTGCTCTCGAGTTTTAACAAAAGAGTTTTTTTTTTCTAATCCAGATGGAATTTAATAATCATCGCCAGTTAAAGAAGTCGGTATCACCGATAAAATCCGACACTAAAACGTGGCATCGAGATCAGTTAAAAACATTAGTGAGTGATATAACAATAATGCAAAACGTATAGTAATGAAAAGTATAATGGATAATCTATAAAACTTGTTGATATTAAAAAAAATGTATATTAGAATATATTTGACATGTATAATTGGATATGTAAAAGTTATATAAAATGATATATTAAGAAAAAATAGTATATAAATAAAATGATATAAAATGATATATTACAAAAATATATTACATATATAAAATGCATATTGATATTAAGAAAATATAGTATATAAATAAAAGAGGGCATATATTTGGCCCCATCACATCCTTAAAAAAAGTCTCGATGATGTCATCATTTTTTTTCCAAATCATAATTAAGTGACAAAAAAATTAATCCAGACCATAATTAAGTGACCTTAATTAATTGCTCCTAATTAAATTATCATAATTAGTGGTCCAATTAACTAATAAACCCTAATTGAGAGTAAGGGAAATTTTCAAAAAACCCCCTATCTTTTTTGGATATTCTAAAAAACCCCCTATCTTTTTGGAAACTCCAAAAAAAACCCTCTACCAAACTTTTATTTTCAAATACCCCCTGTGGGGTTAAAATTAACTATGGATGGTGTTAAATATTTTTTTATGACCAAAATACCCTTCTTTTTACATATTTAGTAATTAAAATAATGTTTTTGTTATTTGTATTAATTTTAAAAAAGTCCTAATTTTTTTTAGCTTATAATAATTTTTAAAAAATAATTATCATATGTTATATATATATAATTTTAATATTTCATACATTATATATATTTGACTTTCATTTTTTTTACTGAAAAAATAACATAAAATAATAATAATATGAACAATAATATTAAAAGAACACCTTGCAAATATTTAAAAATTAAAATATCATGGATCTATTAAAAACATACATAAAAGAAAAACGAAAATAAAAATAAAATAGATGTTTAAAGAAATATTTTTCTATCAATATATTTTCAAGGTGTTTATTTTATTATAATCTGATGTTAGTTTTTCATGAATAATAAATGAAATATTAAAATTATACAAACACAACATTTAATAATTTTATTTTTGTGAAATCATTATATGTTAAAAATTATTTATGAATTTTCTTAAAACTAATAAAATTAATGAAAAAATAACAAAAATATACATATGAAAATAGAAGGGTATTTTGGTCAAAAAATTTTTTAACACCATCCATTGTTAGATTTAACCCCTATAGGGGGGTATTTGAAAATAAAACTTTGGTAGAGGGGGTTTTATGGAGTTTCCAAAAAAATAGGGGGTTTTTTAGAATATCCAAAAAAGATAGGGGGTTTTTTGCAAATTTTCCTGAGAGGGTAATCGGGAGAAAAGTGATGTCATCGAGATTTTTTTTGAGAAAGTGGGGAATATAAAATTTCCTTAAATAAAATGATATATTAACACAACAAATAGTACATTGGACATATGCAAAAATATTTACATACATAAAAAAAACATATATTCTATAGCTTTAGAGCCTTATGCAGAATAAAATAATCTAGTCTACCAATGAAAAATTGTTCTCAATTTACATTTACATGACACAAAAATCTAGAATAAAATTATTTCTCATATTATTTAGAACCCAACATTTCTATCAAAATTTTAACATAATTATCCATCATTGCTTCAATCTTAATCTTAATCTACAATAAACCCAGGTTCAGTCAATCCTCTCCATTAACAAACAAACAGAGGAGATTATTGGATCCTTGAAAAGAAGTCTGATTCCCTCTACCGACAATGGCAATCCCGTAATAAGAACAAAAACCAAGTGTACTTCCAGATCTATTAATAACAAGCAATATTCTAAACTGTACTTGAAAAATAATTACAAAATAATTAAAGAGTAGTTCAACTTCAACACCATACTAACTTACTAAGCAACTCTCCTTTTCTTTCTTTTCATTGCACCCATATTTCTAGGTCCCATGCAAACAATCCCCACTCTCATCCTCTCCACTTTCAACTCTCCTCCTCTCTACTTTCAGCTCTGCAGAAAAGTTAACAATGGAGAGGATTATGAGAAAAAGAAAGAAGACGAATAGCATGACCTAAAAGGAGGCAAAGCATCCCTTCCCTGTCGTCCTTTCTTTCGAGACCTCTCCGTTGATTTTGCCGTTCCCGTTAAAAGAGTTACGTTCAAAATATGAGCTCGATAAACGGTCGTTAACGTTAGTTCCGGGATTAAAGGAGTAGTTGGCGAGTCGTTGGATGATTAGTTTATCTTCGGTATTTTATTAACGGGAGGTGTCCAGTATAAATAGTTCTATTTTTTTATTTTTTTTCTGCAGTGCATACATCTGTATGATTAGTTTATTATTGGAAGTATTTGGAAGTTTATAACATGTTTGTTAAATACTTCATGTCTCCAGTTCTCCACTCCACTCCTCAGCAACTTTGCATATATTTGGTATGTTTTGTTGGTATTGATGAATTACATTTTTCTTTGGATATTCTAAAAAATGGTTTATAAACTTATTACAGACATACTTTTTACACCTATACTTTTTCCTTTATTTACTTATTAGTTATTACACTTAATTAATGTAAACTTTTTAAAGCTATACTTTTTCCTCTGGGAAAAAAATCTAGAGTAGATAAAGGAAAAAGTATATATTAGTAAAGTAATTATTGTAACTTTTGTTTATGTGTAATAAGTAAATGTAAACTTGGTTTTTAAATAAAAAAAATTATCATGTGTATTGGTGTAAAAACATGTCATCATAAAATTTTGAATTCCACACATATAGATTCATTTGAAATAAGCATTATATTCAGCTCCATCTTTTTGTCAATAAAATACTTCTTAATATTTTTGGAGAGGAAACATTTAAAAAGTTAGTTGAAAAAAATATTAATTAATAGAATCATAGAATTAGGAGAATGTAAAAATATATATTTTCCCCCAAAACAATAATTTAAATCATTATACTAATCTACTATTCTAATTCTTGTGGCCTTTTGTTCGAAACAGAATTATTGACTTTGTTGATACGTAAATACGCAATTCTAATAAAAAAATTGATTTGAAATTATAATACATCACATTACTTTTGGGGATTATATGTTCAGCCCCATAAACTAAAAAAAACAATATTGATGAGATGGCAAGAGGTAACTAGAGAGTTTAATCAACTCATCTGATCATTTTTTGTAATCTCATCAAGGATGTTTGGATGAGTTTGGGGACCAAATATATATTTTCTATTACTTTTATATTATCCAAATAAAAATATAATGTTCATTGTAATCTTGCAAAACTCTTTGAAGATACAATTTGGGGGTGTCAATAATAAATCAGCTCCACTAACTTCCATGACCAATCCCACATTTATTATTTCGCCACAACATGACATGTTTGGGGATCTAGACGAACAAACAATTGTGTTGCGTACAATGTTATATTGACTAGCCATGTACGTTCCCTAAAAACACCTTTCCAAAACAAAAAAAATTGATGACATTTGTATGATTTATCACATAAATAATTAACACATAAAATATATACTTTAATATTTTATTTGATAATTTGATATTTAATTTATTATTGAACATTCAATTAAAATATTAATTTTTACATTGTTAAATTATATTCGGGTCATCAATTTTCTTGAAAAAAAATGTAGGGACATGTCCAACATTGTTCCTTTTATATTTTATAGTCATTACTGTATATTCAAAGAAACTGGATTCGTTGGTCCATTCCAAGCATATACCAATTTGGGCCTCTTTTGATTTTAGTAGATATGGTCTAAATATCAGTTCATGGGCCTAGATTTGTTTTCTTCAAAATATAATTTTAGGAATGATATATGAAATATATATAATAAATATAAATCATTATTATGAATATATCAAGAAGATCTTAATTTATCATATATTTATGGGCCACATCGAGCAATGATTTTACCGTACATGTTAATAAACTTGCATATATCACTAGAATCCACACAAAATCTTGAATTTGCGGTATTCTCCTACTATATTGGCACAAAAATAAATTTACACTAATTAATTTATATTAATATAAAAGAAGCTCTTGTAGGTTTTATTGATATTTCTGCAAATTGAACTAAAAATTATTATTTTTATAAATTAGGAAAATAGAAATGCTATTTCAAAAAAGAAAACTAAAATTTTACCATGGATTCCAAACAGAAATAAGTACACTATTTTCTTTTTCCAAGGATAGGGTTGTAAAAAATTGAAGTATTCTCACAAAATTCCTAGCTTTTCTGTTTTTTTACCCTAACACTTACATGTTGGTTTCATTAATTACCTCCTATATTCTTAAAATAAGTTGGATCAAAATACCACTCTATATTTCTATATTTCATATGAAGTCTTACTAAATCATTTGGTAGAATAATAATATTTTGTATGCTAGTTTTAATTTTCTTCATTCTTTTGAGAAAACAGGCCAATAGCTTAGCTCAATTTTACAATAACTAGGATAATACTCGCGCTACACGACGAGTCTATTAATTATATTTTTCATTGTCATACAAAATATATAAATATTTGTATGATAATATTAATAATATCATCTCATAATAAAATTATATGAACTCATTTGTCTATGATTATGTATATGTTTTACAATTATTTTTAATCATGACAGCAAAAAATGTCATTTTCTTAATCAAATAATAACATTTATGTTAATGTCATTATATAATAATATATGAGATATAACACTATTTTATAAAAAACATAACAACAAATATTATATCACCGTTGTTCACAATATTTCATACAATATCAAATATAAAAATAATTAATCCTACGATATATGTAGTAACATATTGTTGGTTCAAATTTTCGATTGTTTGATTATCTTAAAAGAATGTCGAAACTACTAGTCAAGTTGTGCAAGTGTCAATTGTAGGAGAAATAGGTATGGCCCGCAAAATGGATCAAAAGAAGAAACAAGTACGCATGCAAACGTAAGCACTTGAACAAAAGCTAAAGACCATCAAGAGCATTAATAAAAACTCAAGACATCGAAGAATCAAGACAACGGTAAAAGAAAAAAACGGAAGTGTTCGACCAACTGCAGAAATTAAGACGTCGAAGACTTCAGCGAGTTGAGATATCGTATACTCATAAACATAACTCATATGTATTCCTAGACATATTTGAATTATTAAGATCAAGTTCAAGAAATAATTATATTCGAAATAATGAAAATGGGATAATTGCAAAATATGCAAACAGTGAACCTTCCATTACAATGGAAGAATCCTCCGTTGTAACGGAAGTACACATCTCATAAATTGGATTTGTACATACGCATAGTCCGTTATGGCAGGATCACCAATCCGTCAATAATGAAACTACCTAATCCGTTGTAACGGGACAATCAACGTTACAACGGAACTCTACATGCAAATCCAAGACAAACTTACGGTGAGACCTCCGTTATGACGAACCCCTTAAGCGTTGTAACGGAATCCTTACATTGAGACTTCCGTTGTAACGGAGTCCACATGCGTTATGACAGAAGTCCCATATTTCAAATGATTTCTTCACATGACTACTTTGACTTTAGTTTAATTGTCCTTCCGTTACAACGGACTGTACATAAAAACTGTGTTCAAGAAGGTGACTATGTGTTTTATAAATATAACCCCTTCTAGATTTCTCTCTCCAACAATTCTATAATTTATATACACTTTCAAAGAGAGAAAACTAAACCAAATATCTTGAGCTAAATTCTTCTAGATACAATACGAAATCTAAGATCTATCTTCCAATCTCCACGACAAACGATTCTCAACTTGCGTGACCGATCACGTATAGTTCGTTAGTAGATTTATAATAGGCTAGTTATATAATTGTAAATCCCGTCATAGATCGATATAAATGTGTAAATCAATCTAGGAAAAACCTTGTAATCGTTGATTCAGAAATTCAATAGAAACCCCAAATGGCGCAAGGCATATCCAGACACGTAGGTACTCGTAAACAATCGATCGGTCGATTGTGCAAGTAGACGGTGCGTTAAACTACAAAACAACCACCTACCGAACTCTGTAAACAAATATTGTGCGTTATTTGTTTCGGTATTATCTTTCTATCTTAATTTTAATTACGCTTCCGCATAAACTTAAATTGTATACCATTAGCGCGAAAATTGGACCTTAGGATTACCTATTCACCCCCTCTAGGTCTAGATTGAACAATAATTGGTATCAGAGCAGGAATACTAAATGTCTCTTTGTGTAATTGACAACTTGTATTTGATCATGTCCCTACACAAAAATAGGTTACAAATTACATACCCGATAAATTAGACGGTAAGAAATCGGAACCTTTGGAAGAGATGCATGCAAAATGTATTCACTATCCAAAAATTGAGATCAGTGGTGGAACAAGGTTTCAAGGTCATAATAGTATCGACCTCCGAGACCGATAAAACTCCAAAATTAAGTCACGCCTCCGACCTTAATATAACTTCCGATGTCTATGCCCAAAATCTTATTATTACTAATATGATTGAGTCATTCTCAATCATCATAGACGGGTGTACCACATCACATCAAATGTGCGTGCTCTCCTTGATAGATTTGAAGGAAACGATCAAATGAAAAGAACCAAATTAATGGGACTCGAACAAGAATTTGATAGTTTCCGGATGATCGAGGGTGAATCCGTAGATGATATGTACACTCGCATGAACCATATAAAAAACGGATTCACCGTTCTAGGAGAGTCCCTAACAAATTCTCGAGTTGTAGGTAAACTCATTCGAGCTATGCTACATAATTGAAAAACTCTTCGGGTCGCATTGGAAACGATGATGGCAACTCAATATTTCTCTCCGTACGACTTGGTGAGTTATTTTTGAAACTTCGAGGCTCGTCTCAAGCAACTCAACTGTAGGGAATTCACCCGTCCCCGGGCCCGCGCAGCGGATATGAAGGCCCGGTCCGGTTCCCAAAATCCAAGATCACGCCATGACTTCGAGGGTACGATGCAATAGAAGGATAGACGATTACCAGCGTGAAATTGATCACGCACGATGGGTTGATCGCTCGCATCCTTTCCTTCTCCGGTGTCACGTTGGTGACTAGCCCGTGCGTCCCATACCACACGTCTCCCACCGTCTTGACACGCCTCCGGTTGTCTTTCGTGCGTCCCACGTCCACACTCTTCCACGGCCAACAGTTTTGCTCCTTCGGTTTGATCACAATCGGAGAGCCACAAGTGTCGCTCCTCTACTTGTATCCACCGTGAGTCGGAGTTCGTCGGTCGCGGGTGCAACTGCCTAGACGCTGCACCGGCGAACTTGCTTGATTAGATCGATTCTCTACACCGAGAAAAACTCTTTTTTCTCGGTTTTCTCTCTTTGCACTCTTTCGCTCTTAGAAAGAAGACTCTCAATATTCTTGATTAATCTTATTAATTCCATAGGTTGGACTGAATGAATTAGTCTTTTAGATAGAGAGAAACATCTTATTTATATCACATAGGATAAGGATGGGCCAAAAGGTATGTATATCTCATATACACATTTTCAAACAGAAAACTGCAGACACCCTTTCAGTATTCTGTTGAAACGAATCTGTTGAAACGAAAATATTAAATCGTTTGAACCGACTTTGAACATTCACAAAAGTTGTAGATAATCTTATTATATTTCCATCCCAATTGAATCTGGCCCAATTGGAGTTTGGATGCGAAAGTTACGGACGTTTTACTAACTGTATGTCAAACAGTCGCACCCTTTCGGTATTCCATTAAAACGACACTGATACTTCGCTCAAATGAAAACTATTTATATATGAAAGTTCTAGATAATCTCATTATCTATCTTACCCAATTTGAACCATTCAAATTGGAGTTACCCACTGAAAGTCATGCCAGTTTTACTAAAACTTCTTAAACTGAATTTTCTGGTTTTCTTAATAAAACTGTTTCTTATCAATTTAACTATGTATATCCAATATATATATGTGCATCTAATATACACATTATTTATGCCCACGAACGCGTACGTTCGTTTATCCTTGTGTACATTTTACGGTTGATCCGAAACTGTATTTCTTTCAGTCTCCCACTCAATTTCAGATCTACCTAAAAAGTACTCATGCATATCCAATATGCACGATTTTAGAGAATATATCTCGCGTATCAAAATACCAAGCTATGCACATCTTATGTGCCAATTTTATAATCAAGCCCGACTTAGTACAACTCGTTGTGTGACCATGTAGGTTCGGTTAACGATGGCAGTAGGCTGTTTCCAAAGCACTACAAGCCCATGAGCGGGATCTAGTCACTCCATCATGGCTACCCATGTTAACACGAAGAATGATTGTGATCATTTTGCCTATGTCGAATAGCAATTATTAGTTCTCTTGTTATCGATATCCGTTAATCAAAAGGCATGGTGGTAGTCATCCTTATATTTTGATTAACTATACTTTTTCCTTGATTCCGAATTGAGTTAACAATTTCAATCGATATTAACCGTTAATATCATTGACTGTGGCCACAATTTTCGTTAATCAATTCATCGAGTGTCCAAAGAGATATCTCTTCCTTTCGGAATAAACAATTCTTATCTTGGAGACTCACATTGAATTCCGTGTTTCGGACAATACCCAATGATGACCGTTTTAACTCCCTGTTACGGTGAGCGTAAGATCATATCAAAGTATTGTGTTACGCATGTAACGCAATCAATGGTCCCCTCAAGTATGAAGAACCTAATACCCTACTCGTCGCAAGTCCATCTATAATGACTAAACCATGTCATGGTCTCGCGGCTTCGGCCATATCCAATATATGTCACCTAGCATATATCTACGTTCCCGATTCGACAAACATCTTTGTCCTATGATTAGCAAAACATAATCATCTCCTCGGCTAACGTACTAGTGTACGCGTTCAGTCTATTCGCTTGTAATAGAAATGCTTCTCTCTTAAGCAAACTGATCCGCGACTAGGGATGTTTAAAAATGAAATTTTTGGTGTGACGGTTTTGCTGCACATAATCCTCAATTATGCCGGCGTCCACACAAGTTCAAATCAGGGTTCATGTAATCAAATTACACAACCCGCACACAGTTTTCATATAAGGTGAATGCATAAAAATTTAAGTAAACAAATTTTTTAAAAGGGATGCATTTATACGGATTAAGTATTTGGGTGATACAACGTTTACCTATGGGTATCTCCATACCCACAACCTGCGAGGACTATCGTATTAGATAACTACACTCTACTCTCTTCTTCCTCCTCTAGGTATCTCATACCCATAGTCATCGCATGATAGTCACGCGCGACTAGAGAGAGCGGTTTTGTAAACGGGTCCGCACGTTCCCGCTAGTGTTAATCTTCATCAGGTTTGTAACGTTTCCAATACCTACGATCACATCTTTTCACAAAATTTCATGGATCAAATGAAATTTTCTGAGTATTGGCTAGAAGTGGTTTTGACCTCGGCATTTTTGGCTTGTACTATTGCGTATCACGCAATACACAACCATAAATCCGATAACTCGTGACTACTTGAGTTTGGTCATGTTTCCTTGATCCATACCGCTTCCTTTTGCGATTAATAACCGCAATATACTCGCCTCCGTAAATAGAATCATAAACTATTGGTCATGTGGAACCTTTCCACATAACCATGTTTTCGTTTAAGCAAAACATGTACACACTTTGTGATCGAAAGTCGTGCTACATATTTGGATGTGCCATATTTGGAAATTGTTGTTATTATAACTCCTTATAACCAACACGCCCTCCACACCATTATAGATAAAATAAAATCCTGAATTCTTTTGCAAAGTATTCATGAATAACATTCACCGCTATCAATAAAAATCCCGATGGGTTTAAATATACATAACCATTATGTATATATATGTTTAACCATTATACATTCACAAGAGTTAGTCTCATGTAATCGTATTACATTCAAACTCGTGTGATTCCCATGGATTTTATTGATGGTGAACTAGACGCTCTATGTGTACGACGTATAGCCACATACATATCATGACAGATATAATAGATCCTCACATCAAATGTAAAGCATCATATTATTATTTTTCGCCCGTCTTGATGTCTCACATCGAGTCGTAGAAAATTTCTGTCATTCGACATTTCGATTTAACTCCTCCAAGGAGTTATATGTTGAAAACCATTTTCAACAATATGTCGATATACTTGTGCTAATATAGAACGAGGAACTTCTTAGATCTATCATATAGACCTTCATGCTTAATTCATAAGCGGCCTCGCCTAAATCCTTTGTCGTTATAAGAAATATAACGCGGCTCCCACTAACCTTCATGTTTACACAAAATTTCCATTCGTTCTGACAATGTTATAACAGTTTATAACTTCGTCAAAACGAATATTCCAATTCCGAGAAGCTTTCTCTAATCCATAATATGGATTGTTAAAGCGTGCATATCCTATCCCCGATTCTTATGAATCGACAAAACCATAAGGTTGTGTCAAGTACACATCCTTTCATAAAAATTTCTGTCAAGAAATTCGGTTTTGACATCCATTTTGCCACATCACATAGTCATAATATGCGACCATGACAAGCAGAATTTTGAGAATGTGAAAGCATGGCAACATGCGAAAACGTTTCTTCATAGTCCAACTATGAATTACTTGAAACTCTTCGCTGCGAGCCTCGCTTTGTTATATGCGTATTCCTATCCGTGTCGGTTCTCATCTTGAAAACCCATTGACATTTCACGGGTCTAACCCTGAAAGTAATGAAATCAAGTTCTCAACTTGATAATTTACACGGATCGAATCTCAGATTTCATGGCATCTTGCCATATGGAATCGTCATTTTCATAGCATCCTTGTAGGATATCGAATCATCATATGATTTCGATCTATCATTATTAGCCACGATAAATCCGTATTTACCGGCTTATGATATAGCCTACTTGATCTACGAAATTTATTCTACTCCTACTAGCCCGCAAGGATATCAGCGACATCAAGTTCCAAACTTGTGCGCATCCAATCCTCCTCTAAGAAGGCATCTCTTCGAGCCATGAAAATCTCATTTTCGTCGGGACGTTAGAACTAATATCCTTTAGTTTTCTTAAGGATATATAATAAATGAACAATTTTCAGATTTGGGATTGAGTTTAACCGAAACAAATTTCGAAATATACTCACATCCTCAAATCTGTACAAAATGACAACTTCGGAACCATTCCGATCCATATCTCATGAAGGAAATACAGTTTCAGAATCAACCGTAAAAGTGTACACAAGGATAAACGAATGTAGTCGTACATTCGTGGCCATAACTGTCAGTGGGAAAATCCGATTTGAATGGTTCAAATTGGGTTAGATAGATAATTAGATTATCTATAACCTTCATGTAGAAATATATTTCATATGAACGAAGTATTAGTGTCGTTTATGTGAAATACCGAAAGGGTGCAACAGTATGACATACAGTTAGTAAAACAGTCATAACGTTTGCATACGAACTCCAATTGAGCTGGGCAAAATTGGGTTGCGTAGATAATTATATTATCTACAACTTTCATGTTGGGTGATTTTCTGTCTGAGAAATTTACCAATTTCGAAATGACAGAATACTGACCAGGTTCATGCAGTTGTCTGTGTGAGAGGGTGTATATTGGATATACATGCATTTTGGCTAATCCTGATCCTATTAGGTATAAATAGGATACTTGCTCTCTCATCACTATGCAAGTTAATGTAAGTTAATGCAAGTTAATGCAATCTTATTTAGAATATTCAGGAGATTTTCCAGAATAATTGATATACAACTTTCTATTGAGTGAAAGGGTGTAAAGAGAGATAATCGAGAAAAGGAGTTTTCTCGGTGTAGAGAATCAAACGATCGAGCAAGTTCGCCGGTGCATCGTCTAGGCAGGTGCATCCACGACCGACGTCTTGCGACTCACGGTGGATACAAGTAGAGGAGCGACAATTGTGGCTCTTAGATTGTGATGGACCCAAGGAGTGAGAAGACGGCCAACGAACGGTGAAAGACGCGTGGTATGGGACGCGCGGATTGTCACCAACGTGACAGGAGATAGAAGGCGGCGATCAACCCTTCGTGCGTGATCAATTTCACGCTGGTATAGATATATCCTTCTATTCGCATCGTACCCTCGAAGTCGTGGCGTGATCTCGGGAATCGGGGAATCGGACCGGGCCTTCATTCCGCTGCGCGGGCCCGGGGTCGAGGATATTCTCCTACAGTGGTATCAGAGCGATCGCCATCGATTCGAGGGTCGAATCATAGTCGTATATTAGATATACGCACGGGTTATCAAAGTTCGTACCCGTTTGCATGATGTTACATATAGAGAGTCAAATTCCGTTAAAATCACAAGTGGAATTCGCTAGAGATCGATCAAAAGTTGATTGAGAGTATCTAGGAATTATCGTCAAAAGGTTTCATGATTTATCGTTTCAGAAACGAGCGAAAACCGAAGAAACGGCAAAATCTGCAGAAAATTAGAATACGAAACAGTGAGTAAAACTAAGATAATTTTCAGTGGGAAACTCCAAATTGATTGGATCAAATTGTCGTAGTTAGATAATGAGATTATCTATGACTTTGATACAGAAAGGTTTTTCATTTGAACGAATTATCAGTGTCGTTTTTATGAAATACTGAAAGGGTGCGACTGTTTGACATACAGAGACTAAAACGTCCGTATATGTCCCATAGAAACTCCAATTGAGTCCAATCCAATTGGGTTAGTTAGATAATAAGATTATCTAGAACTTTCGTTCACGTTCAAAGTCGGTTGGAACAATTTAATATTTTTGTTTCAACAGAATACTGAAAAGGTGTCTGTAGTTTTCTGGTTGAAAAGGTGTCTATTGGATAAACTTACCTTTTCATTTGTTCGTATTTTACTAAAACTGCTATAACTTTCAGTAGAAAATTCCGATTTGAATGGTTCAAATTGGGTTAGTTAGATAATGAGATTATCTAGAACTTTCATGTTGTAATATATTTCATTTGAGCGAAGTATTAGTGTCGTTCTAATGAAATACCGAAAGGGTGCAGAAAAACAGTTTTTCTGCCGCCCCGGGAGCAGTTTTTGGCGCCCCGGACGCGTCCCGGACGAGGTTTTCTCGCGCCCCACGGCCCTTGCGTTACAACGGATGGGGAAGTCCGTTATAACGGACCCTTCTCTGGATGTTGTTTTTGTTTTCACGATAACTTTGGCTACGAAGCTCGGAATTTTGAGTTCTTTATATCGATTTGATCGGCATCAAACATTCTAGCATATTAGATAATTAATTATTTAGAATAATTAATCTCCCTAAATAAATCATATGCATATAGAAAATCTTGTGATAGTGATATAATTGGATTATGTCAAGGATTTAGAAACATGCAATGGCATGATCCCTCATAATATTTAAGTCATGGAAATGTCTTCCATATCCACAACTACCGAGTTCGGTGTTACGTTTCACGTGGGTTCAGCCTAAAGTCGGGCACGTGATATTGAAACAATCGAAAGGGTGGCAAGCGTTAAATCAGGACTTGTGAGGCACAGGCTAAAGTCGACTCACTAGTAGCTTATTTGAACGATACGTTGGAGATGGTTGTGACTTAACCGTCCAGGCCAATCAGATTGGAGTTCGGGGCATAGATAGGATGCACACACGGAACTGGGATTGTATTGGATACGATCCATCACCGAAATCCTATAAAGGTTCAAGAGTCGTATTGGATACGATTGGATATAATCCTACCTAAATAACGGGATCCCACCCGATAGGCTAAAGTCACTTGTGGGAGGAACGGAAATATGGGTCTTGAGTGTTATGGACTTGGAGTCCCGTATCGGTATGAGGGTTATCGATTCGATAAAATAACACTATCATATATTCATCATATAAGCATATAAATTAAGTACGCACAGTTAGGAGTTAATCTTCATCATCCGTTTAGAATTATGTTTTCAAGCAACACCAAATATATCGATGAGATCGATATGATAGATGGCTTTTGGGCTGGAATTATCGTTATTAACCTTGATAGTCAAAGAATAGTTCTTAGACTTAAAGGAACGTGTTGGACACGGAAATGGTAGATTCGGGGCTCAAGGCATTGGCTTTAGAGTAAGCCGGGTTCGATACACTTTAAGAAGAAATCGAACGATATTACGTGCCTTGTGGTGGCATGTATAGACGCATATTTCTCAAAATTGTTTTGAGAATTCGAATGTATATGAAAGTAAAACACAACGCTCATGAAATAGTTTCAAGAGCTAGAGCGCGTTGAATGGCTCAATGCGGCTCAAAGAGTAGGTTAATTTTGAGACGCCTTATGGGTCTTTGATTAACACTCGTGTGTTGATGGTATGAGATTTGATTTTCGTGACCGAATATCATATGCATTCGATAGATAAGTCGATCCCTTAATTGCATGAGATGCGATTTACAATTGAATTGGAGATGCTCGGAGTATCCGAGGAATCCAATGTATATAGATGCGTGGATGTCCTTGTAATTCAAAGGAGGGATCGAAAGAAATGTATGTCTAAGGGTATTTTAGGAAAATGTTTTCCAAAACAGAAAGTTCGGACAAGGAGTTGTTCAAACTAATGACTCAAAGAATGGTGAAATCCGAGGAGGATTAAACCAAGAGGTTGATTGCTTCTTTTGGCATTTGCCGTCTTGGCCATATAAACAAGATTCGCGTATCTAGATTCCATATGATGGATTCCTAGAATCATTCGAATTAAATTCGATTGATTAATGCGATACTTATTTATTAGGAAAGACGACAAAGGGCATCATTCTCCAAAGGTTGGAGAAAGATCCAACGAATTATTGGAAATTACATTTAAATGTAAATGTTCCGATAAGTTCCGAGCCAAGAGGAGGCTATCGATATTTTGTTACGTTTATGGACGGTTAAAGTAGATATGAAAATATTTATTTAATGCGTGCCGAAATGGAGACTTTTGAAAGGTTCAAAGAGTTTCAAAAATGAAATACGAAATCAACTAAGCAAGAAAATCAAAGCTTTTCGATAGGATCGAGAAGGCGAGTATTTGAGCTAAACCTTTCGATAGGATCGAAGAGGCGATATTTGAGTTATGAATATTGATGATCATTTATGATTGTGGAATCGTTTCACGATTGCCTTTATTCGGAACATTGAGATGTGTCCGAAAAGAGGAAATGAACGCATGTTGTACATGGTTCGATAAATGATGAGTCAATAAGATCTCCCAAAAATGTTTTGGGGATACGCCCTTGAGACAGCGGCACTAATGAATGGTTGCATATAAGATATGAACCATAAACCTTCTAATCGGTACAAAAGACGCCATATGAGATATGGATCGGAATGGTTCCGAAGTTGTCACTTGTACAGATTTGAGGATGTGAGTGTATTTCGAAATTTGTTTCGGTTAAACTCAATCCCAAATCTGGAAATTGTTCGTTTATCCTTAAGGAAACTAAAGGGTATTAGTTAAAATGTCCCGACGAAAATGAGATTTTCGTGGCTCGAAGA
Source organism: Luzula sylvatica (assembly GCA_946800325.1). Lineage (NCBI taxonomy): Eukaryota > Viridiplantae > Streptophyta > Magnoliopsida > Poales > Juncaceae > Luzula > Luzula sylvatica. The sequence goes on from OX326960.1 coordinate 44,010,757, forward strand.
GATGCCTTCTTGGAGGAGGACTAGATGCGCACAAGTTTGGAACTTGGTGCCATTTATCTCTATGCGGGCTAGTGGGAGTAGAATAAATCTCGAAAGAGTTCGAGATCTGAAAATGAACATTGTACCGATGAAAGTTGACATGGCTTCATCAAGAGTTGATGAACGCAAGTCGAACACACAAAGGAATTTTTCGTAGATCAAGTAGGCTATATCATAAGCCGGTAAATACGGATTTATCGAGGCTAATGATGATAGATCGAAATCATATGATGATTCGATATCCTACAAGGATGCTATGAAAAGTTGATTCCACATGACATGGTGTCATGAAATCTGAGATTCGATCCATGTAAATTATCAAGTTCAGAACTTGATTTCATTACTTTCTGGGTTAGACCCGTTAAATGTGAGTGGGTTTTTCAAGATGAAGAACCGACATGGATAGGAATACGCATATATGTAAAGCGAGGCTTTTTGCGAAAAGTTTCATGCAATTCATAGTCGGACTATGAAGAAACGTTTTCGCATGTTGCCATGCTTTCACATTCTCGAAATTCTGCTTGCCATGGTCGCGTATTATGACTATGTGATGTGGCAAAATGGATGTCGAAACCGAATTTCTTGACAGAAATTTTATGAAAGGATGTGTACTTGACACAACCTTACGGTTTTGTCGATTCATAAGAATCGAGGATAAGATATGCACACTTTAACGATCCATATGATGGATTAGAGAAAGCTTCTCGGAATTGGAATATTCGTTTTGACGAAGTTATAAACTGTTATAAATTGTCGGAACGAATGAAAACTTTGTGTACACATGAAGGTTAGTGGGAGCTGCGTTATATTTCTTGTAACGACAAAGGATTTAGACGAGACCGCTTATGAATAAGCGTGAAGATCTATAGGATGGATCTAAGAAGTTCCTCGTTCTATGTTATGGCACATATATCGGCATATTGTTGACAATTGTTTTCAACATATAACTCCTTGGAGGAGTTAAATCAAAATGTCGAATGACAGAAATTTTCAAAGGCTCGATGTGAGACATCAAGCAGCGCGAAAAGTAATAATATTATGACTTACATTTGATGTTAGGATCTATTATATCTGTCATGATATGTATGTGGCTATACGTCGTACACATAAGTCGTCTAATTTACCGTCAATAAATTCATGGGAATCACATGAGTTTGAATGTAATTCTATTACATAAGACTAACTCTTGTGAATGTATAATGGTTATACATTTATATACATAATGGTTATGTATATTTAAACCCATTGGAATCTGTATTTATAGCGGTGAATGTTATCCTTGAATACTTTGCGAAAGAATTCAGGATTTTTATCTATAATGGTGTGGAGGACGTGTTGGTTATAAAGAGTTATAACAACAACAGTTTCCAAAGATTAAGCACGTCCAAATATGTAGCACGACTTTCGATCACAAAGTGTGTACATGTTTTGCTTAAATGAAAACACGGTTATGTGGAATGGTTCCACAAGACCAATAGTTTATGATTCTATGTACGGAGGCGAGTATATTGCGGTTATTAATCGCAAAAGGAAGTGGTATGGATCAAGGAAACATGACCAAACTCTCGTAGCCACGAGTTATCGGATTTATGGTTGTTTATTGCGTGAAACGCAATAGTACAAGCCAAAAATGCCGAGGTCACAACCACTTCTAGCCAATACTCAGAAAATTTCAATTGATCCATGAAATTTTGTGAAAAGATGTGATCGTAGGCATTGGAAATGTTCCAATCCTGCTGAAGATTAACACTAGCGGGAACGTGCGGACCCGTTTACAAAACCGCTCTCTCTAGTCGCGCGTGACTGTCATGCGATGACTATGGGTATGGAGATACCTAGAGGAGGAAGAAGATAGTAGAGTGTAGTTATCTAATACGATAGTCCTCGCAGGTTGTGGGTATGGAGATACCCATAGGTAAACGTTGTATCACCCAAATACTTAGTCCATATGAATGTATCCCTTTTTAAAATTTTGTTTACTTAAATTTTCATGCATTCACCTTATATGAAAACTGTGTGCTGGGTTGTGTAATATGATTACATGAACCTTGATTTGAACTTGTGTGGACGTCGACATGGTTGAGGACCAAGTGCAGCGAAACCGTCACACTTAAAGTGTCATTTCTAAACATCCCTAGTCGCGGGTCAGTTTGCTTAAGAGAGAAGCATTACTATTACAAGGGAATAGACTGAACGCGTACACTAGTACGTTAGCCGAGGAGATGATTATGTTTTGCTAATCATGGGACAAGGTGCTTGTCGAATCGGGAACGTAGATATATGTTAGGTTACATGTATTGGATATGACCGAAGCCGCAAGATCATGATATGGTTTAGTCATTATGGATGAACTCGCGACGAGTAGGGTTTTAGGTTCTTCAAACTTGAGGGGATCATTGATTGCGTTACGTGCGTAACACAATGCTTTGATATGATCTTACGCTCACCGTAACAGGGAGTTAAAAGGGTCATCATTGGGTATTGTCCGAAACACGGAATTCAATGTGAGTCTCCAAGATAGGAATTGTTTATTCCGAAAGGAAGAGATATCTCTTAGGCGCCGCTCGATGAGTTGATTAACGAAAACCGTGGCCACGGTCAATGGTATTAATGGTTAATATCGATTGAAATTTGTTAACTCAACTCGGAATCGGGGAATAAGTGTAGTTAATCAAATTATAAGGATGACTATAACCATACCTTTTGATTAACGGATATCGCAAACAAGAGACCTAGTAACCGCTATTCGAGATAGGCACAATGATCACAATCATTATTCGTTTAACATGGGTAGCTATGATGGAGTGACTAGATCCCGCTCATGGGCTTGTAGGCATTGGAAACAACCTACTGCCATCGTTAAGTCGAACCTACATGGTCACACAACGAGTCGTACTAAGTCGGGCTTGATCGTAAAATTGGCACATTGGATGTGCATAGCTTGGTATTTGATACGCGAGCTATATTCTCTAAAATCGTGCGTATTGGATATGCATGAGTACCTTTTAGGTAGATCTGAAATTGAGTGGGAGACTGAAGGAAATACAGTTTCAGAATCAACCGTAAAAGTGTACACAAGGATAAACGAATGTAGTCGTACATTCGTGGCCATAACTGTCAGTGGGAAAATCCGATTTGAATGGTTCAAATTGGGTTAGATAGATAATTAGATTATCTATAACCTTCATGTAGAAATATATTTCATATGAACGAAGTATTAGTGTCGTTTATGTGAAATACCGAAAGGGTGCAACAGTATGACATATAGTTAGTAACACAGTCATAATTTTTGCATACGAACTCCAATTGGGCTGGGAAAAATTGGGTTGCGTAGATAATTATATTATCTACAACTTTCATGTTGGGTGATTTTCTGTCTGAGAAATTTACCAATTTCGAAATGACAGAATACTGACCAGGTTCATGCAGTTGTCTGTGTGAGAGGGTGTATATTGGATATACATGCCTTTTGGCTAATCCTGATCCTATTAGGTATAAATAGGATACTTGCTCTCTCATCACTATGCAAGTTAATGTAAGTTAATGCAAGTTAATGCAATCTTATTTAGAATATTCAGGAGATTTTCCAGAATAATTGATATACAACTTTCTATTGAGTGAAAGGGTGTAAAGAGAGATAACCGAGAAAAGGAGTTTTCTCGGTGTAGAGAATCAAACGATCGAGCAAGTTCGCCGGTGCATCGTCTAGGCAGGTGCATCCGCGACCGACGTCTTGCGACTCACGGTGGATACAAGTAGAGGAGCGACAATTGTGGCTCTTAGATTGTGATGGACCCAAGGAGTGAGAAGACGGCCAACGAACGGTGAAAGACGCGTGGCATGGGACGCGCGGATTGTCACCAACGTGACAGGAGATAGAAGGCGGCGATCAACCCTTCGTGCGTGATCAATTTCACGCTGGTATAGATCTATCCTTCTATTCGCATCGTACCCTCGAAGTCGTGGCGTGATCTCGGGAATCGGACCGGGCCTTCATTCCGCTGCGCGGGCCCGGGGTCGAGGATATTCTCCTACATCTCATATGGCGTCTTTTGTGAAGGAAATACAGTTTCAGGATCAACCGTAAAAGTGTACACAAGGATAAACGAATGTAGGCGTACATTCGTGGTCATATCTTTCAGTAGGAAAATCCATTTTGAATGGTTCAAATTGGGTTAGATAGATAATAAGATTATGTACAACCTTCATATAGAAATATATTTCATATGAACGAAGTATCAGTGTCGTTTCTATGAAATACCGAAAGGGTGCAACAGTATGACATACAGTTAGTAAAACAATCATAACTTTTGCATACGAACTCCAATTGGGCCAGACCAAATTGGGTAGTGTAGATAATAGGATTATCTACAACTTTCGTGTTGGTTGATTTTCTGTCAGAGGAATTTACCAATTTCTTATGGATAGAATACTGGACAGATTCATGCCACTTTCTGTGTGAAAGAGTGTATATTGGATATACATGTCTTTTGGCCAATCCTAATCCTATGTGATATAAATAGGATGTTTCTTTCTCTCTCTTTGGTCAATCCAGATGTGAATTCATTCAGAATATTCAGAATATTCCAGAAATATTGAGAGACGTCTTTCTATTGAGTGAAAGGGTGTAAAGAGAGAGAACCGAGAAAAACAGTTTTTCCGGAGAAGAGAATCAATCGATCAAGCAAGTTCGCCGGTGCATCGTCTAGGCAGGTGCATCCACGACCGACGAACTCCGACTCACGGTGGATACAAGTAGAGGAGCGACACTTGTGGCTCTTCGATTGTGATCAACTCGAGGGAGAGAAAGAACGGTCAAAGACGGTGGAAGTGCTTGGACGTGGAATGCACGGAGACAACCGGATGAGCATCAAGACGACGGGAGACGTGTGGTATGGGACGCACGTGCTAGTCACCAATGTGACCAGAGAAAGAAGGAAGAGCGATCAACCCTTCGTGCGTGATCAATTTCACGCTGGTAATCGTCTTTCCTTCTATTGCATCGTACCCTCGAAGTCATGGCGTGATCTTGGATTTAGGGAACCGGACCGGGCCTTCATATCCGCTGCGCGGGCCCGGGGTCGGGCGAATTCCCAATATTTTGTACCGATTAGAACGTTTATGGTCCATATCTTATATGCAACCATTCATTAGTGCCACTGTCTCAAGGGCGTATCCCCAAAATATTTTTGGGAGATCCGTTTGATTTATCATTTATCGAACCATGTCCAACATGCGTTCATTTCCTCTTTTCAGACACATCTTAATGTTCCGAATAAAGGTAATCGTGAAACGATTCCACAATGATAAATGATCATCAATATTCATAACTCAAATATCGCCTCTTCGATCTTATCGAAGTGCGTAGTTCAAATACTTGCCTCCTCGATCCTTATCAAAGGGCTTTGATTTTCTTGCTTAGTCGATTGTGTATGTTGTTTTTGAAACTCTTTGAACCTTTCAAAAGTCTCTGCTTCGGGACGCATTAAACAGATATTACCGTATCTACTTTAATCGTCCGTAAACGTAACAAAATACCGATGGCCTCCTCTTGCCTCGGAACTTATCGGAACATTTACATCTAAATGTAATTTCCAATAATTCTTTGGGTCTTTCTCCAATTTTTGGAGAATGATGTCCTTTGTCATCTTGCCTAATAAATAAGTATCGCATCAATCAATCGAATCTAATTCGAATAATTCTAGCAATCCATCATATGGAATCTAGATACGAGTATCTCATTCATATGGCCAAGACGGCACTGCCAAAAGAAGTAATCAACTTCTAGGTTTAATCCTCCTCGAATTTCACCGTTCTTTGAGTCATTAGTTTGGACAACTCCTTGTCCGAACTTTCTGTTTGGAAAACAATTTCCCAAAATACCCTTAGACATTTATTTGTTTCGATCCCGCCCTTGAATTACAAGGACATCCACGCATCACAATGTATTGGATTCCTCGGATGCTCCGAGCATCTCCAATTCAAATTTACATCGCATCTCATGCATATCATATTCGGTCACGAAGATCAAATCTCGTACCATCAACACACGAGTGTTGATCAAAGACCCATAAGGCGTCTCAAAATTAACCTACTCTTTGAGCCGCATTGAACCATTCAACGCACTCTAGCTCTTGAAACTATTTCATGAGCGTTGTGTTTTACTTTCGTATGCACCCGAATTATCAAAACATTTTTGAAAATATGCGTCTTTACATGCCACCACAAGGCACGTAATATCGTTCGATTCCTTCTTAAGTTTATCGAACCCGGCTTTCTCTAAAGCCAAAGCCTCGAGCCCCGAATTTACCATCTACGTGTCCAACACGTTCCTTTAAGTCTTAGAACTATTCTTTAGCTATCAAGGTTCATTACGGTAATTACGGCTCAAAAGCTATCTATCATATCGATCTCATCGATATATTTGGAATCATATCGATCTCATCGATATATTTGGTGTTGCTAAAAAACATAATTCTAAATGGATGATGAAGATTAAGCTCCTAACCATGCGTACTTAATCTATATGCTTACATGATGAATTATATGAATAGTGTTATTTTATCGAATCGATAACCCTCATACCGATACGGGACTCCAAGTCCATAACATCCGAGATCCATATTTCGCAATCCTCCCACAAGTGACGAAGGCCTATCGAGTGGGATCTCGCTTATATAGGTAGGATATAATCCAATCGCATCATATGCGACTCTCGAACCTTTATAGAATTTCGGTGATGGATCGTATCATATACAATCCCAATTCCGTGTGTGCATTCTAACTTTGCCCCGAACTCCAATCGGATTGGCTTGGACGGTTAAGTCATAACCATATCAAACGTATCGTTCAAGTGGACTACTCACGTGCATGACGAAGGCCTAACAACACGTGGGTCCCCATTTAACGCTTGCCACCCATTGATACCAACAACATGTGTGCATGACGAGGCCTAACAACACACATATTGGGATACCAATTTCGGTGGTTGTTGACATGGAAGGCATTTCCACGACTTAAATATTATGAGGGATCATGACATTCATGTTTAATAAATTCGTGACATAATCATATTATATCACTATCACAAGATTTCTTAATGCATATGATTTAATTAGGGAGAGTAATTATTCTAAACAAATACTAATCTTATATGCTATTATGATTGGTGCCGATCATATCGATATAAAAAACTCAAAATTCCGAGCTTCGTAGCCAAAGTTATGACGAAAACAAAATCAGCATCCAGAAGGGGTTACTGCGTTGAGGCAGTACCCACGGGGCGCGTCCGGGGGGCCAAAATCCACGCCCTGGACGCGTCCGGGTGGCCAAAAACTGCCCCCGGAGCGGCAGAAAAACTGTTTTTTTCTGCAGATTTTGTCGTTTCTTCCGTTTTCGCTCGTTTCTAAAACGATAAATCATGAAACTTTTTCACGATCATTTCTAGATACTCTCAATCAACTTTTGATTGATCTCTAGTGAATTCCACTTGTGATTTTAACGAAACTTTGATTCTATATATGTAACATCATGCAAACGGGAACGAACTTTGATAACCCATGCGTATATCGAATATACGACTATGATTCGACCCTCGAATCGATGGCAATCGCTCTGATACCACTGTTGGGAATTCACCCGTCCCCGGGCCCGCGCAGCGGATATGAAGGCCCGGTCCGGTTCCCAAAATCCAAGATCACGCCATGACTTCGAGGGTACGATGCAATAGAAACGATGAACCGTAGATTTGCATTGGAAACGATGATGGCAACTCAATATTTCTCTCCGTACGACTTGGTGAGTTATTTTTGAAACTTCGAGGCTCGTCTCAAGCAACTCAACAACGAAGGGACATCAACCTCACGCCCTAAAGCCGTAGATTTGCCCGCCGTGGATGCCAATGACAATGAGAGCGAGATGGCTCTCTTGGTAAGAAAATTTCGTGATTTTAGGTCTCACGAAAGACGGTTCAATGACAACCAAAAACGACAAAACTTGAAGTCATATTGCTTCGAGTGCAACAAAAATGATCACACAATCGACACGTGTTGGACTCTTCATCCCGAACATGCTCCATTAAACAAGAAGGAGGATGAACGAAACGATAGAGACAAAGGAGACCCGAGACACGAAAGAAGACGCGACCATAAAGGTCGTGATGATAGAGGTAAGGAAAGAGTGAAAGACTACCAAAAGAAAAAAGGACTACAAAGCTAACATGGATCATTGGGGAGACTCGGACGTCTCAAGCGATTCTTCCGACTCGGACTCCAACTCCGACAAAGAAATTGCTAACTTGGCACTCATGGGATGTGGTTGAGCGAGGCATCCAAGTCATGCTCCTTCGACAAACTCCCTTGCCGGAACCATTGATGTTAGCTCCACCTGCACCTCTACTCTCTTCTACAATTCCCGAAATCAAGGCATTGCATGACTCCGATCATGAGGTATATCTAAACTCTCATTTTCAATCAATTGTTTCCAACTTAGATTCAGGCTCAATAATTGAATTGGATACCCCTTTAGAGCTTGAATCGCCCGATGAATTAGTGCGGGATGTTGAGGTACTCCGACAATTTGAAGAAATAAGTAGTGAAAGAATGATACTAACTCTCAAGGCAAAGATATCTACTCTTGAATTGTCGATTGAGTCGTACAAAACACAACTCAAAGAATTTAACGGTTTTTGAATGTGTGAATGTCAAGCTCTCAAAAGCGAGACTTCACTCCTCATAGTCGAAATTCAAAATTCAAAATTTGCAAATGAGTCTTTGAGGAATGCTCGTGTATCTCTTGCACCAAGAACTCCCTCAAAAGATAACTGTGATAATTCCGGTCCTTCACGATCCAAAGATAAAAAATTGAAATGAGAGAACAATAGTAGAGCTAGTCACGGAATTCTTTTATGTACCGTGACTACGACAAATAAAAAAGTATTAAAAGTGATAAAACTAAAAATGTTAGAAATAATAATAGGTTTAATCATGTTACACACAATTTATCGTACATATATAATCAATTGGAACAAATATATTTATTTGAAAATAGTATGTATGAACTATAACAAAGGTTTAATCATGTTACATAATTATTTACCGTGACTACAAATATATTTACCATGACTACAACAAAGATTTAATCATGTTACATAATTATTTTATCAAATTCAAATTATGTAAAATGATATGTATGAATTATATTAATATGAATGTCAAAATAAGAGAAAATTAAAACGAATATATTTGATGGATTTTTAAAATTAAATTTCTGACAATACTACTATGTGTTGTACTTTTGTAATTTTACATATTAAGTTATTAGTATTTTATATATAAATTTTTTATTTTTTCACTGTATTCACATTTGATAATTTAATCTTATGTAAAATAATAAACAATTGAATAGACTTAATCTAACATGAACCTAACCAATAAGAATAGCCCACATCATTAATATAAGATGATGTGGCTTTCTATTAAATTTCTAAAAATACTACTACTATATGTTGTATTTTTATAATTTTACATATTAAGTTATTAGTATTTTATATATAAACGTTTTATCTTTCATTGCATTCACATTTAATCATGTTATCTTATGTAAAATAATAAACAATTGAATAGACTTAATATAACATAAACCTAACCAATAATAATAGTCCACACCATTAATATAACATGTTGTGGCTTTCTAAGAATGCTTATAAACATAGTGTAAAATAAGGAACATTTAAATGGTTACAAACAAAATATGTTTATGAAAATTCAATGATTAATCAATGGTCCAAATTTTGCCACATATCATTAATCTAATGGTTGAAATGAATGTGATGATGTGAGACAACGAAATTGCACAAAGCTGAGTCCAAAATAAGGGTGTGGGTAAATATTTAGTAAAGTAAACCACATAGTTACATCAGAGGTCTATGTAGAAAAAACCAACATACATCCACTGAGTAAAGAAATGAGTAAAAAAGGAAACAAGTACAATGCCTATGAAACATAAGACCGCCACAGAACTAATCAGGGGGTTTTATAGAGAATCATGCGCTTCCAACCTTAGCAATTTTGTGTCTATTTGACCATATATTTGGCTATCATCGTGGCAAGGAGGGAGGTCGATACAGCCTTGAAAGAAAAAATTCTTCGATTCCTCTCTTTCCATATGTTCCACATTGTTCCGAGCCAAATCGTGATTCAATTACCGTTATGTTCCTTGTCATCTTTTCTCTTATTGATAATCAAAAAATGAAGAAGATTCTTGGAAAAATGTAGTTGTGGTAATAACAAATCTTGGACAACCGTCGTCCATACTTGAGTTGCGTATGCACAAGATAGGAGTAAGTGATTTACCACTTCTCTATGTTGATTGCTGAGCACAAAGCGAGCAAACTTCATTATTTGGCCACCTCCACTTTTTCAAATTAACCGCCGTTAAGAGTCTATCATGCATTGTCAACAATCCAAAGAAAATTATCTTGCTCGACGATTTGGTCTTTCATAAATAAACATTTCATGCGTGTAATATGATGGGAATTCTTTCCGTCCCCGGACCCGCGCAGCGGATATGTAGGCCCGGTCCGGTTCCCTTAATCCAAAATCACGCCATGACTTCGAAGGGTACGATGCAAATAAGAAGAATAGATTCATACCAGTGCAAAATTGATTGCACACGAAGAGTTGATTACTAGTCTTCTTTCTCCTGTCACGTTGGTGACAATCCGCGCGTCCCACACCACGCGTCTTTCACCGCTCGTTGACCGTCCTCTCTCTCCTTCAGGTTGATCACAACCGAAGAGCCACAAGTGTCGCTCCTCTACTTGTATTCACCGTGAGTCGGAGTTCGTCGGTCGCGGGTGCAACTGCCTAGACGCTGCACCGGCGAACTTGCTTGATCGATTGATTCTCTATACCGAAAAACTCCTTTTCTCGGTTCTCTCTCTTTACACCCTTTCACTCACTAGAAAGATGTCTCTCTATAATTCTGGAATATTCTGAATAATCCGAATGATTGGACTGAATGAAGCATCATTTGATGAGAGAGAATTATCCTATTTATATCACATAGGATTAGGATGGGCCAAAAGACATGTATATCCAATATACACTCTTTCACACAGAAAGTTGCATGAACCTGTTCAGTATTCTGTCCATACGAAATTTCTAAATTCCTCTGACAGAAAAGCAACCTATACGACAGTTGTAGATAATCTTATTATCTACCCAACCCAATTTGGCCTGGCCCAATTGGAGTTCGTATGCAAAAGTTATGACTGTTTTACTAAATGTATGTCATACTTTTGCACCCTTTCGGTATTTCATAGAAACGACACTGATACTTCGTTCATATGAAATATATTTCTACATGAAGGTTGTAGATAATCTTATTATCTATCTAACCCAATTTGAACCATTCAAATTGGATTTTCCTACTAAAAGATATGACCACGAATGTACGCTTACATTCATTTATCCTTGTGTACACTTTTACGGTTGATCCGAAACTGCATTTCCTTCGGTTTGGATTTCTCAATACATTGTAGGCGGATTTTGTTGTGAACTTTCCATGTTGCGACCAAAACCAAACGGGACCGGTTGAGTTGTTGTGGTTTGGCCGGATGGAAATATTGGCAAAATATGAGAGTCGTCGAAGGTCTTTGACGAAAACCGAGATGTATCGGTCCGAGAGAAAAAGAATATCTTGTATTGAATTTATTCAGCAAAATTCACGAAGTTTGGTTGTAGCGCCACTTTGGTTAAAGCTTTCAAGAGTAAAGCGTCATTTTGCGTTTTAATATCGTGAATCCCTAAACCACCATTTAATTTCGGCAAGCTTACCTTGCGCCAAGTCATCAAACAATGCCCCTATTTACATATTTTGTCGCCTCGTCATAAAAAGATCTCATTATTTTTTAATCTCTTTTACAAATCATGAGAAAAATGCAAATACTTGCATGAAGTATGTCGGTGTTGCCGCAATGACCGCTTGAACCAAATTAAGCTTACCACCCGATGAGATTAATTTTTCTTTTCACCCAGCCAATCTCGAATTCATCTTATCGAATAAGGGGAGGAAATGAATATTTTTTCGGTTTTCTAACCGATAACGAGAGCCCAAGACACTTAATAAGAAGTGATTTTTTCGGACATCGTAATACAGTACCAATTAGTAGAGCTGGCAAAATCTGACCCGACCCGAAAAAATGACCCGACCCGACCCGGAAATATTGAAAAGTCAACGACCCGAACCCGAACCCGAGACCGAAACCGAATGACCCGAACCCGAAATCGACCCGAAACCGAATGACCCGAACCCGAAATCGACCCGAAACCGAATGACCCGAAACCCAAATGACCCGAAACCCGAATGATCCGAAACTCACGACCCGAATGACCCGAAATTCACGATCCGAATGACCCGAAAATTAAAATATTATTGTTAAAATCAATATAATATTGCTAAAATATCTCGTAATCAATAAAATAAATCATAAATTACCCGAAAATTAAATTTTTGGAAAATCAAATGATTCGAAATCAAATTTTGTGAAATCTGAATTACCCGAAAATCAAAATAGTCAAGACCCGAATGACCCGAAAACCGAAACGATCCGAGCCCGAATGACCCGAAATCGAAACGACCCGAAACCGAATGACCCGAAAATCGAAACGACCCGAACCCGAATGACCCGAAAACCGAAACGACCCGGAACCGAATGACCCGAAAACTGAAACGACTCGAACCCGAATGACACGGAACCCGAACGACCCGAAACCCGAACGACCCGCGACCCGAACGACCCGATGACCCGAATGACCCGCAACCCGAAACGACCCGAACCCGAAATGACCCGATCCGACCCGTCCGATTGCCACCTCTACCAATTAGGTCGTGCAAATTTTGGTTCATTATTGATACAAACTTGCTACTAAAACTAAAATTAGTGTTAGACAAAATTTCTTGGCTAGAAATGTTATTTTAGTAGCTAACTTTTTTTTAAAAATATGCACGAACATGCAAACCGTTATTGAATTTTTATTTTTTAATCTCCCCGATATTTTTGATGGACATAACCAACAACAAAAAGACATGATAATTTAAAAGTTTGCCATCATGACAGAAGGATAGGGCACTCATTGCAAGTACATTTCCTTGCAAGTTGGGAGACATCTCCAGCTATCTAGTAATGGGTCACATTTTGTGGAGTAATGATAGAGACCACGAATTTCTTATCACGAATTGACCACAACTGTCACGTGGCAGGTGGCAATTGGTTGCATTAAAAGTTGTGAAAAAATGCAGCCAATTGTCACCAGCCACGTGGCAGTTGTGGTCAATTCGTGGTAAGAAATTCGTGGTCCCTATGATTACTCCATTTTGTGGCCAAATCACAACGAGAAAAGTAAATATAATTTCCATCCTCAAAACTCAGAACCCTATGAATTAGTCTTTCCAATTTCATATCCGAAACAGTGCATGGACACAACTTGATATTAAAAAAAACGAGTAAATGAAAAAGATTCATCATTCATCCATTAATATCAATAAGACTCAAAACCACAACTTCTCATGAAACACAACTCATATATGAAGACATAAAATGATTTTGTAAAATTCTATCGTAGACCTCTTTTAATCTATTCTAGCTAACTCGATCACATTCTAAAATAAAATATAGACCATCCCCATCAAACAGGCGTTAGAATAAATTGTTAAATAAAAAAAAAAAAACAAATTAAATCAGAACTACTCAAAATATCATTTTAATATTATTGCTCCAAGATTTAATTTGTCAAGAAAGTTAGAGAAAATGGTCAGCCATATAATTTTCCTACAAAAATGTATATATTGAATGATTTGATGAGCGCAACAATTATTCAGATGTTATAATGAAATATGACACTTTTCATATGACATTTTTAAATTATGGAGAAAGATGGTGCACTCCGAGAGTCAGCACGTCCGGATCGTCAATAATAAAAGGGTGATACATGTCAGTTTCATATTTTCCAATTTTAATCGTATTTTGACATTTCATGCGCACACACAACGCACGTTGTCTCTCACCAGGTTTATATTTATTTTACGTTATATTTTACATGTACATTTAAAATGTGTTATTCATTTAGATGTATTTTATATCTTTTCGTATGTATATGTATGATAAATTTGTATGTGTTATACCTTTTTAAATGAAATTTATACATTTTAGATGTATAATATTGTTTTACAAATACAATACATGTTATACATTTTATTTTGTTATATCTTTTTTGATGTATCATAAATATTTTTAAATATAATACATGTTATTTTTTATACATATGAATATTTTTATGTATATATGATATACCTTTTATTTTATTTTATTTGAAGGAGATTTGGCCGGGACCTCACTCGAATTATTCAATTAAATTTTAAGAAACTGTTTATTTACAAATGGATAATGCATATTAAAATGAGCTATCCTATGATTTGCATTTTAATATATAGTTTTTTTACATAAATAAAATTTTGTGTAATAATTTTTGAACTAGATATATAACTTTTTGTATAATAATTTGTATTTTTTCAACGTGTGTTTGTATTTATAAATACGATCAAAATTGAAAAAAATTAAATTATCATGAATCATTTTCACGTTTAACTTGGCGACCCCTTAAAATTTTGACTCTTCGAGAGGTACCATATAACTGGCGAATATAATTCTTTGATGTTCTGTAGGGGCCGGTATAGATGAAATTGGGGGACAAAAAATATCGTGCATGCATTATGCCGTTGCAGAAAAGGACTTGCAAGTTGGGAGATGGAGAACACTGGTCATATTAATTTCTCAATAAATTGGAAAAAATGTTCTGTTATCTGGAATTGTTTGATAGAATACATAGAAACAAAAAAAAGATACTTTTTTCTTATGGGAAGTTCTATCATACACCCTTTTACAAGGGTATTTTGGGTATTTTAGCAATTAATTATATTTGTAAAAGGGTGTATCATAAAATTTATATTTTATGGAAATTTTAGTTTAAATGAACAACAAAAAATTCTAATTTAGTTAAACATTAATTGATAAATATATTTGATATCTTACCTTAAATATTCATAAATGGATAATTACTCCAAATACCCTTGAAAATGGGTGTATGATAAGGAAAAAGGTGTATGATAGAAGCCCCCTTTTCTTATATATATACTAAATTGCATGCATTTCATGGTCTAATTTTGCTAGTTCAAGCAATTATATAAAATAAAAAACGTATCATATATTAAAAACAAAAAAAATTGCATGCCATATTGTCTTGGTTATACAATTGCATAATCATATACAAACATAAGTTGTATAGTTGTATGTTGATCCATAATAAATTTAAAATAGTAAACTTATTAAAATTAAAACCATAATTAAGTGCCAACTAGAGTTAGCCTAGTTGGTCACACCTCTTGGCTAGGGAGCGAGAGGTGTGGGGTTCGATTTCCGGCGGGGACACTGAATTATAGATTAAATGTTAAATGAGTGAATAGAATGTGTGGCCTACGGATTTGTAATAAAAAAAAAATAAAAAAAAAAGATTGTGTTTGGAAGGGGGACTTTGAGCCCTCTCCAAATTTACTCAAAAAAAAAAAAAAACCATAATTAAGTGAGTTGCACCTTAGTCAAAAAAATTGACATCCAATAATGAACAAATCAAGATTTTTGGCTTAGGGGTTGGTTATATAAGATTATAAGGTTCAAGGGGAAAAAAGCACAAATTAGATAGTTTGATAATGTTATTAGGCAGCTCAATTTGAGGAAAATCAAAAGTCGCAGACACATCAAATTATGGGGTTTTCAGTTTTTTTATTGGTGTAGATTTATAGTATAATTGGAGAAAGATTAATTACTTCATTCACTAAAAATAGGAGAGAACATAATTTGTACAACTTGATAGTTTTGCAAAAGATGTGATGAACACACATGTATATAACTTATTATTAACAAACTAAGAAGTTTTTCATATTTGCGTGAATGCACTATTTAACCAACTTTACTAATTACATGAAATATAATTAATTGATATTTAAAAATATGAATAATATTGTCATTATTATTGCAAACAGTTGAACTAACTGTTAGTATTAATTTATAAACATGTAAGTTTTACTATTCTTTGCACAAAAAAAATTTAAGTAAATAATATTGCACTTTATGTTTAAATTTTATGTTTAAATATGAATAATTAACTTTTTGATGTGGAATTATAAAACTTGTAAGTATATTATAGCAACTTATTATAGGAATATATAACAACTTATTGGGCTCATGGCTCAGTGGTTAAATGTGAGATCCAAAAAATCTTATGGTGTGAGAGATTGTTGGATTCAAGAATCGTTGTCATCAATAGATAGAAGACCACCGAACCTCTCCCATTTACTCGTTTTTTGTCAATAAACTCATATGCTAGTTGGTTGAGTGTGAAATACAAAAAACCATATGTAATAAGAGGTTGTGAATTTAATTTTTATTGACATCAATGGATGAAGGACATATAAGATTTTTTTCATTTATTATAAAAAAATAAATGATCAAGACTTTCACCATTTATAAAAAAAAAAGAAACGACCAAGACGATAATATTAATAATAATAATAAAAAAAAAAAAATTTATTCAATCATATATCCATACAATTTAAGAATTATGAATTTTTATATATGAAAAAATTCTTATTTTTTAAAAATAATATATTAATAGACAAAAATAATAACTTATAACAAAAGAAATGCGCACCGTGACAGAAAACTAGCCTAATGTGGCAAGTCCTCACAAAAACTAAAAATCATGTCACTAAAATTCAGATTTTTAGTAGTGTATATAAATGAGGTGTCATTTATTTCGAAATTTGTTAAGTATTGTTTTTGTTAACTCAGGTGAACTCTTTACTCTTAACAACAATACACCATTTTTCTTTCATTTGAGTTATTTCAAGGGACTAGGACAATATCCCGCGCTTCGCTGCGGGGTATATTATTTGATAAGAAATAATATAATAAGCAAAAGTAATAATTTTATATATTATTTGATATATTTAGAATTGGTACGAATCAAAAATATTATAATAAGCACAAAAAAACGTAGCTTGGTACCAATCAAAACTGTTATAATAAACTAAAAAAAATAATAATACCAGCTCAGGCTAACAAAAAGTATTTGTGTGAATAGTATTTTGTTAACAGTAAAATTATAGTATACAAATTATTTTTATTAATACGATGAAAAATTCAAATATTTTATTTAGAACACAAGACATATGTCAATTATATTTATTAATACGATGAAAAATTCAAATATTTTATTTAGAACACAAGACATATGTCAAATAAAATAAAATTCCCAAAAAAAAAAATAAATAAATAAACAGTACCGGGGGTGAACAGTAACGGAATGTACAGTATCGTGGTGAACAGTAAACAGTATCGATGAACAGTACCAGAGTGGCGTGGCCTCACCGTATCTCTAGTATTCAAAAATTAATGGGACGGGAGAATTATACGGTAGAAATTCTAGAGATTTTGGGATGTGTTTTACATGAAGGAGTGGAAAGTCCTTAAAAATCGTGCATTACCCGTGCAATTAACCAATCAAAATGTTGCAAGCCCCGACTTCACGTGATCACATAGCCATTATGGCCATGGGCCATACATTTTCTTCTGTTAATGCAAAAGATATATGTTATTTTTGACTACTGGGATGAAATATTTTCAATTTTTGTATGAAATTTCATATTAGTATAATGGATATATATATATATATATATATATATATATATATATATATATATATATATAGGGATTTTTCATGTGATTTGATAGTCCCTTCAAGATCTCAAAGGCTAAAACTTAAGTCATACATCTAAATAATGAAGTTAAAGATGGAAATATGTATTTTGAAATTATATATATATAGGGATTTTTCATGTGCTTTGATAGTCCCTTCAAGATCTCAAAGGCTAAAACTTAAGTCATACATCTAAATAATGAAGTTAAAGATGGAAATATGTATTTTGAAATTTTTAAAATTATCTCGTGTACCACCTTCAAAGATAATGCAATTTATATAACCTCTCTCATTTGACATAATATACTTGAAGAAATTAGAAAATGAGAGGTTGTACAAATTACATGATATTTTCTATATTTTGTAGGGATTTCCGTAATGTTTGCCATTTTCTCTTGCATTTAATCACTATATATGCTTGTTGCAAAGATATTATGAAAGGGGTTATATTTTCTACTAGTTTTTATATCATGACATAGTTTAAAATACATTATTCTTCGATCGACTTATCATTAACTACATATTGCAACACCATAAAATACTTGAAAATCCAACGACTCTTACACAAATATGTCATCTCAACTCAACCTATATATCAACAACCCTAAAATAGTCACGGTTCTTCAAAACAATGTCGTACATATGCATCGATTTGAACTGCGAGAATTCGTGTGGAAGAGAAATCAAGTCGATAGTAGAGCGTTTGTGGAACTGCAAAAGATTAGAGTCCTCGCAGTATCGTTCCCATCCGAGTATGTTTAACTTCCTCTCTAGAGAGCCATAGGAAGTTATTATTTCATTTGTAGGTGTGTGTAGCAATACCTTTCGCCTAGTAATTTGCTCTTCTTCGTCTTTAGTGTTATTGACTAGGCGAAGAACTCCATTGTTGAATACCCATACACCAGACATTAGGAGAGAGAGAGAGAGAGAGAGAGAGAGAGAGAGAGAGAGAGAGAGAGAGAGAGAGAGAGTTGGTGAAGACATGAGAAGATATTAAGGTTTTATATATAAGAGGGATAATGATTATAACAACATAAAAAGACACGAATGACAAAGATGTGGGGGTAGTATTAAGTGTAAATATGCTCAAGTCAAGATCTAATAAAAATTCCTTAAGACTTACAAAAGTAAAAAAATAACAACAATCAAGAAATCAAAGGAAATAACCAAAAGAGAATTGCCTAAATCCTTCTCGGCCGAGAATACACTTGTTGGGAATGTAACTAATCACATCTCTTCCCCTTCTAATTTTCAAGGATTCAAGGACAACAAGGTCGCGCTAGCAAATCGGACCGAAGGAGAGGATGAAGAAATGGAGGAAGAGGAAGAGGAGGATATTTTCGAGGAAGCCGAGAGGAGGAGGACAATTTCGAGGAAGCCAAGGAAGAGGAGGTATTGGAAGAGAACAAGGAAGGACATGAGTCCGAGAATCTAGATGATGAACTAACCGATGAGGATGACTATGAGGAGGATTCTCAAGGCCGAGAGGGCGGCATTTAGCCGCGCCGATTGTTGAACTCGGCTTTTTTGTTTTTGTAAGGACTAAAACTTTTGTTTAATTATGTGTACGAACATTAATATTTTATCTTGGAATGTACGTGATCTCGGTCTCAAATGAAAATGTAATATTGTTAAGGATATGATAACTAAATCTAATGCAAACATAATTTGTTTGCAAGAAACAAAATGGGCGTCGTCAAACCCCTTCCGAAACAAGAGGATACTAACGAAAAGGCATCCAAATGCCCTAACCAAGGAGGCTCAAGGTACTAAAGGGGGCTTACCAGTGGCTTGGGACCAAAAAGTGTCGCTAGTTAGCTCATACCATTCTCAAAATTGCCTAAACATAATTTTCAAAGGGAAAAAAGAATCAATTTCTTATTAACCAACACGTACGGCCCTTCCACGCCAACGGGCAAGGCCGACTACTTAACAGAAATCCAAAATCTAAACACCTCGTCAAACATACCTTGGATCATAATAGGGGATTTTAATCTAATTAGATCAAGAGCCGATACCACCGCGGCTATGGTCAATACCAACTTAATCATAGCTTTCGACGACGCTATAAACTCGGCTCACTTAAACGAAATCCCTCTTAAGGGTAGGAAATTCACAAGGTCAAACAAGCGAGCCGAACCAACGCTAGCGAGGCTCGATAGAGCACTAGTATCCAATGAGGTTATCCAACAAAACGACTCCGTCTCCTTACATGATCTACTGATGATCACCTCGGATCACTCCCCGGTTATGCTAGAACTTAAATATAGCCGACCGCAAACCTCCAAGTTATTTAACTTTGAGAGAACATTGTTAAATTTCAAAGAGGTTGAACAAATCGTTACTTTGTGTTGGGCCGAACAACGAAATGATAGTACGGCCCTAAACAATTTCCGATTCAGTCTAATTAAATCAAGGAAAAGATTAAAGGAGTGGGCAAAGGATCACTTCAAACCCTCATTAGCGACTCTAGATGATTGCAAACCAGCCGTTAAAATCCTCGATTTGGCGGAGGAAACAAGAAACCTAACCCAAGAAAAATTAAAACTTCGGATAAAAATTAAGGAAAAAATATCTCTTCTCATAAATATAAAAGAGGAGATATGTCAACAAAGAAGCTCTTGCACATGGTTAAAACTAGGTGATGCGAACACCAAATACTTTCATGCAATAACTGAAGGAAATACAATTACAGATCAACTAGTAGATTGTATATATGAGGGTAGATGAACGTACGCGTTCGTCGGAACGATTGGATGCATAATAAGATTATGCAAATATAACAAAAATTACATAGTCCGTCATGACGCACTATATGGTCCGTCATGACGCACATGTATGTATTTCTATATAGGCCAATATGTGAGTATACCGTCATGACGCACCATCCAGTGCGTCATGACGCACAATCATGTCCGTTATGACGGAGCACAATGATAACGGCTAGATCTTGTACTCGTGACACGTGCGTCACGACGCACCATATCGTGCGTCATGACGCACTGTGATCCAAATTCTGGATTAGCAGTTTTGATACTCATTAATGCCCCATTAATAGAGGCTTTGATTATAAGATATGAGTCATCTCTCTCTCTCTCTCTCTCTCTCTCTCTCTCTGGCCATTCCAGATCTGAGAAAAGAGGAATTCTTGTGAGACAAGAATTGAGAGAAGAACTCCATTAGAGAGATTCAATTTTGAGCAAGCTTGTGGAAATTTTAGGGGAATTTGCCACAACCGAAAGACGCGAGCTCGAGGTGGATACGAGTAGAGAAATCTCACGTGAGATTTTCTGGTGTGATCAATCGAGAGCAAGGTCGAATACGAACCGGAGAAATTCCGGTTGTATACGACAAAAGAAGCTTCGAATTAGGTGTCGAATCGCGCGGGCGTGGGACGTGCGTGTTACCGGGATCGAAGCGAGCAAAGCAACTACGCAGTCAACCCGTCTCCGTGATCAATTTCACGCGGTATGATTCTCTATGAATTAAGAGTTAATTTCATAGGTAGTTGCACATAGTTTAAGATTTGTACGATCGAGTCGTCGACGTGGTCCTCGGGATCGGGTCGGACCGGGCCTCACAATCCGCTGTGCGGGGTTCGGTAGTGACGCCGATACCCAACAATAACAACCGCTAGAAATAAAGGAAACAAAATCACGTCCATTAAAATTGGAGACGACACCATCTCGTACCCGACCCTTATCCAATCCAATTCCGACACTTACTACGAGCAAATCTTGGGAGTGATCGCCAACGCAACGCCGGTTCAACGCCTGGAGCATTGCCTAAGAACCGAGTCAATTCTAAACTTGGCCGAAATACTTCACGATCTAGAGTCACCTTTCACCAAGAACGAGATCCACGCGATCATAATAAACATGAAAAAAGGAAAATATGTAGGCCCCGAGGGGTACCCGATAGAATTTTATCAACACTTCTATGAAATCTTTAAACCGATATTTTTGGGAATCTTCAACGACTTCTATAACCACAACTTGAATCTCAAGAGCATAAATGATGCAATCATATCCCTAATACCCAAAAAGGAAACAGCCATGGAAATGAAAGATTATCGGCCGATTAGCGTGATCAATACGATAGGAAAAATCGTATCAAAGGCTCTAGCCGCCCGTCTCCAACCAAAGATGGACGCCCTAATCCATTGGGACCAAGCGGCTTTTATTAAAAAACGATCGATAGGCGAGGTATTCCTCTCGGCAAGGGAGATCCTAAGTTCCGAAAAAAGGAAAATACCTACCGTGATGATTAAAATCGACTTCTACAAGGCTTTCGACACGATATCTTGGGACTATATCGGCAACCTCCTCCACACCCGCAAATTCCCACAACGTTGGATTAAATGGATTCATGACCTCCTCACGTCGGCATCATCACGAGTTAAAATCAACGGAATGCTAGGAAAAAAATTCCAACACAAAAGGGGATACGTCATGGAGACTCACTTTCACCAATACTTTTTAACCTAGTAGCGGACTCACTTCAAGGATTCCTCCAAAAAATCAACGGTCTAATGACTACCCCGGTCCGATTCGCTTCGAGAGCACTCCAATATGCGGACGACACGATTCTCTTCATCGAAGCTCACCCAACCAACCTACGGATACTCGAGTATATGCCTTGAGCATATTCCAACAAATCTCGGGTTTGAAAATTAATTGGGACAAGACGGTTTTCGTCCCGATCTCCATCCCGACGGAACTTCATCAAAGGATCAAGAGATTGATAGGTTGCACAAAGAAAGATCTACCAATCATCTACCTTGGGATGCAACTAAACTAAAAAAAACCGAAGAAAATTGATTTCATCCCATTGATTAAAAAAATGCAATCAAGACTCTCCGGTTGGAAAGGAAAATGCCTCTCGCTTGGGGAACGTCTAATTTTGGCAAAACCGTACTAAACGCAGTTCCGACATGCTTCATGCAATGCTTCAAATTATAAAAATGGCTTATACAGAAATTGAACAAAATTACAAGGAAATTTCTATGGAGGGGCGACAAAAATTTCCTCGGTGGCCATTGTTTGGTCAATTGGGACAAAATTTGTACGCCAAAGGATAACGGAGGCCTAGGCCTCATAAACCTCGAGACCCACAACAACACACTCCTTCTTAAATGGTTATGGAAAATTTCGTCGGACCAAGAGGGGATGTGGGGAAGCACCATAGCCGAGGTCTACGGTATCCAAAGTGCTACCGACCTTGCTTCCATCCTTGCAACATCATGCCATCTCAGCTTGAACCTAGAAATAAAACCGGCCATCACCGAATTTTGGCTCCACAACCGACGGAACCGATCGACCGAGGAAAAATCCAAATTTGACACCTTCTTCCTAGCTACGATTTGGAACATTTGGAATGAACGAAATGGACGAATCTTCAACAACAAAAGGGTTACCATCGCGATAATAATTGCCAAAATCATCTTCGAAGGACAATGGTGGCTACAAAACCAACAAGGAAATTATAATAGGAACGAATGTCTTTCTTTTCTTTTCTTTTCTTTTCTTTAGTGTAGCTCGGTAACGGTCTTTTTACATACCACATGTAAAATTAAAAAACAATGTATTAAACTCGCTTTAATATATTACAAAAAAAACTAAAGCTTCTATTGAGATCTCAGAAAAAAGATCAAATAAATTTCTTTCATTCATTAAAAAAATTATACATATCGACATGAAATAGAATCACAAGCTAATTTAGATTGAAATGGTATTAATTAAGAGTTGCATGTTGTATCTTATTTTTTAAAAGTAAAAAATGGTTCTTATTTTCAAATAGAATCACAAGCTAATTTAGAATCACAAACTCAAAAATAGGCAATTTATCGCTCAAAAATAGGTAATTTTAAAAGTAAACCCTAATTTAAGGATATTATTTGTGTTTGGGAAAATGTAGTTTTTTATAAATTATGTGATTGTACTTTTTGAGCGGGAAATTGTCTATTTTTTAGCGTGATTATACTTTTCAGTTTAGGGTTTGGGAAAATGTACTTTTTTATATTATATCATATTATTTATATTTGAATTATATTAATAAAATTAATATTGTATTATATTATTTATATTAATATTAAATTATTATTTTTGATATATGAATTTAAAAAAAAAACTTTAAATTACGTGATTGTACTTTTTGAGCAGGAAAATGCATATTTTCGGTTTAGTTTTCTTAAAATGTAATATTTTTTATTATATTATATTATTTATATTTCAGTTATATTAATAAAATTAATAATATATCAAATTATATTATTACTTTTATAAAAAAAAACATATTATATTTGTTTACTATAATAATAATATAATAATATTAAAAAATATTATTTATAATTATATTTTTTTTATAGGACGGAAAATGAAGGAATGGGTTTGTGAAAAAAAACGAAAAAATACTACCGGGTTTTATAAACCCGGACCAAAAAAAGAGCACCAAAAACACTTATCAGTTGACAATTATTATTTTTGTCTTTTAGGTGGCGGGATTATAAAACCCCGTGATTTTAAATCTCGTTTTTTGTATTAATTAAGTGTAACTATTGAAACTGGGGTTATTAAGATTTAACCATACGGATTTTTAATGAGTGCTAATTAATCCTACGGAATTTTTTTTTTGATAAAAATCCTACGGAATTTTAAAACTCAGTTTTTAATTAGATTTAATTGTCCGGGATTTTAAGACACGATATTATTAGTTTATTCCTGTCAAACCTGACATGACATTTACTTTGTGGTAATTAACATACCGGAATTTTAAAAACCGGTAGCTACGAGATTTTGAAATCTGTTCCTGATTATATCTGGAATATTTTCAAAAAAAGAATTATTTTTTGAATTTTGATCTCAAAAGATATCACATGCAGAAATGCTCCTAAACTTTACCCTCCCGTTTATTTTTAGCTCAAATCTTGAAATGATTCCAAGAATGGAAAAATCCTAAGTACCAAAGGATTACTACTTAATTAAGTATCTTAGCTCATCTCATGAGAGGGGCTAACCTACTTAATTAAGTATCAAAGATTTGGTACTTAATGATTTTTAATCATTAGATTTGCATTGAGATTTATGTTTTTTCATGATGATCACGAAATTTTGTGCACATCATTAAATTCACAAATCTCAATGCACATCCAATGATTAAAAAACATTAAATATCAAATCTTTGATACTTAATTAAGTATGTTAGCCTCACTCCACCTCTTATATATATATATATATATATATATATATATATATATATATATATATATATATATATATATATATATATATTATGTTATAATAATTATATTTATATTTTGTATTCAAAACATTACATAAATTCGCAACGTTGCGCCAACATATTCTTAGTTATTTTCAATTAAAAACATATGCTACCCGCAGGGATAATGGCAGAAATCAATGCAATGGTTGTTGTTTAGATATTTGGTGATGGCCATCAATATCATGAAGTTAATAAGGAAAGCTTTAATGGTGACTTTTCTAATTTGGATTTTGATTTTAAGTAAGAAATAATAATTCTCAATTCTCATATATCAGTTAAAAACTTTTGCATCCTAATGATTCCAGAATTTTTTTATACAAGAATTAAAGAAAAGTATTTTCATTATAGCAGTAAATTAGTTTAATTCATTACACTTCAAATACATTTTTTGTATATATTCAATTGTAGGGATATTCTATCATACACCATTTTTGCTTATGATACATTTATTTTCAAGAGTATTTTGAATAATTATCAATTAATTAGTATTTAAGATAAATTTTCAAGTGCATTTATCAATAAATAATAAGTTCAATAGGAAATTTGATTTGTTCATGAACGAACAAATATCTATAAAAAAAATAAAATTTATGATAACCGTTCGAAATACCCAAAATACTCTTTCAAAATTGTGTATGATAGAACTAGGGCTACAACTTTAGCTCGTGGCTCGCTCGAGCTCAACTCGATAATAGTTCGATAATAGCTCGCTCGATATTAACTCGAAATTAAACGAGCTGAGCCGAGCTAGCTCGAACGCTTATTGAGCCGAGCTTGAGCCAGACTCAGCTCGCCCGTATTAAGCTCGAAAAGAATTTGAGCTCGATTTAAAAAATTAAATATTTTTATCATAATTAATTCATATTATATATATTATTATAATTAGAAAATTTTATAAAGAAAACTTTACCTTCATAATAATTCCAAGTCAGGTTACAATTTATGTCCTAAAAAAAATATTAACTAAGGGAGACAAATTAATAATACCAAGTCCAAATCCTATTTTTTTATGTTTTGTGTTTTATGTTTGATTTATTATTGTTATGTTTTAAGATAGTTTGGTATTTAAAATATTTTTTGTTTATTCGCAATTATTATAATTGTTTTAATTAGAATTCAAGTTATTTTTTTAATTGAGCTACTGTTGAGCCGAGCGCCCGAGCTAGTTCGAATTAGAACGAGCCGAGGTTGAGCTTGATTTTTTAACTCGAACCATAATTCTAAACGAGCCGAGCCAGCTCGAGTAAGTTCAGAGCCGAACTTGAGCTTGGCACAGCTCGCACGAGCTCGAGTCGTTTGCAGCCCTAGATAGAACTCCCCTCAATTGTAATTTTCAAAAGGGAATTTGTCACGCAAAAAATGAATGTGATTATAAAATAAGTGAATGTGAAGAAGAGCTACTCTTGGACGATTCTTTACACAGAAAAGAAAGAATATCATCTGCAAATCTAAATGTACTAATTGAATAGTAATGGGCCAGATTTTAATATACACTAGCACTGCCATGTATCCTGTGCATCGTACCAAAACCATACATCTGGTACGTTTCTCTATTATAATTCGCAAGTAACAATTATCACTTTGGAACGAATTAACGAAATCGAAGTGAAATCGTTTGAAATTTGTAGGTGAGACATGCACAAGGGATCCACAACGTGGAAGGAGAGAAAAGTTACAACGCATATCTTTCTGAGGAACTCTCCTTCCAATCTTAATCTTTCGATGCATTATAAATGATATAAATTGATTGAATAAATGAAAATAGAACGATGCAAACGGCAGTGGGCGTGTTCGGAGGAGAGGGATACACTGCCGGAGGGAAGGAAACCCCTCTAATGATTGGAAATGCGTTTAATGGCGGTCACGCAGCCATTTCTAGCTTAAATGCCCCTCCTTTTCTCGCTTTCGAATATTCATGCAGAGAGCACATGGTATTCTTTTTTTTTTCTTTTTTCTTAAAGGAATGTTATTAACTTATTTTTGCAATGATAGGGAGAGCACCCGTGTGACAGGAGGAGAAGTATCAGGGATTATCGCCCTGCTTTTCCTGCAATAGACTTCTCTTTGGTAACTCTTGTTACTATTTTTCATATATTTTTTTTAAAAAATATATAAATATGGATAATCAATAATTTAATGCTATTATAGATTGAGAATGATGATGATGATGTACTGTGGAAGCCTGACGTGAGAGAGAAAAATGAAGAGGTCGCTGCTAGAGGCGTTAAGTTCGTTGACTGCTAATTCTTTTTCTTTCTTTCCACAGCTTCAATTAGAATTATAATAATAATGTTTTATCGTTTCTCATTTATTAATAAGAAAAGGTTGTGGACTAGAAAGGAGACGGAGATAGCAATAGTGAGCCATAGCGGGTTTTTATATCATACACTCAGCAGGTTTGGGCTCGACTGTCATCCTTCCATCCAAGAGGAGGTCTCCAAACAGTAATTATCTTTATTTCTTCCAATTCATTGCCTTGAATTTTGCTTTCAATAATATAGAACTAACATAGTAATTATCAAATGCAGTTTTGCCAACTGTGAGCTTCGATCCATGGTCTTGGTTGACAGAAGGTATATTTTAATTTTATGATTTTTTTTGTTTTCTTTATTGATTTAGTAAATGGCACTAATAAGTAATAATACAATGTGATTTTGATATGATGTAGCATGATGGGAGTGCCGGGGCCGACATATAACTTTGCGGGGAAGATCCCGCGAGGACTGGACAAGCCCAGTGCTTCGGCTGGTAAGAAATAATCCTTGGAGATGGCCCGTTTAAATGCTCTCTCCATTTAGGTTTATATAGCTACTCGCTGCCTTTGAGGAGTTGACGAATAAGATTTATCTTCTTTTTGTTCAATTAAATAATTTGATGTCTTTTCGAACATTGACATCTTGCTTGATTCATTTATTAGCTTTTTGAGTTGAACGATTGGATTGAATTACCACATTGGCAATATTGGTGTTTATTATTCCTGGATTTATGATTTTTTGATAGATTTTATCATTGTGATCTTCTTTCTATTGTACGTTTAATGCAATCGTGTCTGGATATTTTGCTCGTGCCATCCAATGATGCTAGACTTGTTTTCTTTTTTGGGTTAGAAAGAACTGTACAGGTCCTGTGAATTCCATTGAAAAATAATACTCTCCCCATATTTACAAACACAAAAACAAACATCAAAACCTAAATGATGTATCAAACAAAATAGACATTTAACTAAATCCTGCATTAAAGTATTAATGCACTTATTAAAACATTTTATTCTAAGTGATAAACACCAATATTGTAATCAGACTCACCCAATTTAAGGGCACTCGGAGGTATTTTTGGCGCAGTTATCCTGTCCAAAATAAAAGGAAAATCATATTAAAAAAAATGCCTAAAAGTGAGGAGAATAATTAATAAATATAATATACCGACCCGGTAGTAGGAGTGACAATGTCAATGATATCAACCTTGATCTTAAATGCTTCCATGTAATAGTACATTATCCTCCTCCTAAATATATTTCATAAAGAAGTATCAGAGCTAAATGAAGAGAGAGAAATAGAGAAGAAGATGAGACCTCAAACGCTGGCACGAAATGTAATCAGAAGCAGAGAAGGTACTGAAGACTGAAGAGTGCTAAACTGGGTCGAGTATGGAACGTAAAATCAGATTTTCGTCCGTCTAAATAATCAGGATTGAGAGGACACATCGATTCGCAGCCAATCGAAACCACATGAGCAGTTTGCATCTCATCTAATTCTGGCAGCACAATCTCTTCCACCTTTAATCAACACATGACAAGATCAAATCTTTTAATATCGAGAAAAAATATGATGGTCAAACAAACCTGACAGCCAAAGGTTTCGCAAAGTAGTGCCAAGGCATCCTCGCACTTTGTCGAAATTTCACTATTCGATACATCATGAAACCACTATATAATAAAACAAGACAAAAGGAATATGATTAAACTTAAAGACTGAGAATATTGCAATAGTACTTCTTAATTGTACCTCGGAGTATTTTCCAAACCGAACAGACCGGAGAATATTTAGATAATCCGAGGATGATAAATCCGGAACACAAAGAGGAGGCTGAAAAAGAAATAAACAATATTGTTAATGGTTAATTCAAAATAAAAATAAGCTACATTTTTTTATTTTATAGAGGAATATCATACAGGTCTCAAACTGATTTTATCAGATGGAGTGGAACCGGCCAAAGCTGTGTACCTTCAGTATTTACACAACACGATTTAATTAAAAAAAATATAACCCTTGTTATTTATTTTTTTAAGAACAAGGATGAATCATGATACACGATGATAGCATCCTCCACGGATGCAGCAAGTGGTGATATAACTTCAACTGTACCGCATTCGCACAAGGCTCTGCATTCAATTCAACACCCATTTCATTTAGGGGTAATATTTGTTTGTTTATATATTTGGGGTATTTACATATTTACCCTTCTATAAATTTAAAATATCAAATTTACCCTCTAAAAATCTCAAACATCATAATAAATTCACTAGATTTGTAAAACTAAACCGTGATGAACTTGATGAATTTAACAATTTGGATAATTTTTATATTTTATAAGTTAATGGTATTTTAGATCTTTTAAAGGTTAATATGATATTTTTATGTTTTGAAGGCTAAATATGAAATTTTGGATTTTAGAAGGGTATATCTATATATATATAATACCCAGTCATCGCAGTGCGTCCATAGGTGGTCTTCAAGCCAACAACACAACACAGCGATGATGGTATCCTAACCGAACCTGCATCGCGTACAATCAAAACAAAAATTGGAAGAAAGTTCGCATTGTTAATAAATAATAATAATAATAATAATAATAATAATAATAATAATATAATATTCAGTGGCGGATTTGGAGGGGGCACCCCTAACTTTCATGAAATTAATTAAGATGCATTTGACAGGTCCTAAGTTTTGTGAGCAATAATTTCATTGTCATTATTTCTTTGCTTTAATTAAAAGAACACTGTTACAAGCCCAATAAAATCCAAAGTAAAGTTTTATAGTATAATAATATTAGACTTGGACGTACAAAAATTTCGTACCTTTATATTTTTTTCTCTTCTGTCTCTCTGTCTCTGACCCACTCATTAATATTGCAATAATAATAATAATAAAAAGGAGAAGGATAGATAGGTACCTCCCCCATCAGTACCAATAGCAGCAGGACCAGACGAAGATCCCCCTGTATACCTATCTATTGCATGTGGATTTCTCGATGTACTGAAATTCTCCCTCTCATTAATTTTAGAATACAAGGATATGGTGAGACCACGTCGGCGTTACTGTTCACTACTGTTCTCGATGTACCAATGCTGTTCGCCCGTTACTGTTCACATCGACACTGTCCACATACTGTTCAACCGAGCACTGTTCATCCCGGTTATTTTTTATTTATTTTTTTTTATTTTATTTTTTTTGAATTTTATTTTATTTGACATATATCTTGTGTTCTAAATAAAATATTTGAATTTTTCATCGTATTAATAAATATAATTGACATATGTCTTGTGTTCTAAATAAAATATTTGAATTTTTCATCGTATTAATAAATATAATTGACATATGTCTTGTGTTCTAAATAAAATATTTGAATTTAATAAAATATTATTCACACAAATACTTTTTGTTAGCCTCAGCTGGTATTATTTTTTTTTTTTTGCTTATTATAACAATTTTGATTGGTACCAATCTGCGTTTTTTGTGTGCTTATTATAATATTTTTGATTGGTACCAAGCTGCGTCTTTTATGTTTTTTTGTTTGTCTTTTTCAGAATTTTATTTTATTTGACATGTTTTGTATTCTAAATAAAACATTTGAATTTTTCTTTTGGAACATATGATATGTTTTGAGGAGGAAAAAAATTTGCATTTATTGCATAATACTTGTGACACTATTTAATATCAGATTTTTTTTTTAAATTAACATTTATGAAAATTACTTTTGTTTTATACTTGTAACATTTTAGATAAAATTATTATTTTATGATCATAACACATTTTGAAAAATCGCAGTGAAACACGAGAAATATTTCTATTTTCTTATCAAATAATATATCAAATAATATATCCCGCAGCGAAATAATATATCAAATAATATATCAAATAATATATAAAATTATTATTTTTGCTAATTATATTATTTCTTATCAAATAATATATCCCGCAGCGAAGCGCGGGCTATATTCCTAGTATTAATAATAATGACAAAACAGTGAACAAGTTGAAATTTGTTAAGTTTAAAAATAGGCTCAGAACTAAAAATTTGACTTTTTACTTTTCCCCCTCAATCCCATGATATAATTTTAATATGATTTTTTTTAAATAAAACTAAATTGAGAAACAAAATGGCATGTAAAATATCAAATAACTACCTCGTTCACAATAAAATTGCCTGATCTTCACATGAACAGTGCTTCACTTCACGCGATCAAACATTATTTATAGGTGTGGAAACCATCTTTAGGAGGAGACTCGAATTTTATCGAGAATAATTTATCGATTATATTCGTTCGAAAATATATGATATTTCGTCAGATATTAGTGGAAATCAATGACACGGAATTTACTTTTTTCACAACTAGCAATATGTTATAATCGTGTTGCAATTTTTTTTATTCTCCTGGAAATGAATGTTTGTAGACATGTGAAAGTATGAACGAGTGGTGAACAAATTCCATAAAATTACGCGCAACGGATAGCATTTTCATAAGAGACATTTCGCTTGTAATAAAATGAGTAATGATACAGACCACACCTTTTTCCCACGAATTGACCACGAATTGTCACGTGACAACCAGCTATTGGCTGCAGCTTTCCACCACTGCCACGTGACAGCCAGCTATTGGCTGCAGCTTTCCACCACTTTAGCTGCAGCCAATAGCTGGCTGCCATGTGGCAATTCGTGGTCAATTCGTGAGAAAAAGGTGTGGTCTGTATCATTTCTGTAATAAAATATGGATTTTTGAGTTCATTTTTTAATAAAATTTGAAGTCTTGTTTAACTATATCAAAGCTGATGCAAGAATCATTAGAGAAGACGAGTTTGTATTCTATCGGAGAAGGACAATATACAGAGAGCGTGCGGTGTTTAAATAATACTGGAGGAATAGAGTAATGAGAATAATGGAGAAGAGTGAAGGCGCGACATTTCAAAGAATCAGTCACTGACTGATGGGTCCCACATGATGTTATGTTACATAAATAATGTGTAAGAATGAATAATGGAGAAAATCTCGGGAGAATGCTTCGCTTGTCCATCGGCAAGTCGATGCACATCTTCGAACTCAGTCATAATTATATTTTCCGTTCATTTACAAATCAATATTATTTAAATCTACGATCAAATTGTAAGAAAAAATCTTACCAAAATCTAAGAACAACAAATTTGATATTTGATATTTGATATTATAGATCTAAAGCCGGATCTATTATTTTGATTTTTGTGATTCGAATTAAAGTTTTATACTTCATGTTCTAGGAAGAGCAATTTTTGTATTTTAAAATTTAAGAACAATAAATATAATATTTTGTTCATCTTCAAGGTTGAATTTTACTTTGTGCAGGGTACTATTCGAATTAAACGGAGAATTTATCCGACCAATATTCAGATACGAATAAGCGGGCCGAGTTTTAGATTTTTTTTTTTTTTTGCGGGTACAAATTCGGATATAGAACTTGAAACATATCAGTGG
Source organism: Luzula sylvatica (assembly GCA_946800325.1). Lineage (NCBI taxonomy): Eukaryota > Viridiplantae > Streptophyta > Magnoliopsida > Poales > Juncaceae > Luzula > Luzula sylvatica. Next base: position 44,043,618 of record OX326960.1, read on the forward strand.
TGGATCTTGTCATGTATTAATGGAAGGGGCTGTAATCTAGAGGAGGCTATCGCGAGAAATTTCAAAAATAATTAAGAAGGAAGTAATACATAAATTTTCAATTTTATCATAAATACTAATAGTATATATATATACATAAATTTTATCATTGAAAAATTTAGAGAAAAACGTTGTGCGTTCTAGTAATTTAATAGATTCGCTACTGAAACAGATTCAATTATATATTCCGGTAGAATCTAGATCATGACGAACTACTAAAATAATTTCTTGTATAAATCTATTAAATACACAACAAACAATATTATTTTTACTGTAGCCTGTCGAAGAAACAATTTTCTATGCCCTTTAATTTCATCCACACATCATCACCTATACAATGTTTATACGAGTAATTAACATATTCGTGTTCATTAATATATTAGTTATATCAATTAACATATGTTGATTACTCTACGTATCAATATTTAAATTACATGTTAATTACAAATGTTTATATCAACAAAAAGTATTGAAGAAATCGGGGAAACAGATCATTATCATTCACTAAATAATTTGATTATTCAACAAATATATATATATATATATATATATAGAGAGAGAGAGAGAGAGAGAGAGAGAGAGAGAGAGAGAGAGAGAGAGAGAGAGAGAGAGAGAGAGAGGGGGGGGAGGCTAACGTACTTAATTAAATACACACGTTTTTGTACTTAATTATTTTTAACCATTGGATTTGCATTGAAATTTGTGGATTTAATAATGTGTACAAAATTTCATGATCATCATGAAAAAACACAAATCTCAATTCAAATTGAATGGTTAAAAAACATTAAATACCAAAATTTTGATACTTAATTAAATAAATTAGTCTCCCTTATATATATATATATATATATATATATATATATATATATATAAGTGAGTATTGGGGTCATCATACTCATGATTATGACTTTTTAAACATTAGATTTTCATCAGAATTAGTATTTTTAGTTAAAAAAAAATATTAACAAAAAATACTAATTTTGATGTAAATTTAATGATTAAAAAATCATGAGTATGATGATCCTAGTACTCATTTGAGTATTTTAAATCTCTCACATATATCTAATGACTGAAACGGAAATTTGAGAAAAAGGAGAAAATATATTATCGACTGCCACGTCACTGTATTCACCACAAAATTGCTTGGTCCTCACGTGAATAGTGTGTCTCGTACCTTTTTCTTTCAAGAATCAAAACAATATCAAACATTATATATACATGAGAAAATCATCTTCGGTAGGAAAGTCAAAATATGTATTCAGAAACGTATGTTATTTGCTAAGATATTGGTGGAAATCAATGTAGTGGAGTTTATTTTCCTTTATTATGATATTAGGGCAAGTTTGACTTCGCTTCGTCAATATAATTGTTAATAACTTGAGAGTCCCAATCCGGCCCTCTACACTGGCCATGTATACTGGTCCAGTAGGCATGAGCCACAGACCTCCATTTTTTTTTTAAGTTACTCAAAAATATTTTAAAAACCTTGTAAATATAGTTAAAAAAAATTACACATTTTTTTAATAGCTCATAGTTTCTCTTTCTTCCCTTATTTATAGCAAATTTTTTGTTTCTTTCTTAAAGTTTTTGGAAAGTGAGACTAAATGTAAAATATAAATTGTACATGTAACTATTTGGAGGTGAATGTCAACGGGCCTATTGATTTTTATGTTTTTTTATTTTATATGAGCGGGCTAGCTATTCTTGTATCCCAAATCTTAATTTTACACAAATATTTAAAACTAATTATAAGTCTCATGTTTGAAAAAAGTTATTTTTGTTTTAGTTCTTTTAATTATGTGCTGCAACGTTTCTTTTTCTTGGTATTATCAAACTAAATATAGTTAGGATAATTATACGATGCCCCTCATTTTCCAACCACATCATTTATATCACTAAATAACTATTAATTGATGATAAATTAGTATGATCATTAACAAAAATACATTCGATTAACAGTTAATTTATATTAATTAAAAATTATTAATGTATATATATTTCAATTATATATTAATTAACTGTTAATCTGGTGTATTTTTGTTAATAACCATGTTAATTAATTATCAATTACGTATATAGAGAGTGTTGTGGAGAAATATAGGGGTACATTATATGACCTCATATAGTTATGAGTTAATTTCATGTATATCAACAGAGTCTCAAGCTCTTAGCTAAGCTGACTCATGACTTTTGTACTAGGAGAATACTCGTGTTACGCGGCGAGCATGTAAATTATATTTTTCGTTGTAATACAATTATATATTTGTATGATAATATTAATAATATCATCTTAAAATAAAGTTATTGGAATTCATTTATCTATGATTATTCATATGTTTTACCATTATTTTACATTATGATAACAAAAAATCTCATTTTTTTAATCAAATAATAATACCCATATTAGTGTCATTATATAATAATATACAAGAATAAGATATAATACAATTTTACGAAAAACGTAACAACAAATATTATATCATTGTTCACAATATTTCATACAATATCAAATATTAAAATAATGAATCATACAACATATGTAGTAACACATTATTAATTATATATAGTAATAATTTTTATTGATTCAAAATTCCATGGAAAATAAAAAATAATATAAAACTTAATAGTGGAAGTAATTTAATAAATAATATCAAAATTTAATTTATAATAAACATAAATACAAATTATTTTATATCATATGATTTTTTTAGTTTACATTTTGTAAAATAACAATACAATTTGATAGGTGTTTATAAATTAAAAAAGTTATTAAGATGGATAAACTTTTTTTAATTCTATTATTTTTTGAAAAAGTTTTGTTTGCTTAAGAACACAAATATAATCTAGTTAGTATTATATGAGATTCTTATTGTTATAATTTTTTTAAAAAATAAATAATAATACTTAAAAATTCTTTTATGCAAATAAAATTCTTAAAAATATATTATGTAAATGTGTATTTTTTTTGCATTCTATTTTTTTACATCATATATTTACAAATTGAAAATATGAAAAATGGTATGTATGACATATGCTAATATGGATGTCAAAATAAAGAAAAAAATAAAATAAATATATTTGATGGGTTTATAAAATTAAATTTCCAAAATAATACTAATGTATGTTGTATTTTTTATAATATGACATATTAAATTATTAGTATTTCATATATAAACTTTTCATATTCCATTGCATTCAAATTTGATCATATAATCTTATGTGAAATGTTAAACAATTGATTAGACTTGGCCTAATATGATTCTAACCAATAATAATATACCACATCATTAATGTAGGATGATGTGGCTTTCTAAGAATACTTAAAACATGATGTAAAATAATAACACATAAATGACTACACAAAATATGATCTTCAAAAAATCTAACAAAAAATTAATGATTGAGATTAAACCACATCACTATATCTAATGGTTCAAATTAAAACTTAAAAATAATAATACAAAATGCTTGTCTGAAATTATCAAATATAATATTAATGCATATGATGAAGGCCCGGTCCGGTTCCCTAAATCCAAGATCACGCCATGACTTCGAGGGTACGATGCAAATAGAAGGATAGATCTATATGTTGGTTAATTCTAACCTAGAGGGGGGTAAATTTGGCAATCTAACTTACACTTAGTTTAGATTTAAACCTAATTTACGGTGCGGAATAAATAATAATTTAGATGATAAAGATGATACCGTACAAACACTTTGACACAAGATGTTTGTTTACGAAGTTCGGTAGGTGGTTGCTTTGTAGCTTTAACTCACCCTTTACTCGCTTAATTGACCGACTCAATTATTTGCGAGTACCTACGTCTCCGGGAATGCCTTGTGCCTCTTTTTGGCTTTCGATTGAATTCCAACTCAACTCGATTACAAGGATTTGCCTAGATCGATTTACACGCTTCTATCGATCTATAGCTTAGGCTCTTTACAATTTGTTGCACTAGCCTATTACATTTTTTCACTAATCGAGCTACAACGTGATCGGTCACGTGAGTGGGATACGATTAGTGGAGAATATCGAAAGTAGATCAACGATCTAAAGAGGTTTCTCAAGCAATCAATGGATATAGATAATCACAGCTTAGGGTTTCTCTCTTTTTAGGTTTGAATGTTTTAAAATGAAGGAGTAAAAGAGAGAGACCCATGAAGGATTCTATTTATACTCTCTATAGAAATCCTTCAGAAAACTTGAAGTGCGTTCGAACGAATAAAGTCCGTTCAGAACGCACTTGTAGTTTGCACTAGCCGTTTCAAAATAACGTGCAAGTACATCTTGGGTCCGTTCGAACGGACAATTGAAGGAAATACAGTTACAGATCAACTAGTTGAATGTACAAATGAGTGTAGACAAACATACGTGTTCGTCGGAACGATTGGATGCATAATAAGATTATGCAAATCTGGCAGAAATTACATGGTGCGTCATGACGCACCATATTGTGCGTCATGACGCACAGTAGAGTAATTCTGAGAAAGCCAATCTGTGAGTATACCGTCACGACGCACCAAGTTGTGCGTCATGACGGTGGTGCGTCATGACGGACGTTATCGTGCGTCATGACGATACACTGTGTAACGGCTATATTCAGTAATTGTGACTGGTGCGCCGTGACGCACCATATGGTGCGTCATGACGCACTGTGATCCGAATTCTGGATTAGCAGTTTTTGATACTCATTAATACTCATTAATCACAGAATATATTTATATTCTTGTAACCTCTCTCTCTATCTCTCTAAGCCATTATTCTGTGCTAAGAACTAGATCTAGAGCTTGGAGAAAAGAGATAAAACTTGTGTGACAAGTTGAGGAAATTTAAGCAAGATTGTGGTGAATTTTAGGGGAATTCACCGCAACCGAAAGACGAAAAGCTCGAGGTGGATACGAGTAGAGAGATCTAAACTAAGATCTTCGACTGTGATCAATCGAGAGCAAGGACGAGCAAGGTCGGAGACAAATCGGATAGAATCCGGTTGTATACGATATAATCGGAGCTTCGGATTTGGTGTCGAATCGCGCGGGCGTGGGACGTGCGTGTCGCCGGAATCGAAGCAAGCAGTAACTAACTGAACAACCCGTCTCCGTGATCAATTTCACGTGGTATGTTTCTATGTATATAAGAGTTATATTCATAGGTTTAGTTGCATTTCATGATTCGTACGGTCGAGTCGTTGACGTGGTCCTCGGGATCGGGTCGGACCGGGCCTCTCAATCCGCTGCGCGGGGCTCGGTAGTGACGCCGATACCCAACAGTGGTATCAGAGCGATCGTCACGATTCGATCGTCGAATCGATTTCGAATAAGTGTTATTCGGAATTTCATGTAGAATTTTAGGACATAATCATGTAGTTGTAAAATTAGGACCATAGAAATCTTACTAGTATTTGATCATGAGATGATCAAAAGAATCTAGAAGTAATCATGAATTGTTCATGATTAATCGTTTTTGAAACGATTAAAATCTGTTAAAATTACAAAATAACACTGAATTTCAGGTCTGGTGCGTCATGACGCACGATATGGTGCGTCATGACGCACACGGGAAATCCAAGAGTTGGATCTGAGGCGTTACTCAGTCCGTCGTGACGCACAAAAGTTGTGCGTCATGACGCACTGTGTAAATTCGTACCATCATGACGGACCATTTGGTGCGTCGTGACGGTAGAAGTCCAAAAAGTTTCTGGCAAACTGAACAAAATGGTTTTGTTCAGTGCGTCATGACGCACCCTCTGGCGTCATGACGGATCAGAACAGTCCGTCGTGACGGTATAACCAACCGTCATGACGGAGGAACCTGAAATAGTTTCTGGAATAGACAACAAAATTGTTTTGTATGGTCCGTCGTGACGCACTGTCTGGCGTCATGACGGACCTGTGAAGTCCGTCGTGACGCACGTTATGTTGCGTCATGACGGAAGTCAATGGAAGTCCATTTTAGTACGGTGCGTCATGACGGACGTTATGTTGCGTCGTGACGCACAGTGTAATTTTTATTTATTTATTTAATTGTGGTTCTAATCATTATTAATTATGTTCATTCATCATGATATACTTGCTTATTGATATAATTAGATTATATCACATAAATCCCTGCATAATACTTAAGTCATGAAATGCCTTCCATGTTCACAACCTCCGAGGTTGGTCATCACACCTTGCACGGTTTCAGGCCAAAGTCGGGCGTGCATTGTTGTATGTATCAACGTGAGAGGCAAGCGTTAATTGGGGACAAATGCGGGTTCAGGCCAAAGTCGGGCGCATTTGTAGTTCAATTGAACGATATGTGATCATGGTTGTGACTTAACCGTCCAAGCCAATCCGATTGGGGTTCGGGGCATAGTTAGGATGCACAAACGGAATTTGAATCATATATGATATGGTTCGATACCGAAATCCTATAAAAGGTCAAGAGTCGTATTGGATGCGATTGGATTTATCCTACCTAAATAGTGAGATCCCATTTGTCGGCCAAAGTCACTTGTGGGAGGATCATGAAATATGGGTCTTGAAGTGTTATTGGATTTAGAATCCCGAATCAATATTAGGGTTATTGATTTGATAAAAGTAACATATTTCATATCATCATATAAGCATATAGCATAAGTTCGCACATATCAGTATCAATCTCATTTTAAAGTATTTTTCGTTGTAGCAATCATGACATCAAGCAACACCAACTCAATGTCGATTAGATCGGTATTGGAGAGGGAGAAGCTAGTCGGCAAGAACTATCTTGACTGGCACCGTAACCTAAGAATTGTTCTTAGGCAAGAGTGCAAAAGTCACGTGTTAGACACGAAGATGGTTACTCCCGACGAGAACGCTTCGCCCGAAGAAAAGGCGGCATTTGACAAACTTAAGAAGGAGTCAAATGACGTGACATGCCTCATGTTGGCATGTATGGACGCGAACTTGCAGAAGCAGTTCGAGGATTCGGATGCGTACGAAATTAACGCCACGCTCAAGGAAATGTTCCAAGAGCAAGAACGCATTGAAAGGTTCAATACGTTAAAGGAGTTGGTTAACTGTAAGATGCCTAACGGATCTTCGGTTAGCACTCACGTGTTAAAGGTACAATCATTGATTGATCGTCTCGAGAAATTGGGAGAAAAGGTGTCACCAATAATGCAACAAGATTTGATCTTATGTGCATTGCCACCGATTTTTTCAACTTTCGTAACGAACTATCATATGCATTCGTTTAACAAGACGATTCCCGAGTTGCATGGGATGCTTAAGAACTTTGAGTCAGAGATGCTTAAGGCATCGGGGGAACCCAAAGCAAAGGTTGCTAGGGATGTTCTCGTGATTCAAGGCGGGATTCGGAAGAAGCAAAAGTCCAAGGGTGGTGCGGGCAAGTCGTTGTCCAAACCAAAGACTAAAGGAAAGGAGAAATCCGAGGATGTCACCTGCTTCCATTGCAAAAAGACTGGGCATTGGAAGAGAAATTGCAAGATTTACCTCGAGGAGGTGAAGAAAAGCAAGGGGAAGGCTTTGGAAGCCGGAACCGCAGGTATGACTATTATAGATGTTAACATTTCAATTTTGGACAATTGGGTATTAGATACCGGTTGTGGAACTCATATTTGTCGAAATATGCAGGTTCTTCAAAATAGAAGGAAGTTAACACGCGGTGAAGTGGATTTTCGAGTAGGGAATGGAGCAAGCGTTGCTGCATTGGCCGTCGGAGATATTTTTATTACTTTACCGAGTGGATTTATTTTAGAACTAAATAATTGTTATTTTGTTCCAAGTTTGTGTAAGAACATTATTAGTGTGTCTAGACTAGCTAATGATGGTTATGAATTTATTATTAAGAATAATGAATTTTCTATTTGTAAGGATAATTTATTCTATGGAAATGTTCTATTAGAAAATGGTCTTTACATTTTAGATATGAATTACACAAATGATAAATCAATCTATAATATAAACACGAATCGGATTAAACCTAAAGTTGATAGTAAAACTTACTTTTGGCATTGTCGACTTGGCCATATAAACGAGAAGCGCATCTCAAAACTCCATAAGGATGGACTTTTGGATTCATTTGAATTTGATTCATATGGACAATGCGAATCTTGTTTACTTGGCAAGATGACAAAAGCACCATTCTCAAAAGTTGGAGAAAGGTCCAAGGAACTATTGGAACTTATACATTCTGATGTATGTGGTCCAATGAGTACCGAGGCAAGAGGAGGTTATCGATACTTCATAACGTTTACGGATGATTTTAGTAGATATGGGTATATCTACTTAATGCGTAACAAATCTGAATCTTTTGAAAAGTTCAAAGAATTTCAAAATGAGGTTCAAAATCAACTTGGCAAGACAATCAAAGCACTTCGATCAGATCGAGGAGGCGAGTATTTGAGCTATGAGTTTGAAGATCATCTCAAAGATTGTGGAATCGTTTCACAATTGACTCCACCTGGAACGCCTCAATGGAATGGCGTGTCCGAGAGGAGGAATCGGACCTTATTGAATATGGTTCGATCTATGATGAGTCAAACTAGTCTCCCAAAATCGTTTTGGGGATATGCCCTTGAGACAGCGGCTTTTCTAATAAACCGCTTACCTTCTAAATCGGTTCAAAAGACACCATATGAGATGTGGACCGGACAACCTCCGGTGTTATCTTTTATTAGAATTTGGGGATGTGATGTTTATGTTCGAAAAATGTTTTCGGATAAACTCGAACCCAAATCTGAAAAATGTTTATTTGTAGGATATCCTAAGGAAACTAAAGGATATTATTTCTACAATCCCGAGGAAAACAAGGTTTTCATAGCTCGAAGAGGTACCTTCTTGGAGGAGGAATTTATATCTCAACGAGCTAGTGGGAGTAAGATTGATCTCGAAGAGGTTCGAGATTCAGAAATAAACATTGAACAGATGGATGTTGACCCGAATCCATCAATAGTTGAGGATGTCGAGCCAATAGCACAAGGTGCTCCTCGTAGGTCTAGTAGGACCCGGCTGGAACCAGTACGATATGGATTTATCGTGACTGATGAAGGCAACGTCGAACTCATAGATGATGAGCCGACAACCTACAAAGATGCTATGTTGAGCGAAGATTCCGACAAATGGCATGATGCCATGAAGTCCGAAATCCAATCCATGTATGATAATCAAGTTTGGAACTTGATTGATCCACCACCCTTGGTTAAACCCGTCGGGTGTAAATGGGTTTTCAAGAAGAAAATCGACATGGATGGGAAAGTGCATACTTACAAAGCACGGTTAGTTGCGAAAGGTTTCAAGCAAATTCATGGTGTAGACTATGATGAAACGTTTTCGCCGGTAGCCATGCTTAAGTCTATAAGGATTATCCTTGCCATAGCTGCATATTATGACTATGAGATATGGCAAATGGATGTTAAAACTGCTTTCCTTAACGGAAACTTATCGGAGGATGTGTACATGACACAACCCGAAGGTTTTATCGATCCAAAGAATCCTAAGAAAGTATGCAAGCTTCAAAGGTCCATTTATGGGCTGAAACAAGCTTCTCGGAGTTGGAACATTCGTTTTGATGAAGTCATACGCGAGTATGATTTTATCAAGAACGAAGAAGAACCTTGTGTATATAAGAAGGTTAGTGGGAGCCGCGTAGCATTTCTTGTTCTTTATGTGGACGATATATTGATCATAGGAAACGACATTCCGATGTTATCGGATGTTAAGAAGTATTTGAATACTCGTTTCGCTATGAAAGATTTAGGAGAGGCCGCCTACATTTTAGGCGTGAGGATCTATAGAGATAGATCCAAGAGACTCCTCGGCCTAAGTCAGAGTACGTACATCGACAAGGTGCTGAAAAGATTTTTCATGCAAAACTCTAAGAAAGGGTTTCTTCCCATGTCGAGTGGTATAAATTTTTCGAAAGCTCAATGTCCGACATCGAGCGAAGAGAAAAATAACATGGATAAGGTTCCATATGCTTCGGCGGTTGGATCTATCATGTATGCCATGATCTGTACGAGACCTGACGTATCGTATGCATTGAGCGTCCTATCACGTTACCAATCGAATCCAGGTGATCCGCATTGGCAAGCCGTGAAAACTATCCTCAAGTACTTACGAAGAACTAAGGACCAGTTTTTAGTATATGGTGGCGAGGATAATGGATTGGTTGTAACGGGTTACACCGATGCCAGTTTCCAAACATGTACTGATGATTTTCGATCACAAAGTGGGTACGTGTTTTGCTTGAACGGTGGCGCGGTTATATGGAAGAGTTCCAAACAACCGACTGTTGCTGACTCTACGACGGAAGCAGAATACATCGCGGCTTCGGAAGCCGCAAAGGAGGCGGTTTGGGTCAAGAAGTTCGTGACCGAACTTGGTGTTGTACCGAGTATCTCGGAACCCGTGGCTGTGTATTGTGACAATACGGGAGCAATAGCACAGGCCAAGGAACCGAGATCGCATCATCGCTCCAAACACATCCTGCGTAAATTCCACTTGATACGTGAGATTTTACAAAGGCAGGATGTTGTGATTTTGAAGATTGATACTGACGAGAATGTAGCGGATCCGTTTACGAAGCCACTTCCAGTTACGAAACATGATCGTCATGCTAGAACTATAGGTTTGAGATACCTAGAGGAGGAAGTTGGTTTGTAGTTATCTAAAACAATAGTTGTTATGATAAGTTATTTGTTGTAAACGATGTATCACCCAAGACTTATGTTATATTAATGCACTTTCAAAAATTTTATATTTCATTTGCATTTATCTTATATGAAAACTTGTGCGAGGTTGTGTAATTTGATTACACGAACCTTGATTTATGACTTGTGTGAGTGTCTACGTGATACGTGATCATGTTAAGTAAAACCATCACATTTCAAAAGTTATATTTCAAAAACGTCCCTAGTCATGATTAGGATACTTATGTGATAAGTATATCTATTATAAGATAATAGACTAACATGTACACTAGCATATTCGCCGAGGTGATGATTATGTTTTGCTAATCATAGGACAAAGAGTTTGTCAAATCGGGAATATGGATATGCATTAGGTTATGCATATTGTGACTTGACCAAAAGTGCGATATCATGACATGGTTTAGTCATTGTAGATGGAATCGTAACGAATGGGGTCTTAGTTCTTCACACTTGAGATGATCATGGATCATTTTTCGTGCGTAACATAATGCTTAGATATAATCTTCCACCATCTGTAACAGGATGGTCATGGGATTATGATCGGGTATTATCTGAAACACGGAATTTGATGTGAGTCATCAAGATAGAAATTGTTCCTTTCGAGAGAAAGAGATATCCCTTAGGCCTATCGATGAATTGATCAACGAAATCTCTGGCCAGAGTCAATGATATTAAATTGTTAATATCGATTGTGTTTGTTGATTCAATTCGGTATCGAGACAATAAGTTTAGTCAATCAAATTATAAGGATGACTATTACCGTGCCTTTTGATTGACGGATATCGTGAACAAGAGAACTAAACACCACCGTTCGAGATGGGTATAAATGATCACAATCATTTTCGTTTTCAACGTGGGAAAGCTATGATGGATTTCTTCCTAGATCCCTCTCATGAGCCCGTAAACTTGGGCATAAGTTTACTACCATTGCTTGATACGAACCTACGCGGTCACACATAGAGCTGTCTTATTTCGGGCTTAAATTTCAATCTCTGAGGTTATGTGTACATGAGATGTACGCTAGTACTTTCTTTAGTTGGATCTTGAACTGAGTGGGAGACTGAAGGAAATACAGTTACAGATCAACTAGTTGAATGTACAAATGAGTGTAGACAAACATACGTGTTCGTCGGAACGATTGGATGCATAATAAGATTATGCAAATCTGGCAGAAATTACATGGTGCGTCATGACGCACCATATTGTGCGTCATGACGCACAGTAGAGTAATTCTGAGAAAGCCAATCTGTGAGTATACCGTCACGACGCACCAAGTTGTGCGTCATGACGGTGGTGCGTCATGACGGACGTTATCGTGCGTCATGACGATACACTGTGTAACGGCTATATTCAGTAATTGTGACTGGTGCGCCGTGACGCACCATATGGTGCGTCATGACGCACTGTGATCCGAATTCTGGATTAGCAGTTTTTGATACTCATTAATACTCATTAATCACAGAATATATTTATATTCTTGTAACCTCTCTCTCTATCTCTCTAAGCCATTATTCTGTGCTAAGAACTAGATCTAGAGCTTGGAGAAAAGAGATAAAACTTGTGTGACAAGTTGAGGAAATTTAAGCAAGATTGTGGTGAATTTTAGGGGAATTCACCGCAACCGAAAGACGAAAAGCTCGAGGTGGATACGAGTAGAGAGATCTAAACTAAGATCTTCGACTGTGATCAATCGAGAGCAAGGACGAGCAAGGTCGGAGACAAATCGGATAGAATCCGGTTGTATACGATATAATCGGAGCTTCGGATTTGGTGTCGAATCGCGCGGGCGTGGGACGTGCGTGTCGCCGGAATCGAAGCAAGCAGTAACTAACTGAACAACCCGTCTCCGTGATCAATTTCACGTGGTATGTTTCTATGTATATAAGAGTTATATTCATAGGTTTAGTTGCATTTCATGATTCGTACGGTCGAGTCGTTGACGTGGTCCTCGGGATCGGGTCGGACCGGGCCTCTCAATCCGCTGCGCGGGGCTCGGTAGTGACGCCGATACCCAACAACAATGTCCGTTCGTAACGGACTCAATTATACATAGCATTTTGCATTCACAGGAACAAGAGTCCGTTCAACGCACTGAAAAGTGGGTGAACGGATTCCAGGTTGTCCGTTCGAACGCACATGTGTGTTCGTTCGAACGTACACATCCCTATGACATTTTTCGTTCACAGGAAGGATTGTCCGTTCAACGCACTCAGAAGGTGGGTGAACGAATTCTAATTGTCTGTTCGAACGGACATGATTGTTCGTTCGAACGCACACATCCCTGTGACACGTTTGGTTCTAATCAAGGTTTAATAGTTTTGATATGTGGCAAGTCCGTTCTGAACGGACTTTGAGTTCGTTCAGAACGCACTTCCTGCTTGACTGAACTCTTTGTTATTTTGAACATGATTTTACTTGAGTTCTACTAGGTTTGTACCTATGGTTTATTTGTGGCGTATCCCACTCACGGAAGGCTTCAACATCTTGATTCTTGATGTATTCCAATGGCCTTCCTTGTGTTCTTCTTTTCTTGTTTATCTTGAGACTTCATGTCCTGATTCTTGATGTAATCCAATGAAATCCTCCTTCACAAGTCCTCCTTCATCTTCGTATCGTACCTATGTTATCCTGCACTTTTCTGGATGTATACATTAGTAATGACAGTGTTTTGAAATAATCAAACTATCAGGAAATTTGAACCAACAAACTCCCCCTTTTGATTAATTTCAAAACACTATCGGTTTGGAGAGTTTCACCATTTAGTTGAGAACTTTCCGTACGATCGTTTCTCCCCCATTTTGAAAGAGATCAAAAGGGCCAAGGAGACTTCATCAACGGAAGGCTCCCCCTAAATGCGAGCTCCCCCTCAAAGAATGAATTGATGAATGTATGAGCTCGTAAATATGATCACATTCTTTTGTTTTGAATGATGACACTCTTTTCAAATTTAGCAGATTTTAAGGAAAATAAAACAATTTTTGTGTTTGTGTGCGTTCCGAACGGAAAAAGTGGTGCGTTCGAACGCACTTGCATCTGGACTGATATATTATAAGAAAAAAAATCAAAAAGATGTAACAGTTGATAATAAAGCAAATTTATGCAGTTCAAGGCATGACACATGCCGATACAAACACACACATAACATACGCTGTTCAGCGCTACAAACCCAACAAACGCAATTTCTCACACACATGCACGTCATATAAAAACACACACGACAACACAACACACTTATGACACCGCCGGTGATTACATCTCGTTGGGACCGGGGTAAGGGTTCGGGTCGGGATGATAGCTTGGACCGGACGCAAAGAAGTCGTCGACGTTGAATGTTCCCGAATGGGACTCCGACGGATTCGCGGTGGGATGAGATGGAGGAGGAGGATTGTCTTGTTCTCGAGGTTCCGGGTAGGCCCCGAAACGGTTTTCAAGATGACCGTAAAGGTCGGAAAATTGACGTTCTACTCTCTCGAGCATCCTTGTCTCGGAAACTTGCATGCCCTCTCGAATTTCATTTCGAATCCCTCGTTCATGTCGCTCCATACGCTTATTCATTGCCTCTAACAACGACGTTATGTGAGCGAACCGCCTTTCGTCCCTTTCCATCGGGTCGTTCGAACTTCTTACACTTTCCCCCCTCTCACGTGTTCGAGCCTGGTTTTCACTGCCCTGGTCGGATGGAGCGTCACTCTCCAACCAACGGGTAGGATTTGGAGGAAGGTGGAACGCTCCCTCTTCATCTGGGTGATCGATAATCCATTCATGAGCTTGTGCTGAATACCGAAACCTTTCACGCAGAAGGTTTAATTTTGACGCGAGGTTGATCGGTGGTTCAGGTCGGAAATCCCAGTCTTCCACCGGGATCGAGACTCCTTGGAGGTTCAACATTCGAGCGATCAACGTTCAGTATGGTAACGATGCATTCCTTAGGTTCATGGCGCTTTCCATGTGGCTTAATATGAGATAAGGCACATGGACGGGTAGTTGGTCCTCGTACCACATGCGATATAAAAACAAGATATTTCGATCTTCGAGGTTTGCTCTCAATTTTGCAACAGGAGCGAGAATGTTATTACCAATTATCCAGACGAATCTTTCAGGAGCGGCCAGGTGTGACACTGCTGATTGTGATGCGTATCTATTCGTGACCACTTTCTTCATGGTTTCGAACCCTTCGGTTTCAATTTTCCCCCAGCGGTCGTTGTGCACCTTTTCTCCATCATCTTTGAGCCCGAACAAGTCGCACAAATTATGTACCGAGATTACGACTTCCTCACCGAGAATAAAAGAGGTTATCTTATCTTGGGCATGATCGAAAGTGGCGTTTGCATAGAATAGCCGAGTGATGATCTCATACGACCTCTCGTTAAGACGTGCAAGGTTTGCAAATCCCCATTTTCGCTCGATTTCCTCGATCTTGTCGGAAAGAATAGAACAATTTCGTGGAAACTCGTAATAGTAAGATTTTGAGAGGGGTCTCCTTACCACAACGCTGTTGAAGAGGAGTCCGGCTTCCGGATTTCGAAAGAGATAATCGTTATTCGGATTGGTGAAATCGTAATCTGCTTGCATTCGTGCGCTGTGATTAGGCCTGTTGGCTGGCGTGCCCCTCTTCATGCGGACAATCGATGGAGGCGGTGGTATTTCTTGAGCTTTCGAGCTTTCTCCTGTTCTCTTCTTTTCCTTGGATTTCCCTTTTGATGTGAGGCTTCGATTTGCATCCATGAAATCAAGCTTTTGAGAGAGAAGAGAAGGAGTTTTTTGAACGAGAAGATAAGGGCAAGGGTTTGAAGAATGTAAATCGTGTCCCTTTAAGTCTCTTCGTACGAGAAGATTAACCATAGTGTCCATTGATGAGGGTCGGTTGCATGCAGATGGAGAGTAAATACGACGAGTCCGTTCGAACGGACATTCATGTGCGTTCGAACGTACACGCTTCTGGGTAAAATGCGCCATTGTTTGGGTTTGAGTTGCAGGTGAGAGGTCTTAGAGTTCGTTCGAACGCACTTGCAACTGTTGGGACAGGCGCCATAATATGAAAAGCCGTCGTAATCATACATTTCATCTGTCCGTTCAGAACGCACTGTTTGTTCGTTTGAACGGACTTGAGTCTGGAAGGATGGCATTTGTTAACTTCATTTGTCCGTTCCGAACGCACTCGTTTGTTCGTTCGAACGGACTTGAGTCTGGAAGGATGGTATTTGTTGACTTCATTTGTCCGTTCCGAACGCACTCTTTTGTTCGTTCGAACGGACTAGATACTGAGCTGAGACCCGGATTTATTGACCCAAAACACTGACCCTAGTTCAACAACTCTATTTGTACTTATGATTATACAGTTATGATGCAACTACATGAGACTAGACCCAATATGCTGAATTTTAATTCTTGAGAGATAACATACCTAGCTTTAGTCGTAGATCGGAGAAAGGAGCAAATGGTAACGGTTTTGTGAAGATGTCGGCAATTTGATTTTGAGTCTCTATCCATTCGAGTTTAACATCGCCTTTTTCCACGTGATCCCGAATGAAGTGGTGACGTATGTTGATATGCTTGGTTCGTGAATGGTGGACAAGGTTTTTCGAGATGCATATTGTGCTATTGTTGTCGCACAATATGGGGATTTTACGGAAGTTCAAACCGTAGTCTCCGAGGGTTTGGTTCAACCACAGTAATTGAGCACAACAGCTTCCTGCGGCTACATACTCGGCTTCGGCCGTCGATAAGGCTACCGAGTGTTGTTTACGACTTGACCATGATACAAGTAAACCTCCCAAAAATTGGCATGTACCGCTCGTGCTTTTTCGATCAACTCGGGATCCGGCAAAATCCGCATCAGTGTATACTACTAGGTTTAGGTTCCCACTATGCCCGTACCATATCCCAAGTTCAATTGTACCTTTTAAATAACGAAATATGCGTTTTACGGCCGTGTAATGTGATACCTTGGGGTTAGCTTGAAATCGAGCGCACAAGCATACGGCGAACATGATGTCGGGACGACTCGCCGTTAGATAAAGAAGGCTCCCGATCATTCCTCTATAGGACGTAATGTCGAACGATTCGTCCTCTTCATCCGCATCCAATTTTGATTCCTTTGCCATTGGAGTGTCACTCGTTTTAGTTTGGTCCAACTCGAATCTCTTTAATAATTCGCGAGTGTACTTTGATTGGTTGACGAAAATTCCTTCACTTGATTGTGTGACTTGAAGACCCAAGAAGAATTTTAACTCTCCCATCATACTCATGGCAAATTCACTGTGCATAAGAATAGAGAATTCTTCGGCAAGAGCCGCATCACTTGATCCAAAAATAATATCATCTACGTAAATTTGAACAAGTAAAATGGATACTCCCTTTTTACGTGTGAAGAGGGTGGTGTCGATTATACCTCTCACGAAACCATTTGAGGTGAGAAATGAGGATAGTCGATCGTACCATGCTCGTGGGGCTTGTTTCAATCCGTATAGGGCTTTTGAGAGTTTGCACACGTAATCGGGGAATTTAGGATCCTTAAATCCCGGTGGTTGCTCAACGTAGACTTCTTCTTCGATTTCACCATTGAGAAATGCACTCTTCACGTCCATTTGAAATAGTGTAAACCCCTCAATAGCGGCGTAAGCTAGGAGGAGTCGTATCGCTTCTAGACGAGCCACTGGAGCAAAGGTTTCTTCGAAATCGATCCCTTCTCGTTGTTTAAATCCTTGAGCGACGAGTCTCGCCTTGTTTCGTACCACGTTTCCATGTTCATCAAGTTTATTTCGAAAGATCCATCGAGTCCCAATGATCGAACGATTCATGGGTTTTGGAACCAACATCCAAACTTGATTTCTTTCAAATTGTTCCAATTCTTCTTGCATTGCGATAATCCAATCTTCGTCTAGATTGGCTTCCTTGAAGGATTTTGGCTCGGTGTGAGAAAGATATGCGCAATGAGCTACGTAGTTGTGGACACGAGACCGAGTTCGTACACCTTCTCGGGGATCTCCAACAACGTTTGTGAGAGGATGGTGGGGTACTTCTCGGAGAACCTCGGGGATTTGGTAAGGAGTTTCACTCTCTTCTTCCTCTTCCTCCTGTTCTTCCTCTTCTGGAGGATCATTGTTTTCTCTCTGAGGTTCATCAAGAGTTATGTCGATGTGTTGATATTCCAGCTCGGCTTGTTTTCTCGGTGATTTAGCAATTGTTTCCGTGACTTCACCTACATTTAAGCTACCTTTCTCGGCTTCCTTTTTAGTTTCATCAAAATGTACGTGAACGGATTCACATACGACTCGTGTTGATCGTATGTAAACTCGGTATGCTTTACTTGTACATGAGTAACCGACAAATATTCCTTCAATGGATTTTGGATCGAGTTTGTCTCGATTACTCAATTCATCCAAGATATAGCATTTGCATCCAAATACTCTCATGTAAGAGACATTTGGATTTCCCCCATACCATAGCTCATATGGCGTCTTCTTCAAAATAGGCCTTAAGCTAACCCTATTCACCACATGACATGCGGTGTTAGTGGCTTCGGCCCAAAGGTATTTTGGAGAAGGACGGTCACTTAGCATGGTACGGGCAAGTTCAATTAACGTTCGATTTTTACGTTCAACCACACCATTTTGTTGAGGTGTGCGAGGAGCCGAAAATTCGCGTATATATCCCTTTTTATGACAAAATTCATCAAATTTTGCATTTCGAAATTCACCTCCATCGTCACTTCGAATGGTGACAATTGAGGTGCCTTTTTCATTTTCAACGAGAGTACAAAATTTGATGAAGTTGTCACACGTTTCACTTTTATGAAGTAAATAATGTATCCAGGTGAAACGTGAATAATCATCCACAATAACAAACATATACCTTTTATTACCTATGCTTGTAACGCTCATTGGTCCGCAAAGATCAAGATGGATGAGTTGAAGAGGTCGATTCGTGGTGACCATGTTCTTTGATTTGAACCCGGATGATCTAGTATGCTTACCTTTTTCACACGCATCGCATAATCCTTCTAGTTCAAGTTTATATGCGGGAAGTCCTCTAACTAATTGCTTTTTGGACAACCTATGTATAGTTTTCATGCAAATGTGACCTAACCGTCTATGCCATAATCGAGATACTGATTCTGATACAGTGAGACAATGGATTCCCGGCACGAATGATTCGAAATCAAAGTAGTATAGATTTTCGGGTCGGGTTCCTTTGCATACTGTGGTATTGTCTTTCATTCGATCAATCAAGCATGAGAGTTGATCGAATTTCACACAATATCCGGCATCACACAATTGGCTTATGCTAATTAAATTATGTTTAAGTCCAGTTACAAGATAGACATTCTCTAAAGTCCAATTTGAGGTACCTATAGAACCGATACCGATAATTTTACCTTTTTGATTTCCTCCGAAGGTAACGTCTCCTCCCTTGAACGGTTCGAGAGATTTGAACATCTCTCGATCCCAAGTCATATGTCTAGAACAACCACTATCTAGACACCATTTTGATGACTTTGTTCTGGAAGTTAGGCCCATCTATAAGAAATTCATATTAGTTAAACCAAAAAAAATTGAAATTGACTAATATGAATTCTTACTAACTATACTCCCCCTAAGTATTTGGCTTATGGTATGGTATACTTGGGAGTATAGTGTCTCAAGTTAGGGTTTTACACCCTAGGGGGTCCTATACCGAAGGAGGTAGAGGAACCCATTGAGTGACGATCTTTACGCATCCACATGACGTTTGGTGCCACTTTTGGATGGCGAAGATTACACCCGGTTGAGACATGACCGATTTTGCAACAATAGTTACAAAATGCTCCGGTGGGCTTATTTGTGGGTGTGGTACTCTTCACAAAATAGTCCGAGAGTTGATTCGGATTACTTCTCTTAGAAGTTATCGATTTTGGCATTTGATAAAGGTTATTTGATTTAAATTTATTTTGCTTAAAATTATTTTGTTTAAATTGTTTATGTGTGTTGGTGGAATGTTTGGGAGGCCCTTGTTGATATGAAGCTTCGGTGTAGTTTGTCACTTCATAGAAATATCCATTTGGTCCCCTTTTGAACAAACAATCGGTTCGTCCCAAATTAGTATGTCTAGGTTGTGAATTTTGTGTAAAATGATTATTCCTATCATTATTATTGACACGTTTAGGTTGTTCATTTTTAGCAAATTTACCTTTGTTGTAGTCATGGTACATGAAAGCATTTCCATGACTACTTGCTTTATTGTTTTCCCATTTAGATTTTTGATTTTGAGATATTGAAAAGTCGGGTTTATTACCGTTAATTTTCTTATATCCTAAACCGGATTTATCATTGGGCTTTTGTCCCGTTAATGACGATTTTAAGACATCATCCAATGAAGGGGGACTCAATGCAATAATTGCACAAGCCCTCTTCAAGGACTCATTCTCAACTTTCATAGTTTGAATTTCGACTTTTAAATGAGAAATCTCACATTTCAGGGTTTTACATTCACATTTTGAAAATCCTTTAAATTCATTTATTTGAGTTTTGTATGCCAAGATGGATAGCTCAAGAGAAGCTACCTTATCCTTGAGAGCTTGTGTGGGACTTTCAAGTTTACCCTCATTTAGTTGAGAGTTCCCTTCATCCCTAAGAAACTCGTCACAGGATTCGAGTTCTAGTTTGGATGCGGGAGAAAATTCAGGTCTAGGTAACGATTTTATGCCAAATAGAGAGTTAGTACGTACCTCATAACTTTTGTCATGTGTCGAGCTTAGAGTGGGAGAGGAAGGTTCTGCGTCTACAATTATGGGCTGGTGGTGTGTCGAAGTTAGACCTCGTTCAATACGGAGAGAGTGAATGGCTGCTTCCACCGCGCTCATGGGATTAAATTCAGCCATTAGATCGTAAGGTACAAGTTTATCCTTAATAAATTTAAGAGATGGTTAGTACCCTGCTCTGATACCAATTGTTGGTTAATTCTAACCTAGAGGGGGGTAAATTTGGCAATCTAACTTACACTTAGTTTAGATTTAAACCTAATTTACGGTGCGGAATAAATAATAATTTAGATGATAAAGATGATACCGTACAAACACTTTGACACAAGATGTTTGTTTACGAAGTTCGGTAGGTGGTTGCTTTGTAGCTTTAACTCACCCTTTACTCGCTTAATTGACCGACTCAATTATTTGCGAGTACCTACGTCTCCGGGAATGCCTTGTGCCTCTTTTTGGCTTTCGATTGAATTCCAACTCAACTCGATTACAAGGATTTGCCTAGATCGATTTACACGCTTCTATCGATCTATAGCTTAGGCTCTTTACAATTTGTTGCACTAGCCTATTACACTTTTTCACTAATCGAGCTACAACGTGATCGGTCACGTGAGTGGGATACGATTAGTGGAGAATATCGAAAGTAGATCAACGATCTAAAGAGGTTTCTCAAGCAATCAATGGATATAGATAATCACAGCTTAGGGTTTCTCTCTTTTTAGGTTTGAATGTTTTAAAATGAAGGAGTAAAAGAGAGAGACCCATGAAGGATTCTATTTATACTCTCTATAGAAATCCTTCAGAAAACTTGAAGTGCGTTCGAACGTATAAAGTCCGTTCAGAACGCACTTGTAGTTTGCACTAGCCGTTTCAAAATAACGTGCAAGTACATCTTGGGTCCGTTCGAACGGACAATGTCCGTTCGTAACGGACTCAATTATACATAGCATTTTGCGTTCACAGGAACAAGAGTCCGTTCAACGCACTGAAAAGTGGGTGAACGGATTCCAGGTTGTCCGTTCGAACGCACATGTGTGTTCGTTCGAACGTACACATCCCTGTGACATTTTTCGTTCACAGGAAGGATTGTCCGTTCAACGCACTCAGAAGGTGGGTGAACGGATTCTAATTGTCCGTTCGAACGGACATGATTGTTCGTTCGAACGCACACATCCCTGTGACACGTTTGGTTCTAATCAAGGTTTAATAATTTTGATATGTGGCAAGTCCGTTCTGAACGGACTTTGAGTTCGTTCAGAACGCACTTCCTGCTTGACTGAACTCTTTGTTATTTTGAACATGATTTTACTTGAGTTCTACTAGGTTTGTACCTATGGTTTATTTGTGGCGTATCCCACTCACGGAAGGCTTCAACATCTTGATTCTTGATGTATTCCAATGGCCTTCCTTGTGTTCTTCTTTTCTTGTTTATCTTGAGACTTCATGTCCTGATTCTTGATGTAATCCAATGAAATCCTCCTTCACAAGTCCTCCTTCATCTTCGTATCGTACCTATGTTATCCTGCACTTTTCTGGATGTATACATTAGTAATGATAGTGTTTTGAAATAATCAAACTATCAGGAAATTTGAACCAACACTATACCAGTGCCAAATTGATGGCACACGAAGGGTTGATCGCCGCCTTCTATTCCTCCTGTCACGTTGGTGACAATCCGCGCGTCCCGTACCACGCGTCCTTCACCACTCGTTAACTACGCCGGTTCACTCGACTTCGTCTTCGTGCGTCCAAGCGTTTCCACCGTCTTTCTCACTCGAGTCGATCACAATCGAAGAACCACAAACGTCGTTCCTCTACTTGTATCCACGTTGATTCGTAAGACGTCGGTCACGGATGCACCTGCCTAGACGATGCACCGGCGAACTTGCTCGATCTAATCGATTCTCTATTTCTCTCTCTTCGCACATTTTCACTCACGAAAGATCAAATCTGAATTTCCTCTTTTTCTTGTGTATTGGGCAGAATGATAATCTCAATAGTCTGATTTGGATGAGAGAGAAAGTATCATATTTATATCTAATAGGATTAGGATTAGCCAAAAGGCATGTATATCCAATATACATCCTTTCACACAGAAAAGTGCATGAACCTGTTCAGTATTCTGTCCAGACGAAATTGATAAATTTCTCTGACAGACAATCACCCAACATGAAAGTTGTATATAATCTCATTATCTACACAACCCAATTTGGCCCAGCCCAATTGGAGTTCGTATGCAAAAGTTATGACTGTTTTACTAACTGTATGTCATACTGTTGCACCCTTTCGGTATTTCACATAAACGACACTGATACTTCGTTCATATGAAATATATTTCTACATGAAGGTTATAGATAATCTAATTATCTATCTAACCCAATTTGAACCATTCAAATCGGATTTTCCCACTGACAGTTATGGCCACGAATGTACGACTACATTCGTTTATCCTTGTGTACACTTTTACGGTTGATCCTGAAACTGTATTTCCTTCAGTCTCCCACTCAATTTCAGATCTACCTAAAAGGTACTCATGCATATCCAATACGCACGATTTTAGAGAATATAGCTCGCGTATCAAATACCAAGCTATGCACATCCAATATGCCAATTTTATGATCAAGCCCGACTTAGTACGACTCGTTGTGTGACCATGTAGGTTCGACTTAACGATGGCAGTAGGTTGTTTCCAATACCTACAAACTCATGAGCGGGATCTAGTCACTCCATCATAGCTACCCATGTTAAACGAATAATGATTGTGATCATTGTGCCTATCTCGAATAGCGGTTACTAGTTCTCTTGTTTGCGATATCCGTTAATCAAAAGGCATGGTAATAGTCATCCTTATAATTTGATTAACTACACTTATAATTTGATGGAGCTCTCACTACTTGATTCTCCAGCTTCCCAAGAACTTCTTTCTTCGTCTTCTTCAACGAAAGTCTGGAGCAATACGATTTGGTTCTCCAAATCCCTTGAGAGCTCCGCACCTCTCTTCTTCAACGAAATGGATACTCGAATTTTCTTAAGCTTATTATCATGCCTCTCGACATGGTTACATATGATAAATATATTTTTTGATGACTTATATAATATTATTTGTGTTTTAATTTTGTTTACTGTTTTTTTTTCATCCCCATGTAAAAGATGTTATGGTTGTTCTAAAGTTTGTAAATAAAATCAAGAATTCATGAAAATCTTAGAGGATAACTCCCATTCAAATAAAAATTGAAATGCCACAACAACAACAACAAAAATATCTTAACCAAATATAATGTCACAACACAAAATAAAAATATCAAAATCAATAATATTTAATCTCTATACAAACATCAAAACAAACATAATCTAATACACTAGGGACACCTCTGCCTTGCCGAGTCCAACGACGGCAAGTTTTCTCATCGAGAACCGATTTCCATTGCTATGTATTACGGCCCGATTATCACTACTTTTCTAAATCCAATAATACTTCAAGACCCATATTTCGTGATCCTCCCACAAGTGACTTTGGCCGACAATTGGGATCTCACATTTAGGTAGGATAAATCCAATCACATCCAATGCGACTCTTGACCCCTTTATAGGATTTCGGTATCGAACCATATCATATATGATTCGAATTCCGTTTTGTGCATCCTAACTATGCCCCGAACCCCAATCGGATTGGCTTGGACGGTTAAGTAACAGTCGTGCCCACATATCGTTCAATTTAGACTACAAACGCGCCCGACTTTGGCCTGAACCCGCGTTTGTTCCCAATTAACGCGTGCCTCTCATGTAGATACATACAACAATGCACGCCCGACTTTGGCCTGAAACCGTGCAAAGTGTAATGACCAACCTCGGAGGTTGTGGACATGGAAGACATTTCACGACTTAAATATTACTTAGGGATTTTATGACATAATCTACATCACTAAACAGTTTTAATCATGATGAATGACTTATATGAACATAATTATTAATTATTAGAACCAAAATAAAATTTTCCAGAAAAATTACACTGTCCGTCGTGACTGACTTATAATCCATCACGACGCACTTCGATTGTCCGTCGCAGCTCACTTCTGTGCGTCTCGACTGACTGTACAAAACAATTTTGTACAGATTTTCAGAAACTTTTCGTGCAACTTTCGTCATGACTGACAATGATGTCCGTCAAAACGTTGAGAATTTTGTACAATCTGTCACGACGCACAATTTACTGCGTCACAACTGACCATTCAATCGCTCCAAGTCCAACTCTTGGACAGCACGACACACACTGTCCGTCATGACTGACAAACGGTCAGTCATGACTGAGTATTTCTGAAATCAATGTCCGTTACGACTGACAAACGGTCCGTCATGACTGACTATTTCTGAAATCCAGTTTTGACAGTGAATTTTCTGAAAATTGAATCCTTTCAAAAACGATTAATCATAAAACTCTTTCATGATTACTTCAAGATGTTTTTGATCATCACAACGATTTTCCGAATAACTTTTATCCGGAATTGATTCGACTCTCGAATCGCAACGATGGCTCTGATACCACTATTGGGTATCGACGTCACTACCGAGCCCCGCGCAGCGGATTGTGAGGCCCGGTCCGCCCTATCCCGAGGACCACATCTTAATTCATAGAGAACCATACCACGTGAAATTGATCATGGTGACGGATTGATCACGTAGTTGCTGCCTTTTCGCTGCTCCAATTTTCGATAACACACACTGAAGGGAAATCACCCGACCCCAGGCCCGCGCAGCGGATATGAAGGCCCGGTCCGGTTCCCAAAATCCAAGATCACGCCATGACTTCGAGGGTACGATGCAAAGTAGGATAGACGATTACCGGCGTGAAATTGATCACGCACGACGGCTTGATCACTCGCATCCTTTCATTCTCCGGTGTCACGTTGGTGACTAGCCCGTGCGTCCCATACCACACGTCTTCCACCGTCTTGACACGTCTCCGGTTGTCTTCGTGCGTCCCATGCCCACACGCTTCTCACCGCTTCGTCGCCGACAGTTTTGCTCCTTCGATTTGATCACCGTGAGTCGTAGCACCTCGGTCGCGGATACACCTGCCTAGACGATGCACCGGCGAACTTGCATGATTGAATTAATTCTCTAAACCGAGAAAAACTGTTTTTCTCATTTCTCTCTTTTGGCATCCTTTCACTCTCTGAAAGATGACTCTCAATTTATGGATAAATTCTCTGGATAGAATAAATTGGACTGAGAGAGAGAGAGAGAGAGAGAGAGAGAGAGAGAGAGAGAGAGAGAGAGAGAGAGAGAGAGAGAGAGAGAGAAATATCCTAATTATACAACATAGGATAAGGATGGGCCAAAATGTATGTATATCTACTATACACCTCTTCAAACAGAAAACTGCACACATCCTTTCAGTATCCTGTTGTAACGAAAATATTAAATCGTTCCAACCGACTTTAAACCTTCACTAAAGTTGTAGATAATCTTATTATCTTTCCAACCCAATTTGGCCTGTCCCAATTGGAGTTCGGATGCGAAAGTTACGGACGTTTTACTAACTGTATGTCAAACTATCGCACCCTTTCGGTATTCCATTAAAACGACACTGAGACTTCGTTCAAATGAACAATTTTTCTACATGAAAGTCCTAGATAATCTCATTATCTATCTAACCCAATTTGAACCATTCAAATTGGAGTTTCCCACTGAATGTTATGCCAGTTGTACTAAAACTGTTGCTTATGCCTACGAACGCGTACGTTCGTTTATCCTTGTGTACACTTTTACGGTTGATCCGAAACTGTATTTCTTTCAGTCTCCCACTCAATTTCAGATCTACCTAAAAGGTACACATGCATATCCAATATGCACAATCTTAGAGAATATAGCTCGCGTATCAAAATACCAAGCCATGCACATCCTATGTGCCAATTCTTGTAATCAAGTCCGACATAGTACGACTAGTTGTGTGACCGTGTAGGTTCGTTTAACGATGGCAGTAGGCTGTTTCCAAAGCCCTACAAGCCCATGAGCGGGATCTAGTCACTCCATCATGGCTACCCATGTTAAAACGAAAAATGATTGTGATCATTGTGCCTATCTCGAATAGCGGTTATTAGTTCTCTTGTTTACGATATCCGTTAATCAAAAGGCATGGTGATAGTCATCCTTATAATTTGATTAACAACACTTATTCCCCGATTCCGAGTAGAGTTAACAAATTTCAATCGATATTAACCGTTAATATCATTGACTGCGGCCGCAGATTTCGTTAATCGACTTCATCGAGCGGCGTCTATGAGATATCTCTTCCTTTCGGAATAAACAATTCCTATCTTGGAGACTCACATTGAATTCCGTGTTACGGACAATACCCAATGATTACCGTTTTGGCCCCCTGTTACGGTAGGCGTAAGATCATATCAAAGTATTGTGTTACGCACGTAACGCAATCAATGGTCCCCTCAAGTGTGAAGAACCAAATACCCTACTCGTCGCGAGTCCATCCATAATGACTAAACCATGTCATGGTCTCGCGGCTTTGGTCATATCCAATATATGTCACCTAGCATATATCTACGTTCCCGATTCGACAAGCACCTTGTCCTATGATTAGCAAAACATAATCATCTCCTCGGCTAACGTACTAGTGTACACGTTCAGTCTATTATCGGATAATAGAAATGCTTCTCTCTTAAGCAAACTGACCCGCGACTAGGGATGTTTAGAAATGAAACTTTAGATGTGACGGTTTCGCTGCACATAATCACGTATTATGCCGACGTCCACACAAGCTCAATTCAAGGTTCATGTAATCAAATTACACAACCCGCACACAGTTTTCATATAAGGTGAATGCATATTAATTTAAGTAAACAAAAATTTTAAAGGGATGCATTCATACGGATTAAGTATTTGGGTGATACAACGTTTACCTATGGGTATCTCCATACCCACAACCTGCGAGGACTATCGTATTAGATAACTACACTCTACTCTCTTCTTCCTCCTCTAGGTATCTCCATACCCATAGTCATCGCATGACAGTCACGCGCTACTAGAGAGAGCGGTTTTGTAAACGGATCCGCACATTGCCGCTAGTGTTAATCTTCGTAAGGTTTGGAACATTTCCCCTATGATCACATCTTTTGACAAAATTTCACGGATCAAATGAAATTTTCTGAGTATTGGCTAGAAGTGGTTGTGACCTCGACATTTTTGGCTTGTACTATTGCGTCTCACGCAATATACAACCATAAATCCGATAACTCGTGACTACTCGAGTTTGGTCATGTATCCTTGATCCATACCGCTTCCTTTTGCGATTAATAACCGCAATATACTTGCCTCCGTAAATAGAATAATAAACTGTTGGTCCTGTGAAACCTTTCCACATAACCGTATTTTCGTTTAAGCAAAACATGTACACACTTTGTGATCAAAAGTCGTGTTACATATTTGGACGTGCCAAATATTTGGAAACTGCTGTTGTTATAACTCTTTATAACCAACACGTCCTCCACACCATTATAGATGAAATAAAATCCTAAATTCTTTTGCAAAGTATTCAAGGATAAACTTCACCGCTATCAATACAAATCCCGATGGGTTTAAATATACATAACCATTATACATTCACAAGAGTTAGTCTCATGTGATCGCATTACATTCAAACTCGTGTGATTCCCATGGATTTTATTGACGGTAAATTAGACGCTTCATATGTACGACGGATAGCCACATACATATCATGACAGATATAATAGATCCTCACATCAAATGTAGAGCATCATATTTTTACTTTTCGTCCTGCTTGATGTCTCACATCGAGCCGTAGAAAATTTCTGCCATTCGACATTTCGATTTAACTCCACCTAGGAGTTATATGTTGAAAACCATTTTCAAAAATATGTCGACATACGTGCTATAATATAGAACGAGGAATTTCTTAGATCTATCCTATAGATCTTCACGCTTAATACATAAGCGGTCTCGCCTAAATCCTTTGTCGTTACAAGAAATATAACGCGGCTCCCACTAACCTTCATGTTTACACAAAGTTTCCATTCATTCCGACAATGTTATACCAGTTTATAACTTCGTCAAAACGAATATTCCAATTCTGAGAAGCTTTCTCTAATCCATCATATGGATTGCTAAAGCGTGCATATCCTATCCCCGATTCTTATGAATCGACAAAACCGTAAGGTTGTGTCAAGTACACATCCTTTCATAAAATTTTTGTTAAGAAATTCGGTTTGGACATTCATTTTGCCACATCACATAGTCATAATATGCGACCATGGCAAGCAGAATTTAGAGAATGCGAAAGCATGGCAACATGCGAAAACGTTTCTTCATAGTCCAACTACGAATTACTTGAAACTCTTCGCTACGAGCCTCGCTTTGCATATATGCAAATTCCTATCCGTGTCGTTCTCGTCTTGCAAACCCATTCACATTTCACGGGTCTAACCCGGAAAGTAATGAAATCAAGTTCTAAACTTGATAATTTACACGGATCGAATCTCAGATTTCATGACATCATGTCATGTGGAATCGTTACTTTTCATAGCATCCTTGTAGGATATCGAATCATCATATGATTTCGATCTATCATCATTAGCCACGATAAATCCGTATTTATCGGCTTATGATATAGCCCACTTGATCTACGAAAAATTCCTTTGTGTGTTCAACTTGCGTTCATCAACTCTTGATGAAGTCATGTCAACTTTTATCGGTACCATGCTCATTTTTCAGATCTCGAACTCTTTCGAGATTTATTCTACTCCCACTAGCCCTCGTAGAGATAAATGGCATCAAGTTCCAAACTTGTGCGCATTATGTCCTCCTCCAAGAAGGCATCTCTTCGAGCCACGAAAATCTCATTTTCGTCGGGACGTTAGAACTAATACCCTTTAGTTTCCTTTAGGATATATGATAAACGAACAATTTTCATATTTGGGATTGAGTTTAATCGAAACCAATTTCGAAATATACTCACATCCTCAAATCTGTACAAATGACAACTTCGGAACCATTCCGATCCATATCTCATATGGCGTCTTTTGTACCGATTAGAAGGTGTATGGTCCATATCATATATGCAACCTTTCATTAGTGCCGCTGTCTCAAAGGCGTATCCCCAAAATATTTTTGGGAGATCCGTTTGACTTATCATTTATCGAACCATGTCTAACATGCGTTCATTTCCTCTTTTCGAATACATCTCAATGTTCCGAAATGAATATACACTACAACAGATCTGGGTATCAGCGACGGGGGAAGGGCTTCAGCGACGGCCCGTCGCTAATAAAACGTGTCTTCAGCGACGGGCCGTCGCTAATACTGAAATTTCAGCTACGGCCCGTCGCTGATATGGTAAACCGTCGCTGAAGCTCTGCTACGGGCCGTCGCTGATTATAAACCCGTCGCTGAAGATTTGCTATGGCCCGTCGCTGATTATAAACCCGTCGCTGATAATTTGCTAAAAACCGCCAGTTTTTCAAAATATCAGCGACGGCCCGTCGCTGATATGGATAACCGTCGCTGATGGATTGCTGTTATAACCCCTCCCAGCACGCTCTTCTTCTCTCTCTTTTTTCTTCCTTCGTCCCCAAACCCCTCTCTCTTCTTCCCTCTTCGTCCCCAAACCCCCACAACCATTCCTGTCTTCCCTCTTCGTCCCCAAACAGTCCCGTCTTCCCTCTTCACCAGCCCCAAACCCAACACTTCCCCTCTTCGTCTCCTCTGCCCCCGCCAGCGCCAGCGCCAAACCCTACACTTCCCCTCTTCGTCTCCTCTGCCCCCGCCGGCGCCGGCGCAAGCGCCAAACCCTAACCCTAACCCTCATCCCGCCCAACTCTCTCTCTCTCTCTCTCTCTCTCTCTCTCTCTCTCTCTCTCGTCTGTAGACCTTGGCGTTTTCTTGCTCGTACCTCCACCACCAGGTCAAGCGAGGTAATTATTTCTTCTTCTTCTTCTTTCTCGTACCTCTCGTCTGTAGAATTGGGATTTGTAATTTGATTGTGAATTTGTTGGTCAATCCTTTGATTTTTGATTTCTTGGTATGATTCACACGATGTTGGAAGCACACTTAAGAGGCCATTAGCCAATTGGCAAGCTCCAGATTCGAAATTACAGATGTAAGTATTTTTTTTATGTCTTTTAATGAATAGTATTTAATATTTTTTTATTATTTTTTGTTTTTTTTGTAGACGTTGGACTGCTCAGTAGATGGAACTCGACTTACGCATGGTGCTAACACGATTACCACTGGCACTGCGTCAAGATGCAGCGGCAGGGCGACGATGACAGAGAGAACCGTCTCCTTTTTAATGTAATGCACTTTTGAAATTATTCATAAATCATTTGCTTCTGAATTTTGAAATCCTAGTTTGTTTAATTTCGATATAGAATGACAAGCAGAAATGGTTCAGTATGGTTTGCACGTACCATGAGTGAAGAGAACTGGAGATCTCCATTTGGCTGCACCACTCACGTATGAAGGTATGGAATATTTGGTAGGTTACTTTTCGATTTCATGACAAGTTCGCCAATTTCACTTCTGAACAAATGAAATTAAGCAAATTCAATTCGACTCCAATTACGTTAAAACTCTTTTTCGAAATTAAATGAGCTCTTACGTGTCATTGTTTCTTCTTTTCAGGTGGCACCATTTGGTTAATCGAGGGAAAACCCGAACAAAAGAAAGACCTTGTGGCGCATCGAGAGAGAAAAGAAAAACGGCCATAGTGGCGCGAGGTGGAGCATGCGCCTGGCAATGGCGGTGCAAGTTGGAGCACGCTCTGGGCCATAGCGGTGACAGGTGGTATATGCTCTGGGTGATAGCAGCGCGAAGAACAGCATCTCCTGGGCAGGCGATAGCGGCGCGGCGCAGTTCAGTTGTTCGCAGATTTTTTGGCGGTTTGATCTTTCTTTACCTGCTTTTTTCATGGTATTGATTTTTATTTCTGAATTTTTTTTATTTATTCTATTTCCTTTTTTCAGGGAATAAATTTAATATATATATTTTTTCATTTGTGGATAGTGGCTCAATAATTGTGTCGAGGCAGAAGCTGCACCAAGCGTGTCGATACATTTCATCATCATTGTCGGCTATTTCGTGAATATAATCTATTAAAAACAATGAATTGAATAATTCAACTTCAAAAGGGCCTGAAATGCAAATTGCAATTAATACGAGGGTCCTAATGCATACTTTCACCAGTGCCGATATGGAATTTGAAATGGTAACCTTTTTTCATTTCATGTGTATTATCTTATTTGATTAGTTATATTTAGTCTTTAATCGTTCCTTTATTTTGTTGTTGTCTCTTAGAGCCTATCGCCGCTATCTTCTTTGACCAGGTTTATAGGGGTATTTTTGACATTTATCTTTTTTTTGGTGGGTTGGTGGTGACGATGTTTGCGGTCATGTTGGACCCGGATTATGCGAAGAAGCCCCGATTTATCGCGTATTTCTTTAATGATTGGAAAAAAATTCTTGGGAGAAATCACGTAACTAAGAAATCCGAGATTTGTGATTTCACTCCTATTTATGAGTGGCATCAAGTCGAAAAGGAGAAGAAGAAACAAATGACTTCGGAGGTAAAAAAAATTCATTTTAGAAACTCAATTATCTAGTTATATCATTGTTTTCTGATTTTATAGGGGTATATATGTAATTTCAGATTTTGTTATGCAAGGTAATTTTATTAATTTCAGATTTAGTCGTTTATTAATTTCAGCTTTCATCGACGGGCAATTGGAGTACACCGAAGACGACTATCAAAAAGAACTCGAACACATCAAAAATGACGAGGAGCGGCTTCCATTTTAACATTTTCAATTTTTGTATTAATTTGTGTTGAAATTTGTGTTGAAATTTGTGTTGTAATTTGTGTATTAATTTGTGTATTAATTTGTGTTGATTTGTGTATTAATTTGTGTATTAATTTGTGTTGAAATTTCGAAATTATGATTTGTGTTGAAAATTTGAAGTAATGATTTTGTATTATTAATTATATATTTTTATATTAATTAATTAATTATTTACTTATTAATTAATTAATAATTTAATTTAATTAAGTATAAAAATTGCTCAATAATATATATTGTCAAGATTAATATAATTATTAATCTGTAATTTATTAATAATAATTTATTAAATAATTTAATTAATAATTTATTTATTATATATTTTATATTAATTAATTAATAATTAATATTTTATAAAATAATTTAATTAATTAATAATTTATTTATGAATAATTTTATATTAATTAATTAATGAATTTAATATTAATTAATTAATATTATTGTCAAGTATCAACGACGCGACTTTCAGCGACTTTCAACGACGCGACTTTCACTGAAAATTATTTATTAATATTGTAATTATTAAAATAAATTTATTATTATTTAATTATTTATTTTTATATTATTAATATAAATTTAATATAATTTAATTATTTATTGAAATTAATTTATTATTATTTAATTACTTAATTTTATATTATTAATATAAATTTAATATAATTTAATTATTTATAAAATTAATTTATTATTATTTAATTATTTATTTATATTATTAATATAAATTTAATATAATTTAATTATTATTTAATTATTTATTTATATTATTAATATAAATTTAATATAATTTAATTATTTATTAAAACAAATTTATTATTATTTAATTATTTATTTATATTATTTATTAAAATAAATTTATTATTATTTAATTATTCTGCGACGGCCCGCCGGAGAAAGGTTCTGCGACGGCCCGCCGGAGAAATATTCTGCGACGGCCCGCCGGAGAAAGGTTCAGCGACGGCCCGCCGGAAAAAAAAACAACCGTCGGAAAAAGTGACATCAGCGACGGCCCGTCGGAAAAAGTGACATCAGCGACGCCCCTTTCAGCGACGGGAGATCAGCGACGGGTTGCCGTCGGTAAAACTTTCAGCGACGGTTTTTGGGAGTATCAGCGACGGTAAAAACCGTCGCTGATGTGCAGATCTGTTGTAGTGATAATCGTGAAACGATTCCACAATCATGAATGTTAATCAATACTTATAACTCAAATATCGCTTCTTCGATCCTATCGAAGTGCGTAGCTCAAATACTCGCCTCCTCGATCCTATCAAAGGGCTTTGATTTTCTAGCTAAGTCGATATAGTATTTTGTTTTTGAAACTCTTTGAACCTTTCAAAAGTCTCCGTTTCGGCACGCATTAAACAGATATTACCGTATCTATTTTAACCATCCGTAAACGTAACAAAATACCGATAGCCTCCTCTTGCCTCAGAATTTATCGGATATATTACATCTCATAGTAATTTCCAATAATCCGTCTCCGGGCCCGCGCAGCGGATATGAAGGCCCGGTCCGGTTCCCAAAATCCAAGATCACGCCATGACTTCGAGGGTACGATGCAATAGAAGGATAGACGATTACCAGCGTGAAATTGATCACGCACGACGAGTTGATCGCTCGCATCCTTTCCTTCTCCGGTGTCACGTTGCTGACTAGCCCGTGCGTCCCATACCGCACGTCTCCCACCGTCTTGACACGCCTCCGGTTGTCTTTCGTGCGTCCCACGTCCACACTCTTCCACAGCCAACAGTTTTGCTCCTTCGGTCTGATCACAATCGGAGAGCCACAAGTGTCGCTTGTTGGTTCAAATTTTCTGATAGTTTGATTATTTCAAAACACTGTCATTACTAATGTATACATCCAGAAAAGTGCAGGATAACATAGGTACGATACGAAGATGAAGGAGGATTTGTGAAGGAAGACTTCATTGGACTACATCAAGAATCAGGACATGAAGTCTCAACATAAACAAGAAAAGAAGAACACAAGGAAGGCCATTGGAATACATCAAGACTCAAGATGTTGAAGCCTTCCGTGAGTGGGATACGCCACAAATAAACCTTAGGTACAAACCTAGTAGAACTCAAGTAAAATCATGTTCAAAATAACAAAGAGTTCAGTCAAGCAGGAAGTGCGTTCTGAACGAACTCAAAGTCCGTTCAGAACGGACTTGCTACATATCAAAACTTTAAAGCTTGATTAGAACCAAACGTGTCACAGGGATGTGTGCGTTCGAACGAACAATCATGTCCGTTCGAACAGACAATTAGAATCCGTTCACCCACCTTCTGAGTGCGTTGAACGGACAATCCTTCCTGTGAACGGAAAACGTCACAGGGATGTGTGCGTTAGAACGAACACACATGTGCGTTCGAACGGACAACCTGGAATCCGTTCACCCACTTTTCAGTGCGTTGAACGGACTCTTGTTCCTGTGAACGCAAAATGCTATGTATAATTGAGTCCGTTACGAACGGACATTGTCCGTTCGAACGGACCCAAAATGTACTTGCACGTTATTTTGAAACGGCTAGTGCAAACTACAAGTGCGTTCTGAACGGACTTTATGCGTTCGAACGCACTTCAAGTTTTCTGAAGGATTTCTATAGAGAGTATAAATAGAATCCTTCATGGGTCTCTCTCTCCGAACCCTTCATTTTCAAACATTTAAACCTAAAAAGAGAGAAACCCTAAGCTGTGATTATCTATATCCATTGATAGCTTGAGAAACCTCTTTAGATCGTTGATCTACTTTCGATACTCTCCACTAATCGTATCCCACTCACGTGACCGATCACGTTGTAGCTCGATTAGTGAAAAACTGTAATAGGCTAGTGCAACAAATTGTAAAGAGCCTAAGCTATAGATCGATAGAAGCGTGTAAATCGATCTAGGCAAATCCTTGTAATCGAGTTGAGTTGGAAGTCAATCGAAAGCCAAAAAGAGGCACAAGGCATTCCCGGAGACGTAGGTACTCGCAAATAATTGAGTCGGTCAATTAAGCGAGTAAAGGGTGAGTTAAAACTACAAAGCAACCACCTACCGAACTTCGTAAACAAACATCTTGTGTCAAAGTGTTTGTACGGTATCATCTTTATCATCTAAATTATTATTTATTCCGCACCGTAAATTAGGTTTAAATCTAAACTAAGTGTAAGTTAGATTGCCAAATTTACCCCCCTCTAGGTTAGAATTAACCAACATCGCTCCTCTACTTGTATCCACCGTGAGTCGGAGTTCGTCGGTCGCGGGTGCAACTGCCTAAACGAAGCACCGGCGAACTTGCTTGATTGGTTGATTCTCTATATCGAGAAAACTTCTTTTCTCGGTTCTCTCTCTTCACACCCTTTCAATCACTAGAAAGATGTCTCTCTATAATTCTGGAATATTCTGAATAATCCGAATCAATGGATTGAATGAACCAATTAGAGATGAGAGAGAATTATCCTATTTATATCACAAAGGATTAGGATGGGCCAAAAGACATGTATATCCAATATACACTCTTTCACACAGAAAACTACATGAACCTGTTCAGTATTATGTCCATACGAAATTGGTAAGTTCCTCTGACAGAAACTCAACTTACACGAAAGTTGTAGATAATCTTATTATCTACCCAACCCAATTTGGACTGGCCCAATTGGAGTTCGTATGCAAAAGTTATGACTGTTTTACTAACTGTATGTCATACTGTTGCACCCTTTCGGTATTTCATAGACACGACACTTATACTTCGTTCATATGAAATATATTTCTTCATGAAGGTTGTAGATAATCTTATTATCTATCTAACCCAATTTGAACCATTCAAATTGGATTTTCCTACTGAAAGATATGACCACGAATGTACGCTTACATTCGTTTATTCTTGTGTACAATTTTACGGTTGATCCTGAAACTGTATTTCCTTCAGAATGATGCCGTTTGTCATCTTGCCTAATAAATAAGTATTGCATTAATCAATCAAATCTAATTCGAATGATTTTAGCAATCCATCTTATGGAATCTAGATACGCGTATCTCATTTATATGGCCAAGACGGCAATGCCAAAAGAAGTAATCAACTTCTAGGTTTAATCCTCCTCGGATTTCACCGTTCTTTTGAGTCATTAGTTGGACAACTCTTTGTCCGAACTTTCTGTTTGGAAAACATTTTCCCAAAATACCCTTAGACATTTATTTCTTTCGATCCCGCCTTTGAATAATTACAAGAACATCCACTCATCTATATGCACTGGATTCCTCGGATGTTCCGAGCATCTCCAATTCAAATTTGAATCGCATCTCATGCAATTTCGGGATTGACTTATCCATCGAATGCATATGATATTCGGTTACGAAGATCAAATCTCGTACCACCAACACACGAGTGTTAATCAAAGACCCATAAGGCGTCTCAAAATTAACCTACTCTGTGAGCCGCATTGAACCATTCAACGCACTCTAGCTCTTGAAACTATTTCATGAGCGTTGTGTTTTACTTTCGTATGCACCCAAATTCTCAAAACATTTTTGAAAATATGAGTCTTTACATGCCACCACAAGGCACGTAATATCGTTTGATTCCTTCTTAAGTTTATCGAACCCGGCTTTCTCTAAAGCCAAAGCCTCGAGCCCCGAATTTACCATCTACGTGTCCAACACGTTCCTTTAAGTCTAAGAACTATTCTTTAACTATCAAGGTTCATTACGGTAATTACGGCCCAAAAGCCATCTATCATATCGATCTCATCGATATATTTGGTGTTGCTAGAAAACATAATTCTAAACGGATGATGAAAATTAAGCTCCTAACCGTGCGTACTTAATCTATATGCTTACATGATGAATATATGAATGTGTTATTTTTATCGAATCGATAACCCTCATACCGATACGGGACTCCAAGTCCATAACACTCAAGATCCATATTTCGCAATCCTCCCACAAGTGACTATGGCCGACAAATGGGATCTCGCTATTTAGGTAGGATTAATATCCAATCGTATCCAATACGACTCTTGAACCTTTATAGAATTTCGGTGATGGATCGTATCACATACAATCCCAGTTCTGTGTGTGCATTCTATCTATGCCCCGAACTCTAATCGGATTAGCTTGGACGGTTAAGTCACAACCATATCCAACGTATCGTTTAATTGAACTACTCACGTGCCCGACTATGGCCTGAAACCACGTGAGTCCCCAATTAACGCTTACCACCCGCATCAATACATACAATAATACGTGCCCGACTATGGCCTGAAACCACGCATTATGTCATACCAATCTCGATGGTTGTGGACATGGAAGGCATTTCCACGACTTAAATATTATGAGGGATCATGTATTTCATGTTTTATTAATTCGTGACATAATCATATTATATCACTATCACAAGATTTTCATAAATGCATATGTACTAATTAGGGAGATTAAGTATTCTAAATATTTACTTGTTTATATGCTAGAATGTTTGATGCCGATCATATCGATATAAAGAACTCAAAATTCCGAGCTTCGTAGCCAAAGTTATCGCGAAAACAAAATCAGCATCTAGAAGGGGGTCCGTTATAACGGACTGCCCCATCCGTTGTAACGCAGGGGCCCAAGGGGGGCGAGAAAACCTCGCCCGGGACGCGTCCGGGGCGCCAAAAACTGCCCCCGGGGCGGCAGAAACTCTGATTTTCTGCAGATTTCGCCGTTTCTTCCGTTTTCGCTCGTTTCCAAAACGATAAATCATGAAACTTTTTCACGATCATTCCTAGATACTCTCAATCAACTTTTGATTGATCTCTAGTGAATTCCACTTGTGATTTTAACGAAATTGACGTTCTAAATATCTAGCATCATGCAAACGGGTACGAACTTTGATAACCCGTGCGTATATCCAATATACGACTATGATTCGACCCTCGAATCGATGGCGTTCGCTCTGATACCACTGAAGGGAAATCACCCGATCCCGGGCCCGCGCAGCGGATATGAAGGCCCGGTCCGGTTCCCAAAATCCAAGATCACGCCATGACTTCGAGGGTACGATGCAAAGTAGGATAGACGATTACCGGCATGAAATTGATCACGCACGACGGGTTGATCGCTCTCATCCTTTCCTTCTCCGGTATCACGTTGGTGACTAGCCCGTGCGTCCCATACCACACGTCTCCCACCGTCTTGACACGTCTCCGGTTGTCTTCGTGCGTCCCATGCCCACACGCTTCTCACCGCTTCGTCGCCGACAGTTTTGCTCCTTCGGTTTGATCACAATCGAAGAGCCACAAGTGTCGCTCCTCTACCCGTATCCACCGTGAGTCGTAGCACCTCGGTCGCGGATGCACCTGCCTAGACGATGCACCGGCGAACTTGCATGATTGAATTGATTCTCTAAACCAAGAAAAACTGTTTTTCTCGTTTCTCTCTTTTCGCATCCTTTCACTCTCTGAAAGATGACTCTCAATTTATGGATAAATTCTCTGGATAGAATAAATTGGACTGAATGAGAGAGAGAGAGAGAGAGAGAGAGAGAGAGAGAGAGAGAGAGAGAGAGAGAGAGAGAGAGAAATATCATAATTATACAACATAGGATAAGGATGGGCCAAAAGGTATGTATATCTACTATACACCTCTTCAAACAGAAAACTGAACACACCCTTTCAGTATCATGTTGAAACGAAAATATTAAATCGTTCCAACCGACTTTAAACCTTCACGAAAGTTGTAGATAATCTTATTATATTTCCAACCCAATTTGGCCTGGACCAATTGGAGTTCGGATGCAAACGTTACGGACGTTTTACTAACTGTATGTCAAACTGTCGCACCCTTTCGG
Source organism: Luzula sylvatica (assembly GCA_946800325.1). Lineage (NCBI taxonomy): Eukaryota > Viridiplantae > Streptophyta > Magnoliopsida > Poales > Juncaceae > Luzula > Luzula sylvatica. The sequence goes on from OX326960.1 coordinate 44,082,759, forward strand.
TATTCCATTAAAACGACACTGATAATTCGTTCAAATGAAAAATATTGCTACATGAAAATCCTAGATAATCTCATTATATATCTAACCCAATTTGAACCATTCAAATTGGAGTTTCCCACTAAACGTTATGCCAGTTTTACTAAAACTATTTCTTATGCCTACGAACGCGTACGTTCGTTTATCCTTGTGTACACTTTTACGGTTGATCCGAAACTGTATTTCTTTCACACGCGTCTCATTCCCGTGCGATTCGACACCTTCGATTGAGCTCCGATTTGTCGTATACAACCGGATCGTATCCGGTTCGTCATCCATCTTGCTATAGCTTGATCACAATAGAGGATTTCAAGTGAAACCCCTCTACTCGTATCCACCTCGAGCTAACGTCTTTCGTTTACGCGCGATTCCCCTAAAATCGTCGTAAACTTGCATGATCAACCAATCTCTTATGGTGTTCTTCTCACTATTTTACTTGTCTCACAAGTATACATAAACCCCAGAAAATAATCTGGTTGGCTCAGAGAGAGAGAAGATCAACAATTGATCTTATATTAACACCATAATTAATGAGAAATTAATGAGTACAAAGAAAATTGCTAATCTGGAATTTGGATCACAGTCTGTCATGACGCACAGAACGGTGCGTCATGACGCACTAGTCACGGTTACTAGAAACATCATTTACTCTTTGTCCGTCATGACTGACTATACAGTCCGACATGACTGAACTCACAGTCCGTCGTGACTGACATACAGTCAGTCATGACTCATACTCACAGATTGGTACGCAAAATTCTCTTTGGTCCGTCATTGACTGACCAACCTGTCCGTCGTGACTGACTGTGTATATAATTTATGTGTAATCTGACAGATTATGACGGACTATGTTATTTCTGTCAGATTTGCACAATCTTATTGTGCATCCAATCGTCTCGATAAACGCGTACGCAAAATTATTTTATGTCATATGATTTTTATTAATTTTATATTTTTAAAAATAATATTTCTATTTTGTAAGTGTTTATAAATCTAAGATATTTTTGCGATGGATAAGCTTTTTTATTTCTATTATTTTTCAAAGAAAATAATATTAAATTGGTTTGATTAAAAACACAAATATAATCAACTTAGTTTTATATGATATTAGTATAGTTGTAATTTCTAAAATTAAATATTAATATTTAAAATTCTATTATATATGAATAAAATAATTAAAATTATATTTTGTAAAAATGCATTTTTTGCATTGTATTTTTTATATAATATTTTTACAAATTCAAATTATGAAAAATGGTTTGTATGAACTATGCAATTATGGATGTCAAAATAAAGAGAAAATTAAAACGAATATATTTGATGAATTTTTAAAATTAAAATTCTAAAAATAATACCACTATGTGTTGTATGTTTATAATATTAGTTATTAAGTTATTAGCATTTCATATTTTAACTTTTCATCTTCCATCGCATTCACGTTTGATCATGTAAACTTATGTGAAATGATAAACAATTGAGTAAACTTAGTCTAACATGAACATAACCAATAAAAATAGTCCACATCATTAATATATGATGATGTGGTTTTCTAAAAAATTTTAAAACATAGTGTAAAATAAGGGACACTTAAATGACTACAAAGAAAAAATGTTTATAAAAAATCAATGATTAATCAATGGTCTAAATTTTGCCACATATCATAATCAATGGTTAAAAAGAAAGTGATGATGTGGCACAAGGAAATTGCACAAAGTTGAGTTCAAAATAAGGGCGTGGGTAAATTATTCATTCTTGGAGAAAGCATGGTCCCACTTGAAAACCGAATTATCAATTTTGACTGGTTAGTTCTCGAGTTATCAATTTTGCAATTAATAATCATATTTTTTTTTTGGAGGTTTGTAAGGACGTAAACTGCAATTAATTCTCCAATTTTACGAATAGGCCCTCCAAAAATTTTAAATTGCAACTAAAGGTTCAATTTTTCTATTTGTCTTTGTATATTGTTTTATTATATTTTAATTATGTTGTCAAATTATTAATTTGTAATTTAGTGTTTTTATTTGATATTTTGGTAATTGTATGCACGGAACTAAAAGGTTTATAAATAGGGTTGCCAAGTGAATTAATGAACAAACCAATCGAAATACTCAACTATTTAGAAATTAGAAAACTATGTTATTCAAATTCTTTGGATTTCTTATAGAATTGTCTTAATAATTCCGGTTACGATTGCATCCGGAGAAAAAAACTTCTAATAAAATATTACATTCGGTCAATCATGTCTCAAGAAAAGTTAAATTGGATAAACAATTTTATCAAACGAGAATGATTTTGCCGGACATCAAGATTATTTGAATTTAATTGATATATTCGCTTTTAAAAGTACAAAAAAATGATATTTAGATGATAATTGTTAGTGATGCAATATTTTTTATTATATTTTGAAGCAACTTAGTATTTGAGATTTTTTTCATAGTTAAATTAATATAATATTGATATTTAGTTAGTATCATCTTTTTTTTTGTTAAAAGGACCCTAAAATCGTGGGGCCGATTCTGATCACGGGCCTTATATTTAATTGTTAAAATATAAACACTAGTTTATAAAAAAAAAATTGACGCAAAAATATAATGAGATTATAGAATAACCCATATAAGCTGCAAAATTATTTGCACAATTGCAATGTACATTCAAAATCATGGGCTTCTGATAATTAATAATACAAAAAAATAGAAATTGATCTGCGAATCTAAAAATATATGGATTTTATACTAATAGGCCGGATTTTAATGTATAAATTTAAAAGTGGGATGATTTATTTTATTTTTAATTTTTTTCTCATTCGAGGTTTAGAATTTTGTGATATAATTTTTTATTTTATTTTATTTTATTTTTATTTTATTTTTAATTATTTTATTTATAAATTTGATAATAATAGCATGTTAAAAGAGAACTGTTAATATTTTGTTTTATTACGTACAAATATTTGGTTTATTTCACTACTCAAAACTTAACGTTAGGCACTTTTACACATTATGTGGAACATATATTACATTACTACATACCTATAGGCTATAACCCTAGTCTCGGTACGATTATTCAACCAAAAAAAAAAACATTAAATCTTTTCAAACGAAATTTACAATTCATACAAGTTGAACAATAGCAGCGATCCTTAAACACCCGCCTTGCAGAAGATCTGCCAGCTCGTCGAAAAGTAGAGCGGTACGCCAGCCCCATCCTTTCGGCGCCTTTGGAAGAAGCGTACCTGCTTGTTTTAGGCTTCCAAATACCATCACCTCCCTTTTTGATGGACATATTAGCTGCATTGTTATATAGAATAAATAAAATGGTTAATTATGTGAATTTCATTTTACCTGATAAAAATATTACATGTATACCCCTATAAATTACAAAAATGCGGTATTACCTGATAACGAGCAGTAACTTTCTCCCTTGAGTCTATGTATATATGGGCCTGAATATTAAAAATTCATTTAATAACTAGAGAAAAAAAAATAATATAGACTAGTGGAAATGAAATTAAGACCTTTCTAAGTGGATCTATCACTTCAGCCTTTCGTCTATGGAGAAATAATCCTACACAACAAAACATATTTGTATTAATTATTTAATAAATTAATAAACACCGACAAAGTAAAATAAAATAATTACTAAGAAAGGTACCAAGTGTGCGACGGCCTTGCGGGTCTTCATCATTAAATGCTTGGACACTCACCTATAATAAATAATACATTATAACTTTTCAATGTTAAAATCACAAAAAAGAAATAGTAAAAGAAATATAAATAAAAAGAACCTTCCAAAGTGACCCCGCATAGAAAACCTCGGGAGAATGCTTCACTTGTCCATCAGTGAGTCGATGCACATCTTCAAACTCAATCCTAAATATATTTTTCACCCATTTAAAATTCAATATTATTTAAATCTACGCTGAAATTAAATCACCAAAAAAAGAAAATAAATTCTTACCCGAATCTAAAAGGAGGGAAATGACTCAAAGGCGTTTTGAAATCCAAAGAAATACTACCACAACTCTCATCAATATCCCATTCATTTTCAATCCCATTCTCCTCAATCGGTTCCTCCATAACCTGAACTTGGGACCCGCTCATACCCGAAATGGATCCAACGGGTCCGCCGTACCCGCCTCTCTCCTCACTGAGCCCGACCAAAACGGTCAAACCATCTCCAGAAACATCCGCGTTGTGGTCAACCCTCGCGGTTTCCGAACCCACGGGGAGTCGCGAAAAGACATAACGGGTCGGTGCCCATGCTGCGTTCGTGTTAACGGATCCTCGCCCGATAACCACTAACCCATCCGGTGCCCCTCTCTGAAACAAACATCAAAATATCATATATACCCTTACAAAACATCATGATATTACGTTGATAAATAACTTACGTGAACACGAGTGGGATTGAACAAGACCGTACCGTCGCCTTGAGGCTCGGAGAGGTACGTATTGGTATTGTTGTGACTGGTACTGGTACCAGGACTGGTACTTTGGTCTTGTCTGTAAAAATTCATGGGTCCAGTATGAGAATATCCATAAATTTGTCTACACGCACACAAATTGCTCGTGAGGCAACAATTTCTACAGGTGTCCGCTACCACCGCTTGCACTCTATGACACAAAAGCATCTAAAAAATCAAAACAAAAATTAAAAAAATTCATAATTTCATTTATACCCCTGCAAAAAAGAGAAATTGAAACCTGGAGCCAAAGACCGTCGTTGAGGGCTTTGCAAGGGAACCCTAATTCTTCGAGTTGTTTCCTCACATGCAAAAGAGATTCGAAAGACATGTTGCAATAGAGAAGGGAGCCGCCTTCAAAAATGTTCATGAATGCATCGTACTCGTCAGAAGGAAGAACACAAGAACCTTCTTTTGGAGGGGCGTTTTTGACTTTTCGCCTCCCCACAGTTTTACTTCCCCATAACGGAATATTATTAGGCATCGGTTCGCTTGTAGATGCGCCGTCTATTGCCTTCGAATCATTCTACATTTTCAAAAATCATTTTTTTCAATAAAAAAGTATTATGTTAAATAATGAAATGTGCTTACGAGGACTAAGTTGGAAAAGGCAAGACCAGACTCGAACTCGACCATGCAATCGGCTAAGTCGATTAGATTGTTTTGGGTTGAACAAGAGCCTAAACTATCATGAAATAATTCAGATTCTAGTAACTGGTCTGGCAAGTTGTCGTTCATGATATTTTTGTCCTTTTGTGAAGAGTCTGAGTTTTCGTCCTCGTCTGAAATCGTGCCTTTTGCCAGTAAGGTGTATAATGCGAGGTCGAACCTTAAAATAAAATTGTACTGAATTTGTTAATTAGGGAAAAGAATTAAAGAAATGGAGGAGAAATAAATTAGGGTTTTTATGTACCTTTTCTCCTCGTTGGGAACCCAAAGTTCGTCAGAAGTGATAAGGGCGTGCAGAGTTTGTGATGATAATTTTGGAAGCAACTATATTTATTAGAACGACTATTAGTTTGTTTAATAAATAATAATATTTCAATAAAATAATTAAGATGATTAAATTACATTTCTTAATTCCATGGTTGCGCTTTGACAAAGGTAACCCCAACAAGCACTTCGAACACGCTCTCCATGAATGCCATAATCTTGACTCTCTGCAAAAACCTGCCAAAAATAAAAAAAATATATAAAAAAGAACTCTTCTTTCTTTGTATATGAAAAATAAATAGTAGATTGAAATTCGAACAAATGATAGAAAGGATAATGACCTGATATTGCAAAAAGTTTGATGTCCAGAGCTCTGCGATAATGAAATCTGTGCAAATCGCACATAAATCCTGCAATAAATAGCACTTCAAAAGTTAAAAAGGGGGAAAACATAAAATTGGGTTGCGAATTGAGTTTTGCGAGTAACCTGAATATCGAGAAATGAAGCAGAAGCTAGGACTCGAAATGCATTGTTATCATTTAACTTGGGAGCTTGGCCATAGAGATAAGCTAATGACATTGAAATTGCCTCTGAATTGACATTTGGATCGTCAATTTGTAGTACTAGAGTCGGTGCACCAGCCTCTTTCCATGGACCATGCAACATGTTCCTGAAATACGATCAGGATAAAACGCATATTTGATGAATGAATTCACGATTAAAAGGATCAAATTCGATCTCAATTTTGGATAAAACGATGATTGTCAAAATCAGTACCTGAAATACGCACTGCGAGAAAGAATCAAGCGGTGGAGCCGATAAGTAGACCCCATGGCATCCACTACCACATCAGAAAAAGCTCCCGATCCAAATCCCTCAGCTTGTATATGGTCGCAAAGCGACGCAAGGTTACAGTCCACTGGTCGCATCTCAACGGAAGTAGGCTGGAGCGCCGGCGATGGCACGGAGGCAACCTGAAAGCACTGTGGAAGTGGAGCAGGGAGAGATGACATCACGGCGGACGAGCGGCGGCGTGCTCGGTGAAGAGAGTGGTGGTTATGGTGATGTGAACGTGGTCTCATAAGTCATAACTCATTGCTATAGGATGCGATCGCACCCATGTTGTCAAATGGGTGGGGTTTTGTTGGGGATGGATAATGCGGCCGGTTAGAGAACGGTGGGCTTTTGTTAGTTTGTAATTAGTTGTACTGATGGTAAACAAATAAAGAGAGATCTGTTAAATAATATCGTTTTTGTTGGATTAAAATAAGGGAATTCTTAATACCCCTCTTAACTTTTTGGATTTACAAACAGCTCCTCATCCTGTAGTTACTCCGATTCGTGTAGGGTTAAACTTAACACCACTTAATTAAATTAAATTGTTTTTTATTGAATAATAATATAAAGAATGATAAAAACATTATGCATTTTAAAAATAATTTTGCAAAAAAAATGTTATTTTACCGGCTAGTTATAGTGTTCGTTTGTTTATTATTAATAAAACTAGCTACTAAAATTAAAACTATTTGCTCAAATTAAAACTAGAGACGGGGTAATACAATCTTAGCATATTATTTTTATTAACAACGAGCTGGAAATAAAATCAAATGCTAAAATAATATTATTCTACCAATATATTTTCAAAAATAACTTTTTATACCGTTCTTTATTTGTCTATTATTTAATACTATTTTATCATGACAAAAAAATATAAATAATAAAATATTAAAATTATATAAATATAGCATATGGTCTTTTGAATTACTGTACTATGATAATACTCGCGCTACCCGACGATCCAGTTAATTTTTTTTTCATTATAATACAAAAAAAAAATATGATAATAATTATAATATCACATAAAATAAATTTATTTGAATTCGCGTAAGTATGATTATGTATATGTTTTACAAGTATTTACATTATGATAACATAACTCGTTTTTATGAAAAAATAATACATATATTAATGTCATTATATAATAATATATGTGATATAAACCATGTAAAATAAAAACATAACAACAAATATTATATCATTGTTGTCCACAATATTGAATGCAATGCCGAATATAAAAATAGTGGATCATACGATATATATTGCCACAAAATACATCATTAATTATATAGTACTAATTAATTTTTTATTAATTTCAAATGCAATTAAAATTGTAATTAATATCAGATTTAATAGTGAAAGTAATTTAAAAATAATATCAAAATATAATTAAACAAAAAATATAAAAAAAAAAACTATTTAATATCATATGATTCATTTATATTTTTAAGAATTACAATACTATTCGATAGATGCTTATAAATTTAAGAAGTAATTTATGTTTTGATAGATAAATTATTTCTTTATTTATGGTAATTTTTGTAATTTTAATACTAACATTTGTAAAAAAAAATACAAATATAACATACTTAGTATTATATAAGAGTCTTATAACTATATTCTTTTAAAAAGGATAATGATATTTAAAATTTTACTATGTAAATGTGTATTTTTTGTATTGTATTTTGTTACACAATATCTTACAAATTCAAATTACGAAAAATGTTATGTATGAACTATTCTAATATGGGTATCAAAATAAAGAGAATATTCAAAGAATATATTTGATGATTTTTTATAATTAGAGTTCTAAAAATAATATTAATATATGATGTATGTTTTATAATATTATAATTTATTAATATTTTGTATATATATATTTCAAGTTTCATTGTATTCACATTTGATCACGTACAATTTGACCACTATTAGTAGATAAAATAATTTAATATTTGGATCTTATTCAATTTGGCACGTGTAATAGATGTTCCTTTTATTTCTCCAAGTAAAACTCTTCGCATGGTAATACCGATGGTATCACCCTGACCTTTCGGAAGCGGAGACATAATGAAACGACCATTATACAGACACTTACTAGCTATTCTTGATTCAACACACTTCCACTCTTTTCTAAGGATTCCTCCTACTTCCCGATTGGACAGCCACAATCGACGATGGCGCGATAGTAACTTCATGTGAAATAATAAACAATTGAATAGATTTAGTTAACGTGATAATAATAATAACTAATGTCATTATCGTAAGATGATGTAATGTTTAAAATATGATGTAAAATAATAGGCACATAAATGTCTAAAAAGAAATTATGATTCTAAAAAATTAATGATTAAATAATAGTTTAAATTTTGTTACATATCATAATTTAATGGCTGAAATGAATTTGACTATGTGGTACAAAAAAATTATACAATGTGAAGACGTGATTAAAAAAAAAAATTGGAACCAAATAAGGAATTAAAAATATTTACGGAGACATTTACATTAAGAAAAAAAAAATTAATAAAATTAAATATGAAAAATAGAAAATATTTTGGTCAAATTTATTTTAACATCATATATTTTTTAAGTTTAATCCTATAGGAGGGTTAAATGAAACTAAAATTTTGTTTATAAGAGATTTTTTGAAGAATCGAGAAGGTGAGGTGTAGTTTTTTAAAATTTCCAAAAAAGAAAAGGGGGTTATTTAAGAATGCCCCATTAAAATATTGACATTTTATTTTATGTTTTAACTTTTCTCTTGGTACAATTTTTATTTGGAAAAAAATCTTGCTCGAGTATGTAAAAATAATAAAAATAGAGTAGGTAAAAGAATTGTAATTGTAATATCTATATAATAACGCTTCCAAACTATATTGAAAATTAGTAATGAACGATTCGGGTCTTGTTTGGTATTATTTTGGTATTCAAATTTTCTTTTTTAAATGAAAAATGATTTATGGTTTTTTTTTTTGGTTTATAAACTAACTGTTTTTATTTTTTATATTGAGAATAAAAATGCATGTTGATAATTAATATTATTTTTTTCAGCATAACAAATCGTTGTTTGTTTATATTCTATGTTGTCAATGTAAATCTTTGGCGAACATTTTTGTCACTGCTTAGGAATCAAGATATTTTAGCCATATCTGAATTCCTGGTTTATATATAATCCGGTATTTGAAGTTCCATCTTCTGCATCTGACTTCTGCTTCTGCTCGTCGTGTAGTAGACTAGTAGTCCATGCCACGCCGCCCACACCCAAGGCCAAGGGCAAGGCTTTCGCGCTCTACACGATGATAGGTGAGTTCATCGAGAGAGGAAGTGGCCAATGGAGTGATCGTGCCCGCGCGGTGCAACACCAGATCCGAGACCGGTTCAGAATCGCCGTCGATAGACGCCGCCACCAATTACAGGAGTCCGACTACTCGGCGGCTCTTCAACGGTGGGCAAACCGGATCAGACTATTGTGGAAAGATCAGAATCTCTTGAACTTGGACCCGAAGCCTTATTCTTCTTCCGCATCATTCCGGTTCTACCGCAAGAAAGGTTACTTTCCTTCGTGTTCTGTTGGTTCATTTTTCTTAATTTGATGCTCAAAGATCAATTTTTTATCAAATGTCAACAATAAATTAGATCTTTCTATTGCAGTGGACAAGGATATCGATTCAATTGACGACTCGTTCTTACTTCGTGTCGCTCAATCTCTCGCAATACCCATTATCGGCAGTGCTTGTCATGTGTTCATGCATGGCCTGAACTATGTTCAGGTACATAATTCACGTACTTTATTGATCATTTATCATAATTTCTCGTCAAAATTTCAAAATTAACATCAAATTGTTTCAGGTATATGGTGCAGAAAAGTTACACAAAGCATTACTCGAAAGACCCCAACATAAACCCCTCATCACAGTAAGTCACAAAAAAATATGATATTATAAAAAATTTAGAACTCCAAATTTTTTTTTCTCCATTTATTATTAGGTTAGTAACCACGTGGCGGCCATTGACGACCCGTTTGTGATAGCTTCTATGCTCCCAGCTTCGGTTATATTCAACGCGAGAAACTCGAGATGGACGCTCTGTGCGAGTGACAGGTGCTTTAAAAACCGTGCAATGTCAGCATTTTTTCGGTCCGTCAAAGTCCTTCCCGTTTCCCGCGGCGACGGCATATACCAAACGGTATTGCATAATTTCATGCGTAACCCTGCAAAAGTTAGAAATATCACATATGTTAAAATATGTATGCATAATAATAGGGAATGGACATGGCATTGTCGAAGCTAAATAATGGGGGGTGGGTTCATATATTTCCTGAAGGAAGCCGATCAAGAGATGGTGGCAGAACAATCGGCCCTTCTAAACGAGGAGTTGGAAGGTTATAACTAACAAATTTGCAAATAAGCCCTCTTTATATACTAAATTTTTGCGATGTTTTTTTAGGTTGGTAATGGATGCGGATAATATTCCTTTGGTGGTGCCCTTTGTCCACTCTGGCATGCAAGATATCATGCCTGTAGGCTCCAAGATTCCAAAAATCGGCAAAAGGGTAATTGTGGTTATTGGAGATCCGATAAGCTTCGATGATATGCTACCCGATAAGAACGAATCCGCTAATATCTTATCAAGAGGGATTTTGTATGACAAAGTTTCGACGAGGATTGGATTTAAATTACAAGAGCTTAAAACCGTAGTGGATAAACTCGCTATAGAACAAGAGGCTTATAATTTACAAAGGAAAGAAAATTCTCACGCAATTTGGCAACATGTTGATTGGGAAGCATTTGGCATCGATAATTTAGTAAATTATTCGGAGGAAAATACTTGTCGAATTAGTTCTAAAATAGAGGATTTGAAGGAAACTACGCAATTGAGGGAGAAAAAAGTGGAGATTAGGAAATGGGGGTTTTGTAACGAAGGTGGTATCGTGAGTAGGATTCGGGGTTATATGAACCCGAATGAGTTGATGGGTTTCGCTGCTAGGGGCTTGTTTGTAAATGGTAGATTTTTGGAGGAAAGATATGAAAGAAGACGTGATGTTTGGAAGGAGTTTTTCGAAGTGAATTTAGTTCCTAGGTGGTATGGTAACTATGGTTATCATTGATATTGTAATACTCGTTAAACATTTTTGTATATAAATAAAAGCTTTTTGAGTTTTGTATGTAATTAAATTGGAATCGAAGAAATGAATTGCGTTTAATTCATAATCATATTTGATGCCCAATTTTTTTCCAAAATCTAAACCGAAGGATACATATTTTTAGTTGCCAAACACAAAAAGTATCGACAAATACAACGTGAATGTCTTAAAAACATTTAGTAAAATTCTCCCATAATTCCACGATAGAAGGAGATTCATAATTTTCATCACTCTCTTTATTCGCATTGGCTTCCTTGATGAATACAGCATAGACCGAGTTCACCATGGACCGAGAAGCCTCACCATGGACCGAGTTCAGCAATCCAGACCCAATTTGGAGAATCGTCGTCTTCATTCGAAACTCTTTCATGAATGCTCTCAATTTCCTACAATAATGAGATAACAAACTCACAACTTAGGATTACAAACATAATTAATTGGATTATTATAAGTTTGTCGGTATGTATACGTACCAGTCTAGAGACGCTTTTTGATATGGCCATGGAAGGCTAAGTTTAGAGTGAGTAATGGAAGATCGTAGTTTCTTGAGTAGTGGGAGCGGGGAAATGGAGGCGTCTATTGCCTCCGGTACCTTTTCCGCCCCCTCACATACGAAACGCTTGTCTTGAGACGCATTTTGTAGATAATGATCTATCATCTATTCATTAGGTTTTGAGTAATATTTATCCTAATCCTATTAATATAATTTAAATAAAATCCAATACAAAAACTCAAATTTTATAATTTATTTTATGAATAATCATGTCGTAAAGATTATCCACCACTAATTTTTTGAACGTTCATACATATATTTGTAATGCTAATATATTATTTTTAATTTTAATATGTGATGATAATATATTGTTTTGTTTTCAGCACTAACTACCATTTTGAATACTACCGTATGATATCTTTTGTATCAATATATTATTTTTAATGTTTATATATTATTTTATTATTTTAATGTTGGTGAATGTTGTTTCCGAATATATATATTATCTTTGGGGAGTTCTATCATACATCCTTTTTGCTTATGATACACTCATTTTCAAGAATATTTTGAGTAATTATCAATTAATGAGTATTTAAGGTAAATTTTCAAGTATATTTATCAATGATAGACTAAATAGAAAATTTGAATTGTTCATGAAAGAACAAATATTCATAAAAAATAAAATTTATGATACACCCTTTTAAATACTCAAAATATCCTTTTAAAAGGGTGTATGATAGAACTCCCCTTTATTTTTGTGTGAGTCGAATATATAATATATTTTAGGAAATGAGACTTGAAACTTTGGAAGTAATTTTATCAGATTAACACACATATGATTAATTATCTTATGTCAGAGAAAACATATTGAATGCATCATTATGTATTGTCAATTCTCAAAAAGAAGTGCGGTAAGAAGGTCAATTAAATGACTCGAATTCTAAATAAGTTATCCGCGATTCCGGGTTGGTTTTATTTTTAGAACAAACATAATTGTTGTGAAAATAAAAAACATATTGATTGAGAAATTCGACGATGACAAAATTATTATACTATCTTTGAATGTGACATAATTTGAAATATTTATTTAGTACTCTGATACAAGATACAAAAAAGATAAATGCTATTATAAAATAATAAAATAACATGTACGGACATACATCAAAATCAAAATCATATGATATTTTTATATTTACATATCTAAAAATAAGAATAGTAAAATTTTAAAAGTTCAAAAAGTTATTTGTGTTACGTAAATTTTATCTTTCTTGTTTGTCATTGAAAAAATATGTGTTATATGTTGACGGAGTTATTTGTGTTTGATAAATTAATATCTATCATTTTTATTAATATTTTTAAAAAATAACATGACATTTTTTGAGTAAAAATACTAATTTAGCATACTTAGTAGTGAAGATAAAAATATTAATAATTAGACTTACAATTCGATAATGTAATTATACTTATTTTATATTGTATTTTCTTACATAACTGTTATCATAACTTTAAGCTAGAGAATAAATATTACATATATGATAAATGAAATTCAAAATAAAGATAAAATTCAAGTGAATATATTTCTTAGTATTTTTAAATTATTTTTAAAAGTACTAATAATATTTGATTAATAATATTTGATGTATGTTTTATGACATTACATATTAATTTATTTATGTTAGATATTTAAACTCTTGACATTCTATTTTTATTCAAATTTGATTATGTAACATAATGTAAAATAATTAAAAATCAAATACAACTGATCCAACATGAACCTAACTAATAATATTTTGACACATTATCAATGAAAGATGACGCGGCATTCTAAAATTGATCAAATATATGTGTAAAATAATGGACACATAAATATCTACAAAGAACACATAATCATAAAAACTCAATGGTTAATCCATGATTCATGTTTTGGCACAAACAATTTTGTTTCCGTATACGGTATGGTTATCATAACGGCTCGTATTGTGGAGTCTGCAAGCGTGACAATGGCGAATTACACATATGATAACGGGGAAGGCGATTCGGTTGCTTTATTAGTCTCGGGAATTCGAAACGGGCGAAGAAATCGGCACACCAAGGTGTAATCACATCTTCCACTTTAGATGTTCGGAGGAGTGGATGCGAAGAAATCTTTCATGTCCTCTTTGCCAGTTTGAGCTTTGAAGTTTGTATAATGGGAAGAAATAGATTTGTGATTGATAATTAGGATTTTCAATGGAAGCTTTGTTTGGAAATTTGATTAGATAAATAGAAGTTGTGTTTGGTTCTTGACATAGAGAAAACTATGTGTTTTTTGTTTTGTTTTTAACATAGAAGAAGACTGTGTTTATTTATTTATTTACTCTTTAACGTAGAGAAGACTTTATTTTTTTTGCTCTTAATATAAAAATTACTATGCTTGTTTCCAGTCTAGAGAGCACAAGTTGAGTTTTTTGTTTCCTCGTAGACGTTATTTATTTATTTACTTGTCATTTACGTTTCATTAGGTTTTGAATTTGATTAGGTTTCGAGTTGAGACTTGTTTTTTTTTATCATTTACATTTTACTTATAATATATATATATATATAATACTTTATATTGTAAGTATTCACAATGAAAACCAGTAAGGTCTTAATTTTTATAAACTAAAACTCGTATTTGGAAGATGGCCGCGCGAAAATGCATATATGAATACATTATTTTCTGTATTAAAATCATGGTCATAATTTAGTTTCCTAAAACTCGTATTTTTTTAATTTCTGTCATTTACGAAGGGGGTATTGTGAGTGGGATTCACTGCTAGGGTCTTGTTCGTAAACAGTAGATTTTTGAAGGACAGGTATGAAAGAAGGCATGATGTTTGTAAGTGAATTTAGTTCCATATAACGAATCATGTTTCTAGAACTTAGTCCGATAATGTAGGCAATATGATGAGTTGCCAAACAGAAAAGTACCAACGAATACAACATGAAAAAGTCTCAAAACATTTAGTAAAATTGTAATTAGAGATATTACTTTTACTGAGAAACAATCTTGAGAACAGACTGCACCGAAACGGGAGGCAAGTTCGAAGAGCAGAATTTCTCCCATGATTCCGCAATAGAAGAAGATTCGTTATTTTCTTCAGTCTCTTTGTTCGCATTGGCTTCCTTTACGAATACAGCGTAGACCGAGTTCACCATGGACCGAGCAGCCTCCCTTGCCTCTGGAAGTTTATCAGTCAGCAATCCAGATCCAATCTGGAGAATCGTCTCCATTCCAAACTCTTTCATGCTCTCAATTTCCTAAAATAACGAACATCATTAATTGGACTATAAATTTCTTGGTTTGTATTGCGTACCAGATACGTACCAGTCTAGAGACGCATTTTGATATGGCCATGGCAGCTTTAGCCCTAACCCTGAGGTTCGAGTGAGTAACCGAAGATTTTAATTTTTTGAGTAATGGGAGCGGGGAAATGGAGGCGTCCATTGCCTCCAGTACCTTCTCTGCCTCCTCGCATACGAAACGCTTGTCCTGAGACGCCTTTAATAAAACCTGGAGCAGCTATATGAAACCCAAAAAAAAAATTGAATTAAAACAGAATCAAATAAAATTGGAAATTAGTGTAAATGATTTTACCAAGTTATCGAAAGAGGAATTTCCTTCAGAGGAAAGGAGACAATGGCCCAAAGAAGAGAAAATATCGGTACAGGCCATTAAAGAGGTCTTGCAAAGTGCACTTCTTGGGTTTTTCAGTGCTTTTAAAATCAACACAATCACTTTTTCCCTGATTTAAATCAAGTATTAATCATGTTAATTGAAGATTTAGACTATCCAGATTGTTAAAGAAACATAAATTTAGTTGAAAGAAACTTACAAGATAGGAAGAAGAAGTGAAGAATGATGAATTGCAAATCTTCGCACATCATTCAGAGCTCCACAAGCCCTAATCCAGTCTTTTGAATCCAATTCGATCAACAAACTCTAAAATTTCAAATGTAGAACGAATTTTTAAGGATCATTGTCTATATTGATCATAATTTCAAAGAATTTATCAGGTAATTTAGTCAATGTGAGCTTTATTTCAAAGAGCTAATAGTAATTTATTATTTATTATCAGAATGTAGATACAATGTTTACAAAGACATCTAAAACAGAATATTTATAAATAAATAAAAACATATTTCAATTCAATTAACCTAGTTTTCATAAAATTAACCTAAAATTGTTACGATCTAGTTCATCTGGAACTTAATTTTCACATAATTAAATTAAAATATAAATAGTGTTTAGGGTTCAGAGTGGGTTTGGGCTCTTTTTTCAAAAGCTTCTTTTGTTAATTGTCTCCCCAATTCAGAGAAGGATTTCCACATAAATCTCAGAACTAAAAGTAATAACAGCTCAAGTTGAAGTCAATTTTCTTCGCACAACCTCCCTAAACTAAATAAACAAACATGTAAATTAAGTTAACCTGGATCTGATTTTCCGGATCTGGCAGGGCTTTCAAATCACGAGAAGGTATATACTCCACTGACTGCTCAGCTGCCTTAGGATGAGGCTGAATCGACGAGTTTTCATCGTTCTTGCACGATTCTCCATGCGCCTCTTGTAGAATGACAGCCTTAGGTTTGCGCACCGGAGATGGAGATCCGATTTTCGCGACCTTTTTTGGACGTTCTACCGCCTCCGGAAGATTATTGTCGATCGATCTGAGGGCCATTGTTATCTTTCTTAGGATTTCTTGATTGGAGATTTTGGGGTGAAATTTGAACCGTGAGAGTGAGAGTGAGTGATTCGAATTTGAAGAGAAGACGGGGGAAGAAATATTGTTAATAAAGACATGGTGTTCGTTTAGTTTTTGTGGGACCTACAAGTCAGTAAAAAGGTTCACGTTATAACCAGACCATGTTGTTTTAGTAGTGAAAATTGGGGATTCAAAATTATTCATAATTAATGTTAGCTTTTTTTATGCAAAAAAAATAATTTTTGCTGTTGAAATTAGCATGTAACTGTAAAATTCTCTTTTTATTTTACCCATATATATATTTTTTTTATTGCAAGTATCCACAATGATAATCAGTAAGATCTTGATTTTTATAAACTAAAACACGTATTTGGAAGAGAGACTCGTCGTGAACATGCAAATATGAATACATTAATTTATGTATTAAAATCATGGTCATAATTTATTTTCCTAAAAAATGTTTAGAAATTATATTTTCCTACTTTTTTATATTGTGAGTAGGATTCGCTGCTAGGGGCTTGATCGTAAATAGTTGATTTTTGGAGGACAGGTATGAAAGAAGACGTGATGTTTGGAAGGAGTTTTTTGAAGTGAATTTAGTTCCATAATGTTACTGTAATGCTTGTTGAACTTTTAAAATGGCATGATTAGCATAATATTAATAGGTACATTTGAAAATTATAAATGTAAAACAACAAACCCTTGATGTTTATAGATCATATTTTTTATTAAATGGCATGATTACTCGGAAAATAAAAATAAATAAAAAATGAGCATTTTACTGTGCTGTCGAATTTGAATAATGTCCAAGTATATTTAAAAACATAGAATATGGAGCATTTCTTCTTTATTCTTATGTAATAATAATGCCGTTTCATGTTAGTTCGTTAAAATTATGTGTTTCCAAAGATATAAAAAAGAATCCAAAGAGCAACAAGGTGTATATTAATATTACGTAATTTTGTTACTCATGTTATACACTGATAATCAAAGAATATTTTGTTCCTCCATTGTTTTGTAATTATGTCATATTTTTCGATGATCGATAAGCATCTCTCTTTATTTACCAATTTGCAATTGTCATAATTCAGGTAACAATTTTGCAATTATATGGTACCAGAATTGGAAATAAATTCCACAAATAGCAAAACTACAAATAAGTCCCTCCAAAAAAAGAAATTGCAAAGAAGTCGCACAGCCAATAGAATTGCAATTATCCTGGGTGACGCGTGCCCTACTACCGTCCATGAAAACCCTTCTTTCATCTCTCAAGCATCGCTATTCCCTCATACAACTTAAATTATAGACAAAAAATACAGAATTAATATTAGTTAAATACCAGGGACCAAATGGTAAATTTGCAGATATCCAAAAAAGTAGACATGCCGTTTTGCAATTTCTTCACAAATGAAAACCCGTTATCGAGGCTGACTGATGCACAATTCGTCTCTGGTATGCAGCACTCGTGAACTGAGAAAATGAATATATCAAATAATCCTTCCAAATCAATTTAATCAAGGATATATTTGAAATTGCCACAAGAAGAATTCGATGTATGCTTCTCTAAGCTCGACAATATTTATAGACGATCTCGACAACGTCACAATCATCAACATCGCAGCCAATGTTTCCTGAAAACCACGAAAAAAAATACCATTTTCGTAATTTAACCATAACACAGGGACTAATTCATAAAATTATTTTATTTTTCTTATGGAAAGATAGCAAGCGGTGGAGATGGGGAACGGTTTCGAGACAATGCTCAAATTGCTGAAAAATCAAATGAAATAATAGGCATTTGGGAATGAATGGTTTCGACTCTCGAGGCTGATCTACATCGAATCAGTAGGAGGCAAAATCTAATTAAAAAACTCTAAAACCTAAATTAGACTCTAATAAACATCAAAATCAACAAAAAAAAACAGGCATGAAAATAGTCTTAATTAGCCCCATCAGTTTACTTTAACCTCAATCAACACAAAATCATTCACAGATAGTGCAAATCAGCACAAAATCAATCTAATGTAGTCTTGATTAAAATTACTCGATCATAATTATCTATATCGATGCGCGCAAATAGTGCAAATCGGTACCAAAAGCCTAAACCTTGAATTTTCTGCCCATTGAAATTCTTCGCTGTTAGGGTTTATTTTTTACCAAAAGCTTAAAACCTCGATATTTCACCGTTGTCTAATCAGCACTAGAGGAAGAATAACAATTTGCAGCTAATTAAAATTAATATAAGCAAATTAAACAACAATCAATTTTGAACTCGACCAAATCGAGCATAAATGTAAACTTGCTTACATCTATCTAGTTACGAGATATTTCATCACATACCCATACTTCAAATTAAAGGAAAGCTCTTGTATGTTTATCAGTATGCATCTTCATCACACGAGAACTTAATAAAGTACAACAAATTAAAAAGCCTATGAAATAAGAACAGTACAATCAAATCAAATTCTATGTCTGAAAACAAAAAATAGTCAAATTTCGACCCATAATTAAAAAAAAATAGTCAGAAAAGAAATCAGACTTTATCTCACCTTCAAACCTTCAACAAATTTGTAAGCTTTCGTCGGTGGTTCTCAGAAATTTTTGCAAGCACCTCCCTCTTTCTCGCCTAAGATCCGCCTAAGATCTGTTAAAGAATGGAGAGACTGCGTGAGGTGCGAGGCGAGAAGCACTGGCGGCGAGAGAGGGAGAGAGAGAGGCCTGACGGGGAGAGAGCTTGGGCGGAGCAGGAGAGGAACAGAGAGCGTGAGCGTGTTTTAGGGTTTTCTTTGGCATGGGAACGCGAGAGAGAAGTGACGTGGCAAACATGGTCCAGGAGGCACGTGATGGACCGAGATGATAAAATGACCGTTAAAAGTATAAATATGGGCGTTTGAAGTATAAATATGACCGTTATAAATATAAATATGACCGTTTGATATAGTGAGGGAGTGGTGATGAGTTGGGGATTTTTGAGATCTATTTAAATGCAAGATTTCATTTAGTTTCGGTTATAGTTCATTCAACCCCAAATTTACTAGAGTTTTTGTGAGCGATCCAATTTAATTTTCTCTTCCATCAGAATATTACAGAGAAAAAAAATGGCAGAATTTCATACGAGAAGAAATTCAAATTTGATGCTATCCTCGTATACTAATTTAACGATTATTTCGAACGGATTCATTGTATTCCGGCTTCACATTGAATCCCAACAATCACCCCATTTTGTTAAGATATTCCACATCCCAATTTCTATGTTGTTTAATGATAATTCCATCAATTGGATTATCAATTCATTTTTTCCATTTGTGGAACCAAATGACATACCTCTAATTGAATCATATAGAGAAGTGATAAGGTTTTTTGTTGGAAATGTTGCTCGACAATCAATTCACTCCGTTACCGGTACGGTTGTCATAGATGCTATTATTACGGAGACTCCAAGTGTGATAAGGACCGATTACACAAATGATGACGAGGAAGACGAATCGGGTTGTTCTATTTGTCTCGGGCAATTTAAGACGGGCGAAGAGATTGGTACCACAAGGTGTAACCATATCTTTCATTTTGCATGTTTGGCGGAGTGGATGCGAAGAAAGCTTTCGTGTCCCCTTTGCCGTCTTGAACTTTGAATTTTTTATCATGCCGAGAAATTAGGATTTTGAACGGAAGATTTGCTTAGAAATTTGTGTGAATATTGATGTGTGTTTTTATTGTTAACATAGAAAAGACTATGTATCTATTTATGTGTTTGTTCTTTGACATAGAGAAGACTATGTTTTATTTATTTTATTTTTTTCTCTCTTCGTAGAAAATATTATGCTAGTTTCAAAGCCAAAGAGTACAAATTAATTTTTTTTTTTTTACTTGTCATTTACATTTCATTAGATTTTGAGTTGATAAATATATAAAGTGGGATTTATTCACCAAAATTCCCAACGCGGCCAACGTTGCATAAATCTCAAAATCAAATTTCATGATATAGATAATGATATATCATTTAAAATATGTTGTAGAATAAATTTTTTATTTTTTTTATTTTTTTCTATCTAACATATTTTCACAACCGTATATTTCGGTATTTTTTGGGATTTTCATGAAAAAAAACTCGAAATATCGTAAAAAATTGTCCTAGTCCTATTAATATAATTTAAATAAAATCCAATAAAAAAAATTCAAATTTTATAATTTGTTTTGAGAATAATCATGTCGTAAATATTATCAACCGTCAACATTTTGAACGTTCATACATATATTTTTAATGCTAATATATTATTTTTAATTTTAATATGTGATGATAATATGTTGTTTTGTTTTCACCACTAATTACTGATGTATATTATCTTTTGTATCAATATATTATTTTTAATGCTTATATATTATTTATATATTATTTGAGTGTTGGTGAATCTTTGGAAGTAATCTCATCAGATTAACACACACACATGTTTACGTATTTTATGTCAAAGAAAAGCTATTCAATTAAAAAATAAAATTATAATTATAATTTCTATGCATTTTAGAAATCAGTTAAAAATAAGTTATGTTACCTATTAAATGAGAGCCATCGGGTTAGCGATGTGCTTGCGATGTTTATATATATATTTTAATATTATAATCAATATTTATATATTATTTCAATCTAAGTTATTTTCAATAAGTACATTATAATCAACATTTAAATTATTTTCCGATCTTCTATTTTTTCATAAAATTATATATTAAGTTGCGACATTAACATAACAGGCTGGTTCGGCGGGTGATGTAATCGAGGATAATGAATAATTCACTATTCAATTTCATTCTAAAATCGGCTATTTAGATGCAATAGAAATGATAGTTTTGAAAATTTTAAATAATGATAATTGATAAAATACTCTTATTCCATACAATGATTTTATTTAATTAAATAGGCCAAAAGTGAATAAATAATATTATGAATATATTTTTATAATGATATACTAATTATATAATTTTATTTACTATAATACAGTATTATATTAAATAAGCTGATATAATGTGTGTATAATATAGTATTATAATTCATAGTATTTAATTAAGCAAAACTTCACGTGAGTAATATGTTAAACTAGTCTGGACTTCACGGGGTGTATGCTTCCCTTCATACATATAATTTTTATCCGTGAATACTAGTTTTATAACTCAGGATTGTTTTCATTGTTGATATATTTTTAAATAATAATATGTTATTTTCAATTTTAAAATATCATTTTAATTGAAGATACATTGTATACGTCACTAGTATACCATTTTATATTATTTTTATGGCAATATATTATTATCATTACTATTAAAATATAATGTTCAATGATCATATTAGTCAGTATAATAAATTAAAAAAATCTTGAAAATATTAAAAAAGATTTATATAAAAAATGAGTGTACATTAAACAAATTACTAAAAAGTTAATTTTCTTCTAAGATATATTCGAGGTTGTTAAAATGTTTATATCAATTTTTATTTAATATTTGTTTTTAAAGAAAATACATAATGAACGAAATATTAAAATTATATGAATATTACATATAATTTCCTTTTTATTTTCAAATAATTAGTATATGTAAAAGATGTTGTGGATTTGTTTTAAATAATAAAAATAGTAAATTGTTTTAGTAAAACAATATCATAAAATTAGAAGGGTATTTTGGTCCGAATAAAATTTAATATAACATAAAGTTAATTTTACCATTTTCAGTGAATATTTGAGAAAAACAATGTTCCGAGAGAGTTTCCCAAAAGTATCCAAAAAATTAAAGAAATATTTTAAACTGTTGAAATATTTTTATGATTATTTATAATAACCCTCCTAATATTGACAATTTTTTTTATACTATAATATATATTGACATGTCAAATCATCAATCAATCGTTAAAATTTAATATTAGTCAACTAAAAAATTAAATTTAAATGTATTAAAATGACTAAAAATATGTGTTCATCTTATTAAGTACATGATCACATATCATAAGTTACATAATAACATGAACCTCAGCATTTTTTATCCTGAATAGAAGCTAGTATAGTTAATAACATGAACCTCATAATTTATTTTCCTAAAAAATGTTTAGAAATTATATTTTCCTACTTTTTTATATTGTGAGAAGGATTCGCTGCTAGGGGCTTGATCGTAAATAGTAGATTTTTGGAGGACATGTATGAAAGAAGACGTGATGTTTGGAAGGAGTTTTTTTGAAGTGAATTTAGTTCCATAATGTAATGCTTGTTGAACTTTTAAAACATAATAGGTACATTTGAAAATCATAAAGGTAAAACAACAAACCCTTGATGTTTATAGATCATATTTTTATTAAATGACATGATTACTTGGAAAAATAAAAATAATTAAAAATAAAATAAAATAAAAATAAAAAATGAGCATTTTACTGTTCTGTCAAATTTGAATAATGTCCAAGTATATTTAAAAACATAGAATATGGAGCATTTCTTCTTTATTCTTATGTAATAATAATGCCGTTTCATGTTAGTTCGTTAAAATTATGTGTTTCCAAAGATATAAAAAAGAATCCAAAGAGCAACAAGGTGTATATTAATATTACGTAATTTTGTTACTCATGTTATACACTGATAATCAAAGAATATTTTGTTCCTCCATTGTTTTGTAATTATGTCATATTTTTCGATGATCGATAAGCATCTCTCTTTATTTACCAATTTGCAATTGTCATAATTCAGGTAACAATTTTGCAATTATATGGTACCAGAATTGGAAATAAATTCCACAAATAGCAAAACTACAAATAAGTCCCTCCAAAAAAAGAAATTGCAAAGAAGTCGCACAGCCAATAGAATTGCAATTATCCTGGGTGACGCGTGCCCTACTACCGTCCATGAAAACCCTTCTTTCATCTCTCAAGCATCGCTATTCCCTCATACAACTTAAATTATAGACAAAAAATACAGAATTAATATTAGTTAAATACCAGGGACCAAATGGTAAATTTGCAGATATCCAAAAAAGTAGACATGCCGTTTTGCAATTTCTTCACAAATGAAAACCCGTTATCGAGGCTGACTGATGCACAATTCGTCTCTGGTATGCAGCACTCGTGAACTGAGAAAATGAATATATCAAATAATCCTTCCAAATCAATTTAATCAAGGATATATTTGAAATTGCCACAAGAAGAATTCGATGTATGCTTCTCTAAGCTCGACAATATTTATAGACGATCTCGACAACGTCACAATCATCAACATCGCAGCCAATGTTTCCTGAAAACCACGAAAAAAAATACCATTTTCGTAATTTAACCATAACACAGGGACTAATTCATAAAATTATTTTATTTTTCTTATGGAAAGATCGCAAGCGGTGGAGATGGGGAACGGTTTCGAGACAATGCTCAAATTGCTGAAAAATCAAATGAAATAATAGGCATTTGGGAATGAATGGTTTCGACTCTCGAGGCTGATCTACATCGAATCAGTAGGAGGCAAAATCTAATTAAAAAACTCTAAAACCTAAATTAGACTCTAATAAACATCAAAATCAACAAAAAAAAACAGGCATGAAAATAGTCTTAATTAGCCCCATCAGTTTACTTTAACCTCAATCAACACAAAATCATTCACAGATAGTGCAAATCAGCACAAAATCAATCTAATGTAGTCTTGATTAAAATTACTCGATCATAATTATCTATATCGATGCGCGCAAATAGTGCAAATCGGTACCAAAAGCCTAAACCTTGAATTTTCTGCCCATTGAAATTCTTCGCTGTTAGGGTTTATTTTTTACCAAAAGCTTAAAACCTCGATATTTCACCGTTGTCTAATCAGCACTAGAGGAAGAATAACAATTTGCAGCTAATTAAAATTAATATAAGCAAATTAAACAACAATCAATTTTGAACTCGACCAAATCGAGCATAAATGTAAACTTGCTTACATCTATCTAGTTACGAGATATTTCATCACATACCCATACTTCAAATTAAAGGAAAGCTCTTGTATGTTTATCAGTATGCATCTTCATCACACGAGAACTTAATAAAGTACAACAAATTAAAAAGCCTATGAAATAAGAACAGTACAATCAAATCAAATTCTATGTCTGAAAACAAAAAATAGTCAAATTTCGACCCATAATTAAAAAAAATAGTCAGAAAAGAAATCAGACTTTATCTCACCTTCAAACCTTCAACAAATTTGTAAGCTTTCGTCGGTGGTTCTCAGAAATTTTTGCAAGCACCTCCCTCTTTCTCGCCTAAGATCCGCCTAAGATCTGTTAAAGAATGGAGAGACTGCGTGAGGTGCGAGGCGAGAAGCACTGGCGGCGAGAGAGGGAGAGAGAGAGGCCTGACGGGGAGAGAGCTTGGGCGGAGCAGGAGAGGAACAGAGAGCGTGAGCGTGTTTTAGGGTTTTCTTTGGCATGGGAACGCGAGAGAGAAGTGACGTGGCAAACATGGTCCAGGAGGCACGTGATGGACCGAGATGATAAAATGACCGTTAAAAGTATAAATATGGGCGTTTGAAGTATAAATATGACCGTTATAAATATAAATATGACCGTTTGATATAGTGAGGGAGTGGTGATGAGTTGGGGATTTTTGAGATCTATTTAAATGCAAGATTTCATTTAGTTTCGGTTATAGTTCATTCAACCCCAAATTTACTAGAGTTTTTGTGAGCGATCCAATTTAATTTTCTCTTCCATCAGAATATTACAGAGAAAAAAAATGGCAGAATTTCATACGAGAAGAAATTCAAATTTGATGCTATCCTCGTATACTAATTTAACGATTATTTCGAACGGATTCATTGTATTCCGGCTTCACATTGAATCCCAACAATCACCCCATTTTGTTAAGATATTCCACATCCCAATTTCTATGTTGTTTAATGATAATTCCATCAATTGGATTATCAATTCATTTTTTTCATTTGTGGAACCAAATGACATACCTCTAATTGAATCATATAGAGAAGTGATAAGGTTTTTTGTTGGAAATGTTGCTCGACAATCAATTCACTCCGTTACCGGTACGGTTGTCATAGATGCTATTATTACGGAGACTCCAAGTGTGATAAGGACCGATTACACAAATGATGACGAGGAAGACGAATCGGGTTGTTCTATTTGTCTCGGGCAATTTAAGACGGGCGAAGAGATTGGTACCACAAGGTGTAACCATATCTTTCATTTTGCATGTTTGGCGGAGTGGATGCGAAGAAAGCTTTCGTGTCCCCTTTGCCGTCTTGAACTTTGAATTTTTTATCATGCCGAGAAATTAGGGTTTTTAAAGAAAGATTTGCTTAGAAATTTGTGTGGATATTGATGTGTGTGTTTTTATTGTTAACATAGAGAAGACTATGTGTTTATTTATGTGTTTGTTCTTTGACATAGAGAAGACTATGTCTTTTTTTTCTCTCTTCGTAGAAAATATTATGCTTGTTTCAAAGCCAAAGAGCACAAATTTTTTTTTTTTACTTGCCATTTACATTTCGTTAGGTTTTGAGTTGATAGATATATAAAGTGGGATTTATTCACCAAAATTCCAAACGCGGCCAACGTTGCATAAATCTCAAAATCAAATTTCATGATATAGGTAATGATATATCATCTAGAATATGTTGTAGAATAAATTTTTTATTTTTTTCTATCTAACATATTTTCACAACCGTCTATTTCGGTATTTTTTGGGATTTTCATGAAAAAAAACTCGAAACATCGAAAAGTTTGTCCTAATCCTATTAATATAAATCCAATAAAAAAAATTCAAATCTTATAATTTGTTTTAAGAATAATCATGTCGTAAATATTATCAACCGTCGACATTTTGAAGTTCATACATATATTTTTAATGCTAATATATTATTTTTAATTTTAATGCGACGATAATATGTTGTTTTGTTTTCACCACTAATTACTGATGTATATTATCTTTTGTATCAATATATTATTTTTAATGCTTATATATTATCTATATATTATTTGAGTGTTGGTGAATCTTTGGAAGTAATCTTAGCAGATTAACACACATGTTTACATATTTTATGTCAAAGAAAAGCTATTCAATTAAAAATTAAAATTATAATTTCTATGCATTTTAGAAATCTGTTAAAAATAAGTTATGTTACCTATTAAATGAGAGCCATCGGGTTAGCGATGTGATTCCGATGTTTATATATATTTTTTATATTATTTCAATCTAAGTGTTTTTTCAATAAGTATATTATAATCAACATTTAAATTATTTTCCGATCTTTTATTTTTTCATAAAATTATATATTAATTTGCGACATTAACATAACAGGCTGGTTCGGCGGGTGATGTAATCGAGGATAATGAATAATTCACTATTCAATTTCATTCTAAAATCGGCTATTTAGATGCAATAGAAATCATAGTTTTGAAAATTTTAAATAATGATAATTGATAAAATATTCTTATTCCATACAATGATTTTATTTAATTAAATAGGCCAAAAGTGAATAAATAATATTATGAATATAGTTTATAATAATATACTAATTATATAATTTTATTTACGATAATAAAATATTATATTTATATGATGATATAATGTGTGTATAATATAGTATTATAATTCATATTATTTAATTAAGCAAAACTTCACGTGAGTAATATGTTAAATTAGTCTGGACTTCACGGGGTGTGATTCCCTTCATACATATACTTTTTATCCGTGAATACTAGTGTTTTATAACTCATGATTGTTTTCATTGTTGATATATTTTTAAATAATAATATATTATTTTCAATTTTAAAATAACATTTTAATTGAAGATACATTGTATACATCACTAGTATATCATTTTATATTATTTTTATGCCAATATATTATTATAATTACTATTAAAATATAATTTTCAATGATCATATTAGTCAGTATAATAAATTAAAAAAATCTTGAAAATATTAAAAAAAGATTTATATAAAAAATGAGTGTACATTAAAACAAATTACTAAAAAGTCAATTTTCTGCTAAGATATATTCGAGGTTGTTAAAATGTTTATATCAATTTTTATTTAATATTAGTTTTTAAAGAAAATACATAATCAACGAAATACTAAAATTATATGAATATTACATATAATTTCCTTTTTATTTTCAAATAATTAATATATGTAAAAAATGTTGTGGATTTGTTTTAATTAATAATAAAAATAGTAAAACGTTTTAGTATAACAATATCATAAAATTAGAAGGGTATTTTGGTCCGAATAAAATTTAATATAATATAAAGTTAATTTTACCATTTTCGAGAGAGTTTCCCAAAAATATCCAAAAAATTAAAGAAATATTTTAAACTGTTGAATTTTTTTTTTATGATTATTTATAAGAACCCTCCTAATATTGACAATTTTTGTATACTAATATATATTGACATGTCAAATCATCAATCAATCGTTAAGATTTATTATTAGTCAACTAAAAAATTAAATTTAAATATATTCAAATGACTAAAAATATGTCTTCAAGTATATGATCACGTATCATATGTTACATAATAACATGAACCTCGGCATTTTTACCCGGAAAAGAAACTAGTAAAGTTTTGCATTTTTTTCTTGTTTAAATAATCGTTACTATAAATATTTTATGTTACGCGGATACTTTAAAAAATCGAATTTAATCGTATCGTCGTATCTGTATCGTATTCGGTGAAGCCTACTCATACTGAACTAGAACTGGACACCTCCTGTGTTGCCGATTCAAATTCTTCCCTGTTTGTTTTTCCTCCTCAAATTATCTTGTTTCACTTCTCAATTCTTATTCTTCAATGGGAGAAAATGGACTGATGAAATTTCAGGGATTATGGACTCTGTACCAGTTCCGATTAAACAAATGACGAGAGATTAAGAACTCCGTACCAGTGAACGGTACGTATCAAAATAAATCATTTTGCCTACATTTTCTTATTCGAAATGCATAATTTGAGTTGATTATTTATTTACTACACATAAAACTAGTTCGACATTTCGAACAATTTCACAAACATTGGTGCTTTTTCTCTAATACCCCCTTTACTTAATGTTTTTATATTAATTTACCTAAAGTAAATATCGAATGTTTTGGTTCCTCGGGATTGGTTTGGTCTACCATTTCTATTTAATTTTTATCTTTAGCACATTATTGTGTTTAATTGTCTAAATTGAACTAAAATACAAGTTTGAATTATGAAATTAGCTAAATTGCATAATACATCTTTATTAACCCCTAATTGAGTTTCTGATTAACTTCCAATAATAAAGAGAGTAATATGGTGTGAATCATCATTTCTCCCAACCAACAAGAAGCAACATATGAAACCTTAGAACTGATAAATCAAGAGATCACAATTATCAGAAAAGAGGTAACGGACTCGCTCCATCTTGAATTTCGTTAAACATCGTGACTTGTGAATATGGAAAGACCGAAAAACAGATTGAAGAGAGGTACAATGAAGATGGGATCTCATTTGATAGATAGAAGATAATATATTCGCCCAAGGGTTTTATCGCCGGAGAATCCGCAAAGAGGAGCAAGCGAAGGGTTTATTTTATGGAGTGTTATATCATACATCATTTTAAAAATGTATTTTGAATATTTAGAAGAATATATCATAAATTCTATTTTTTATGAATTTTTTTTTCTTTAATGAACAATTAAGGTTTCCTATTTAGCATACAATTCGTTGATAAATACATTTGAAAATTTACGTTAAATACTAATTAATTGATAATTACTCAAAATTTTCTTTTATATCTGTGCACAAAAATGATGTATGATAAAATTCTCCTTATTTTATATCCGTGCACAAGAAAGAGAAGAATAAAAAGAAGAAATATCAATTATAAAAGCCCACAGTTATTTTATTTTTTTTAAGTGGGCTGCATGATTAAAACCCAGCGAGTCACACAAAGTTCATGAAAAAAAATTGGGGTTATATATTCAGTTCTCCGAACTCCAAAAAGATGTCTTGATGAAATGACAAAAATAAGTTAAATAAATTGATTAGTATTATTAATTGATCCGATTAGCGATTTAATTGATTGTTTAATCGAATTGACACATTAATTAACATGTATTAATATTAACATATTATAAATTATTTATTTGTCAATTAAACGTGTTAATTAATATTTAATCGAGTCAATTAGAGAGACTAATCAATCCACTTAATCCATTTTTGTCATCTCATCAAGACTATTTTTTTTAGTTTGAGGAGCCAAGTATATAATTTTTTTTAAAAAAAAATCAACTCTCTTACCCCTCTGCAGATCACGATCAATCAGCAAACATATCAACTCTCTTAAAGCCCACATCACGGTACGCCCGCTGCCGGACGGCTCATTTTCTGGCCATTTTTCGGCCGTTTTTTTGTTGTTTTTCGGCTGCTCGAAATTGCCCAATATCTAGCCAATTATTTTTGTCATTTTTAATTAAGTTAATGTAATATTAATATTTAAGGAATAAGTATAATTTTTGTATTATTTAATAGAGTTAATTTTGCTACGAGATTGGTATATTATTTATAATAGAGTTCATTTTTGAGATTTAATTTAGCTTGGCTTAAATTTTTCTGAATTCTCTCTTACTAAAATTCAGGTCTCACGAGTTTCAAACTTCATAATAGAAGAAATTTCAATTTGAGTCTCTCATCACATACTGATACTGTTAGACTATGCTAGTTTTGATTAATGGATATCTCCATTTCGTATAACAAATGGATCTCTCACACATACTCTCACGAGTTTCGAACGGATTTATTGAATTTCGACTTCAAATTCAATCACAAGATTCTCACGATGACTATAATTTGCCACGTCTTGATTTTCATGTTTTTCGGCCATAATTGCACCAATTGGGCCTTCTCTTCAATTATTCCATTTTTGGAACCGAATGCCATAACTTTAGTAGAATCATATAGAGAAGTGACATGTTTTTTTTTCTCTCGAAATGTTGTGTACCAGTCATTTCCTTACTCTACTGGTATGATTATCATAACCGTTTGTATTATGGAGGAAAAATTCAAAAAGGACCAAGATAACGACATGAATCAAGTGATTTCTGTACGCGATGAGGGGTCCGTAAATGCGAGGAAGACGAATACACAAATAATGAAGTAGAAGACGAGTTGACTCGTAATTACTCAATTTGTCTTGAGAATTTTGAAACGGGCTAAGAAATTGGTACGACTAGGTGCAATCACATCTTCCACTTCAAGTGTTTGGTAGAGTGGATGCGAAGAAAGTTTGCTTGCTCTTTTTGCCGATTTGAGCTTTGAAGATTGTACGATCCGAAGAAAGTTTTCTTGCCCTTTTTGCAGATTTGAGCTTTGAAAATTGTATAATGCCAAGAAATGAAGTGTAGTTCATAATTAGGATTTTCAATAGAAGTTTTGTTTGGAAAATTGAATGGATAAATAGAAGTTCTATTTGTCTTAACATGGAGAAGATTGTGTTCCTTAACATAAAAAAAATTATATATATTTTTTATTAATTGCTAATTATGTATTAATTATTATATTAATTAAACGTGCTAATTGAGGTCCGGAAAAATAGGAGCATGGTAAATGGCCTCTTATTTATTTATATTAAATGGAAAATATAATTTTTATTTGATATTTGATTTAAACAAAAAAATGATAAGAATATTTTGATATAAATAAAGTAAAAGAAAATCTCATTTCTTCAAAACTTTATTTTATGAAATAGACCTAATTATTAGACTAAAATGTCCATTCCTGTTTTTGATATGCTAATGTGCAAACATTCCTATCTTGATCATAAATATTGAGGGACAAGTAAAATTATCCTACATATTAATTTCCGATTAAGAATTTGGAGAAGGAAAAAAACAAAATACACACAACTACATAAATTTTTGAAAGTTTATTTCAATATAACACACTATAATTTATTATAATTTCGAGAAATTTCAAGAAAGCAAGCCATATCCCTACAGATGTCATCTCTCCAAATAAAAAGAGTTATATATGATATCCCACCATTAAGAGGCGGATCCTGAATTCAGATATAAGAGGAGTCCAAATTTTATAAGAAGACCGAAATAAAAAAGAAAATCAAAATATGTGTCTTGAGGATCTTGAACTCAAGATTTCTCATCTCACAAACATCAAGTTTACCACTACATTACTCTAATCTTTGTGAAATACAAACAAATTTATTATATTTATTATTTTCCAAACGAGCAAAATCACCTTAATTTTCCAACCGAGAATGGTTCGTAGGAGTATTTTGGATTGATTAACAATTCAAATTCAATCAATTTTAGTCGGATTGATTCAATTAAAAAGTCTAATTAATTCAATAAACTCTTTCGATTTACGTATCAAATTTTTTTATGAATGTTTGTGAAACACCATATATTTACCCATAAAAAAATTAAAGGCCTTCTCAGTTTCACTCAACTTTTCATGATGATGTTCTCAATGAAAATTGGATGAAAAATATCTCCAATTTGCACTCCAAATTTCTTTCAATTAATAAAATATAATTAAAAATTCAATTAATTAACTTCTAATTAAACTAATCAATGGTCTAATGAATTAAATTTAATTAAAATAATCAAATTAAAATTACAAAATTAATTGGAAACAACATTTGGATGCAAATTGAAGTCAGTTTTCACCCAATTTTAATTGATGACGCATCAACAAAAATTAGGTGAAATCGAAGGCATAGCATAATATTCCAAAAAAATATTCTATTTCTCTTCCAAAAATAGTACGCACCACACAAACCACACAAGAATATTTTTCCATTTCTGATGCTCTGTTATAGAAGCCAGGTCATCAGTATTAAATTCAGAAAATTATTACCCTATTTTTATTTTCGGACCAATAAAATACTCCTGAAAATAGATAAAAATTTATTTTTGTGAAAAACATATTTTCCAAGGCCAGAGAGCTATGTTGCACGGATACGGATACGGGTATCGTATCCGATACGATACGGATACGGCGATACGGCAATTTTCAAAAAATCACGGATACGAATACGACTATATAATTATTATTTTAATATATTTATATTGTATATAATAAATAAATAAATAATAAATTAAATAATATTTTGAATTTAAATATCATGAAAATAATAAAATCAACATAACAATACAAGTATCATAAAAATATTTTAAATATATTCTAGAAGTATCCTAGAACTAATTTAGAAGTATCCTACAAGTATCCTAGAAGTATCTTATATAATTTATTTAAAAATATTATGGGCCAAAATATATAATGGGCCGAAGTATCCTAAATGGAGTATCCCAGCCGTATCCTGAACGTATCCCAGCCGTATCCTGCCGTATCCTGCCGTATCCCCGCCGTATCCGAAAAAAATAAATATTAAAATAATCGGATGCGCCACGTGACGTATCCGATACGTATCCGAGCCGTATCGTATCCGTATCCGTATCGGATACCCGTATCCTCAAGATACTTCAGCGTTTTTGAATACCCGTATCCTCAAGATACTTCTGCGTTTTTGAAGTATCCGCGGAACATAGCCAGAGGCATGTTACCAATTAATCAAACATGCCCTTGCTTAATTTATCTCTGATTCCGTCTTTATTATGACCACCGCCTTGTCTTCTCCCCGTATCTCAAAAAAGTCAAGACTAACTACGCCGCAGGATAGCAATGGAGACGATGACTCACGCTTCGACCTTCCTCCTCCCGAACGAACCCGGTGAAGGGTCGGCGCTGAACTACGCCCTCGTCGTTCTCAACCAGCGCCTTCCCCGCTTCGCCCCTCTCCTCTGGAATCGTGGTATGCTTTTCTCCTTCATCCTCTTTTTTGCCTTTATACTCTTCTGATTATCGGGATATTATTAATAAGAGATTATATGAGAGTATATCTGCAAAAGAACTTCTCTTTTTGTAATGTTTATATATATTATTTATTTATTTTGAGTGATTAATGGGCTGCGATTTGTGTAGAGCAGCACAGGTGAGGGTCTGCGCAGATGGAGGTGCGAATCGGGTTTATGACAATATGCCCGAATTTCTCCCAAATGAGGATCCATCACAAGTTCGACTCAGGTTCAATTAATTTTCATCACACATTTAATTTAGGTGCAATTTAGTTTGGTGCCGAGTTAATTTTTGTAAGAATCGAAGATTTCAATTGTGATATTTCTTCTAATTAGGATTGAAATGTTTCAGATACGTTCCGAATGTGATAAAAGGAGACATGGATTCGATCAGAGACGAAGTGAAGGATTTCTACTTGAATCTGGTTCATTTTTCTCAACTTTTTTTTAAAAAAATAGCAAAATTCAATAATATTATTTTACTAAAGTTTTGGATGAATTTGATATATTTAGGGTGCGGAGATAATGGACGAATCACATGACCAAGATACTACCGACCTACATAAATGCATTAATTATGTCAGTGATTTATTCGAAGACAAATCTAAGGTAAAATATAAAAATAAAACTACCACAAAACCAAAACTTTTCAATAATTACAATTGCCACTGATTTTTTTTTATTTGACAGCTATGTATTCTTGTAATTGGTGCACTAGGGGGGAGATTCGATCATGAAATTGGAAACATAAATGTGATTTACCGATTCTCAAATCTCAGAATTATTCTCTTATCTGACGATTGTTTGATTCATCTCCTTCCAAAAAATTATTCTCACGAGATCCAAATCCAGCCCTCCATTGAGGGCCCTCATTGTGGCCTAATTCCTATGGGCTCACCTTCTAATAAAACTAGTACCACGGGACTGAAATGGAATTTGAGTAAGAATTTGAATTTGAAATTTTTATATGTAGTGTGATTTTTATTATTTATAATTTGATTATCGTCTTATTAGATGACACTGCCATGGGTTTTGGGGGACTAATAAGCACTTCAAACATTGTGGATGAGGAGAAAATCACCGTCTGTTCTGATTCTGATTTAATTTGGACGATATCGATAAAAAAATGAAATTGATAAGATTTTGTTATATGGTTATTCTATTAATTATTTGGACATGTTTTTGTCATTTTTTATTTAGAAATAATGGCCTAAGGGTTTATATTGAATCGTAGATTCAGTAAATTCCTTATTATCCTTTAATAAACCCTTTAATAAACGGTTAGATACTTATGTGTATTGCTTAGTAATGTTGTTTACGCATAAATTGAAGATAAGGTGGTATTTCTCTCGATAAATTGTCTTATTGCAATATATTACAAAGTATGTATTGTATTAACTTTGTGCATATTTATACGGAGCTTAGTAAGCTTAATAAAACTTGCGCAAATTTTGATTGGAATCGTCACTTGTTTGGTGGTGGTTCATTCTTTTTTTTTTTTAAAGTTATAATTTGTATTATTTCACTTCTCATATTCAATTAATACTAAAATATATAGAGAAATTATACCTTGCCACCAGATTTCGACCAAACATCCTCAATTTCCTAATTAACATACTTAATTAACATCTCAATTAACAAGAAATATTGAATTAATAATTTTTAAATATTAATTATTATTTCTTAATCTATATAGATGTTAATTATCACGTTAATCAATTCACGTATGTTAATTCATACATTAATTAAGTGAATTAATTAGGAAATTGAGAATGTTCGGTTGAAATATGGTGACACAGCATATGCCCTCAAATATATATCACACATTTAAAAAAATATCTCCCGTATATAAAAAGAATAGATTGCCCTAAATATATCCAGGATTGAAATGAATATTTTGAAAATAAAAATCAAGACAAATTTATTAGAGCTGGCAAAATCTGACCCGACCCGAAAAAATGACCCGATCCGTTCAAATCCGAACCCGAACCGAACCGAAAAATATCGAAAAGTCAACGACCCGAACCCGAAACCGAACCGAAACCGATTGACCCGAATCCGATATGAAACCGAAACCGAATGACCCGAACCCAAAATCGACCCTGAAACCGAATGATCCGAACCTGAATGATCCGAAACCCGAACCTGAATGATCTGAAACCCGAACGACCCGAAATCCGAACTGACTAGAAATCTGAATGACCCGAAACTCATGACCCGAATGATCCAAAACTCACGAACTGAATGACCCAAAATTTAATATATTATTGCTAAAATAAATATAATATTACTAAGATGTCTTAGAATCAATAAAATAAATCCCGAATTATCCAAAAACTAAATTTTGCGAAATCCGAATGGCTCGAAAATCAAAATAACCAAAACCCGATTGACCCGAAAATCGAAACGACCCGAAACCGAATGACTCGAGAACCGATACGATTCGAAACCGAAACGACCCGAGAACCGAAACGACCTGAAACCGAATGATCTGCAATTTGAACGAATCGAAAACCGAAACGACCCGAACCCAAACGATCCGCGACCCGAACGATCCGATGACCCGAACAACCCGCAATCCGAAAAGACTCGAATCTGAAATGATCCGATCTGAACCCGACCCGACCCGTCCGATTGCCACTTCTAAAATTTATACTTGAAAGTATTATATAATAATTTAAAAAATATAGTAAAATATAAAAATATGACACACATACAATCAGTATTCCAGAAATCGGTCTTGGCGGCCGATTAATCGGCGATTAATCGTTCCTCGATGGTCCGCCGTCGAGATAACCCCTTGACGTTTTGTGATTGGCGGATTCCCGCCAAGCTGCCGTCAAGGGTCCGCCAAGAACGCCGAGCTGATTTTTACAAGTGTTTTTTTTTTTTTTTTTTTTTGGCCATTTTTGTTTTTTTTTGTTTTTTGGATTGCCAATGGGTCCATAGCCAACTATGAGAGGTTGTGGGTTCGATCTCCATTGACATCAAAAAAAGTAGGCATCAATAACGAAAACGATCGCTTGTCGGATACTATTCAAAAAAATAAATTTGGACGAAATTTTTAAAAATTTTTAAAATTATATATATATATATTAGTTATGTTATTTGAAATTTTATTACGTTATTAGGATATCAGTTATGTTATTTAAATTATTATTTGAGTTTATGTTAGTTTAGTGACGTAGTGTATTTTGTTACTTAAATTATTCAAAACTTATTAAAAAAATTGTGATTTGTAATTTTGTTTAATTAATTTAGATATTAAATATAAAAAATAAAAATTCGTCGAGATCTGCCGAGATTCCCGATTTCTGTAACATTGCTAACAATACACACTGACCAACTCGGTCCGGCGACAATAATAATTGTAATCTTCTACAGTTCTACTACTACACTCTCCCGGTGGCGGTGTTACCTTTACCACTCCCCCACCCTACGACAAAATATCCACAAATCGTTTTGAGTTCATGTTGGTTTGTGGTTCCACAAATCGTTCCAATTTCTCCCACCGCACACTCAACACTCAACACTACCGCACACTCAACACTCAACACTCAACACTGTCACTTACTTGCACACTAAAAACTTCACTTTTCCTCGGTCATGGCCAGTCCGGATCTCGTCCGTCGACCCGGTACTGACGTCGAGGACCCGACCAAGCATGACCGTCTTATCACCGCCGACGAAGCAGAGGAGATTGATAGCAAGCCGCGGAAGTCGAAGCGGGTAGCTTCTCTGGACATCTTTCGTGGTCTTACTGTCGCCGTGAGTATTTCTTCAGTTCGAATTTATTAATGAACGAATATTTTTTCATTTTTTTTGATGTTTTATTTATGTTTGGAGTATAGTTGATGGTGTTGGTGGACGGAGCAGGAGGAGAGTGGCCTGTGATTGGACACGAACCTTGGAATGGATGCCATCTCGCTGATTTCGTTATGCCTTTCTTTCTCTTCATTGTTGGCATGGCCATTCCTCTCTCTCTCAAGGTTCTTCATTGTTCGTCTAACTTCTCATAATTGATTGAATTACTTAAATTTGTTTAAAATTCGTGTAGAGAATTCCAGATCGAGGACGTGCTGTGAGACGAGTAGTTATTCGAACACTCAAATTGCTATTTTGGGGAATCCTCTTGCAAGGTTCTACTTGATTCTTTCATTTTGTTCTCAATTTTATATCGAAATGGACATGTCCGGTACAAATGTTATGCATTTTTCTCATTTAATGTTATAATAATCTTGAATTAGGTGGTTATTCGCATGCTCCTGATGATTTATCTTATGGAGTCGACATGAAGCATATTCGATGGTGCGGTATTTTGCAGGTAACTCCTAATTTTACTTTTAATATATCTAATTAATTATATTAATTCCATTATACCTTTCTTCTTATATAGAGAATTGCCCTTGCATATTTCGTGGTGGCAATTTTGGAAATATTGACAAAGGACAAGAATCTCGAGGATCAATCTATTTCGGCCCTCTCCATATATAAACGTTATTATTGGCAATGGTATTTTCTCTAATAAGTAATAATAATAAGCTTTAATTCTCTCAATTATATAATATTTTATATAAATTTAACAGGATTCTTGCGGTTTGTATTATCATCATTTACTTTTCATTAATTTATGGAATATACGTACCGGACTGGGATTTTCGAGTACAGTACGATACCAGTCCAGACTATGGAAAATCCTTCACGGTAATAATTAATTTCATCATATATAATCAATTTTACAAAAAGGCCCCTGATGCATTAAAAAAATGTTTAGGTAAAATGCGGTACAAGGGGGGAGTTAAACCAAGCTTGTAATGCTGTAGGATATATCGATCGCCAAATTCTTGGAATTAATCACATGTATAAACATCCTGAATGGCATCGATCCAAGGTATTTTATTTTATCTTAATTAAATTTTAACGTCAAATAAAAAAATATTTTTTGAATATGTAGGAATGTACTGACATGTCTCCTTTTGAGGGACCTTTTAAAAAAGACGCTCCTCTTTGGTGCTTAGCTCCATTCGAGCCTGAAGGAATTCTTAGGTATTCAATATTATATAATATAATAATTTTATCTGTTATATATATATTTATGATTATTTTTATTCGCAGTTCAATTTCTGCAATATTGAGCACAATAATTGGGGTGCATTGCGGTCATGTTCTTGTGCATATCAAGGTTATATTTCTTCAAATATATCAAAAATGGACATTTCAATATTTTAATTATATTTTATTTTATTATTTTAGGTGCATTCAGACAGGCTAAAGCACTGGGCTTCAATGGGTGGATCGCTTCTAGTTCTCGGTATCATTTTACATTTCAGCCATGGTAAATTACGAATTTACCCTTGAACTTTAATCTATTTTCTCTATCCATTTATTTGAAAATTTTACTTATTTTTTTTTTTTGGGGAAGCAATTCCTTTGAATAAGCAATTATACACGTTGAGCTATGTTTGCGTTACTGGTGGAGCTGCTGGCCTAGTCTTCTCCATTTTCTATTTTCTGGTACCATAAAAACAGTATATTGGCCCTATAAAATATTATATTGGTCTATATAATTATTCTTTTCTTAATCTTATTATAGGTTGATATTTTGGGGTTGCGTAATTTATTTTTACCTCTAGAGTGGATAGGCATGAACGCCATGCTCGTATATGTAATGGCCGCAGAAGGGATTTTCGAAGGATTTCTCAATGGGTGGTACTATGAAAGCACAAATAACACGCTGGTAATTCAAAACTTAAAAAAAACTAATTTATTATTTATTTTGTGTTTGGATTATATCAAGGTGAATTTATGATTAATGGTAGGTTTATTGGGTGCAAAAACACGTGTTTGTCAAAGTATGGCATTCGAATAGACTTGGTGTACTGCTTTATGTGATTTTCGCGCAAATATTGTTTTGGGCTCTGATCGCTGGAATTTTCCACCGTTTGGGTATTTATTGGAAGCTTTGATCATTTGTATATGTTCGAATTTATGGTTTAAATTTGTGCATAATTTAGTTTTTATTTTCGATTAGTTTATTTGTGCGGTATTTATGTGAATGTGATATAAAAAAATGTGAATGAAATTATTTCCTTTTAGAATATATATAATATGTTTTATATAATAAACTAGACTTGATCATATTCCTCTCTCATAGGTTTGAATGAGTTAAAAAGATTTTTTTGTGTTCAACTCAAAGATTAATTAGTCCATGTAAGTAAGAATAGAATTCAAAATATCATTAATTATCTGAATAGCTCTGAAAATACTAATTTTTTTTATCAGCTTGATTATTTACAATGCTTTTAACTGGCAGAAATACAATGCAATATATAGAACCAATTCAATAACTGGTAAAATTAATTGTTTGTCAATCAACTCGCATTGCTAGACTTGATCATATTCCTCTCATAGGTTGGAATGAGTTAAACGAATATTTTGTATTCTACTCAAAGATTAATTAGTCCATGTAAGTAAGAATATAATTCAAAATATCATTAATTATCTAAATAGCTCTGAAAATACTAATTTTTTTTATCAGCTTGATTATTTACAATGCTTTTAACTGGCAGAAATACAATGCAATATATAGAACCAATTCAATAACTGGTAAAATTAATTGTTTGTCAATCAACTCGCATTGCTAGACTTGATCATATTCCTCTCATAGGTTGGAATGAGTTAAACGGATATTTTGTATTCTACTCAAAGATTAATTAGTCCATGTAAGTAAGAATATAATTCAAAATATCATTAATTATCTGAATAGCTCTGAAAATACTAATTTTTTTTATCAGCTTGATTATTTACAATGCTTTTAACTGGCAGAAATACAATGCAATATATAGAACCAATTCAATGAACTGGTAAAATTAATTGTTTGTCAATCAACTCGCATTGCTAGACTTGATCATATTCCTCTCATAGGTTGGAATGAGTTAAACGAATATTTTGTATTCTACTCAAAGATTAATTAGTCCATGTAAGTAGGAATATAATTCAAAATATCATTAATTATCTGAATAGCTCTGAAAATACTAATTTTTTTTATCAGCTTAATTATTTACAATGCTTTTAACTGGCAGAAATACAATGCAATATATAGAACCAATTCAATGAACTGGTAAAATTAATTGTTTGTCAATCAACTCGCATTGCTAGACTTGATCATATTCCTCTCATAGGTTGGAATGAGTTAAACGAATATTTTGTATTCTACTCAAAGATTAATTAGTCCATGTAAGTAAGAATATAATTCAAAATATCATTAATTATCTGAATAGCTCTCATTCAATTTTTTTTTTATATCGCGTATCGAGTTTCGACCGCGCAATTAATCCACACAAATTTAATTTCGATATCGTGGTCGTTACCGGCTCTCACATCAAAGAAAGCTTCAAGATATATCTCCTAATATTGTATCCTCAAGTTATACATCCCTTGTTTCGTCAATTACAATTGTTTATCATTACGTTTACATTCTTATATTTCATAAAATGTGCTGTTTAGAGTGTATATTAACATAATATAAGAATATGGTTATATTTTAAATATATATCTAGATCAAGTTGATTTCCTTACCCTCGTAGAATAACAAATAAGTCACCACTCATAAATTGTTTCCTTTTCATATCAAATGGAGAGGATCCCTAATCCATGTGAATTCGTGCTCTGTTATATAATAATATAATTGTCAAAAAAAAAAAAAAAAAATATATATATATATATATATATATATATATATATATATATATAATTGTCAAATTCATGCAAGTAATGAATTTCAGTTCAATAATTTTTTTTTGGGGTCAAAATTCGTGTATTATAGAGAAAAGTCTGTTTTTGGTTCCTAAGAAATACCAAAATGTTCAATTTGCCTTCTGACTGTTTTTTTTGGTCATTTTGTCCCTCAAACTTGCAATTTTGTTCGATTTGCCCCCTCCGTCCAATAACCCAGTTAAATAGCTGTTAACTGATGATATTTTATTCACGTACTCTCAACCCGACCCACATACTCTTAACCCGACCCACAGCAAAAGTAACCCCGCTCTCTCTCACTCCAGCGCTCAGCGCTCTCTCTCACTGCCATCGCTCTCCTGCCTCTCTCTTGTGCCACTCCAGGTTCCCTCTCTCTCACTGCCATCGCTCTCGTGCCTCTCTCTCGTGCCACTCCAGGTTCCCTCTCTCACTCCCATCGCTCTCGTCCCTCTCTCTCGTGCCACTCCAGGTTCCCTCTCTCACTGCCATCGCTCTCGTGCCACTCCAGGTCCCATCGCTCTCGTGCCTCTCTCTCGTGCCACTCCAGGTTCCCTCTCTCTCACTCCCATCGCTCTCGTCCCTCTCTCTCGTGCCTCTCTCTCTCGTGCCTCTAGGTCAGATCTCTCTCTAGGGTTTATTTAGGGAGATAATTTATTTATTTCAATTTAGTGCCAATTTAGGGTTTATTTAATCCAATTAGGCCAATTTAGGGTTTATTTATTTCAATTTAGTGCCAATTTAGGGTTTATTTAATCCAATTAGACCAATTTAGGGTTTATTTATTTCAATTTAGTGCCAATTTAGGGTTTATTTATTCCAATTAGGTCAATTTTTCTGCCAAATTAGGATCATGCCAAATTA
Organism: Luzula sylvatica; assembly: GCA_946800325.1. Lineage (NCBI taxonomy): Eukaryota > Viridiplantae > Streptophyta > Magnoliopsida > Poales > Juncaceae > Luzula > Luzula sylvatica. The sequence goes on from OX326960.1 coordinate 44,124,826, forward strand.
GGATCATTTTCTGCCAATTAGTCCCAATTTTTCTGTCAAATTAGGATTATGCCAAATTAGGATCATTTTCTGCTAATTAATCATGTTTATTAATTTTTAATATTTTAATTATTTTTTCAGATTTAAGATTATGGCAAAAGAAGGTTTTTACGTCGTTTTCTACAATCCACGAATACCAAATTGGTTGTCTCGTCCACTCTCTACGAACCGATATTGTGGGACTCTTACGCAATGATGCGTACTTTGCGGTTCTCTCCTGTGACGGGTCCTTTGAGTGATTTTTGCATATTTTTGTCGTAATTTTGAAATGTTGTAATTTTTAAATGAGTTAAATGTTTATTTTGAAATAATTTTGGGTATGGATGTATTTATGGGTATGGATGTAAAATGAGTTAAATGTTTTAATTTTGAAAATTTTAAAGGATGGGTCTGTAATTTTGCAAGAATGTTTTGAATTTAGTTGTGGAGCTTAGTACTGAATTTAAGTTGTGAAGTTTAGTACTCATCCAATTTGAATTATAAATTTTCAAGTTTGAAGTTTAGTTGAGATTTTTGGTGAATTTTAGTTGTGAAGTTTAATTGAATTGGTACCGGAACTCAAGTTATTATGAGTTGGTATAAAACTCGTATTACAATGAATCGAAGTGAATTACAAAACTCATATTACATCAATGAATTGAAGTTAATTTATAAAACTCGTATTACATCAATGAATCAAGTTCATTACAAATTTCACATGACATTAATACATCAAAATTAATTGCAAAATTTATATTACATCAATCAATCAAAATTCATTACAAAATGCATATTAAATCAATCTAATTGGTATTGGAAATATATCACTACTCATACTACAGTTTTATATAATGATTACGAAACATCAATACTCGTATTACAAAACACATCAATTTCAATTAAAAAATGTCGTCGAAAAATACGTCTCGAGTTTGCCATGTATGATCTCAAATCCTTCTCAAGCCTGCCAAGTATCAAAGAGAGAGAGAGAGAGAGAGAGAGAGAGAGAGAGAGAGAGAGAGAGAGAGAGAGTTACATTTTGGAGGGTTATGCGTGATATTCTGACAAATTATAGAATATAATAGACTCGTAAAAGGGTAGTTACGAGGCCAGGAGACTCGCTGAGCTGAGAATTGACTTCGAGAATTTCGCCAGAGATGGGAGAATTAATATCGCTAGTTGCTTTTACGCTCTCGACAGCGCCGAAATTCTTGCCTTGAGATACGCACACTCCCACTTCGGGTAACTCCACATACACCACATCGCCCAAGTGATCCTGCAGATTTTACGAAATTAAGAGGGCTCTTTTGCAAATATTCCCTTCACTTGAAGTATTGAAGTTTGAGAGAGAGAGAAGAGAGAGACTCACACATCAAGAAATACTAAGGGATCAGCAAAGAGGCCAAATCAAATGATAAAGTTCGAAAATTTTGCACATCAAGAAACTCACACAACCCCTTTACTAAAAATCTTGGAAAAGTCAGAATTTTTGCACAACGAAGGAAGCCAAAAAGAAAGAATAACACGAATCATTTATAGAATCCGAAATATAGCATAAAAGCACCCATATATCCCCAATTTGTACAGTCAACACTAAAAAATAAATAAAAATAGAGTAATTGGAGCAAATGTTAACTTTCTTTCTACTATTAGAGGAGGATCAATGGGATTTAAAGATAACAATCGAAGCAAATTCAAAGAAACATACAACCCCATTAATGGCATCAGTATTTAGCAAGAAGAGTAAAAAATAACCAAAGAAGAAGAAGAATTCGACTAAAAAGAAGAGAGATCCATCCTTGTACCTGTAGAGAAAGCTCGATTGAAGGTGGAGATGCGGAGGTACGAGGCGGCTCTTGAAGCCCAAAGCATTCTTGACGCCATTGTTTTCCTCTTTCTCCTGTGAGAGAGAGAGGCGCTGGCGCGAGAGAGAGAGTCGCGAGAGACACATGGAATGAGAGAGAGGGGATAGAGTTAATTAACGGGTCGGGTTTTAAGTGATGGGTCGGGTTAAATAATATGTATAAAATATCACGAGTTAACAGCCATTTAACTGGAGGGGCACGAGTTATTGGACGGAGGGGATAAATTGAACAAAATTACAAGTTTGGAGGGCAAAATGACCAAAAAAAAAACAGTCAGGAGGCAAGTTGAACAATTCGGTATTTGTTAGGGATCAAAAACTGACTTTTCTGTATATTCTACTACCATCTTTACCAGGTCAAAGCCTGCTTATCCTATATATACACACACAACGACACTCTTTTTCTCAAACACACACACATAAGATTAAGAAAGAAAAAATATGCAGAACGTTCAAATGCATAAGGTTCTTTTGTTTGTCCTAGTCTCACTTGCTACTCTAACCATATCTAACTCTGTAGGGTTTCGCTTGGATCTTAAACATGTCGATGCAGATCGCGATTTCACAAAAGCTCGAGATGGTTCAACGTTCAGTTCTGAGGTCAGGACGCAGACAACTTGCCGCAACTGACTCGATCGCACCGCCAGTCTTCCCTGGAGACGTAAGTTATTTCTATAAGGAGTATCTTGTGGATTTCAGTATCGGCACTCCTCCTCAACCAGTCAGGCTGATCCTCGATACTGGAAGTGATCTCATTTGGACCCAATGCAAGACTTGTCTGCCTTGTTTCGACTTGCCCATTCCTCCATATAACCCTGCGAACTCATCTACGTATGCGGCGTTACCATGTTCCTCCGATCAATGCCGATATACCGGTAAAGAGCTCTGCACGCCATTCAAAGGTAGTTGTAATTATGGATATGGATATGTAGATGGTACGAGGACATTGGGTAGTCTAGCCAACGAGACTATGACCTTTGGAACCAATAACGGTAGCACGAGCATACCAAATTTGACCTTTGGTTGCGCATTCTCAAACACGGGGATTTTCGGGAATTCAAATGAAACGGGGATATTAGGCCTCTCTCCTGGAAATTTATCGCTTATATCTCAGCTCAAACTAGGGAAATTCTCGTATTGTTTCACGTCATTGTTCGACAACAAGACCAGTCCTCTCTTGCTCGGTTCCAAGGCCGGTTTCTCTAGCAGTAGCAAAGGCAAAGTTCAGACAACCCCTTTCATTGGAAAACCGAATAGTCCCTACTATTACCTTTCATTGAAAGGTATAACAATCGGATCAACTCTTTTGCAAATACCAGAATCGGTTTTTGCGATGGAAAATGGTGGGGTCATTATAGACTCTGGCAACGCAAACACTAACCTTGCTCCCCAAGCTTACAACAGCGTGAAAGCGGCATTTGAAACACAAATAAATCTCACCGTGTATGTCGGGCCACCGGATTTAATCTTTGACCTTTGCTTCGTTCTTCCACAAAATGTTGAGGTGGTCGTGCCGAAATTTATATTCCACTTCGAAGGAGCCGACATGGAGCTGCCAGAAGAGAACTATATTTTTATGGATACCGATGAAGGATTATTGTGCTTGGTGCTTTTTAATTCTACCGATAATTCGAGCAGTATTGGAAATTATCAGCAACAGAACATGCACGTATTGTACGATCTCGATAATAATGAATTATCGTTTGTTCAGGCACAATGTGATCAACTGTGAACCATCATGTTTGTTCGTTGCAAGTGATTGTTTTTATTTATTTATTGTGTATGTAAAGTTCTGGTCGCAAGTGATTATGTTTGTTTTTATTTTTCATATATATAAAGTTCATCGTGCAAATAAAGGACTTGTGGTGTGATAGTCCTATGTGGGTTTGATTTTTGTTTTCGTGTGAATAATTGGAATTATCGGAGTATCAACTCCAACACGTTATTTTCACCAATGCGCATTCTCGTGAAATCACAATTTTTTTTTTTTTTTTTTGACGACGACGATATGATGGTGATGATGATTATGGTGATCGTTTTCGTATTTGTAGTTACTTCGTATTGGTATTTTTACTTTTGCTTCTATTTTGCATTTCGTATTTGTTTTGTAGTATTCGTGAGTCGTAATTCGCAAACATATTATTATTCAAATCTGTATCATATTTGTAATTTATAATTATATTTGTATATTATATTTGTGTTTCAAATTCGTCTTGATATTTGGCATTTGTAGATATATCAATATTTCATATTTTGTATTCAACAATTCTTATTGTTCCTGCTATTGTGTTAATTATTTTATTTTCTTAATTTGCTCGGGGTTGTCAAATATGTATGGTTATACCGTCATGAATTATGTACATGATTAAATTCAGAGTTGCTAAATTTGTATGGTTATTTCGCGACCAAATATCAAATGAATAATACGACTCAAGAGTAAATTTATATGCATTTTAATTTTCATGAACAACGAACGATTCGATAGTTTTCAATATAAACAGAAAGCTCATGCTCTAAAATGTATAGGTTCGTTTATTCTACAAAGTTTTTCATACTTGTATTTATGTTTCACACGTCGTATTTGTATTACACGATGACTCTTATTTTTACTTAATCTGTGAATTATTATTACACGTATTCGTAATTGAATCTCGCATTCGTGTTTTTATTCTTATCCTCGTTTTTTATTCATATTCTCCTTTTGTTTTTAGTTCTTATTGGCTCGCATTGATATTTGTTTTTTGTTTTTATATTAGTATTTGGTGTTTTTTTTTTTTTTTTTTTTTTTTTGTAATTTGTATTTCGTATTTGCAATTTATATGTCTTATAGTGTTGTTTGTTTTTTCTCGTGTTCATTCGGAAATTATCAACAAAATAATTATTTCAAAGTTTTGAATTCTTGTCGTATAGTTCATGTTGACTAACATGTCTTTAAAGTATATATTGACTGTGTTTCGCAAATTTCACGTGAGGATCTTCGATATTCCACTAATAAACGCAATTATTTTTTAATTTGAAGGAATGTAATATCAAATAAACAATTCATTAAATATTTCAAAAGATCAAGAGAAACGACTTAAAATCTTTTTTTATTTTTGTATGTTTTTTTTTCATGTATTGAATTATTTTGTTTCTTTCACGTCACTGAACATAATCTTGAATTAGGTGGTTATTCGCATGCTCCTGATGATTTATCTTATGGAGTCGACATGAAGCATATTGGATGGTGCGGTATTTTGCAGGTAATTACTCCTAATTTTACTTTTAGTATATCTAATTAATTATATTAAGTGCATTATACCTGTCTTCTTATATAGAGAATTGCCCTTGCATATTTCGTGGTGGCAATTTTGGAAATATTGACAAAGGACAAGAATCTCGAGGATCAATCTATTTCGGCCCTCTCCATATATAAACGTTATTATTGGCAATGGTATTTTCTCTAATAAGTAATAATAATAAGCTTTAATTCCCTCAATTCTATAATATTATACTTATGTATTAAGTTTGCAAAATTGGAGCTCATACATGAGGCCACGTCACCAGGGGCCTCTTTGTAAAAAAAAATATTTTTTTCACATTTTGATCCTTTTATATTTACGATTTGGTCCTTTTTATTTGAAAAAATTACATTTTGGTCTTTTTTTTATTTACATTTTGGTCATTTTTTATTTACATTTTGGTCTTATCTATTCTTATATATAAAGTAGCCACTTTTCCTGCCTCCTGGTTGAGCCACGTCACCAGGGACCTTTTCGATTTTTTTTTTTTTTTTTACATTTTGGTCCTTTTTTTTGAAAAAATTACATTTTGGTCCTTTTTATTTACATTTTCGTCCTTTTTTATTTGCATTTTGGTCCTTTTTATTTATATTTAGTCCTTTCAAGTTTGAAAAATTAAACTTTGATCCAGGGGCCTCTTTGTCAAAAAATTATTTACATTTAGGTCCTTTTTATTTACATTTTGGTCCTTTTTAGTTGAAAAAACTACATTTTGGTCCTTTCTATATACATTTTGTTGGTTAATTCTAACCTAGAGGGGGGGTGAATAGGTAATCCTTACGTACAATTTTCGACTAAGGTATACCGATTCTAAATTAAGCGGAAGCTTAAAATGATTTAAATGAAAGAATGCAAATACCGAAAGAGATGAACACACGATATTTATTACGGAGTTCGGTAGGTGGTTGCTTTGTAGCTTTAACTCACCCTTTACTTGCTTAATCGACCGATTCAATTATTGGCAAGTACCTACGTCTCCGGGAAGGCCTTGTGCCGTTTCGGCGTTCGATTGAATTCCAACTCACTCGTACAAGGTTTTGCCTAGATCGATTTACACGTTTTCTATCGATCTATAGCTGGCTTTACAATTCAAGAATTAGCCTATTACACGTTTCTAATACGCACTACAACGTGATCGGTCACGTGAGTTGGGAATCGTATATAAGAGAGATGTCGAGAATTAGATCTATGATCTAGAGGTTTGTCTCACACTTATCAAGAGATATGGAAGAAGATCAAAGCTAGTTGTTTCTCTCTTTGTGGATGGGGAATAAATTTTGCAAAAAGATAGGAGAGAGAAGGTATGAGTGGTTCTATTTATATCATCCATAGAAACCACTCAACCTGTGCAGAAATTACATAGTTCGTTCGAACGTACTGTTTGGTTCGTTCGAACGAACTTGAATTTGAACTAGCCGTTTCAAAGGAATTTTCATAAACACGATGAGTTCGTTCGAACGAATAATTATGTTCGTTCGAACGAACATGGATTTGTTCTTGGTTCGTTCTATTGATCAAGAACGAACCATGGAGGTTCGTTCGAACGCACATAGTGGTTCGTTCCAACGAACATTTATTGTGTCTAGATTTGTTTGTTTTTCTCACAACACCAGGTTTCAATTCGTTCGAACGAATTATTCTTTTCGTTCGAACGAACATAGAATGGTTCATGGTTCGTCCTTAAGTTGAACGAACCAAACTGAACGAACTTAGAGTGGTTCATGGTTCGTCCTTGAGTTGAACGAACCAAAAGTGTTCGTTCGAACTAACATATATGTTCGTTCGAACGAATATTTATTTGCTCTAGTTTTGTGAGTTTTCTCACCATACCAGGTCTTGGTTCGTTCGAACGCACTATTGGTTAGTTCGAACGCACCATAAACTGGTATGGTGATTTTCCTTGTTGATCATCGTGTTTCGAATTTATCTTTTGATCTTGATAAGTATGAGATGTTCTTTGGAATACCTAGGGTTTATTTTGATGATCCCAACTCACGGAAGGCTTCGACGTCTTGAGTTCTTCAATGTCTTGACGCCTTTCCTTTCACGGATGATCTTCGTCTTGATCATCCTTGGTCCGTTGTACCTACTTCTCCTACAAGTTGGTCTTAACTGAAACCGTTAGTATTGACAGTGTTTTGATATAATCAAACCATAGGATATTTGGATCAACAAACTCCCCCTTTTGATAAATTTCAAAACACTGTCGATTGGAAAGTTTTGTCGGTTATCGAAAAACTTTCCGTACGATCTCTTTTCTCCCCCTTTTTGAAATGATCAAAAGGGAGCGAATAGAACCGAACCGGAAAGCTCCCCCTAAATACGAGCTCCCCCTAAAAATTTGAATTTTTCAGTCGTAGGCTCGTAGATAATAAGTATTTTAGCAAGTTGTGATTTGTGGTTGGAGTTATGATTTTAACAATTATGATGAAAAGAATAGTTTTGAACACATAAACTTGAAAAACGACATTACTCATAATCATCAAAATAGAAATACATCATTTGGTTTTCAACTAATTAACTCATGACATGAACTAGAACATAACATAGATTAATAATACTAATACGACCACATATCATGCAAACACACCCATACATGGTACTACATGCTAAAACAAAGTTTAAATTTAGAAAATATGATTTAATAATCTAGGGAAATAGTTAAAGCCGGAGGGATAGGTTCTAAAGAGTTGGGCCGCCCGGATTATACTCGGAAGGGTCATCGGTGCCGAGATTCCAAGGTTGATCCGGATTAAATGATGGCGGTGCGTCCGGAGGAGGGTTCCATGGTCCGAAGCGAGAGTCAAGGTGAGCGTAGAGATTTTCGAAGAGTTTGGTGTTGTGTGCTCTAGTCCGTGCATTATCCTCGTAGACTTGATCACGAACCCACACACTTTCCTCGTGAACTCGAGTTTGCATGGCTTCAATCATGCCACGGATCTCCTCCATATTGAAACCCGGTGCATGTGAGTCGGCGGTGGTCGGATTAGACGGGCCCGCACTTGGTGTGGCTCTTGTTTTCCGTTTACGCGGGGGAACCGGTGCATCATCGGGAGGTTGGGTCCACTCGGTAGGATTATTAGGAAGTTTGTGGCGATCCGAGGGTTCGTCCAAAACCCAATTTTTGATGAGGGTAGGGTTTCTTCCACCTTGTGTTTGAGAGTAATCCAATTGACCGATTTTCTTGTCTGAGTATCCAATTCGAGATAGGTGTTCGGGAGATCCCAGGTTTGTGGGCTCGGAACGTCCGAGGTCCCATTGGTCGGTTGGAATATCGATGTCCAATCGGTCGCATGCTAAGGCGATGATGCTTCCATATGGGAGAGAGGAAACCTTGAGACGCATGATCGATTCCATGTGTTTGAGGATGAGAATCGGAATGTTGATGCGATCTTCACTCGCGTACCATAATCGGTAGAGAAGGGTAACGTTTCGTTTGTCGAAATTTGCTTTGAGTTTAGAGACGGGAGTGAGAATATTATTACCAATTTGCCACACGAAACGAAGAGGTGCCGAGAGTTGCGTGGCCGAAGAGACGAGATTGTCGTTGGTAACCACCTTCTCAATTTGATTATAGGTGGTGTCGTGAACTTGGTCGGCACGACTAATATAGGTGTGTTCCCCGTCGTTCACTAGCCCAAGCCATTGACATAGCGACTCCACATTGATAGTGATGGATTGTCCGAAAAGGTAACTCTTGATTTCGTTCTCGTCGTAGTTGAAAACGGCATTCGCATAGAACAATTTCGTAACTACCTCATACGAAGTGCGATTGAGGGAGCACAACCCAGCAATTTGCCACCGATCTTCGATGGAATCAACAATGTTGGATAGAATGGGAATGTTGGAAGGAAGTTGATAGTAATACCCGATGCTGACCGATTTCTTCGAGTATTTTTCGCGATAACTAACTCCGGCAGCGGCATCTCTGAACAGGTAGGTGTTGCCGGTGTCGTTGAAGTCAAAACGAGGAAATGGTCCTCTTGCAGGCTTGGAAGCAACCTTCTTTCCCTTGCGGCTTGTCATTTGAGCGAAAATGGAGCTATTTGAGTGAGATTTTCGGATTTTCGGATGGAGAGAGATATTTTGAGCAAGATGAGTGAGTTTGTTGATTTTGGAGGGTTTAAATAGAGAGGGTGTGAACTGAAGGTGCTCTAATGGAGTAGTGGAAGAGATAAGGTCGGTTTTGAGGAGGGAGAAGTGGAAGAGAAATGAAGAAGGTGGAGAGAGAAAAAGCCGTCCCTTGTGTTTTATTGCAGTTACCGCCAAGTCCGTTGCAACGGAAGTGTAGCTCCGTTGTAACGCAACTGTCGATTTGGGGTATTTAACTGGTATTTCAGTAGTCCGTTACCACGCAGTATGTCCGTGGTAACGTACTAGTCCGTTGCAACGTACTGATTAATCCGTTGTACCGGAACAGTCGAATTTGGGGATAATAGGACTGGATTGCAGAATTCTGTTACAACGTAATAACTTCGTTATAACGCATTCTTACGTAGTAACGGATTGGTTAATCCGTTATAACGGACTTCAGTGTTTGGAGAGGTTTTTAGAACTCAGTTAGTCTGTTGGAACGCAGACACTTACGTTATAACGGAGAGGGCATGTCCGTTGCAACGGATTGGTTGATACGTTGTAACGGAACTTATGATTTTGCAGGTTTTTGGCTTGCCTTCTTAGTTCCGTTGTAACGCACATTGGTGCGTTATAACGGACTATCTTCTGAGATGAAGAGTTAAAATTTTGATTTTGAAGAGGCTTTGTGTGTCAAAAATTCCAAAAATATATATTTTATTAAAATAGGTTTTATGGATGTGGAAATATGCAATTTTTGAAAAATTTGTGTACAAAATTTTTATAAAAATGAGCATGCGAGTATTCAAGACAATCGATGATATTTGTATAACTACAAATAGCTTTAATGCTTAAGTTATTTATAGAGCGATTATACCTTTGCTCCGGTCATGGACCCGAGAACCAAGCTTACGAAGGAGAACTCTTGATCGATTTCTAGAGCTTATTTTTCCTCTACGATAGATCGTGAAGTTTTGTATACGATGAGCTTTTTGACTTCTCTCTTCGTTCTTGTGTGCCTACATGGAAGCAAGAATACCTTTCTTGCCCTTTTCGTAAGTGTGTAGATAATTATAAAAATAGGGAATTCATATTGAAGGTTAACCTAATATGAATTCTTGTACTCATACTCCCCCTCAATGTTTGGCTTATGGTAGTGTGGTGAGGGAGTGAGTCTTTCACACGTGATTTAGGTCTTTGGTGGTCCAACACCCTTTGAGGTGGAGGGGCCCATGGTGTGTCTATCTTTACGCATCCATACAAATTTTGGAGTGGATTTTGGGTAGCGAAGATCACAACTCGTGGATATGTGTCCTAACTTGCAACAATAATTGCAAAAAGAAATTGTTGGTTTGTTGATGGTTTCGGAACTCTTGACAAAGTGATTTGAGAGTTGGTTTGTTTGGGTTTTCTGTTGAGGTATCGGTTTGATCGGGTTGACAAACTTGTTTTTCGGTTGAAAAGGTTTGCGCGTATGGTTATAAGGTGTAGGAGCCCTCGTTTGATATGAACGGTCGACGGGGTAATTCACCTCATAAAAATACCCATTTGATCCCCGTTGGAACAAACACTCGGTTCGTCCCAAATCGATACGTCTATGGGATGAGGGTTGCGTAAAATGGTTATCCCTATGGTAGAATTGATTATTTGTAGGGTGTTTCATTCTAACATTCTTACCTTTGTTTTGGTCACGGTATATGAATGCATTTCCGCGATTGTTTCCTTGATTGTTCTCCCGTTTACCTCTTTGATCTTTGGATTTTGAGAGGCCGGGTTTACTCTCCTTTTTAAACCCGAGACCCGATTTGTCATTTGGCTTTTGTCCCACTAAAGCCCCTTTCAATATTTGATCCAATGATGGGGTGCTTGGTGCACGTGATGCACAAGCCTTCTTCAAGGATTCATTTTCTACTTTGGAGTTTTGGAGTTCTACTCTTAGGCGTGATATCTCAAGGTTGAGGGTTTTGCATTCACACTTTGAGAAGCCTTGGAATTCCTTTAATTGAGCTTGGTATGCTTTGACTGATAGTTCTAGGGAAGCTACCTTTGCATTTAGGGCTAGAATTGTGCTCTCGACCTTTCTCTCATTTTGACTTGGTTCATCCACGTCTCTTAAGAGAGCGTCGAATGATTCAAGTTCGAGTTTTGTGTTTAATTTTGGTGAGGAACAAGAACTTGAGATTGGACTAATTGAATGGAGTATAGGGTTGAGAATTACCTCATTACCTCGGTTATGTGGTGAACTAGATGAGGATGCGTGAGAGGTGACGCTCGGAGAGTGCGGTGCACATGGTTCCGGTATTGAAGCTCGTTGGAGGAGCATAGCTTGAATTGCTCTTTCTACCACATCATCCATCGAAGGAGTGCATTCCGCCATTAGTGTTGCATTGGCGAATGTGTGTTCGACATCGTGCTCCGAGTCGGAGGACGAGCTTGAGCTCTCCGAATCTCCCCATGGATCCGATTTTACCATTAAGGCCTTCGCGCCTAACCCTATGGTCTTCTTTTTCCCTTTATTGGTTGGGCGTTTTTCTTCGTGTTTTCGTTCGCGCCTTGCTTTAGCGTTATCTCCACAGGGTTGGTTCTCTTTCCGTTTGTTCCACGGAGCTTGTTTAGGGTGAATTGTCCAACATGCGTCGGTTGTGTGTCCGAGTTTCTTGCATTCGCAACACCATGGTTTCACGCATTGGCGCTTTCGATCATCGTCAACCTTTTTCGTTCGTGTTGATAACGAGGTTTGCTTGATGTTCGGAGAATGAGTTCCTTGTCATGTTGGTAGTTTGTTGGTTCATGCGTGCCTCGAAATTCCGGAGATAATTTACGAGAATTTCCGGAGTAATGTCTTGGGTGGCCATCATGGTTTCCAAGGTGACGAGGTGAGTTTCCCAACTTGACGGCATAGCCCGAATTAGCTTACCTACAACTCGAGAATTCGTTAGTGTTTCTCCTAAAGCGATGAATCCGTTTTTGATATGCAACATTCGTGAGTACATGTCATCAACGGATTCATTTTCGATCATTCGGAAATGATCAAATGATTGTTCGAGTCCCATTAATTTGGTTCTCTTCATTCTATCATTTCCGTCAAATCGGTCTAGGAGCGCTCGCCACATAGAATGAGATGTGGTACATCCATCCACAATTATGGAAAGTGACCCGACAATATTTGTGAGAATAAGATTTTGAGCATATGTGTCGGCGGTCACATCGAGATCGGTGCCGTGACATATTTTTCGTGTGGGGTCGGTTTCGGAGGTGCTTACAGTGTAAACCTCGAACCCGTTTTCCACCACCGATCTCAATCTTTGGATAGTGAATACATTTAGCATGCATCTCTTCCAAAGATTCCAATTATTTCCGTCTAATTTATCGGGGTAGGTAATTTGGTTTCTATTACTAATAGAGGCCATGATCGTTATACAAGTTGTCACTTTACACAAAGAGACGGTTAGTATCCTGCTCTGATACCAATTGTTGATTAATTCTAACCTAGATGGGGGTGAATAGGTAATCCTTACGTACAATTTTCGACTAAGGTATACCGATTCTAAATTAAGCGGAAGCTTAAAATGATTTAAATGAAAGAATGCAAATACCGAAAGAGGTGAACACACGATATTTATTACGATATTTATTACGGAGTTCGGTAGGTGGTTGCTTTGTAGCTTTAACTCACCCTTTACTTGCTTAATCGACCGATTCGATTATTGGCAAGTACCTACGTCTCCGGGAAGGCCTTGTGCCGTTTCGGCGTTCGATTGAATTCCAACTCACTCGTACAAGGTTTTGCCTAGATCGATTTACACGTTTTCTATCGATCTATAGCTGGCTTTACAATTCAAGAATTAGCCTATTACACGTTTCTAATACGCACTACAACGTGATCGGTCACGTGAGTTGGGAATCGTATATAAGAGAGATGTCGAGAATTAGATCTATGATCTAGAGGTTTGTCTCACACTTATCAAGAGATATGGAAGAAGATCAAAGCTAGTTGTTTCTCTCTTTGTGGATGGGGAATAAATTTTGCAAAAAGATAGGAGAGAGAAGGTATGAGTGGTTCTATTTATATCATCCATAGAAACCACTCAACCTGTGCAGAAATTACATAGTTCGTTCGAACGTACTGTTTGGTTCGTTCGAACGAACTTGAATTTGAACTAGCCGTTTCAAAGGAATTTTCATAAACACGATGAGTTCGTTCGAACGAATAATTATGTTCGTTCGAACGAACATGGATTTGTTCTTGGTTCGTTCTATTGATCAAGAACGAACCATGGAGGTTCGTTCGAACGCACATAGTGGTTCGTTCCAACGAACATTTATTGTGTCTAGATTTGTTTGTTTTTCTCACAACACCAGGTTTCAATTCGTTCGAACGAATTATTCTTTTCGTTCGAACGAACATAGAATGGTTCATGGTTCGTCCTTAAGTTGAACGAACCAAACTGAACGAACTTAGAGTGGTTCATGGTTCGTCCTTGAGTTGAACGAACCAAAAGTGTTCGTTCGAACTAACATATATGTTCGTTCGAACGAATATTTATTTGCTCTAGTTTTGTGAGTTTTCTCACCATACCAGGTCTTGGTTCGTTCGAACGCACTATTGGTTAGTTCGAACGCACCATAAACTGGTATGGTGATTTTCCTTGTTGATCATCGTGTTTCGAATTTATCTTTTGATCTTGATAAGTATGAGATGTTCTTTGGAATACCTAGGGTTTATTTTGATGATCCCAACTCACGGAAGGCTTCGACGTCTTGAGTTCTTCAATGTCTTGACGCCTTTCCTTTCACGGATGATCTTCGTCTTGATCATCCTTGGTCCGTTGTACCTACTTCTCCTACAAGTTGGTCTTAACTGAAACCGTTAGTATTGACAGTGTTTTGATATAATCAAACCATAGGATATTTGGATCAACACATTTCTGTCCTTTTCATTTTAGAAACTTACATTTTGGTCCTTCATATTTACATCTTGATCCTCTTTTATTTACATGTCGGTCCTTTTTTATATTTTTGAATTTACATTATATCTTTTTTTTTATATCTTGGTCCTTTTCAGTTTTACTTCACACTTTGGTATTTTTTATTAACATTTTGGTCCTTTTTAATTTAAATTTCGGTCCTTTTTTACATTATTAATAATTCATCTTATCTCATGCGTCCACATCAACACCTTATTATGCCTCCCTATCACCACTTTACTTGGAAAATTTTCAAAAGACTCCTTAAATTTTTAGATATTGTAAAAAAAAATTAATTTACATATGTATTCATTTAAAAAAAATGCTTTTTAAATTTTAAAAAATTCTTAAATTTTTTGCAATACATAATGATTAAAAAAAAATTACTATATATTATATGTTATATAATTTTAATATTTCATTCATTACAAATATTCGACTTATGTATTATGTTTCTTGAAAAACTAAAATAAAATTATAATAAGTTGAACAATATTAATAAAAGAACATCTTGCAAATATTTAAAAATAAAATATCATAAAACTATTAAAAAATACATAAAAGGAAAACTAAAATAAAAAGTAGATGTTTAAATAGATATTTTCTATGAATATATTTGCAAGATGTTTATTTATTATTATTTAATGTTAGTTTTTTATGAATAAAGAATGGAATATTAAAATTATATAAACAAAATATGTAATAATTAAAATTTTTTTAAATCACTACATGTTAAGAAGTGTTTATGAATTTTCTTAAAATTAATAAAAAATAACAAAAAAAACTTTTAATTATTACATATGAGATTTGGAGGGTATTTTGGAAAAAAAAAATTAATATCATCCATAAGGAGTATTTTAAAATAAAAGTTTGGTAAAGAATTTTTTTTTTTGGAGTTTACGAAAAGATAGAGGATTTTTTACAATATCCAAAAAAAATTAGTGGGTTAAAAATATACCAAATCACGGATGTGCGAATAATCATGATATAATTTAAATTAAAGGTTCGAACGAAACGGTTAGCGATGACATCGTGAAACTTTGTTGTTGGCCGACCACACAAAGGGCGAAAAATATTTGTGCTAAATATGTAACGAAATTAAGGATTTGTGAAATTAAGAACACTATTTTTTTCAGCAATGTTTTCTGATCTATTAGGTTCTTAATAAATTTCATGACGACTCATTCGTTATTTTTCCTTATTTTGCCTATGATGTATAAAATATAGATAATTTTTTTAGCAATAACCGTTTGAATTATTCATGAAATCCGGCTCTTAAAATATTCAAACGATTTTTGCTACGGAATTTCACTCGCACACAACACACTAAATTACACATATAATAATGATTACAAAAAGAAAGTCACATACACAAAATAAACAACAATTTTCTTCAACTACATTACTTATAAACCCGAACAACCCCGCGCAATTGCGCGGGGGTAAGGCTAGTTTTATATAAATTTAACAGGATTCTTGCGGTTTGTATTATCATCATTTACTTTTCATTAATTTATGGAATATACGTACCGGACTGGGATTTTCGAGTACAGTACGATACCAGTCCAGACTATGGAAAATCCTTCACGGTAATAATTAATTTCATCATATATAATCAATTTTACAAAAAGGCCCCTGATGCATTAAAAAAATGTTAGGTAAAATGCGGTACAAGAGGGGAGTTAAACCAAGCTTGTAATGCTGTAGGATATATCGATCGCCAAATTCTTGGAATTAATCACATGTATAAACATCCTGAATGGCATCGATCCAAGGTATTTTATTTTATCTTAATTAAATTTTAACGTTAAATAAAAAAATATTTTTTGAATATGTAGGAATGTACTGACATGTCTCCTTTTGAGGGACCTTTTAAAAAAGAGGCTCCTCTTTGGTGCTTAGCTCCATTCGAGCCTGAAGGAATTCTTAGGTATTCAATATTATATAATATAATAATTTTATCTGTTATATATTTATTTATGATTATTTTTATTCGCAGTTCAATTTCTGCAATATTGAGCACAATAATTGGGGTGCATTGCGGGCATGTTCTTGTGCATATCAAGGTTGTATTTCTTCAAATATATCAAAACTGGACATTTCAATATTTTAATTATATTTTATTTTATTTTTTTAGGTGCATTCAGACAGGCTAAAGTACTGGGCTTCAATGGGTGGATCGCTTCTAGTTCTCGGTATCATTTTACATTTCAGCCATGATAAATTACGAATTTACCCTTGAACTTTAATCTATTTTCTCTATCCATTTATTTCAAAATTTTACTTATTTATTTTATTTGTATTTTTCTTTTGGGGAAGCAATTCCTTTGAATAAGCAATTATACACGTTGAGCTATGTTTGCGTTACTGGTGGAGCTGCTGGCCTAGTCTTCTCCATTTTCTATTTTCTGGTACCATAAAAACAGTATATTGGCCCTATAAAATATTATATTGGTCTATATAATTATTCTTTTCTTAATCTTATTATAGGTTGATATTTTGGGGTTGCGTAATTTATTTTTACCTCTAGAGTGGATAGGCATGAACGCCATGCTCGTATATGTAATGGCCGCAGAGGGGATTTTCGAAGGATTTCTCAACGGGTGGTACTATGAAAGCACAAATAACACGCTGGTAATTAAAAAAAAAAACTAATTTATTATTTTATTTTGTGTTTGGACTATATCAAGATGAATTTATGATTAATGGTAGGTTTATTGGGTGCAAAAACACGTGTTTGTCAAAGTATGGCATTCGAATAGAGTCGGTGTACTCCTTTATGTGATTTTCGCGCAAATATTGTTTTGGGCTCTGATTGCTGGAATTTTCCACCGTTTGGGTATTTAATGGAAGCTTTGATCGTATATGTTCGAATTTATGGTTTAAATTTGTGCATAATTTAGTTTTTTTTCGATTAGTTTATTTGTGTGGTATTTATGTGAATGTGTGAATGAAAAATTATTTCCTTTTAGAATATATATAATAAACTAGGTATGCAAGATAAAATTAATTGTTTGTTAATCAATTCACATTGCTAGACTTGATCATATTCCTCTCATAGGTTCGAATGAGTCAAAAAGATATTTTTGTGATCAACTCAAAGATTATTTAGTCCATGTTAAGTAAGAATATAATTCAAAATATCATTAATTATGATTTATGGGAATAGCTCTCAAAATACTAATTTTTTTTTCATCAGCTTGATTATTTCCAATGCTTTTAACTGGCACAAATACAATCCAATATATACGACCAATTCAATGAACTTGTTCAAAGGTTAAAGTTGCATGCATCCTATATTGATTTACACACAATGTATTATATACTAGCAGATTGAGTCAATTCAAGTTTTTTTATTTATATCGCGAGTTTCGACCGCGATTAATCCACGCAAGTTTAATTTCGATATAGTGGTATTTACCGGCTTTCACATCAAAGAAACCTTCAGGATATTTCCTAAAATTGTATCCTCAAGTTATATACATCCCTTAATTCGTCAAGTACAATTGTTTATCATTACATTTACAGTCTTATATTTCATAAATTGTGCGGTTTATAGTGTATATTAACATAATATAAGAATATGGTTATATGTTAAATATATATCTAAAAATAATTACACTAGCAGATCAAATTGATTTCCTTACACTAGTAGAATAACAAATAAGTCCCCACTCATAAATTGTTTCTTTTTCATATCAAATGGAGAGGATCCCTAATCCATGCGAACTCGTGTTCTGTTATATAATAACTAGCGCTGGACCCGCGCATTTGCGCGGGTTTGTTTTTTGAGGTATAGTATTTCGTGTAATTTCTTTTTTGTTATACTTATTTCATATTCGGTTGATAACTTTTTTTTTAAAGTTCTATCATATGTTCATAACTTTTCTTTAAAGTTCTATTATATAGATAGGTTTGCTTGATATAAAACATGATGGGAAATTTGTTGTACATGCATTAGTGCTGCCAAATCAAATTGTTGTCGCGAAGGATGAAGCAATTTGCGCGAGTGAAGTCAATTCGCCATAATTCCGCCTTGACTCACTGTTCTTTTGAACTATGTTTCCAACATTTGTTATACTCAATTATTTTCCGTAGTACATAATCGAAGATATCAAAATATACAAAATCTGAAATAACCTTCAACGAATACTATCAATACATACACATTATTCATGCATAACAATGGAAAGTTTGGTTGTTATTATTGGAGAAACTATACATAAATTGACCTAAATAACAAATTTAAATATAATTTTTTGATAATTGCAAAAATACATAATAACGTTCCAAGAATGAAAAAAAAATTACTATCTTTTTTGTCAGAAAATTATTTATGTTTTGAAGCAGGGTTACCTTAATGGTATGCCCTTGAATCATTTTGAAATAAGAAAAATAGTTTTCAAGTTCATATGCATTTACAATAAAATATAATTGAACTAAATTGAGTTTATCGAACCAAGTCCAATCCTCGTCTCATGTATACTATTATGGTCCTTCCAATCACGATTGAGGAAACCTAGAGGCTTGTTTGGTATATGACATGGGTGTGATGGGAATCGAAGATTACCAACTTGCCAATCGAGTTGTACGATTCGTAAGTCACAATTTATAGAAAAACCGGAAATTAAAAAAAAAATGAGGAAAAAGACCCTCTATAATGCTGAAAATTACCAAAAAACCCAAAGTTTTATGGAATTTGAAAAAAAAAGATCCTAAAGATTGGTTTATTATTTTAATCCATAAATTTTCTGAAAATAAAACAAAAAAAACCGTTGAAAATTACCAAAAAACCCTCCACGAAGTGAGAAATTACGAAATAACCCTTAAAATTTGTATAATACCAACATGAGAAAAATAATCCTTAATTAGTCACAATTTATAGAAAAACCCTAGAATTGCTGGAAAAAAAAAAAAAAAAAAACAGAAAATAATGAGAAGACCCTGTAGAAAGTTGAAAATTTGCCAAAAAGCCTTAAAGTTTCTGCAATTTGGAAAAAAAAAATCCTAAATATTGGTTTATTATTTTTAACATTAAAGTTTCTTAAAATAAAACAAAAATGCTGAAAATTACCAAAACCCCCTCCACAAAGTCGAAAATTACAAAATAACCCTTAAAATTTCTATAATTTGAAAAAACAATCCAAAATATTTGTTGATTTATTCAAGCCTTAATATTTGTGAAACAAAACTGAAAACGTTGAAAATAATTAAAAAAATCCAATAAAAGGCCGAAAATTACAAAATAGCCCTTAAAATTTCCTTAATATGAAAATAGAATCACTAATATTGGTTGAATTTTTTTAAACCTTAAATTTGTGAAAATAAAACCGGAAACACCGAAATGATCAAAAAGAACCTCTAAAATGCTGAAAATGAGATAATAAACCCTAAAATGTTTGTAATTTGAGAAAACATCACAAACTCGGGTTCAAAATCAATACCTTGAGAGCTTAAGATTGAAAAACGCTTCTGCCAGGACAATCCATTCCCCTTTGATGTTTGAATTAAGGATTTATGCTCTAACGAATGCAAAGACCTCTCCCTTGGTATGGAACATGGCGGCTCCTTTTTTGGTTCGACAAAATTGGTATCTAATCTCGATTCCAAATTTCAGCTCAAACCTACAATAATCTCAAAAATCAAACTAAATATATACATTTTCAGACAATATCAAATATACCCAAATAGGTTTTGAAAGTATGATATATAGCCCTATAATTTCAGAAAGTACCAAATAGACCCCTATATTTTAGAAAAAGATAAATTATACACCTATAATTTCTGAAAATGATCAAAAATACCCTATTGTTTTTAAAATTATCAGAAATAACCCTATAATTAATGACATTATAGAAAACACCCCTATAATTTCAAAAAATATAAAAATTAAACCCCAAGAATAATGAACAAAACCAAATTCTTTTTGAAAAAAAAATGAGCGATTTTGAAAAAAAAAAAAAAAAATCAACGCCTCATAAATGATAAAGAATTAGAAAGTACCTTTTTTTGCTAAATTACATTACTAATTCGTTTCTTGTTGGGGCAATTTGGTAATTGAGCAGGGATCCGCTTTAATATGACTCCCGAAACAGGGTATGTATATGTGCTTGTCCCTGTAATTCGATAGGTTAAAGATTGAAACTCAAAATCTCTGAATTTTGGAGTACTACAATTATAAAGTAAAATTGGAAATTACTTTCTCAATGTTTACGGTTTTGAAATAGCTTGGCACAGGTGCGTATTACACGTGAAAGAGAAAATGCGTAAAATATAATTTACAAATTTGTGGCTGACCTCGAGAATTCACGGGAACAACAGCCATAACAAAGTTGTTGAGTTTCTACTTCCAAAAGACAAGATTCTCTTCTACCACCTCATCACCGAGACGGGTTTTTTTCATTTTAGTCCCTGTGGTGTTCTGATTGACCGCTTAAGATCACGTCGTAAAATTCCTCTTCTGGTTTCACTTCTTCCTGAAGAAAGAATATTTTTCAATTAATGAATGAATTAATTGACCAAGCAACAATTATTTCAAAATGCTGAACTACAATATGCGAAAAATTGTCAGTAAATTTAACAAATTGAGAACTAATTTGAATTGGTTACACGAAAACGAAGAACAAAATATGAAGACTCTTAAATCACAATCATCAGACAACTAATTATCATGATTTGTGCTAAATGATTTCAATAGACTCAAAAATCGAAACTGCCAAAGAATTGAGAAAAATCGCAGCACAATTAGCACCAAAACACATGACTAAACCGTACTAAACCGTTCGAATCGAATAAAAAAGAAACACCATACCAAAAAAATGGGAAAAATCTTCCTGTCGTGCTTCAGCGTGACAACTGGTGCGAGTTAAACTCAACCCGCGACGGTCAGAGAGAGGAGAGAAGACCGCCATCCCGCCTGCTCCTTGGTCGCTATAGTTTTGCGTGCTTCCTCGCGTCACATCACGTCGCATCGCTAGGGTTGGGTCGTTCTTTTGTCCGGCGGGTTTCCCGCTTGCTCCGCCTCGTGCCATAGCGGCTTTTCTCTCTGTTGTGTGGCAGCCAGTGCTGCGTTTCCGCCGCTAGGGCGTGATTCGTCGCTGTTGCTTCCCTCCGGTGCGCTAGGGCGTGCTTCGTCTCCGTTGCTTCTATCCGGCGAGCCTGCTATCCGTCTGGCAGAGCTAGGGTTTACTCGCGGGCTTGGGTGTTCCTCTTGGGTGTTCTTCGGAAAGCAAGCGAGAGGAATTATATATTTTCCATTGACGGGCCGTGGTAAATTTGGTTCTACGACGGTATTATTACCGACGGCCCGCGATAAATTGGGACACGTGTCAATTTCTCATCGTATGTCCGCGATTAGGACTATGTAAGATATAATTGTCAAATTCATGCAAGCAATGAATTTCAATTAAATAAATTTTTTTGGGGTCAAAATTCGTATATTCACCATCTTTACCAGGTCAAAGCCTGCTTATCCTATATATACACACACAACGACACTCTTTTTCTCAAACACACACACATAAGATTAAGAAAGAAAAAATATGCAGAACGTTCAAATGCATAAGGTTCTTTTGTTTGTCCTAGTCTCACTTGCTACTCTAACCATATCTAACTCTGTAGGGTTTCGCTTGGATCTTAAACATGTCGATGCAGATCGCGATTTCACAAAGCTCGAGATGGTTCAACGTTCAGTTCTGAGGTCAGGACGCAGACAACTTGCCGCAACTGACTCGATCGCACCGCCAGTCTTCCCTGGAGACGTAAGTTATTTCTATAAGGAGTATCTTGTGGATTTCAGTATCGGCACTCCTCCTCAACCAGTCAGGCTGATCCTCGATACTGGAAGTGATCTCATTTGGACCCAATGCAAGACTTGTCTGCCTTGTTTCGACTTGCCCATTCCTCCATATAACCCTGCGAACTCATCTACGTATGCGGCGTTACCATGTTCCTCCGATCAATGTCGATATACCGGTAACGAGCTCTGCACGCCATTCAAAGGTAGTTGTAATTATGGATATGGATATGTAGATGGTACGAGTACATTGGGTAGTCTAGCCAACGAGACTATGACCTTTGGAACCAATAACGGTAGCACGAGCATACCAAATTTGACCTTTGGTTGCGCATTCTCAAACACGGGGATTTTAGGGAATTACAATGAAACGGGGATATTAGGTCTCTCTCCTGGAAATTTATCGCTTATATCTCAGCTCAAACTAGGGAAATTCTCGTATTGTTTCACGTCATTGTTCGACAACAAGACCAGTCCTCTCTTGCTCGGTTCCAAGGCCGGTTTCTCTAGCAGTAGCAAAGGCAAAGTTCAAACAACCCCTTTCATTGGAAAACCGAATAGTCCCTACTATTACCTTTCATTGAAAGGTATAACAATCGGATCAACTCTTTTGCAAATACCAGAATCGGTTTTTGCGATGGAAAATGGTGGGGTCATTATAGACTCCGGCAACGCAAACACTCGCCTTGCTCCCCAAGCATACAACAGCGTGAAAACGGCATTTGAAACACAAATAAATCTCACCGTGTATGTCGGGCCACTGGGTTTAAACTTTGACCTTTGCTTCGTTCTTCCACAAAATGTTGAGGTGGTCGTGCCGAAATTTATATTCCACTTTGAAGGAGCCGACATGGAGCTGCCAGAAGAGAACTATATTTTTATGGATACCGATGAAGGATTATTGTGCTTGGTGCTTTTTAATTCTACCAGTAATTTGAGCAGTATTGGAAATTATCAGCAACAGAACATGCATGTATTGTACGATCTCGATAATAATGAATTATCGTTCGTTCAGGCACAATGTGATCAACTGTGAGCCATCATGTTTATTCGTTGCAAGCGATTGTTTTTATTTATTTATTGCGTATGTAAAGTTCTCGTTGCAAGTGATTATGTTTGTTTTTATTTTTCATATATATAAAGTTCATCGCGCAAATAAAGGACTTCTGGTGTGATAGTCCTGTGTGGGTTTGATTTTTGTTTTCGTGTGAATAATTGGAATTATCGGAGTATCAACTCCAACTCGTTATTTTCACCAATGCGCATTCTCGTGAAATCACAATTTTTTTTCCATTAAAATAAAAATTTGTTAAATTATGACGTGTCTTGATTTTTCGATTGTATATTTATTCTTTTAAGGTATATATTTTAGCTCGACAATTTATATTTGATATTTTTAATCGTTAAATGATGTGACGTGGATTGTTCTCATCAATTTGCGGAATAATTGGTTTATAAAGTTTATATTTCTCCTTTCACAAACTTTTAAACAATATTCGCAAGTTACTCTTATTGTTTATTGAATTCCAAACAGTATGATTAAAATTTAAACAATATTCTCAAGTTACTCGTTATTGTTTTAAAATCGTTGAGTTTTCTGAGGTATGAGTCAAACGTTTTCTAGGAGGGGCCTCGTCCTCTTCCTTTTTCCTCTTGAATTCCAAACCGTATGATTAAAATCTAATCCTTCGTAATTGATGCAATGTCCATATAACACACAATATGTGAAGTTTTTATTTTTATTCCTTCATGCGCGCGCACACACAATATTATTTTATAATTTGTTCACACCTTTATTTTGGATCCGATTTTGTGTAATTTTCTTGTGATTTTCGTTTGTACCATCGAATTATGATATGCGATACAATCGGACGTTGTTGGACATGGTTCGATCCATGATGAGTCAAACTTCCCTTCCAAAATCGTTTTGGAGATATGCCCTAGAGACAGCGGCTTACTTATTAAACCGCATACCTTCTAAATCGGTACCTAAGACGCCATATGAGATATGGACCGGAAAAGTTCCGAAGTTGTCTTATGTTAAGATTTGGGGATGTGAAGCTTATGTCCGCAGATTAATCGCGGATAAACTCGAACCCAAATCTGAAAAATGTTTATTTGTTGGTTATCCCAAGGAAACAAAAGGATATTATTTCTATCATCCATATGAGAACAAAGTGTTTGTTGCTCGTGAAGGTACTTTCCTTGAGGAGAAATTTATATCTAAAAGAATGGATGGATATGAAATAGATCTCGAAGAAATTCGAGAACCGCAAACAAATGTTGAACCGATGAATGTTGATCCGGTTTCCTCAATTGTTGAGGATCCGGAGTCAAGTGCACAAGGCGCAGTTCGTAGATCGGATAGGCTTCGTCAAGAGCCTATACGATATGGTTTTATCGTGGCAAATGACGATGAAGTCGAATTCATAGATGATGAACCGACATCTTATCGCGAGGCTATGAAAAGCGAGGATTCCGATAAGTGGCAATCTGCCATGAAATCCGAGATTCAATCCATGTACGATAATCAAGTTTGAAACTTGATTGATCCACCTCCCGGGGTTAAACCAGTGGGATGTAAGTGAGTCTTCAAGAAGAAGACCGACATGGATGGGAATGTGAACACTTATAAGGCACGACTTGTGGTGAAAGGTTTCAAACAAATTCATGGTGTCGACTATGAAGAAACGTTTTCACCAGTAGCTATGCTTAAATCCATACGGATCTTGCTTGCTATCTCTGTGTATTATAACTATGAGATTTGGCAAATGGATGTCAAAACCGCATTCCTTAACGGGAACTTAGAAGAGGATGTGTACATGACACAGCCCGAGGATTTTGTCGATTCAAAGAGTCCGGATAAAGTGTGCAAATTGCAACGATCCATTTATGGATTGAAGCAAGCTTCTCGAAGTTGGAATATACGTTTCGATGAAGTTATACGAGAATATAATTTCGTGAAAAACATAGAAGAACCTTGTGTATACAAGAAGGTTAGTGGGAGCCGTGTAGTATTTCTTGTACTATATGTAGACGACATTTTGATCATAGGAAACGACATTCCGATGCTTACGGATGTTAAGAAGTATTTAAATACTCGTTTCGCTATGAAATATTTGGGCGAGGCCGCTTATATATTAGGCGTGAGGATTTATAGAGATAGATCCAAGAAGTTACTCGGCTTGAGTCAAAGCACGTACATCGACAAATTGTTGAAACGGTTTTCAATGCAAAATTCGAAGAAAGGAATTCTTCCAATGTCGAGTGGCATATCGTATTCTAAAACTCAATGTCCGACATCGAGCGAAGATAAGAATGCGATGAGTATTGTTCCATACGATTCGGCGGTTGGATCAATTATGTATGCCATGATTTGTACGCGCCCCGATGTGTCGTATGCATTGAGCGTCGTTTCGCGTTACCAATCTAATCCAGGGGATATGCATTGGATCGCAGTTAAGAACATCCTTAACTACTTACGAAGAACTAAGGATCAATTTCTAATTTATGGTGGAAAGACATCCGGGTTGGTCATCAATGGATATACCGACGCCAGTTTCCAAACATTTGTCGATGACTTTCGATCACAAAGCGGATACGTGTTTTGTCTAAATGGTGGAGCGGTAGTTTGGAAGAGTTCCAAACAACTCACGATAGCAGACTCTACAACTGAATCGGAGTATATTGCGGCTTCCGAAGCGGCAAATGAGGCGGTTTGGATCAAGAAGTTTGTGTCGGAGCTTGGTGTAGTCCCGAGCATCTCGGAACCTATAGTTGTGTATTGCGACAATACGGGCGCAATAGCACAGTTCAAGGAACCGAGGGCACATCACCGCTCCAAGCACATACTCAGAAAATTTCACTTGATCCGTGAGATTTTGCAAAGGAAGGATGTGATCATTGAAAAGATTGATACTGACAGGAATGTTGCGGACCCGTTTACTAAGCCACTCTCGCAAGCTAATCACGATTATCATGCGAAAGATATAGGTTTGAGATACCTAGAGGAGGAAGAGAGTAGTTAGTTATCTAAAACGATAGTTTCGTAGGACGAGATTAATCTAATAGATTAGTAAACGTTGTATCACCTCAAACTTATCTTATAGTAATGCAATTTCAGAATTTTAAAACTTTTTCATTTTTTGCATCTATCTTATATGAAAACTGTGTGCGGGGTTGTGTAATATGATTACATGAACCTTGATTTGCACTTGTGTGGACGTCGACATGGTTGAGGACCATGTGCAGCAAAACCGTCACACTTAAAGTGTCATTTCTAAACATCCCTAGTCGAGGATCAGCTTGCTTAAGAGAGAAGCATTTCTATTATTAGATAATAGACTGAACGCGTACACTAGTATGTTTGCCGAGGAGATGATTATGTTTTGCTAATCATGGGACAAGGTGCTTGTCGAATCGGAAACGTAGATATATGTTAGGTTACATGTATTGGATATGACCGAAGCCGCAAGACCATGACATGGTTTAGTCATTATAGATGGACTTGCGACGGATGGGATTTTAGGTTCTTCAAACTTGAGGGGATCATTGATTGCGTTACGTGCGTAACACAATGCTTTGATATGATCTTACGCTCACCGTAACAGGGAGTTAAAAGGGTCATCATTGGGTATTGTCCGAAACACGAAATTCAATATGAGTCTCCAAGATAGGAATTGTTTATTCCGAAAGGAAGAGATATCTCTTAGGCGCCGCTCGATGAGTCGATTAACGAAATATGCGGCCGCAGTCAATGATATTAATGGTTAATATCGATTGAAATTTGTTAATTCAACTCGGAATCGGGGAATAAGTGTAGTTAATCAAATTATAAGGATGACTATTACCATGCATTTTGATTAACGGATATCGCAAACAAGAGAACTAGTAACCGCTATTCGAGATAGGCACAATGATCACAATCATTATTCGTTTAACATGGGTAGCTATGATAGAGTGACTAGATCCCGCTCATGAGCTTGTAGGCATTGGAAACAACCTACTGCCATCGTTAAGTCGAACCTACATGGTCACACAACGAGTCGTACTAAGTCGGGCTTGATCATAAAATCGGCACATTGGATGTGCATAGCTTGGTATTTGATACGCGAGCTATATTCTCTAAAATTGTGCGTATTGGATATGCATGAGTACCTTTTAGGTAGATCTGAAATTGAGTGGGAGACTGAAAGAAATACAGTTTCGGATCAACCGTAAAAGTGTACACAAGGATAAACGAATGTAGTCGTATATTCGTGGCCATAACTTTCAGTAGGAAAATCCGATTTGAATGGTTCAAATTGGGTTAGATAGATAATAAGATTATCTACAACCTTCATGAAGAAATATATTTCATATGAACGATGTATCAGTGTCATTTCTGTGAAATACCGAAAGGGTGCAACAGTATGACACACAGTTAGTAAAACAGTCATAACTTTTGGATACGAACTCCAATTGGGCTGGGCCAAATTGGGTTGTGTAGATAATGAGATCATCTACAACTTTCTTGTTGGTTGATTTTCTGTCAGAGAAATTTATCAATTTCGTCTGGACAGAATACTGACCAGGTTCATGCAGTTTTCTGTGTGAGAGGGTGTATATTGGATATACATGTCTTTTGGCTAATCCTGATCCTATTAGGTATAAATAGGATACTTTCTCTCTCCTCACTAAGGGAATTTTTACAGAATTATTCTGCCCAATACACAAGAAAAAAAGAGAAAATTCAGATTTGATCTTTCGTGAGTGAAAAGGTGCGAAGAGAGAGAGAAATAGAGAATCGATTAGATCGAGCAAGTTCGCCGGTGCATCGTCTAGGCAGGTGCATCCGCGACCGACGTCTTACGAATCATCGTGGATACAAGTAGAGGAGTGACGTTTGTGACTCTTCGATTGCGATCGACTTGAGTAAGAAAGACGGTGTTCACGCTTGGACGCACGAGGACGAAGTCGAGTGAAGGACGCGTGGTGTGGGACGCGCGGATTGTCACCAACGTGACAGGAAATAGAAGGCGGCGATCAACCCTTCGTGTGCCATCAATTTGGGACTGGTATAGATCTATCCTTCTAATTGCATCGTACCCTCGAAGTCGTGGCGTGATCTCGGGTATCGGGAAATCGGACCGGGCCTTCATTCCGTTGCGCGGGCCCGGGGTCGGGGATAATTCCCCAACACATACATAACCCTGCCCAATGAGCAAATTAAAAAAAAAAATTGGAAAATAAGAAAAAATTATCAAAATGTAAAAAATGACCAAAATATAAAAAAAATAAAAAATGTAAAAAAAGGACCAAAATATAAAATAGGGAAAAAATATCAAAATGTAAATAAACCAAATAAAAGGACCAAAATATAAAATAAGAAAAAGGACCAAAACGTAAAAAATGATCAAAATGTAAATTAAAAATGACCAAAATATAAATAAATCAAAAAAGGACCAAAATATAAATATATCAAAGAGGTGACGTGATCTCATGTATGATCAAGAATTTTGTTTATTTTATATATAAGTATATATATATAGCATATTATAAAATAAATATAATATTTCAAAATATATATCATAAAAATATTATATTATATCTAAGGAATTGAAATATTTTAATGTCAGATTAAAGTTAGTTTAAAATTTTACAACTTTGCTCTGTTTTGGTATAAAATTTTATAACTTTTTAACATGTACTATTTTATATGAGATTAAAGTTAGTTTAAGAGAATATAATTAGATAACTAATACTCATTCTTCGAACGTGTCACCCTAGCTTGCCCTAAAGATAATTATATCATAACTAGCTATAACCCCGCGCAATTGCGCGGGACACGTTGATTTGTTTTTTTTTATGATTTGTGCTTTTTCTGTATTTATTTTTCGGCAGCGTTGTATTGGCCAGTGATTCGATTTGTGTGGTGTTGTGGAATTTTCAAACTGAGAAGGACCGAAATGTAATTTTTCAAACTGAAAAGGACCCAAATGTAAATTAAAAAGGACCAAAATGTGAATTAATTTTTTTTTTCGAATTAAAATGTGTAAATAAAAGAAGATCAAGATGTAAATATGAAGTACCAAAATGTAATATTTTAAACTTGAAAGGACCAAAACAAAAATAAAAAGGACCAAAATATAGTTTTTTCAACTAAAAAGGACCAAAATGTAATAAAAAAAAGACCAATATGTAAATTAAAAAATTTCTTACAAAGAGGCCCCTGGACCAAAATGTATTTTTTTAAACTTGGAGGACCAAAATGTAAATAAAAAAGGACCAAAGTGTAATTTTTCGAAATAAAAATGACCAAAATATAAATAAAAAAGGACCAAAATGTAAATTATTATTTTTTTTTACAAAAAGGCCCCTGGTGACGTGGCTCAACCAGGAGCCCGGGAAAAGTATAGAATTATACTAATTAAAATTACTATTATTTTGGTAACAAATAAAAAAGTAAAAAAATAATATTCGTATTGTATAATATTTTACAACACACAATCACTTATAAAATAAATACAATGAAGGAACATATAAATTAATATATTTTTTATAAATATGTTTCTAAGCTGATTAAATTATTGTATGATGTATTTACCTATGCTTAGTTATTTTGGTTTATAGAAGGACATGCAAATTTCTCATGAAAAAAGCACGATTCAAACGGAAATGATCATTAAACGATGACACTTGTATATATATTTCATGTTAAATTATATATTTATATATGCTAAATTTATGTTTTATTTTTCATAATGTTATTCAAGGACTACAATCAAGCATTATTCATTTTTCTTCATAACGTTATTCCAAGACTACAATAAATCAACATTCATCTTATTATTTGTTTATTTTTTGCTAAAATGCTTGTTTGGTTTTTGCCAAGACGTTGTTTAGGTGTTGAATCTTTTTATATCGTTGTTTATTTTTTTAATTATTTGACGTGAGTTTTTAAAGAAAAATATAGTAAGTGAAAAATTCAAATAATATAATTTCATTTTTTTATTTTAAATTAGTATATGTTAAAATAATATTATGTTTTTTTTTTAAATTAAAAAAAAAAAAAAATAGAGAAATACTTTGGTCCAAACAAGTTTAATATCATGCGAAGCTAAATTTAACTCTTATAAATGAGTATTTGAAAAACAAACTTTAATTCCATGAGTTATTTTAAATATTAAAAAATGAAGAATTTTTCTAAAATATTAAAAAATGAAGTATTTCTTTAAGAATTCTCTTATTTGAAACACATAATCCAATAAAACATACCCTGGACACTTTTGTCTCCAATAACTTGTTTCAGAATTAAATTTTTTACCTTGCCCTCAAATTTCACAATCATATTTTTTATATAATAATAACTTAATAATTAATCAAGATAATTCATATTAATTAAAATTTATTAATTCTTACAAATATTAATTATACATTAATTAATTATTGACTAAATAACATGTATTAATTAAGCGTGTTAATTAATTACCATGTTAATTAAGCGTGTTTGTTGCCATGCCAATTTATTCTACACAACATACTCTCGCAACATGTTCTCGCAGTAGGATATTGATTATATGTTGGATATTGTATTCCCATTATAAAATTAGTTTAACGTAATTGAGTAATTCTACGCAACATGGTTTCACAACATGATTGACAGCATGATGATAAGGTGTAGGGTGTAGATTGAATTAAGTTAAATTAATTTTATAGTGTGAGCACAATATCCAACGTATGAACAATATTCTGCTACGAGAGTATGCTGTGTATAATTACTCAACTTAATTCAATCCACATCCTACACCTCACCATTCGGGTACTAATTATGTTGCTAGAGCAATGTTGTGTAGAATCAATTAGTCCTAATTCAAATGTGTTAGTCAAACGGTTCAAACAACCGTCCTAACTCTGAAGATTTTGTTAAATCCGCATGACCCGCATGTTGTTGCCGTTGGACAGATTAGTATAAAACAGTCCAGGTAGCTTCTACTTTTTCTATCATTTTAAAAATCATTCAATTCAATTCTGAAGGAAAGTTCTTAAGGACGATTTTGAGATTCTGAGATTTTGTGTTTAGTAGTGAAGGAAAGTGAGTATGGGCGAGTGGGGAAAGCAGCGGCGTGATGGTGGCCGGAGAAGGGTAAGGGATTCTTCCGACAGATGCGGCGAATGGAATCCTTCGCGGGTCCCTACTGGTAATTTCGATTTTGTAGTTTATTAGAAATTGGGGTTTCTCTGAGGATTTTTTTCGTTGATTTGATTTGGGTTTATTATGATTCTTCTAGAAATCGCAATTCGTCATTTTGTAGTTTATTTTGATAAAAAATATTACTGAAATATATTCCCTTTTATTACATAATTAATCCAACACAGAAGGTTCAATTTACCTGAGTTTATTCTTTTATCTTGTCAAATATAATTGCATACTAATCTTAACTACAATTTTACCGCTAATACTCGTTCTCTCTTAATTCATCGCAGAACTCCAGGTCCCCCGATGGGAAATTGATTTTTGTCGTGCTCAGTGCATGCCTTGGGCAATCTTTTTGGTGGCAAAATACCTGACTTCCGTCTATGAGAATGTGATGACCTGGGACGATTCTGCCGGAGAGGACGCATTTCGAAATGCGAAGGCGCGTTATTGGGCAAAACTGAACGGGTTCGAATCCGACATTGCCGTGCCGGATCCATACATGTATATCGACGAAGTGGATCAGGATCAGATTGGTGACCCGAATCTGCATGATGATATTCACACGGAGAATGAGAGTAAGGGCGAAGAGGAAGGGGTCATTATATGGGGGGATTTTTTCTTGTCTCACGATACGGGTCCGATATATGATTTGGTTCTACCCATTATCCCTACCGGTTGGGGTAATTCGAGTGAAAAGTCCAGTGCACCCATCATTCCTACTGGCTGGGGTGATGCAGATATCAAATTAAATGTCAATGCGGATAACTTGAATGGTTCTCAGAATGATAATATGAATTGGGGTAATGATGGGAATGCTAATAGGAATGAGAATTATTGTAATAATTTCGGAAATAAAAACTATGGGTGGAACAAGAAGAGATTTGGGAATAGGAATTCCAACAAGGGAAAGCAATGGAGGAAGAACGATAATCATATTCATAATGAAGACTCGAGGCCTCCTTGCGCTCCTGTTAACGGGTCGACTCATTACAAAGCCAGGTTCGATTTACATAGGACCATAACCTGAGTAATGGATCATTAGGAAGTTAACTCTCTCAGTTAGTATGCTATATAGCTTAGAGCTACATGTGTAGTAGAAGTAAATTGATATTGGTAATGATTTGTTGATGTTGAAAATTAAAAATTATGATTTCACAATAGAAATAGTATATCGAATTAAAATAAAGTATATGCATATTATTTTAGTTTTTCTTCTAATTAGTATTTACACATTGTAAATAATATATTTTCATGGAAAGTATATTGATAATATAAAATATAAAGCGATAAAGTCATACTGAATATAGTATATTATTAATTATTAGCTTGAAATTTGATTTTTTTATTCATAAAATGAGAATTCATATTTCTAAACAAGAATAGAAAATGAAATGCACTTGTCACTTTATTAAAAAGGAATAAAAAGAATCTTAAATAAATCTATTAGTAAAAACTCACGTCGTAACGATCTTTTAGTAAAACCCCACATGATTAGAATTGATGAGGAAATATATAAACTAGTCAAAATTAAGTAGGAAGTAATTATGACTCTGTGACAGAGATTGTATTGTTCTTTTTGAGTAAACCAAGACATATAATGAATAAACAGCAAGCTATAAAATAAAAAAATATATAAATTGATAATTGTCATTTGCCAATATTATTTATTTTTGAGTTTCAAGAATTGAATGTTTCAGTTTTATTTTCAATAAAGCAGTTTCATACTCTCAAGAAGATTTGCCATAAATTTTGCTTTTATTTTTCTCAAACTAGTGTTAACTAATGCCTAGTAGTGCTCAATTGTTTCAATTAAAAAAACCAATAAATGAGCAAGCACAAGAATGAATAAATAGAAAAGGTTATTTGTTTCTCGTTCATTGATGTCAATGAGACTTGAACCTACGATCTTTCACAACGTATCATTTTTGTGTCAAAACACTTAATTACCTAATTAAGATTAATAAGTTCCAATTAGAGTTATATAACATCAATTAGGATTCAATTTAGAAATAACTACTGTCAATTACAATTGAATAATGCCAATTACTATTTCAATTGGAATTAAATAGTGTCCGTGTCAATTAGTTTATCTCAATTAAATGCCTAGATATACGAGTTGGTAATTCTGTTATTTGTAGGTTTATTGAGTGTTATCTTTCCAAATTAAACACTAATTAGTCTTGAATTGTGAAATGAAATCTCATTTATGAAGTAAACAATTAATTTAATGGTTGAATGAATAATTAAAGAAAATACATATACGGCACGTGGAGTACCTGATTATTTTAATATTTACTTTTTCGTATATTTGAAGATACTTCCGGAATATGGCCATGATACAATTGGGATACTTGTTCAAGGACATTGGCTAACGAGCTGTGCGCGCCATTCAAAGGTAGTTGTAATTATGGATATGGACATGCACATGGTTCGAGGACATTGGCCAGTCTAGCCAACTATATTAAAAAAATCCAAACTTTCCGATACTCCAAAAAACCTCTCAAAATCAAGTTTTATTTTCAAATATATTTTATAAATGCTAATCTTAATTTTGTACGATGTTAAAAAAAATTTGGGTCATACTACTACTCTATTTTGTAATATTTAATTTTACTTACATTTTTTTGATAATTCTTTATTATTTAAAAAATCATAATTATTTAATAGCAAATTAAATTCAAACATTGTTTGACATATGATTTATTCGACAAGTAATAAATAATAAACATATAATCAATAAAAAATATTTTAATATTCTATGAGTTATATATTAGCTCATATATTCAGTATATTTTTGAACATAGAGTGAATATACATTAAAATGAGTTGCTAAAAAGCTTGTTTATGTTTTGCCAAGACATCAACTAGGTGATGATACTTTTTATATCGGTGTCTTTTTTTAATTATTTGATGTGTTTTTAAAGAAATATATAAAATAAATGAAAAATTAAAATTATACAAATATTACATATAGTCTTATTTGTTATTTTTAATTAGTACAAGTTAAAAATTATTATTTATTTTTTAAATCGTACAAAAATAACAAAATAGAGAAGTAATTTGGTCCAAACAAGTTTAATATCATTCCAGGCTAAATTTAACTCTTACAAATGAGTATTTGAAAAGCACACTTTATTTCGATGAGTTTTTTTAAATACTAAAAAAATGAAAGGATTTCTGTAAGAATTTTCTTATTTGAATCACATAAATATCCAAAATACTTATATTGTGCGAGTACTCCAATAAAACATGCCCTGAAATTTTGTCTCCTACGACTAGTTTGGTAATTAGTCATATAATAATTAACATGATAATTATTCAAGATAATTCATATATATATTAATTATTTATTAATTAATTAATAGTTAGACAACATGTATTAATTACCATGTTAATTAAATGTGTTAGTTACGATGTTAATTAGGTGATTAATTATCATGTTAATTAAGTGTGTTTGTTACCATGCTAATTCAAGTGCGTTAGTCAAACTGTTCAAACAACCGCCCTCACTCTGACATAAACGCGGTTCAAACAACCGCCCTCACCATGTTAATTACCATGTTAATTAATCGTGTTTGTTACCATGCTAATTCAAGTGCGTTAGTCAAACGGTTCAAACAATCACCCTCACTCTGACATAAACACGGTTCAAACAACCGCCCTCACCATGTTAATTATCATGTTAATTAAGCGTGTTAGTCAAGCGGTTAATTGAGCATGTTTGTTACCATGTTAAACTCGCACGCTGTTTGGTGGATCGATATAAAACAGGTCCAGCTTCTACTTTTTCTTTCATATTAATAATCATTTTTTCTCTCTTGCTTTCTGTACATCTTCTGAAGGAACGTTCTTAAGGACGATTTTGAGATTTTGAGATTTTGTATTTAGTAGTAAAGGAAAGTTAGTATGGGAGAGTGGGGAAAGCAGCAGCGTGATGGTGGGCAGAGAAGGGGAAGGGGTTCTTCCGGCAGATGCGGCGAATGGAATCCTTCGTGGGTCCCTACTGGTAATTTCGATTTTTCTCTTCGAGTGTTGTTTTTTCTTCTGTTTTTGTAGTTTAGTAGAAATTGGGGTTTCGTTGAGGAATTTTTCGTTGGATTGATTTGGGTTTATTTAGATTCTTTTGGAAGTCGCAATTCGTCATGTTTTGATAAAAAAGTATGGGTGATTCTATGATAGAACGTTTTCCTTATGGTAGATTATTTTTAAAAGGTTAATTTGGTAATTTGTCAATTTAATGGTAATTTGGTAATTTTGATAAAAATATATTACTGAAATATATTCGCTGTCCCAATATAGAACAATTTATTACATAATTAATCAAACACAAAAAGTTCAATTTACCTGAGTTTTTTTTTTTTATCTTGTGAAATATACTTGCATGCTATTTTTAACTACAATTTTACCGCTAGTACTCGTTCTCTCTAAATTCATCGCAGAACTCCAGGTCCCCCGATGGGAAATTGATTTTTGTCGTGCTCAGTGCATGCCTTGGGCAATCTTTTTGGTGGCAAAATACCTGACTTCCGTCTATGAGAACGTGATGACCTGGGACGATTCTGCCGGAGAGGACGCATTTCGAAATGCGAAGGCACGTTATTGGGCTAAACTGAACGGGTTCGAATCCGACATTGCCGTATCGGATCCATACATGTATATCGACGAAGTGGATCAGGATCAGATTGGTGACCCGAATCTGCATGATGATATCCACACGGAGAATGAGAGGAAGGGCGAAGAGGAAGGGGTGATTATATGGGGGGATTTTTTCTTGACTCACGATAATTGTCCCATATATGATTTTGATCTACCCATTATTCCTACCGGTTGGGGTGATTCTAGTGAAAAGTCCATTGCACCCGTCATTCCTACCGGTTGGGGTGATGCGGAGATCAAATTGAATGTCAATGAGAATAACTGGAATTGCACTCCGAATAATACTATCAATTGGGATAATGATTGGAATGCAAATAGTAATGAGAATTACTGTAATAATTTCGGGAATAAGATCTATGGATGGAACAAGAAGAGATTTGGGAATAGGAATTCCAACAAGGGAAAGCAATGGAGGAAAAATGATTTATCATAATCATAATGAAGACTCGAGGCCTCCTTGTAGCCAGGTTTGATGTCCAAAGGACCATAACCTGAGTAATGGATCATTAGGAAGTTAACTCTCTCATTTAGTATGCTATGTAGTTTAGGGCTACATGTGTAGTAAAAGTATTATTGATATTGTAAATAATATATTTTAATGGAAATGTATATTGATAATATATAATATAAAGCGATAAAGTCATACTGATTATAGTATATTATTACTTAGAGAGCATATATGGTTCCCCCATAATTCCTCCCACGCATGCTAATTGAATCAGCATGACGCGTTGAATCAATTGGGGGCTGATTTGCAACCCGAAAATTTCTCCCTATTGACCATTAATTTGGGGACCGATCAATATAAATATCGAAAACCCTACACACTTTCTCTCTCCTCTCGTTCATTTGCATCCGTCGCTTTCCTCTCTCTCTCTCTCACAATCGAAAACTTCCCCATTCCTCTCTCTCGCGCGCGATCGATAGATCTCCATCTGGATCTCTCTCTTGATGAAGACGATGCATACGATGCAAACGAAGGAGATAGATGCAAACAACAGACGACGAGAGCTTCGTCTGGATTCCGAAACCCGAGCAGCTCACAAAAGACGAGACGACACACGACTGTATGCACTCACAAAAGGGGTCGCGTAGCAGACGAAGGAGGTAGAAGACGAAGGAGACGGCGCACTGTATGGACGCACAAACCCTAGCTGACGAAGGAGACGACGAGACGACGAGATTTTACTGCAATTACTGGTAAGTTAATTGATTCCATTGAGTTACACGAATTAACTGGTAATTACCAGTTAATTCATTAATTCCAGTTATTGCGATTAGCAATTAATTTATGTGATTTCAGTTAATTACCAGTTAATTGGATTAACGACGCAGAAATCCGGTGCCCCGACGCTTCGATTACTTCGATCGGCTTCGATTGGCGGCTGGTACGATTCGATTACTGGTACGCAACGATTAAGTACTGTCAGATTTACTTTCTTTTTTTTATTGATTTGAATTGACTTTGAATGCGTAATGGGTTTGTTTGTGATTTGTTTGTTAATGCAGGGGCTAAATTGGAATATCGGTACTGGTACGCTTCGATTACTGGTACCATAAATCCGGTGCCCCGACGCTTCGATTACTTCGATTGGCTTCGATTGGCGACTGGTACGCTTCGATTACTGGTACGGTACGATTAATAACTAGTACCAGATTTAATTTCTTTTTTTTATTGATTTGAATTGACTTTGAATGTGTAATGGGTTTGTTTGTGATTTTTTTGTTAATGCAGGGGCAAAATTGGAATATCGGTACTGGTACGCTTCGATTACTGGTACAGGGGCTAAATTGGCTTCGATTGGCTTCGATTTGGCGAGTTGGGTTAGCTTCGATTTTGCGGGATGGAATAGGCGGGGAGTTGGCGAGTTGGGTTAGCTTTGAATTTGCGGCGAATTGGCGGTGGTGCGGGATGGATGCGGTGGTGCAGGGGCTAAATTGGCTTCGATTTGGCGAGTTGGGTTAGCTTCGATTTTGCGGGATGGAATTGGCGAGTTGGGTTAGCTTTGAATTTGCGGCGAATTGGTGAAGGTGCGGTATGGATGCGGTGGTGCAGGGGCTAATTTGTAATAATGATTTTAATAAGGATTTTTGTTAATTGTGTTAATAATGATTTTTGTTAATTGAATTTGTTAATTGAATTAATGTTGTTAATTAAATATTGGTCTTAAAATAATTTTATTAATTTGGTTAATTAATTGTGTTTTGAACTAATTTTGTTAATTGAAATGATTTTATTAAGTGTTAATTGAGTTTCGAATTGTTGGTATAATTATCAATTGTTAATTCAAATGATTTTATTGTGATTTAATTAATTGTGTTATTAAGTGTTAATTGAAATGTTGGTTAATAGAGTTGAAAATTTTGAATGTAAAGTGGTAGAAAATTTGAATGTAATTGAATTGTTGGTCAATACAAACCATACATGACATATGATGATTCAATCATCAATGGTGGAGGGAAATATAGGGGCATAGTATAATTATCCTATTACTTATTATTAATTTGATTTTGGAATAACATAAAATGAAATGTACTTGTCACTTTATTAAAAAGGAAAAAAATAATGTTAAAAGAAATTGTTGGCAAAAACTCACATCATAATGATCTTTTAGTAAAATCGATAAAGAAATATATACAGAAGTCAAAATTAAGTATGAAATAATTATGATTCGGTGACATAGATAGTAATGGGCCTCGTCAAACCAAGACATATAAATGAATAAACAACAAAAAATATATATTGATAATTGTCATTTGCCAGTATTACTCTTTTTTGAGTTTCAACTTTCAAGAGTTGAATGTTTCAACTATTTCATACTGTAAATATTTTTTCGATTAATACAAAATGAGTCTGGGTTAACCAAATTTCATACTCTCCATAAGAATTGATATAAATTTTGCTTTTACTTACTCGAACTACGGTTAATTAGTACCAAGTAGTGTTCAATTGCCTCAGTTAGGGTTAATTAGTTCCAATTAGGGTTATATAACATTAATTAGGATTCTATAGTGCCTCAATTGGAAATAACTAGTGTCAATTAGGATTGTATAATGTCAATTACTGTTTTAATTGGGATTAAATAGTGTTTGTCAATTAGTCTCTCTCAATTAAATGTTTTTTTTTGTTTTTGAAAGAGGTCGGCCATATGTCGAGCTCATTAAATAGATCAAAATTAAGAGTATCCATATTACACCATAACAGAGGTTAAAAAAGAAAAGCAAAGCAAATATGAAATATATCACAAAGACAAGACCAAACAGTACTAGGAGAAAGTTGATCCTTGTCGGTTATTTGATGACTGCCTCCCATGCACTCGCTTCGAGTATTGACTTGTTGTGTGCAATCCTTGTCGGTGTTTTTTTATCGTTGAAGATCCTTGCGTTTCATTCCTTCCAAACATTCCATGCGATTGCGAAATAACGGGCATCCCAAATTCCAATTTGTTTTTTTCGACATTTGACGTCTCGGGTCCGACCATCTTGATATCGGTCTGTTTGGGTCGGTGTCCTGATTTC
This sequence comes from Luzula sylvatica, assembly GCA_946800325.1. Taxonomy (NCBI): domain Eukaryota; kingdom Viridiplantae; phylum Streptophyta; class Magnoliopsida; order Poales; family Juncaceae; genus Luzula; species Luzula sylvatica. Next base: position 44,164,178 of record OX326960.1, read on the forward strand.
TAGATCGGAGTTAACTTGATCCACATGTTTGATACGTATCGGCACATTGTTAGTAGATGTGATTTCGTTTCGTCATTTCCTTCGCAATTTGGGCACCTTTGATCATTTGGCCACCCTCGCCTTGCCAAAGTATATGCCGTCAAAAGTCGGTTTTGCAACCAAAGCCATCCAAAAAATCTAACCTTTTTTGGTCGTGAACATTTCATCTCCCGTCCAAAGCCATCCAAATTATCTTTCGCAATAATGGGATCTTGGCTTTCTATAATGCTTCATTCTGTGTGCTTTTTTCTCCGGGGTCTCTTAGAGTGTTGTATACGGATTTGGTCGCGAACATTCCGTCTCCCGTCCATTTCCATATCCTTTCTTGTCCATTCGTTATGGTCCCGGTAGAAATCAATAATGTTAGGCACCTAGATTTCGCACCTAAATTTTATCTAGATGTATACGTGGCAAATCACAGTGGATCCACCTCAAATAATTAAAAGAAAATTACATTCTGAAAGTTCCAAATTTAATCGCCACGTGTACTTCCAGGTGCAAATCTAGATAAAATTTCTAGGTGCATATCATTGTTGGGTAGAAATGGATGCAACATATAAGATCCTTTACAAGAAAGAGCTGTTTGGTCCTATTCAGGAATCATTTTGGGAAATTTCCCGATACGATAACAAACTCAATATAAATAAAAAATGAGTACTGCTATGTTGCAGGATATGATTGACAGTAGAATGGTGAGTTGGTATAGACATATATGAAATCTCATTCAATCACATTAAATTATATCAAAAAAATACAAGTCCAACAAAATATTATATTTCTATCATGTTGTGAAAACATGATGTATATATTTATAGAAAATAGTGCTATGGGTGTTCTTAGAAATTAACAATTCTATAGGGGCTTATTTTATAAATTATCCTTACAGTTAGGGATGTCAATGGTGTGGATATTGCCCGAACCGACCCGAACCGTATTCGAAGAAATATCCGGATTCGAAAAAAATATCCGGATCCCGGATATGGATCTGGTTGCTAATTTTAGGATCCGAAACCGGATTCGACATTCGATTTTGGTGCGGGGACCGGATCCGTGTTCCGGAACCGGATATTTTTAGGATCCGGATACTCGGAACCGGATTCAAGTATCCGGAACCGGATCCGGATACGTATATTATATATTATTTTTATGTATTATATTTGATATTTGTTGAAAAATTATATACAAATTAATGATTTGTGAGTGATTTAAAATCACAATAGTAAAATTACGTTTAAATATAATCATATATATCGTTCAGGTCACAAATTATATATATGTATAGCTAAAAAGTAAGTTATGTCATGATAACATAGTATCCGTTTTAATATCCGAAAAAAATCGTATCCGTATCCGTATCCGACAATATCCGAACCGTATCCGTATCCGTTTATTATCCGAACCGTATCCGGATCCGGATAATTCCGTATCCGTATCCGAAAAAAAATATGGACATGGATCTGGTATGACCACTATCCGAACCGGATCCGAACCGTTGACACCCCTACTTACAGTTGCAAAACCCCTCTCCCTTGAACAAAACCCCCTAACCCTAGCTTCCGCACAAGCACACAGAAATCGCCTTCTAGAGAGTCATGGGTCGATCGAGGAGAAAGTACCAGAATTCACGAACCAAGGTTCGCGTAGGCCTTCCCAAGAAGAAACCCAACGTCTTCAAGCCCTCCGTTGACGTCCAAGGCGCCGCTCTGCGTCTCTTGGCCGCCGGCAAATTCGCTGAGTGGGACGACACGGCCAGTGTTATTCAGAACTACAAGTCCTTCGGAGTAGTGTCTAACCCTAATTTGCTAGGTGTTCGTTCGAGAACACCTCATCAGGTGCAGAGTGAAGACCTACAGGTTATCGATCCGAAGACACGATTGGTGAAGATTTCAGAGTTTGATCCTATTGATAGTGGCAGCGATCTCGAAAATGATGGTTGGTTTCATTTTTTTTTTCGTTCTTTCTTTTACCAAACAATGACTGTTCTAATTAAGGGTTTTAAGGGAGAGTTAACAAAAACAAAAAAGAAAATTATGAACTAAAAGCTTTTGTTAAAATTAGGGTTTTTGCAAAAGGACTAATTGTGATTTTTATTGAATTTTTGTTAGTAATTTGGGTAATTTTTGTATTTGTAGATCTTAAATCTGCTCTTGGAAAGAAGAGAAGGGACGGTCAAACGGTGCCTTTGCTTCCCCTCACGAAAATGCAACGAGTCCATATCGGTAAATTAATCGAGAAATATGGAGATGATTTTCAGGTAAACTTATTTTTATTTTCTAAGTAGTATTTAAAATAAGATACACTTTATTTGTTAATTATTATTCTGGAATTGTGTGTATGTTTGATAGAATTTCAAGGTTTTTCGCATATCCTTGTTGAGCCTGAATTGATCAATCCAAAACCTATAAATATAAATTTGATTTGACAATATATAATAATTCAATACTGAATTATGCAGGCCATGTTTATGGATACGAAGCTGAACACGATGCAACATTCAGTGGCGACTTTGAGGAAGCTTCATGAGAGATACCATATTACTACTGGCAAACATTACTTTTCTACTAGTAAATTACTTTAATTAGTAGATTTTTGTGTGATTGAGGAGGGCTCGTTTTTGTTTAGTCGCTTGTATCTGATATGACAATTATTTTTTGCAAACACTTTCGTGATAATTGTTTATTGTGTTCAAATTAGTTCGAAAATTTTGCCCTTGATTTTTGAAGATCATGCTAGAGTTCTCGGTACTTGGTTTGCCCTACTAATAGGAAAACTAAAACTAAAACTGATCCGAGTTGAGTCGACCCTGGTTCGAGCTTGGATTGAGATTGAATTGAGCCAACTTGAATCGATTACCTAGGTTCGAACTAATTTGACAGCTCGGGTTCGGATTGATACAAATCAAGCCAATTTGAATTTAGGTTCATTTTGAAAACTAAGTCAAATCATGAGTCGATCTCGAACGAGCTAGGTTTAGTTTGAGCTGCTCAATTCAGACTCGAACGAGCTAGGTTTAGTTTAGAGGGAAATCAATTGAGGGGGAATTGATGAGTTAAGGAGGTATTAAAAACTTTTTAATTTTTTTGGATAACCAATGATATATAAACTTAATTTCAATAAAAAAAAGTGCAATATAATGAGAGAACTGCTGTTATCAAAATATTGGAAGTAAACTTTTTGTGTTATTTCAAAAAAATTATAATATTCTGAGAGGTACATTTATGATATTCAAAATTTTAATAATAATGCACATAGTTGTCCAGTTCACGAATAATACGCGTGCGACCAATTATATATTACAAATCTAGTTAATAATTCGTGCATGTTATATGTTCTTAAGAAACACGTATTATACATTTTTTTTAACAAAAAAAATATATTTATAATTAAATAATTCGAAAAAATTCAAATAACAAAAATATCAATAATAATTTATAAAATTATGATTTAAACCAAAATGAATATTATTTAATAAAATAATTATATTTATCAATTATTTCTTTATATATCAAATTGTTGTATCCGTAAAATAAGCCTAATTATAAACGAACAACCGAATGTACGAATTAGCAGCTGTAACGTACTCCGTTTTATTTACCAAATATTTGACCAACCTACACGAGCGTATTACATATCGTATTATTAGCATATCATGAATGACTAATTATATTAGTGCATAATAAAAATCTCATATCCTCGCATTATGGATAGAGAAACTCTACAGAGACTTCATTGTTCTGAATGATATTCATCATTAAAAGCACTTGGTTCTATTCTAATTCCAATTTTGCCCTTCAAGAAATTGGAGTACCAATAAGCAGACAGTTTTGGCTTACGCGGCCGATTTCCATCCCCAAAATCCACGTGGTAAAGTCCATATCGAATTTGGTAACCCATTGTAAGCTCGAAAACATCCATAAATGCCCACACAAAATATCCCTTCACTTTTGCTCCATTCCTAAGAAGAAAATACAAAATTTATATTTCAGTCAATAATAGAAACTAAAATTTAGTTCAAAATATGGATTTTATTGCACTGAAAAACCCAAACAAACAGAAATTGAAAAAAATCAAGTTTTTTTAAAAAATAAGGTAAAATGCGATACTGGTTCATTTGGACTGGTACCAACCAACAGTATGGTACAAAATATTCGATACCAAATTAATTTAGTACCTCAACGCTGCAAGTACACTACTAATATGGCTACTTATATATTCTATTCTCTCTGAATCATCGAGCGAGCTATTTGCCGGTTCTGAAAATCCTGTTATGAAATGAAGAAAAATAATACAAAAAAATATATATATCAATAATAAAGAAGTTATACTTCCACTAATAGTAATAAAGGATGAATAAAAACTATAAAGCACTTGCCATTTTCTTCAATATAAACTGGAATATTTCCATAGAAGTCCCTGAAATACTCCAACATGTATTGTAGTCCTCGAGGATCAGATCGTAGATTCAACGGTACGAGCTGCGTTTTACAAAAAAATAAAAAAAAATTACTGTTAAAAATGCAAAGTAATATTTATTTGAGATTTTTTGTAAAATTTAGCAGCAACTTATTATGAATGACTTGTTGAGTTATTTTCATATTCTCATACTTTTCATAAGCTTTTATAGTTTATTCCATCAATAAGTGGTTTTAAAAAAAATATGAATTTACATACTGTGGAACTTGGTGAGTCGTTTCTAGACCCTGCCAAAACAGTTTAAAAAAGTACAATTTAGGAAATATCCAAGGATTTTCTTGCAAATGTCTCAATCTTAATAAATCAAAATGGAATCGAGAAAAGGAACCTACTTCTGAAATAGGCGAAGATATCAGCACTAAAATCTCGAAGACCACTCTTTGATTGATTGGAATTATCACTTATATAAAATGACGCGTAATGATTTATACCAATAAAATCGGCAGAACCCTTTACTAACTCTGATTGATCTTTGGTGAATTTGGGGATGCGCGCTCCCGCTATCTCTCTCATCACTGGTGGATAATCTCCAAAGACCACTGGGTTTATAACCCTAAATACATAAAGATCGTGTTTATGACCATAAAAACTTATGAGGGCATATATTTAGCCCCACCACACCCTCAATAAAAATTTCGATGACGCCGTCAGGATTAATCCATCTCCTAATTAAGTGACCAAAATATTAATCCAGACCCTAATTAAGTGACCCTAATTGAACGACCCTAATTAGTGGCCCGATTAACTGCAGCGTGTACAGTTGGATTAATTGGGAGAAATGTGATGTCATCAAGGCTTTAATTGAGGATGTGGTGGGGAGAATATAATTTCCGAAAACTTATTAGCCAAGTATTTTGGTATTTGATAAACTGGACTCGAGTAGATACTTAAATTGGGTTAATATGCCACTTGTGTTGTAACAATTCATGTGACCTACCATCCATACATGAAGTCCATGACTCTTCGAGTGGCTTCAATGTCCGCTGAAGAATTCGAAAAAGGATAACACCAAAATGTGTACACATTTATGCCTACCTCTCCCTTTTGAACTGCCTGCACACAAAACTTACATCTTCTTTAACCATTTAAGCCTATTAAAATAAAGGAAAATTATAGTTTGCCCCCCAAATTCACCCAACATTTGAGCCTATTAAAATATTAGAAAAGCTCTAAAATAAATGGGCCTTCTTACTAATTCTTCCTTACTTTTGAAGCCCACAAAACTACATATTATGTGGGGCCCAAAAGTCAGTAGTAAGTTTGAATTCCGATTCTGACAATCTTGATATAGCCAACCTTATATTTCTCTCTATATAATTTGGCAACCGAAGCATGCGCCAGTAAGAAATTATGAAGCACAATATATGGTTCGCTTGTTGAGTTTCCAGTAGTACAATTAAAGGAACCAAAAGGTTTCGAGCAATGCATTGGAGGGAATCCACCGTCGTCGTATGCAGATATGGATACCACATTTGGCTCCACAACTGTTGTGAAATGTGAAACCCTGTCCCCGAATTCTCTAAAGATGACATCAGCGTACGCCGTGAAGTCTTCTCTGAAAAAAATCATGTGTGATTAATTATTGTTGTTAATTTAGGTGCGGAGATGTGTTTATATTATATTGTTAGAGTGATGAATTAATTAATAATTATTGATATGAATTGAGCGCAACCATTTTCGATTGTTGGTTGAATGCTTAAATCAATGAGGTTTAAAAATGGTTTTAGAATATCTTACACGATCTTGGGGCTTAGCCATCCTCCATACTCATCCTCCAAACCTTGGGGTAAATCAAGATGGTAAAGCGTGATATGTACCACAATTCCTAGGAAAGAAAATTTATCATTTGTAAAAATACAAATTAATAAAGAACAAGAAGAAAAATATTAAACTTTTTATGTTTTAATAACTACCGTTGGGACAAACAAGCAAGAACAAAAAAGATAATTCGATAATAAATAAATTATTTTATAATATACTAATTATATGGATTTTTTATCATATACAAATTACAACGGTATTTCTCTTGCTTAGGTTTTGAGAATGAGATGAATCGGGTCATTCAGATGTAGCATTAATCCACCTCAATTTAGTCAAACAAATTGCAGATGAATCAAAAGTTAAGTATTTCTTTAGATTTAGATATTACCCTTTTGTACGAGAGCATTAATGAGATTGTTATAAAACTCCAATCCTTTTGGATTTACTGGCCCTCTCCCGTCTGAAAAAATAAATCAATTATGTAAAATTGCAAATTTTATTTACCTATATTTCAAAAAGAACCACTATATCAATCGTTTTCATGTTTGCCTATGACAATATATCCTTTCATTCTATCACTTTGTACTCCACAAAAATTCGATGAATATATTGGGTAAAATGGTCTCATAAAGCCAAAGATGATAATTTATTTTTGCAAACTAATAATGCTTTATGTTCTACAAAATGGTACATTAGCATTAAAATTTCTGTTATTGAAATTACCATACATGGAATGAGCCTTGACCAAGAGATGGAGAATCTATAAGCCTCCAATCCCATGTCTCCCATTAAGTCTACATCCTCCTGAAAAAAATGAACCTTCATATTACCTATCGACTCAAAGCGGAAGAAAAAATGACAATTTAACGCAAAAGAAAAAGTTTATGATGCCACCGATGATTCCAGACCTATATTACTCTAGTCATAACTCATAAGCTTATGAGCCATGACCCTCGAAGATTTAATTGAGCAATGCAAATAATAAATAATAAATGATTACTGATTCACTATATTATACTATCACAAACCGTAAACTTATATATGTATTATACGATTCGGTTTGAACTAGAAATAGTACCTTGTATTTGTGGTATCCATCGCAAGTCACGTCAGCATCACTCTTATCAGGCATCCATCCTATCAATCATTTTTGTTTTAACTTATTCTTTGGAAAATTCCCCGAAAAAAAAAGTAGAAGAAATTTTTACGGGTCGCTGCATGAGAAATGCCGTCTCCAATAATAATTTAATACAATTTTTTATCCAACACAATATGCTAAAAAATGATAATAATTTCAAAAGGTAGAAAATGAATGAGAAACATATTTTTTTTGGCAAGTTTTCTGTACAGTCCAAACAATTAAACACTAATTAAACATGTTTTGAATATACCTTCATGAGTGAAAGTATCCCAAATACTAGGAGTTCTTCCATCCTCATTTACTGCCCCCTCAATCTACATGATAATACATTCTTATGTCAACCCAAATACTCCTCAAAATTAACACTTGACAATCAGAACAAAGATATTAGCAAATCACCAATTAACCTGATAAGCAGAGGATCCAGCCCCAAATACAAAATCATCCTGGAAATTACTTCTTGTGATGCTCAAATCAGCGAGTACTTGCACAAAACCCACTTCGGTTATCCTTGCTGCAATCAGAATAAAAACTAAGAAGAACAAAATAGGGGCCAGCAAAGATGGCTTCATCCCTCCTCTCTCTCTCTCTCTCTCTCTTCCTCTTCCTCTTCCTTATCTCTTTTAAAAACATGCATCACGAAATTGACAAGTGTCTAACTAATTTTTCGATGATTAATTAGTTTTGACTTCTGAGTGATGGGATCCTGGGAAGCACTTTACAATTTTTCGATGAGATAATATTTTATTGTTGGATAATTATACCGTATCCCCTCATTTCTCCGTCACATATCTATATCACCAATTAACCATTAATTGATGATTAATTAGTATGGTAATTAACAAAAATACATTCAATTAACAGTTAATTAATATTAATTAAGAAATGTTAATGAATATGTTAATGAATATGTATTTTAACTATTACCAACCCCTTATTTTGTACCCATCTTTATGCAATTTCCTCATGCCACATCATCACAACTAATGCCACATCATCACAATTATTTCAACCATTAGATTTTGATATGTGGCAATATATGAACCATAGATTAATTTTTGATTTTGTGTGATTATGTTTTATTTGTAGATATTTATGTGTCCCTTATTTTACACATACTTTGAAGGAATTTTAGAAGGCCACATCACCTTACACTGATGACGTGTCAAACTATTATTTGTTAGGTTCATGTTGAACCAATTGTATTTGATTTTGAATTTTTTCACAATATGTTACATGATCAATTATGAATACAAATAGAATGTGAAGAGTTTAAATATCTAACATTAATAAATTAATATATAATATCATAAATACATCAAATATTGTTATTATTTTCATAATATAAAATAAAAAAATTAAGAAATATATTCGCTTGAATTTTATCTTTATTTTGAGATCCATATTATCATATATTTAATATTTTTCTCTAACTTAAAATTATGAAAATAATTATGTAAAAAAAGATATAAAAATAAGTATAATTACATTAATGACTTGTAAGCCTAATAATAATTATTTTTAAAACTATAATTGATCAAAATTGCACATACTATTAAGTATGCTATTATTATATATTCAATACTTTTCTCTAACATAAAATTATAAAAACAATTTTGTAAAAAAAAAATATAAAAAATATAATTACATTAATGACTTATAATCCTAATTATTATTATTTTCAGACATGTAATTGAAAAAAATTGCACATCCTAATTATTATTATTATTTTCAAAACAATTATGTTATATTTGCGTTTTTACTTAAAACATTTTCATGTTAATCTCTAAAAGAAATAATGAAATATATTTATTTACTAAACACAAATAATTTCTTTAACTTATATAATATTTTTCAATAATAAGCATGAAACATAAAAATTATCAGACACAAATAAATTTTTTAAACTTTTACAATGTTACTATTATTAATTTTAGATATGAAAATTTAGAGTATCATATGGTTTTGAATTTTGTTTATGTCAACGCATGTTGTTTTATTATTTTATAGTGACGGTTATTCTTTTTTGTATATGTTGTATTAAAATACTAAATAAATATTTGCAATGTGTCATATTCAAAAATAATATAATAATTTTGTCATAATCAAACTTTGTTAATCAATATGATATTTATTTTTATAAAATCTTATATTTGATTCCGATAAATCATAATTATATATTATGTGTATGGTAAATCAAACGAAATAAAACCGCCGCGAAGCGCGGATAATCTCCTAGTATATATTAATTAACTGTTAATGGAGTATCTTTTTGTTAATTACTTTCATAATTAATAATTAATTAGGGAATAGAGGGTGTTGGGAAAAAAAAGAGGGATACTGTACATGGCCTCTTTATTGTTTAGCACCAAGTGTTACAATTTTTGAGTTTTAGTACTGACTGTGACTTAAATGAATATTTAATAAATATATAAATTCGATTTAACACATAGTACATATTAAATAAATATATGGGTTGGACGAATAAATAGATCGGTTTAACATATGTAAATTTTTAATTTCACATATTATTGTTTTATTTGTTTAACCATATCATTAATTGTCAATATATTCATTGATGCGAATTCTTCATTAGTTATTTATATGTATGGTAAAGATCCATTTTCAAGAATTCAGTAGAAAAAGTAAATTTCAACATGTATTTCAAAAGGAAATATACAATGCCACTTTACCCGACACACGCACACACGCGCACACACGCAAACGCGCGCCTGCACGCATCGCAATTATAAGGACACGGCGACCCCTAGGGCGGTGGCGGTGAATCGTAACCGTAACCAGTGACGGAACTAAGGGGGGACCAAGGGGAGCCTTGGTTCCCCCCATAAATTCTAGAATTTTTTAGTGTATATTGGTAGAATCTATTGTTGAGCTCCTTTCATGAATTATAGTTATTTTATTTATATTCTAGAGTGTAAATAATGTTATTACATGCAAATACAAAATGGGCTAGGCCCAATTTTAATCATCAATTTCCATTCAATGAAAAGTGGAATGTTTTCCATAATCTTATCAATAATTTTTAAAACAATTCAAAATCTTCTTCGAATTAAAAATAAAATAAAAGCAACGAAGTGTCTTCATTAAGTTTCTTAAAATTCTCAAAATTAATAATTAAATTTATAGAATTTATCTTAAACTTTCAAAATCTAAAAATAATAAAAACTAAAACTAATTGATAAAATTAGCACAATTACTTAGTATTTTTCATATATGAATAATATAGGTGTAATAAATGTTAGTTTTTAGTTGAAAAAATATAAAAAAATAAACGGGTTTCGCTGTATTTAAATTAAATTTTAATTTGGATGTTTAATTGTTTTGGACGAATATATACTTTTGATATTTACTTAAAATTTAATAATATTATGTTTTTTATTTATTTTGTATGTCATATTATAATGACGTTAGATAAAAAAAAATTTACTTCTTGGCCCCCTCCAATTTTTGTGTCTCGTTCCGCCCCTGACCGTAACGTGAGAGATTGCCTTATGTTTAGTAGTTGGTCCTTGGCTAGAATTCGTGTCGACGATATAGCTAATCCCAGAACTATTGTACTAACTAATATCTTAGAAATAGTTTGAATTGCCTTGACCTGAATCTTTCCATTTACAAAAAGAACTCTTTCAAAAATGCAGCTCATCAATACTGATCAAACTTGTGTCTTTTTCCGAGATAATCAGATTCTATCAAAATCCAATGAAAAATTGCATTTGGATAGAAGGATAATCTAATTCTATCCAAATCCAAAGAATATGGATTATTCTAATACCAATCATTTTTTTTTTGTATGATTTTATCTGTTTCTTCTAGAATAAATAAAAAGTTTATTCATTATTACGCCATCTACGATCACATAAGTTCTGGATTCCGATTTGGACATGGAATGATTTCTTCTTTCGAGATCCTCCTGGATACGTTGGAAGGATTGCGATATTTTATGCATAATTATCCATAATTTTATTACGAAACCGAAACTTTTTTTCTTGTTTTCATTCGCTTGATCTGTGTCAAGTCGCATATGTATGAGATGATTTTTATGGAATACTTATACCCACCTAATGTTTGGAACATTGGAAAATAAATCCTGTTTTGAACTTTTCTTTTTTGATATCTCGTATAGTTCATTATCTCGGAGTGTTAAATGTGTTTTAACAAGTGTTTTTGCAGTCTTTGAGTATTATGATATAGGATGTTGTTGGCCATGTACGGAGAGAAGAAAATCACAAATATACAAATTGAATTTATTTATCGTAAATTATATCCATTTTATTTTCCTATCTTGAAATATTTGTTATATTAAATACTATATGTTTATATTTTATTCATAGTAATTGTACAAATTGAATTTTAAATTAACTGTTCTTTAATTATTCGTTATATCGAATATTTAAATTTGTTATATTGAATATTTAAAATGTCATGTGTATTAGATATTTAATAAATCATAGATTCTATAATATCATTCATCTTAACTAACTTAAAATCATGGATTTCAATCTCCAAAATCAAACAAGTGTTTTTAGTTTACATGATTTTAAATACAAGTCTCAAACAATTTTACTGCAACAAGCAATCAAATGTACAAAATATATATACTGCAACAATTTTCTCATTGCCTAACATATTAATTTATTTAACTAATAATTACCTCCAATATATCAGTTCAATATGATTCATTTAGTGCATTGAAGAAAGTGCATCATCATATGATTCCAATATGTTGTCTGTCGACCAATATTCTGGAATAATGCGACAGCCTTCTTTGGATTCAATTCACTTCAGAATGCAAAGAAGGATGTCGCATTACTCCAAAATCTTAGTATCATGAACAACAAATTGGCATCAAATGAAGATGCTTTTTCTTCAATACTCTCAACAAACTGACTAATATATCAAATCATTCTATATACCCATATCTATTAAATGCATGAAATTTACATTAATGCTATAATTATATCTTAAGTTGGTGCCAATGGGCTCATGACTCAGTAGTTGGGTGTGAGACACAAAAATCTTATGTGGTGAGAGATTGTGGGTTCGTGTCCTATTGGCACCAATGGATGGAGGACCACCGAGCCTTCTCCATGTACTCGTTTTTTTTTATGCTATAATAATATCTAATTTAAATTAAAAATAAGGAAAAATCAAGGGCACCAACTACGCAATCCTCTAATTGAGCAAGTAGAAGAAGGGGGGTGCGAATCGCGTTTAATACCTATATAGAACATAATTGATGCCTCTTTGTATTCATTTTTCCAGCCTCCCCTTATCTCTGACGAGTCTGTGTACCAGTGCCTGAAATAATACTTGATTTGAGTTGAGCAAGTAATTGTGAATCTTTTGCAGTATTCAATTTTTCAAATCGAGGAAAATAATGGATTTTAGACGAGAAATTTTCATGGTCAAGTTCTCATTTTTAAGAATGAACAATTAGAAACCTATTACTACAGCCTAGAGATCAGCACAAAATGGCCTTTGAATACATATCAATCATTGGATTAGTACCAATAACAATTAAATCAGGGAAATATTCAATTTTTGAAAAATGGACAAAACTGAGATGGAATCGTTGAACAAGGGAAACGAAGATAGATCGATTACTTGCAAACAAGGGAACAGTTGAGAAGGTCAACGCAGTCCAGCTGTGAGAATACACGACCCAAGATGTCACCTGGCAAACTCATCGCCGGTGATGGTGTGGTTTCACCGCATCCACCACCAGTGCCGGAGACGCCGTCATAGCCCCAGTTTCTTCTAGGTTCTCTCTGCTTTGGTCCCATCGTGGACAGAGAGAAACCACGAGAGACCAATCATTAATACCACTACTCTCTGTCTGTGACCACGGAAAATACGGAATTAGTTATCTGGTTTCAAAAGGCAGAAATGATATCCTGAATTTTGTACAAAAACAGAATCAGTTTCCTAGTTTCTAAATAATGGACAATCAATTTTTTTTTTTTTTTGGATGATTATGTTGTACATTTATTTTCAAATCATATTCAAATAAAAAAAAAATTAGATTTTTTTTTCAGTTACTTATTAATGATTTATACAAATAGAAAAAAAATCACTCACATAATAAATCATCATTCAAGTTACCTTCTTTTATTTATACTCACAATTTTGATTACAGAAAGAGTTCAAGAAAATTTGCATTGTCAAACTTGAGCATCCATATTTCGTACATTTATTTATTTTCTAGAAATTTCATAGCATAAAAGCAATGTTTACAACCATCACCAACTTGAGCATCCATATTTCATACAACCTTTATTATTCATAATTCATTACATAAATACATTCTTATATATAATATAAGAAATATTTTTTAACTTATTATAACTTTTAAACAAAGGGCGAATTCTTGTCTTCGATCTCTTTTAAAAACTCCTCGTAAGCTTTGATGGCTTCTTTGTCTTTTAAAAACTCCCGAAAAGCTTCATCGGCTTCGTCTATTTGATAGATTTGCGAATTCTTGTCTTCGGTCTCTTTTAGAAACTCCTCGAAAGCTTCGCCGACTCTGTCTGTTTGATAGATCCGCTCCCATATTTCGAGCTGCAATCTTTCCAAGGCATGAATTCTTTCGCCGGTTAATATGTCGGGTTTTGAGTTTGGGTCGTTCATCTTCACGATTAATTTTCCGAGTCTGTAATCAGCACATTCCAGCAAGTGCATGAGCACATGTTGTTGTCGGTTATTTCGGAAATTCTTTGTCTCGGCCTTTTGGGCTCCGATGAAGATGCTTTCGTAGCTTCGCTTTGCTTCTCTTTAGATTCCATATGAGAGAGAGAGGAGAGAGATGCACAATGCGCAAATCCGACGACAGAGTTTCACTTTCGATGGTGCTCCTACTAACGGGATTCTAAGTTCTCATTATTTTTAAAGTGCAAATGAGAGGTCAAAATAAATAAGCAGGTTTATCAAGGGTTAATACTATTCTTGTTAATTAGCTTCTAATTATATATTTTCAGGTAATAAGAGAACAGATTATTGGTTAGCAAAATTATAACCTTTTTTAGTGTAAAAAAATAGGGACACGTGATTTAGTTAATCATAATAAATACTTTTTTGCAAAAAAAAAAAAAAAAAAAAAAAAAAAAAAAAACCGAACTTTTTTGGATATTGCAAAAAAACTCCCTATCTTTTTGAAAATTTCTAAACAAACTCATCTACCAAACTTTTATTTTCAAATACCCCATATGACAGTTAAAACTAACCATAGTAATTATAAATGTTATAATATTATTATTATTATTATTATTATTATTATTATTATTTATATAATTGCTAATAATATAGTAACTATATTATAATAGTAAAATAATTATATAAATTATATAAATTATAATATATATTAATAGATAAGATATAATATGATAATAATCTAAAAGTACATTTAATATTTTTATATTATTATTATGATATATTGTATGCATATAATGTAATATTATTTTATACAATAATATTATTATTATTTTATATTGCAATAATGTTATATTATAATAATATTATTATTCTTCATCAAGCTAATAATATTACAATAATAATATAATATACTATTATTATTATTATTTTTTATCAATTCTAATGAAACATTAATTTAACATTTTCAATATCAAAATTTCAAAAATTTGTAAACAACAAAACAAGTAGTTATATTTTTCATCATCTTATAATTTGAATATTCAAACAAAACGTGAAATTTCTAATTCCATAACTTTTTACTCATCCACCTTATAATCCAATTCCACTCTACCTATTCCACTTGCCAAACAACCCCTAGACTGAGTTTTATTCAAGAAGTTTATTTTACCTTTAGATGATTTATTATGGAAAATTATAATATGATCTCCAATCTCACCCCCAACACTTTTGATGAGATTCGGTTGATTAACACTCAAATTATGATTAATTGACACGTCAATTCATTTTAATATATTAATATTAGTACATTTTAATTAACATGTCAATTCAATTAACCGATCAATTATTTGTAAAATATACTGGTTAATTGCATGAAAGTATGCATGCAATTTATTTGTAAAATTTCATTAAGAAATAATGTTTGTCTCGGCCCATCAAATTAGCCCACATTCACCTATTAAAAAAAACTATATATATTTTGAATCTTGATTCATTCATCCACATATAATTATATAAACAATATTTTGATTTTAATTTTAATACAAATCCTCAATTTTATTCCTTCATTTTTGTTATGAGGTTTACAGCGAA
Organism: Luzula sylvatica; assembly: GCA_946800325.1. NCBI lineage: Eukaryota > Viridiplantae > Streptophyta > Magnoliopsida > Poales > Juncaceae > Luzula > Luzula sylvatica. The sequence continues at coordinate 44,179,851 of OX326960.1, forward strand.
AGCTATCCATGAATTTGTTTCCTCTTCTAATTCAGTTTAGTCCTTGTATTTAGTCTATTGTTATTTGCTAAACTCATGGATGGATCCCTATTTTTATTGTTTTTAGACACTTGTGTTGTGATTTTTAGTTTGGTCAAATATTTTGAATATTTTCTTCAATAAAAAAAATTAATACACAAATTGAGATATGTTTTCACAATTAATTGTAAATTTAATTTTATATTTTATAATATGTAAATTTCTCATGAAATTTGTGCAAATAGAAAACTATACTGATAAAATATTAAATTTTCTTACACACCAGTGGCGATTTAATATATTTTTTGTCAAAAATAAAGTTTACCAATTTCAGATTTTGACGGTGACGACCGAACGCGTTTTTCAGCCATGCATATCGTCAAGACAAGGCATCATGATATAATGGATTCTTTTTTTTTCACAAATTATTTGCTTGTTTATATTGAGAAAAAAAAATTGCCGAATCTTTCTCGACAGACAAGATAATAAATAATTTTGATATGATGCAAACAAGATGTGCTTGAGTGTTCGTAGTAAATTACTAAAAAAAGTACGTTAAAATTTGATAATTAAAGTACTGAGTTTATGTCGGCCCCCCTAACATTACTTTCTGGTTCCGTCCCTGTATCTAACCCCATACTCTATAGCTTATTTTGTTGGTACTTGTTTAAAACATGTGGTGTGTATAGAAATTTTCACAAAAATTACAATCCGTATCAAAATCACATGCATGTTGATTAAACTGTATTATAAAATATAAAATACGGATAATTTCATGTATAATATTGAAAGAGCCCATTTACTATGCTCCCATCCTCGATCTGAAAAATTAGTGGTTAATCACTTTCATAATTAACACAAAACACTCGATTAATAATTAATTATTATAGAATTAGTGTACATATGAATTAATTATTAATAATTAATATTTATTAACTGTTAATAGAGTATTTTTGTGCTAATTAAGTAGGAATTTAGTTGTTAACAGGCCCGGCCCTGGGCTATGGCCCAGCAGGCCCAAGCCTAAAGCCCCCAAAAAAATAAAGCCCCCCAATTTTTTTTTTTACCTATATATACATATATTAACCCATGATTTTCAGGTAGTTCTCAGCAATTTCCAGCGATTTTCAGGTAATTCACAGCAATTTCCAGCTATTTTCAGGGTTTTCCAGCAATTTCCAGCGGTTTACACCATTTTTTGTGAATTTCAGCCTATTTTTTGCGAATTTCAGGGGTTTCTGCGAATTTCAGAATTTTCTGCAAATTTCAGGGCTTTTCTGCGAATTTCAGTGATTTTCTGCAAATTTCAGGGGTTTTCTGCGAATTCCTGTGAATTTCTGTGAATTTCAGGGTTTTTCTGTGATTTTCAGGGCTTTTTTGCGAATTTCAGCATAATTTCTGCGATTTTCAGACTATTTTCTGCGAATTTCAGTCAATCTTTTGCGAATTTGAATCAATTTTCTGCGATTATGCCACCTAAAAACTCTGTCTTTTTGTTCGCCTAAAGCCCCCATAAACGTAGGACCGGGCCTGGTTGTTAACCCCCGTATCGTCAATATGTGGGGAGAAAGTGAGGAAAGATTAAAATTTCCCATATTGAAATATCTAATATACTGTATACCCCTTGTAAAAGTGGAAAAAAGCACATCTGTGATACACATGTAACGCGTATAAACTGTGTTACACATATATTTTAAAAATCGATTTTATCCGTATCGTCGCATCCGAATCGTATCTAAATCATATGTTAAAATATCGTATCGTCGTATTCGATACGTATCGCTGTATCGGCAAATCCGTATAACACAACATATAAAGCATATGAAATATCATGCATACATCTACAAAAATGTCATTTCATGTATATCCTCCTGAAGCAGGAAAAATATCATATATGTTCTTCACCTCCTAATTGGCTTTTAAATCAACAATCATACGCTCTCATTACTTATAAGCCATGTTACGCGGATACTTCAAAAATCAAGCCGTGTCGTATTGGATGCCGATACTCGTTGGATACTCGTCGGATACGTACCGGGTACTCCACGTGGCGTATCCGAATATTTTATTTCAAAATAATAACAGATACTTCTCGAATACTTCCGGATATTTCTCGGATACTTTTAACGTATATATAAATAACTTGAAAAATAAAAATAAAAATTTGAAATCGAAATAAATGAGTAATACATATAAGTATATAATTAAATATAATACATTTACTTAATATGAAGTTATTTATGTAAAAACAAATTTTTAGCATATATTATGTCAAATATATAATACATAAAAGTATTAAATATATAAATTGTAATTAATAAATTAATAAAATAGTATATATAATAGACGTATCGTATCGTATATTTTTTTAAAAATTGCCGTATCGCCGTATTCGTATCGTGTCGAATACGATATCCGTATTCGTATCCGTGCAACATAGCTTATAAGTAAAAATAAAGAAATTATTGTAGTTTGAAAATATTTCCAAGCAAATTGAATATGAGGTCTATGAATGATATTGTGAAGCTGATATTTTTGAGATTGGATATTGATGATACAAATAATATTTTTGAGATTTCTCCGCCCTCCAAAGTCACTTTACTGTGAATCCACATGTTAATTAAGATGATTAACAACTTAATTAATCAATAATTGAGACGTTAAATCAGATGATAATACACCTAATTAATCAATAATTGATTATTGATTAATTAACATCCGTATTAATCCCCATGTTAATTAAGATGATTAACAACCTAATTAATCAATAATTAACACGTATGACATAATTAACAGTTAATTAATGCGTATCAATTAACATGTTAATTGGATTGTTAATGATCACAATTAACATGTTTTGGAATTCACAACGAGAAAGGCATCATTTCAAATCTCATTTGAAAAAAATATTGTATTCACCAGTTGATGCTTAAAAAGATAGAATAATCACATTATCTTTTGATTAATTAACCAATTTGAGAATTACGATACCTAGAACAATAGCAAGTAATCATTGGATTAAATAATCAAAATCAACAAAATTCAAAAGGAAATGATTTTCTAGCACTCAAAGATGCTATTAACATTACAAGTTTACAACACAAAACTTAAATAATACAAAATAGTAGTGCACAAATAATTAATACTACTGATACATGATGTTTTTAAGTCTCAATTAGCCTCAATTAAGACCTACATAAGTAACAATCCACTAAAATAAAAAAAAAGAACAATAAAAGCACACTTACATTATCCCTCAACCCTAATTAAATTAGGGTTAAGAATATTTATCCATACATTGGTCTCTCGGTCCATGCCCCCGAAACATGGCCATTCTCGCAGGCGTAAGCCCTAACAACTGGTTCACCGTCCTCATGAAACCCTATAAATCCTCTCAAGCAAAAAGCTGAGTGTAAATCCCACATTTCACCGCAATCACAATAAGCACAATCGAGCTTAATGCTCCCCCTTTTAGAATCCACAATTGTCCTCCACACCCTCGATCTCTTGAAATCTTTGAAAACGCCCCTGAAAAGCATGTATTTACGCTTTTCCTCCACATGCACACACCCTGGCCAATCACAGATGTATAACGAGTCGCCCCTAAATCGCGAGGCCAATAATTTGCTTCCTTGTTCACGGCTTAGTGACCAGCTTCCATTCGCCAAGTGTGCACCAATGGGACCCACCCATTTGTTCTTCTTACTGGAATTGGTGTGTTTCTTTCTCCTCTTGGAAGGCGATGAAGATTCAGGAGAAACTGAACAAGTGGGTTTATTGTCGCCATTATTACTGGTATTCGCATCGGTAACTACTTCAGAGGGGTTGAGATTGGTCGAATCAGTACAATTGGTACCAGAATTATTATCGTCGATAGAAGAACCGGTACCAGTAGCACTAGCAGGTACAGGGTTATGATCTGAGGTCTCCGACATATCATAAGAAGAATCCAAGTAGAGATCATCGAACAAAGACCAAGAGGATGCATACTCACAAACGGAATTAACACCAGTAGTGGTTTCGGGAGGGGCAGTGGAGGGTACCGAAGGAGAGGGGAGGGAAAGTGACAAATCAGGACCAATTTCGAAGGAAAGGCCGAAATCAGACGAATTGTGGTGAAATAACACCCCTGAATGGGAAAGACCAGGGCAACAAACTGCGAGTTTGTGAAGAGTGGAGGGAGAGATAGAAGGGGAGGGTGAGAGGGAAAGCGGGAGGCAGAGAGAGGATAGGAGAATTGAGAGGGAAGAGGTGAGGCGGCGGAGCCGGTGAGACACGCAGCTCAGACGAGGGAGGATCCTCGGATCTGCGGCCAAGGGGAGGAAAGAAAGGATCTTCAGGACAAGATCGTCTGGAAGGAGAGAGAAATCAATGTTGGTTGTCGCCATTTTTGGCGAGCTTCGCAGAGAGAGAAAGGAGAGGAGAGAGGTTGTGGTTGGTAATAAAGAGAGAAGAGTTCTGTTGAAGATAACTGAGTTCGAGGGGGATTGAATGGATGAGTATGTCTTGATGGGTGGTGGTATTAACACAACTGTAATTGTTATTAACAGACTTAATGAAATGTAATATTGAGACTGTTAATAACAAATTGTTGCCTGTATATATCTAATATCACTACTCGCTTTGATGTGTATTCATTCACATTGATTTTTGATACCAAAATTCCTTACTTACCCCTGTGTATTTCTTATTATCACTGTGACATGCTTTGTTTACCATATGTGATAGATACATTGGAGAACATACACATTTAATTAAATAATATACATAGTACAACTGTGAAATTAATGAGTAAGTTGGACAGTATTTAGGTTCCGTGCATCTTTTGATTTGTTGAATTTTCGGTGATTTGAATTTGAACAATCGTGATCTGGAAGTAGGAATGTCAATGGGTCGGATTCGGATCGGGTATAACCTCATCCATATTCTTATTCGTCTTAATCAGATAATACTCATACTCGAGCCGTCAGCTAAACGGGTAATTTTTACCCGCCCCGTTTAGTACCCACGGGTTTCGGATTACCCACGAAAAATTTTACCCATATTTAAACATACACTTAACTTAAATTTGTTTGTTTATTTCTTAAATAAAAATCAAACATTTCTTACATAATGATTTTGATGCAATTTTTTATTAAATATCAATCTGAAATCAAGAAGCAAGTATATGAAAATCTTAAAATTCTGATCACAAGATTCCATCAGAAGCATTTATTTTCATCTAATATTCTTATATTCAAAATATTCTTATATTCAAAATTAATACTTTTAAACTTAGCAGCTAGAGAAAAAGGACATCTAAGAGAGAAAAATCGGTTGTAGAAGAGAGGGAAAGAAATAAAATTAGCGGCTAGGGTTAAAAGAAGGTTTAAATACTAACATAATTAGGGTAATTAAAAATCGGGTTCGGGTCGGATTTTGTAATCGGGTATTATCCGTACCCGTGTCGGGTATTTTGTAATCGGGTATTATCCGACCCGCCCGGGTCGAATACCCGTCGGGCACGGGTATTACCCAACCCATTGACATCCCTATCTGGAAGGAATTTTATTTGAGATTGGTTGGCAAAATATAGAGTTTTATTATAAATAGAAGGTAAACGAGAAAAAGATAAAGATAAATGTTTATTGTCAAGTTGAATTGTCTCGTATAGATCTAGAGAGCTACTGTGAGAAATTTGAAGAGACGTTAGTACATAATTTTCCAGTTATATCGTAAGATACACTGACATAATCACATATATATACTACCGTTCAAAAATCTAACGGGACAGATGTTCTCCTAATTCCTTAATAAATTCGTCAGGGAATGTGAGTGTTTAGATATGCACATTGTCTTATTCATACGTGTTCACAATTCCAATCTTTCACAATTATACATGATTTTTTTTTTAAGGAAATTGGAGAGGGTTTGTACACCCCTCTTCCAAAGCTTGCATTAAAAGCAATAAAAAAAATTATATGAGTTTATAGCAATTTACCCCCTTGAATTACTAATCTATACTTATTAAAGAACATAAACTAATAAAAGGTAAAGCTTAAAGCAAAAGAAACAAATGATATTGGCTTTCCTATAGCCAATACACTCAATCCAGATATCCCATGTATAAAAAAGAGAAAGAAATAAAACTAAAACTTGGCCCTTTATTTACATTTGTTGGCCCACTTTTTATGTTCCCTCTAGAAACTTCCTCGAAAGCGCTGTGTCGTCCTCTTCAAAACACTTCTCTCTCTTCAATCTTCATGTACTCTCCTCATCTCAATGGAAATACAAGCTCGAATGTTTTCATGTTTTTCTTCTCGTTTCTTCCCTTATTGTTTTCTTCTCCTCTCATTTTTTGCTTGTTTTGTTTTTTTGACTCCTCTTGCTTTTTCGTATAAATGATTTTGCCGATATTATTTCTTCTGTTAACTCTTCTTCTGATTTACTCAGATTGGTAAAGGATCTCATACAGCTCTCCCTCCAGATAATTAACAGATATAAAAAAAAAACCATACACAATTATATACATGATAATTAATAACAATTCATATTTATAACACTACTTCTTGAATATATTGATTTTGCACGTATAAAATGTTCCGAGACGGCCTAGAAAAGGAATGAGTATACTTATGTTCGGATTTAAAATATGCCTAACTATATAAATCATTTTTAATTACTTTTATTCTTGCTTAAATTAATATAAACTAAATTCATATGTGTATTTAATTTTGTCAAATAAAATTAATATATGTTCATATTCAGTTATGCCCGATGTTGTAAAATACGGAAAACGGTACGGAACGGTCGTAAAATGGTAAAAAAAACGGTGAAAGAACGGTCACCGGAATCGATAATAATTTAATTAAAAATTATGGATAAAACAAAAAATATATAATAATTTAATTTTTTAATAATAAAAAAATAACATAAACAATGTCCAACATAAACGTAACATCAAAACGAATGTCCAACATAAATATAACATCAAAATATAAATTTAAATAAAAAAAAACTAAAGCGTAAAATCATTAACATCATTTGGGACAAAATCCGTCGGAGTTGATCCTTCGTTAATGATGAATTTCACATTCTCCTCATCCATTGCCGTATCAAATTAGCACAAATTAAATAAACTTAGCACTCGCAATCAAAATTCGTGGATAAGAGATTAGCTTTGTTGTGAAGAAGAAGAGAGCATCCATTGTCGTAAATTAAACCGAGCCGACATCATCCTTTAGTCAATCGTGAAGAACTGAAGAATGGAGCATCTCAACCAATGTCGTGAAGATGAAGAAGAACTAAAACAGAGACTCTCGATGAAAAAGAAATCATGTGTCGAGAAAAATAACTGCCCAAAAAATTAAAAAAAATCGGGCCCAAAATAATTAGAAGAAAAAATCGGTATGTAAAACGGGTTAAAAACGTTTTTCGGTCAAAAAAACGGTCAAACACGGTTAAAAAACGTTTTGACCGTTTTTTGAAACGTTACGGCAAAAAACGGAACGGTCTTCCACCGTAACACCGTTTTTCGACCGTTTTTCGGTGTTTTTCAATGTTTTTTACAACATTGGTTATGCCACAAGATGTGTTCCAATTAATATAGTTTTTTCATTTTCTTTATAAAAAGGAAGTTTTTGCTCCGAATTCCAATAAACTTATGATCATGACATACATAATAACTCGATATGAAATTAGGAATTATAATACTTTTTTCTTATATTTTTAAATAAACTAAGACTTCTCAAATAAATAAATTTGGCAAAATATTCCAATTGTAAAGAAGTATTAAGTATTGGAGGGCATGCCATCATTGTTTAATTAATTCATTTAATTAATATGGTAATATTAATTAATTTTAAATATTAATTAGAAATTATCAGTTCGGATAAATGTTAATATTATGAATATTAATCCAAATGAGTGTTAATTATCATATTAATCCAAACTTAGACTTTTTTTTTTTTGAAAATACGATGACAAAGTATAATTTTCCTAAGTATTGGGTTCACAATTCCCCTAGTTTGCAAACGTATTGTACGTAGGGGTGTTCATTCGGTCGGTTCGATTCAAACCGAACCGAATAAGATCAAACCGATTTAAATCGAACCGAACTAAATTCAAACCGAACCGAATCGTTTTAACTTTCGAACCGATTAAAAACCGAACCGAACGTGTGAATCAGCAAGGACCACCTTGCAAGGCTAAATACTCCTGGGTGAAAACCTCATATGGATTTGGCGTACTCTTATCTTCAACGATCGGCCCAGCCTTCAATGCAGGTCGAAACATATGGTTACCCGGATGGTTGAATGCTGTTAATGAGAAAAACCCAATTCTTATTCGGTTTATTCGGTTAAACCGAATAAGAAACATTATAATTTTAAAATAAAAATAAATTTATCAAAAAAATTATATTTTATTCATCCAAAAACATAAATACATGTTATAAAAATATAATTGTATTATTTTATAAAATTATTATTTCAATTTTTTATAATTTAACATTACTTTAAAAAAATTATGAAAAATGAAATGTTATTCGGTCGGTTCGGTTTAACTGGTTTACAGAACATCAAAACCGAACCGAACCGAATAAATCGGACAATACCATTTTTTGAACCGAACCGAATCAAATAAACCGAAAAACCGAATCGATTAAACCGAATTCGACCGGTTCGGTTCGGTATCCGAATAAACTGAACCGTTTGAACACCCCTAATTGTACCCCCAATTTTGAGAAGCCCTGGATATAACAAACAATGCACGCTTTGTTACATTTTATAACAAGCCACAGAAAACCCGTGTTTTAGTTCTTCAGCGAATTTCCGCCGCTTCTAACACGGTAAGAACTCAAACATTATGCACCGGGCGTATGGTCCTTATTTTAATTCGCCGACTTGTCAGAGCGGGGTCTTCGTGTACCTAGTGTATTTAGCTCTTTCTCAACGCATCGAACCGTTCACAATCACCCTTGATCGTTCGTACACATCTTTCTCAACAACAAAAAAACAATCTTTCTGGTATTTCTCTCAGAACTGCTTCTCTCTCTCTACCTCGAATCATTTTTATATATAGCGTTCAAAAAATCCCCATTTGCAAAACTAGCACTCGAATCCAATTGAGATCTAGCATTCTCTCTTTCTCACTAGAGTTTTCGTTCTCTCTGTTTTTGCTTTCTAAGCGATTCGAATCTGATCGGACAATTATGACAAACGAAGGATTACGCGGAAAGATTCAGCCCTTGAAAGGAGCCGCGAGAATGTCACCGTACAGTCGCCAACCTCCAGCTGGCGGTTTGATGGCTGTAACTTCTCGTTCTGCGAATAGACTGGTATGTAAAATTCAAAGTCTTATCTGTTTTTTTCCAAGAATTTCTATATTTTTGTCGTAGTATGGATAATATGATGATTGATTTTACTTAATTTTGTTAATTAGATTTTTCGATGTTCTGGTTCAATTCTTTTTCTTGTTCTCTGTTAAGTTATAATGCTCTGAATTTTGTAAAATTGCAGAATCGAGATATCTTGAAGGGTCCTGGATCCAATTTGGGTGATAAAAGTACAAAGGTACTTTCGATGATCTTCTTTTTTGTTGTAGTGATTCAGTTTTCATTCCTCCTAATTGATTTGATTCCTTGTAATGCAGATTGAACCTGTCTCTGCTTGCGAATCGAAGGACCGTACTGAATCTCTCAAAAGGTTGTCTTTCAATTATACTTTTCTTTCGTCGAAAGTATTTATTAAAATATTTTTTGATTAAAGGCTAATGATTTTATTATGTTTTGCTCAGAGCTGAAAATACTACTACATTCAAGAAGATTTCTAAATTAACTTTTTGGCAGAAGAGGGAGGATTCTCTTATTGGTCGTCGAAGCCATGAAGACAGGCTAATCAAATCTGGTTCTCAGCGCAAGAGCAACGATCCTTGGGAGGCCATCACGGCAGCGATTGACAGGGAGTGCAAGGCTCTTTCTGCAAATAAGCCCCCCAAACCAGTTTCTGAGCCAAGTTTTATGGAAAATCAACTTTTAGCAAATAGGGCCCCCAAATCAGCTCCTGAGCAGAAAAGCAAGGACCCTTTTGCAAATAGGTCCTTCAAATTTTGTAATGCCACTCGAAGGTTTTTTTTTTTTTTGCGGGTAATTTCAGGATTTTCAAATTTAAGTTTAGACACTAATTTCAGTTTTTATCTTTGCAGTTGGTCCTTGCCTAAGAAGATCTTATCTCATCGTTCAATTCTGAAGTCTCTTCGAGAGGTAACGATACCATCATACCATAACCGATTTATAAAACCCTAAATAATTCTATATTTCTATTTTCTAAAACCCTAGGTTAATCAAGTAAAAGTACATCCTTTTCTTAATGCATCATTCTTTTCTTACATATCAACAGAACAGGAAAAGACCAAGGATTGTGGCAGACCTTGACGAAGACGAGGAAGAGACTTTGAATTTCAAGCCGAACAAAATGGTTGAAAGGGACGGGAAGAGGGCAAAAAAGGAAGAAAAAAGTAGCGATGATGATGATGAATACAACCCATTGGTACCCGCAAAATCAACGGAGGTTGCAATTCGGATCTTGAAAACTGTTAGCGGGTTGGACCCGTTAGAGTGCAAGTGTTCCCTTTGCATCCCAACCATGCCAAGTGCGACGGGTTATGCCAAGGAAATATATGATCATTTAGAGGAATTGAGCAAGTTGAAGGAACAACGCGATAGCCGCAAATGAGTATCGCTTTGTTTTATTTATTTGCTTTTTTAGGTTTTATTTTTTATAGACTTTTAGTATAGAGTATGTATAGACCTTAATTACTCAAAAATAATCCTAAATTGATGTGTATGTAATTTGATTCTTGCATTTTTTTATTAATTAATTCATTCATTCTTCCGTTTTCTTTTCTTTTCTTTTTGATGTTATAATTAATCAAATTATATTTTTCTCGGAGATCACGCATCCAGCATGATCGTATTTAGGCACTCAAGGTGTGAATACCTATCGATCGTTCGAGATCACGCATATTATCAAGTGCATTACGTTAATAAAAGAAAATAATTTGGTTACTCTTTGTGTTAATTATATGATGTATTTTATTATCAAGTGTAACTATGAGAATTTTTGGATATTGGCGGAAACTAAAATAGTCATTAATATTTTACCGACGAACAAATTTTTGGAACTTCATATATTATGGTAACTAAGTTTAATTATATTTTTTTTGTGTTTTTGTTTCGTTGGTGTTCGTAATTAACAATAGTAAACTAATTAGACATTATTTTGATGGCATTTATTCTTAGTTATTCAAATAAAATAAATTAAATTAACATGAACAAGAGACCACACATTAGTATCATGTGTTACCAAGAAGAAAATGATGTCACAGTGGGCTGTCTTACAAAATGGCAAACAAGCATCTAACATAAATAACCTGGACAGGTATATTTATGTAAATAATCCTAGAATTTTTCAAAATTATGAATATGCCCCTGAACTTTTGGAAATTACAGGTGAAAGCAATGGCTTGTACTAACTCGGTTAGATCTTTACTCGAAAAGATAAATTATGTTTGTTTATATTTTTTTTGTATGCAATAAGAATTATGATTTGCGAATTATGTTGTGTGAATGTGTGCAAGTTATTTTGTATTCAATTTTTGTTTTTGATTTTTTTAATTTTAATTTTCTGATTTTTTTTAAAATAAAAATAAATATATATTATTGGTACGACAATGACAACGTAGAGCCGTAGTCAATAATATTGTCCGTCGCTAATACTATAAAAGAGAAATTGGTTTCTAATAAAATAAAATAAAAGGGAAATTGTTTTCTAATAATTTTTAGGGCATTTGGTCATTTAAAAAAGGGGTTATATATGGTACATTGGTACCCCTGAGAAACACCCACGATATTGGGGGGGGGCCAATTCGCATCTCCCAATTTTTGTACCCTAAAATGTATTAACCGTTAATTGAAATTATTATTTTTGTTAATAAATAGTACAATTGTATTAATCGATAATTAACTTCGAATTAACCGTTAATTCAAAATTGAATTAACAAACAATTGAAATGGTTGGGTGCAATTTGGGGTTTCATATATTCACCAAACCCATATAGAGGGTGTTTGGTGATGTTTGAGGGGAAGAGTATAGTTACCCTTTAAAAAATTTGACAATCTTTTGAGATGAAGGGGTTAGTTTTACGTTTTATAATTGCATGATAAATCTTGTATATATGATACTTAATTAATTAAAAAAATTGATTCTTGTATTTTTTTTTTATTAATTGATTCTTTCATTTTTTGTTTGTTTTGATATTATACTTGAGCTTCTCAACTTGCTTGGTAAGTTGAACAAGCTAATATGTGCAGAATCAAGTTTGCAACTAAAAAAAAATAAATATCCATAAAAAATATCATTTTTGTTATATTCATGTAAAATAAGAAAAATAGAAACCTGGATTGTTTTGTTTGACAAATTATTTTGAAGTTATTCTACCACATATAGAAATAGTTGTCATACCTCCATCAAATTTAAAATCTCATAAATGTGTAAATATACATGAGATTTTTTTTTATGTAAACAAGAATATCATTATAGTTAAATTTGCATGATAATATAAGTGCAACATAAATCAAGTATGCGACATTTAATCATTTTTTTGTTAAAAATCAGTTTATATGCCTTTGCAACTATAGTATCTTATGTAGGGATGTCAATAGTGTGGATATTGCCCGAACCGACCCGAATCGTATCCGAAGAAATATCCGGATTCGAAAAAAATATCCGCATCCGAGTGGATCCGGATATGGATCTGGTTGCTAATTTTAGGATCCGGAACCGGATTCGATATTCGGTTTTTGTGCGGGGACCGGATCCGAGTATTTTTAGGATCCAGATACTCGGAATCATATTCGAGTATCCGGAACCGGATCCGGATACGCATATTATATATTATTTGTATGTATTATATTTGATATTAGTTGAAAAATCATATACAAATTAATGATTTGTGAGTGATTTAAACTCACAATCGTAAAATTACGTTTAAATATAATCATATTTATCGTTCATGTCACAAATTATATATATTTATAGCTAAAAAGTAAGTTATGTTATGATAACATAGTATCCGTTTTAATATCCGAAAGAAAACCGTATTCGTATCCGTATCCGACAATATCCGAACCGTATCCGTATCCGTTTATTATCCGAACCGTATCCGTATCCGTTTATTATCCGAACCGTATCCGGATCCGGATAATTCCCTATCCGGATCCGTATCCGAAAAAAATATGGATATGGATATGGTATGACCACTGTCCGAACCGTTGACACCCCTAATCTTATGCCTTTGCAACTAAAAAAGAAACTACATTTCTTTCAAAAAAAAAAAACCTTATTTTCTCAACAATAGATTTCACATAGTAATCAATGAACTTTTTAACAAATTGATTCTTATTTTCTCATCAATAGATTTCATTCTGGTGGACATAAAACATATTTCTCATCAATATCATTACCCAAAGATTACTATTACTATTACTATTACTATAGACATTTAATTTCAAAGAAAATCACCGTCCAAGAAAACTAACATTTTAAGCAATTTATAGTAGGGAAATCACAAAAAGGTATTCTTAAATACCATACAATATTACAAGTCCTCAAAACTAAAATAGATTCAAGACCAAATAACAACATATCTAATTTCCATACAACATTTTCTCTCTTCTAACATATCTTCCACTGCGACACAACCACTCCAGCCATTTCAATTAATCTGAATTTATCTAAAAAATGAAATAAAAAATTGAATTAGTAAACACAATAACAGGCAAGATAGAAGAAAAAAATATATATATACCGGCGATCGAGAAGGAGATGGGCTTCTTTCTTTCGTGGGACTCGCACTCAGCTCCTTCTCGCGAGGCTGCATAAAGGAAATTAAGGACCACACTCAATTATTTTGTAGGTAAAAAACAAGAATTATGAAAAGTAACAAATATATCTATGGTGTTTCAGCACAGTCTTACAGAAATATCAGGAGATCTGGATCTCGACGAGGACCTGCAAAATTTACAAAAAAATTCATTAGATACACTCCATAAAGTATATGTCTAAATTCTAATTGGACTCCTCATATGCATAATTACCTACGAGTGCGTTGAAATTTATTATATTTTCGATTTGGTATTATTTTGTGGAGCTTAAAAGTAAGGACCAAACAAACAAACGACCAAACAAACAAAAAGAAAAGCAAAAGCAAAAGAGAGCAAACGGAAAGAATCCGAGAGCAAGCAGCAAGCAAAACCGGTAATCCAATTCCACTTCTACTGCTAGCAGCAGAAACCAATATCCTGTTTTCCTTCACCTATATGTACACCAATAGACTCTTCTCAATTCGATTCAATTTATTTTTCATTCATCAAAAGCATTATATGCCCAACCGAGCTATAACCCAGATCCACTCTAACATCACAATCTTAACAAACTTGATCATGTTTTAATATTTTCATACTTGGTACCTGAATTATACTATATACTTATAGAGAAGTTACCTAGGCTTGGGGCTTGGGCTGCGGCTCGAGGTGTAGCTACGGCTGCGGCTTCGGCTGTAGCTGCGGCTGCGGCTACGGCTTGGGCTCCTAGAGTAGGATCGGCTCCTACTCCTCGGGCTTCTAGAATAGCGCTTTGACGAATACTCCCTCACCTTTTTTTTTTTATTTTCACAAAATAAACAAAATAAGCATACTCAAATTCTCCGATTCACAGAAAAAGCAAATAAACGATGAAATAAGTACCCGAATATATGCGCGGGAAAAGGCATTGCGAAATTCGGAGTCATCAAGCTTCTTCATCTGCAATATGAAATTTATAACCAGTAAGTAACAAAATAAATAGTACAAAAATTAGAAAAAAAAAAAAAAAGATTATAAAACAACTAACCGCATATTTCATGTCGTCAAAGCATGTATAATCTACCACGCCAACAGTACCTACCAAAGAGAGAAATATTATTCGTTAGTATCAAGATTATTCAATTATTAGTCGATATATTCTCAAGTAGCCAAAGAATTAAAAACTCACCGCCTCCCTCCTTGTAGACGTCAGAGAAACAAACATCACCAGCTCTACGCATGTGATCCTAAAAATACAAAACAACGAATTTTCATATTTACCCTTCAAAACCTCGAAATATCATATATAGATTATCCTAGATGAAAATAATAATATAACAGACCTTGAGATCTTGCCAAGAAGCAGACGAAGGCAAACCGGTTACCAGAACTACATTTTAACAAAAATAACAACTCAGCACTAATTCTATCATGTAAATTTACAAATAGACCCTCAAAAAGTAAAAAATTACAAAACAAACCTCGAAACTCGGAGCGCCTGGGAGGAGGAGCACCACCGCCACGGCCGCGGGATCCACCGCTGTAACTACTCGACCTATCATAGGACGAAGTCTGTCCTCTTCCAAAATGCGCCAATTCCACCTAATTGTTCAACAAAATTAAAAATCAATTTCACAGAGCAAAATTTCACCGCCATTTTTCACAACAATGGTACCCTTAGTCTGTCACGGTCAAATTTGTAGCCGTCACGTCCCTGAATCGCATCTTCAGCGTCTCTTGGGTCCTCAAACTACACAAATAAAGCACAAATATCATCATGCATGCACATTTACATTACATATGTACATAAACACAAAATATGAATAATATATGCGAAGTTATTCATGTTTGCTTGTTTAGTACCTCGACATAGGCGTAAGCAGGAGGTCTTGGAGGTATCTTCAAATCGATGTCCACAATAGGCCCATACTATAATGCACAAAGAAAATTAAACATGTAAAAAAAGAATATAATTTTGGTAATTCAATGATATAAGCCTCAATTGAGATATCAAGTAGCACCAATTGAGGGATTAAACAAGAATCAAGATCAAATCTGCACCTTGTAAAAGAGATCCTCGACCTCCCTTTCACGGATGTCACCAGGAAGGTTTCCAACAAAAATAATTCTTCCTGCGCGCTTACTCATCTGAATTCGAAAAGAAAAAACAGAATTAATTGCTAATTTCGTATAAAATTTAAATAATAAGATGGAGGTGCAATAAGAGATTTCAGAGAAAATCAGCGTGTATTTAATTTTCGTAATTTTCGTAAAGCAAGGACTAATACAGAATTAAAACAAACAAATAGCAAAATTGAGAGGATGCAAATCCGCCAAATTTATCCAGCGAATTTGAAGCGGTTATAATTAAAAATTACCGATGCTCAGAAAACAAAACGACTCGGATTAAAAACCTTCGTAGATTAAGGAAAGCTAAATCCCAAACAAAAAAGGGCGAGAATAACCAACACAAAACTTCAAGACAATTCAAAAAAAAAATCAACGAACGGCGGAAATAGGATATAGATGACGACAAGGGGTTTAAGGTCGCGGCGTACCTTGAATTGCAAATCTAAAACACACAAATTATCGGTGAAGCGGGGTTTTATTGGACGTTTAAAGAAGGAAAAACGTCGGCAAAAGACTCATACGTGGCGCCGCTCTATGAAGAGGTGGTATCAGATGGGACTCTTCTTCCTCCCAACAATGTTCATATAACTTTGTGTAACGAGTTGGATTTCTTACGTGTGACTCGCTGTATGATTGTTTACTGGGACGATGTCGTGTAAACGTTTATTTGAAATACTCGGGGAAGTTTCTGGACAATTGTTCGGAATAATTTTAGAAAAAAAAGCTCAGTTTTGTCCCCGGTCCACCGAAATGTTTTAAAAAGTGCAACTTGCCCCTCAAACTCTAATTTTGTTCATTTTGCCTCCTGAACTCTCATTTTTTTCTTACTTTTGTCCCCTCCATCAGTTAAATGCTCAGTCAGCAGTTAAGTGATGAGGTGACAGTGATGACGTGGCAATTTTTGATGATTTTGTTGCTGACGTGGCAAAATTTATATTATAAAATTACATGGAACTCATTAAACCGTTAACCCATTAAATTGAACCCATTAACCCAAATCCATTATTACCCCAAACCCATTATTATAACCCCAAACCCAAATTAACTCAACTCACTCAATCCGTCTCTCTCTCCTGACGCGCCATTAGAGCACGGGAAGAAGCTCCTCGACGCTCAAAGAAACCATTGCCATCTCCTCCCCTCCCATGGATTTCCGCTTCAATACTTGCCTCCTTCCACCCTTACTCCGCCCCTCTCTTCACCTCCTATGGCGGGATTAAAGATGCTTTCAAAGTGTTCGATGAAATGATCGAGAGAGACAGGATAGTACCAGAATGGGTTTCGGCAACTGAATTAATCGTCTCCTCTATCTTATTTTCTTCTACTTCAAGAGAATCATGATTTTCTGCAATGGAATCATCAGAATTTTCCATCTCGATTGGATCAGATTCGTCTTTTTCATTCGTCTTTTCTGCAATGGAATCAGCAGCCCCCCAGCAACGCCCCGTCCTCAGCAGCCCCGGCCAGCAGCCCCGCACCAGCAGCGCCCCAGCAGCCCCCCAGCAACCCCCCAGCAGAGTCCCGCACCAGCAGCCCCCCAGCAGCCTGAAATTATCTAAAAATCATCAATTTTCAGCCAATTTCCACTAAAACTACCCTAATTTTCTGAAATTTCAGCCACTAATCGAGAGAAAGAGAGAGATGAGTTGAGAGAGAGAGAGAGAGAGAGAGAGAGAGAGAGAGAGAGAGAGAGAGAGAGAGAGAGAGAGAGAGGGAGAGAAACTCACCATTAATGGAGGGAGTTTGAGCTGATGAGAGAGAGGGGTCCATCTCGAGAGAGAGAGAGAGAGAGAGGGCGGCTGGTGCTGGGGGTGTGATCTGGGCGCGGCAACCCTGCAGAGGTCGCGAGAGAGAGTGGTGGCGAGAGAGAGAGAGTCCAGAGAGGGAACTCTCTCGTGAGAGAAAGGGGGCTGGTGAGAGAGAGGGGGAGAGACTAGAGAGATGAGTTAATTATTGGGTTTGGGTTTGGGTTTGGGTTTAATTAATGGTTAATGGGTTGGGTTATAATGGTTAATTATTATAATTAAATTAGTTAATGAATATGTCATTTAATAATATAAATTTTGCCACGTTAGCAACAAAATCATCAAAAATTGT
This sequence comes from Luzula sylvatica, assembly GCA_946800325.1. Lineage (NCBI taxonomy): Eukaryota > Viridiplantae > Streptophyta > Magnoliopsida > Poales > Juncaceae > Luzula > Luzula sylvatica. The sequence goes on from OX326960.1 coordinate 44,197,975, forward strand.
CACGTCATCACTGCCACCTCATCACTTAACTGCTGACTGGGCATTTAACTGATGGAGGGGGCAAAAGTGAGCAAAAATGAGAGTTCAGGAGGCAAAATGAACAAAATTAGAGTTCGGGGGGCAAGTTGCACTTTTTGGAACACTTCAGGGGGCAAAAGTGAGTTTTTTTCATAATTTTAACCACCTCCAATTGTACATCGCCCACCTAAACTACCAAGGAAATTTTGTGAAAAATTGCACATCACTAAGTATCACCAGAAGTGACATAACAATATTATGTTTCCAAAATTATTTCTTCCATGAATTATTCAATATATTTATTTATTATAATTTTAATGAGCTTTAATGTGTGCTTACGTTATTCAATTGGTTTTGAGCCGTCAATCAATTGTGAGCGGTTCAAATCAAAACTATTTTGAGTGGATTCGGCGTTCGCAAACCACTTACAAACCACATGTATAGTCTACAAGTGCATTAAATTTTCTTGATCTAAGAATGCATACGCATACACCACCATTCTTTGTCCTTCTTTGTTCCTCTTTCCTTTTCATTTTCTCTCCAGACGACGATTTTTCTTTTCATGCCATGAACCAGACAGAGACGACATCGACGGGACTTGAGATCGATTGGTTATGATCTGAATTGTACGGAATATTAATAAATCGAACACGGACATCTAAAAATGTTCGGAACTTGATAACGAACCGAACCGAACTATGTTCGATAAGTTTCTAACTGAAGTCGAACATGATTTGGTTCGTTCGAGTTTGGTTTGCTAACAACCCTATGTTTGACATTATCCGAACCGTTTACATCCCAAAATGTGATATTCAATATGATACGACTTGATCTTTCATCGCAGTTATTAACACAAAAAATTTAATGTTAGTCAAACGGGTACCGATTCTAACATAATTGTTAGTACAAAAACAATTTATAAAAATTCAAGGTTATTTTCATAAATGTAAGAAAACAACAAGTGATATTCAAGTTGATATATCACTCCCGATGCTTAAATATCAATTTAATAATTTCTTAAATATACATATTATATACAAGTATACAACGTAAATCAGAATCTCGAAATACAAAAACTTCAAATTTTATCTTTCTAAAATTCAATAAATCCAACATGAAAAGCTATAAAATATCAAATTTCTTCTTCTATATTAAAATTTTATTAAATAATATTAAACTTAAAATAATACTAATATTTCTTATATAACATTTTGTTTAATATAAAATTTGATTCATCATTGTACAAAAAGGAAACACGTTATATGCATTTAATATTACAATTATTTTGTAAAAAACAAAATAAAAAGATATAACTTCATTTATGATTTTTAAAAATATATTTTGATTTGATTATAATTATAATTTGAATTTTGTCACTAATAATTTGACAAAATAAAAACAATGATTACGAAACGGAGCGAGAGCACGCTTTAGTTTTATTTGTCTTTTATGTATGGTATTGATTGGTTAAAGCTCTTTTATGGCTGAATTGATCGATCAATGCTCTTAATGATGTCTTTGCTATAAAATAAATAAATTAAAGAGCATGAAAAGAGAAAGAAAGATGAAAAGGTCATTTCGTGATTATTTTTTGTGTCGTTATGATCAATAATTATGTTTCATGTCATGGGAGTTACATCTCTTTCACATCCATACACATCTATACAAATAAACTCAAAGTATATAATATAACTAAACATAATATTAACTTAAAGAATACTAAATAATTTATAACAAAAAATTTCTTGTTTTGATAATATATTTTAGTATAACATAGAGATAAATATCAATAATATTTCCAGTGAAAATAAAATACCATTGCATCATGTATCAATTGATTGGAGATGTCCATTCGTGTTTTATATAACTAATTTAGTTTTGAATACAACTTATATTTCAAATATTATTTATAATAATATATGTTATGTCCTACGAAAGTACAATAAAATAAGAAATTATCTTTGATAATTACATAAATGTATATCGAAACATTTTTAGTTATAAGAATAATGTGAAATAACAATATCAACTAGCAAGTATTTCACACACGAACATGTATTAACGAATCAATCAAATTTAAGAAAAAATCTATGTTTATTATTATTCCGTACAACCTTATAAGACTCGTAGCACGTGATCGAATAAGTTAAAAAACTCTATAAAACAGACAAATAATTAAACATGCATAATAAGAATAAGAATAACTTTTGAAAGCCCAAAAAATATTTATTTTTAGAAAACAAGATAAATATTTATTAAAATAGACTTATATGTAAAATACATATTTATCATGAGCAAAATAGAATTATTTCAGGTCAATTATTATTGGAGATGAATATGTAGGAGAGCTGGTGACCGTTATCAAAACAATTGTTGTATTGCCACGTGGTAGTTTCTCTGGGTTAGGCCGTGAAAGAATTGTTATTGGGCTGGTTTAATAGTCATAGATAAACAAGTACAAGGATAAAAGTATTAAAACGCAAAACAGAACTTCCTGAGGGTACATCTGCAAAAGTATCGGTAGTATTGATTTAGGAGAGAGAAAAAGATACTTCGATGCTCGAGTGCTAGTTCATTTCTCAATTGAACTGTATACAAAAAGAAGGGAATTTCCCAATTTAATTTCGGCATAAAGAGAAAATTCATGATTTCATTCATTCTACAAGGTAATCTTTTGATCGATTGATTTGTCGTTGATGCCTGATTGTTTCGATCGAGCTGGTCAATTTAGATTTTTGCGATTCAAAACCTTAATTCGGGCATAAACATTATAATTATTTTGTTATAGATTAATGCAATTTGCGATGATTGTTGGGCATATTATTGACTTTGGGTTTTCTTTTTGAATTTTTAAAATTTTATTTTGCATATCAAACTCATTGTTGACTATGCAAAACCGATGAACTTATTTTTCTAAGTGATTTGTTATGATTCAGGTGTTAGATAAGTTGAAATTGGGGTTGGAAGGAATTTTAAGGTTAATTAGGGTAAATAGTTACCCAATTTCATGAATGGCAAACTGATTTTGTAATTCATTGAGTTAAAATTCACAGTTTGTTAAATTTCAAAGTATGTTAAAGTTTTGTCCTTTTTCGTGTTTAGTTCATTTTTAAACCTCATTTCTTTTTCAGGTTAATTCATTAATATTGAATCTCATAATTCCTCTATACAAACCAACAAAAATGGATGGAAACAAAGACGAGGCCATAAAATGCGTAAAACTCGCAGAATCAGCCCTCAAATCCGGAGATAAAACCCGTGCCCTAAAATTCATCAGAATCGCAGTAAGATTAGACCCAAATATTAAAATCAACCACATTTTATCACCCTCAGAAAACCCTAATCCCTCAATTCCTACCCCAAATAAACAAAAAACCCCTCTTTCGAACCAGATCAACCAATCAGAACCTTCCCAAAAATACTCTGATGAAAATGTGAAAGTAATTCGCGAAATTCGAAAAAACAGGGACTATTACGCAATTTTGGGCATTGCAAAATCCTCCACAGGAGAGGAAATCAAAAGGGCATATAAAAAATTATCCCTAAAAGTTCATCCTGATAAAAACAAAGCACCAGGGGCCGAAGAGGCATTTAAATCTTTATCCAAAGCATTTAATTGCTTAAACAATGAACAATCGAGAGTTACTTATGACCAAACTGGGAACGAAAATTACAATCATACCCTCCAAAACGAGAATTTTACGCATAGAACGGCTCGGAGTAGGAACAACCCTCGAGAGGACTATTTCGATGAAAATTTTCAACCCGATGATATTTTTAGGTCATTCTTCTTCGGCACTCAGGGAGGGGTGTATCATAGAAATCACAACCATAATAGACAGAGAAATTACTATAATACCCCTCGTCATAATAACCCTAACAACCCTAACACGACCGACGCTCAAAATAATGCATGCGTGTTGATTATTTGCATATTATTTTTCTTTATATTGGTCTCGGTTCTAGCCTCGCTTCCAACTGTAGAACCGGAATATTCCTTTCAAAAAACACACATTTATCAGTTATCAAAAAACATCGAAGATTTTGGAGTGGAGTATTTCGTGAGGAGAGAGGATTTCGAGATGAAATTTCCCAAAGGAAGCGGAGTGAGAGAGAATCTTGAGAGAGAAATTTTGAGAGATTATAAGGGTTTGCTTCGGCGGTATTGTCACGTCGAATTGAAGAGGAAGTATTGGGATGATTCTCATCCTACTCCTTATTGTGACGAGTTGAGGGGTTTCTAAATTGTTTGACCTTGAGGTTTGTGTTTTTTTTTTTTTTTTTTTATATTATGAACCTTTTTTTTGGATTATTATGTTAAGATTTAATATTTGTTTTTTTTTTCTTTATTTAATGCAGAGACTCGAATTTAGAAGGGAAAGACTCGAAGAAGTTTGTTATTTATTGGAGAAATAATTTGTTTTTTTTAGGCTTTCGTTGTATTTTTGTTCTTTCTTTTTGAGATGTTATTGAAGTACTTTTTATTTGTAAATGTATTATAATCGTATTATATAATTAGTTCACAATTAGCCCGTAGTTTTTTTATGGGGCATATATTAAGACAAAATTCAGTATTCTCAATACAAAATCTCGTTCAATATTCACGTAATTTTTTGCTGGTGAGGTATTAATTATTATATACCAAAGATTATGAATATATTTGCTTTTGGGCTAGAAAAATAAGATGTTATAATATAGTAATAATGAAATGTATTATCCTAAAATATTGAACTATTGTAGCCTTAAAATTATAAGATATTATTATTATCCTAAAATCCTACAAAATTGAACTATTGTAGTCTTAAAATATCGAACTATGGGAAAATGTTCAATTTTTCTTTATTATTTTCAATTGTGGCAAATTGAAGGTTGAATTTTAATTTTTGTTTACAAATTGTGAAAAAATATCTCATTTCTCTTGCTTTTTCTCCAATTAAAGGTTCAATTGCCCTAGTCATTTCATTAAAGTATCATGCAATTTAAATTTTAAGATGATATAATTCTGTATTTTGAGGCATCATGTAATTATCATTTATCACCAATTAAATAGCAGACGCCATAACATCGTTATAACGTGCAATAACTAATGGGCTGTTTGGCAAGGGGAATTAGTAGAGGGAATTGGATATTAAAATTCTTCATAATCTAATTCTTTGTTTGGTACAAAGAATTATGGAGAGAATTAGAAGGTGGAACATCTTGATATTCCATTTTTGCTCCAAATTTCCACTCCAACAAAAGTTAGAATTACAAAATGGAGAATCTTGTTATTCCTATAATAATAATAATAATAATTGTTATTATTATTATTATATAGCAAAGATTATTATCAAAGAATAATTATATTATAATGATTCAATCTATATAATTAATATAATATAATATATTATTATGATATAATTTATTAGTCAAAATAATTATATTATATCTATATAATTAATATGATAATATATATTATTATAAATAATATTATTTTATAAATAATATCTATATAATTAATAATAATAATAATAATAATAATAATAAATAATAATATTATTATTAATATAATATTAATTAATATTAAAATAATATTATAATTAAAATAATAATTATAATATATTAATATTAATATGTTAATATTATTTTCATATATTATGTAATGTTAATATATTATTATTATTATTATTATTATTATTATTATTATTATTATTATAAATGTATTATTAATATTAATAATATTAATATATTAATAATATTAGTATGTTAATATTATAATAGTCTATTATATCAATATGCTAATATAATATATTAGTATTATTTACAATATTTTAATATTTATATCATAATATAATATATTATAATTATAATTATAATTAATATTATATTATTATTATTATAATATTAAAATTAGTACAATAATAATACAACAATTAATGATATTATGATGATTTTATATTTTAATAATGTTATATTATAATCATATTATTTATTTATTTAAATTTTAAACTAATTTGATTACAAAAATAATATTATAATAATAACAACAACAACAACAACAATAATAATAATAATAATTATTATAATAATAATAATAATAACAATTAATTATAATAATATTATAAAATTATAATAATATAATATTATAATACCATAACAACAACAATAATAATAATAATAATAATAATAATAAGTATTATTATTACTATAATAATAATAATAATAATAATAATAATAATAATAAGAAGAAGAAGAAGAAGAAGAAGAAGAAGAAGAATATAATAATAATAAGAATAATAATAATAATAATAATAATAATAATAATAACAACATTATAATAATATAATATTATAATACCATAACAACAATAATAATAATAATAATAATAATAATAATAATAATAATAAGTATTATTATTACTATAATAATAATAATAATTAATCATAATAATATTATAACATTATAATAATATAATATTATAATACCATAACAATAATAATAATAATAATAATCATAATAATCATAATAATAATCATCATAATAATAATAATAATAATAATAATAATAATAAGAAGAAGAAGAATATAATAACATAATAATAATAATATTAGAATAATTTAATAATATATGATAATACTGTGATATTGTATTAATTTTAATCAAACATTTGTTATATATTTTCAATAATGAAATTCCAGAATTTTTCTAACCAACCAAACAAAGAATTATACTTTCCAGCATCTTATAATTCGGACATCCAAACAAACTGTGGAATTACTAATTCCAGAACTTTTTTCTCCTCCACCTTATAATCCAATTCCACTCTACTAATTCCGCTTGCCAAACGGCCCCTAAAACAAAAAGTCTTCGTGTCCCGAATCATTTTACTAAGTCTACATTTTGAGAAAACAATTCCCGATTTTGCATTTATATCCTGCTTCCTTCTCTTGATTATTGGCTCATAGCCTTATACTTCTCCATAGCTTTTCTTCTCAGCTCAGCTCAGCTCAGCTCGTATCCTCTTAAACCACTTCTCTCTTCAGGCGATTTCATCAAGGTCCGAGCTAATCGATAACAATGACGACTTTACTACCTCACACCACGTCTTTCCCCTCCAAGAGCTTCATTCCATGCACCGGTCAGGCTCCGCATCCTCCACTTCACCATAACCGCCTTTCAGCTCGTCTTGCAACGAACGCTGTCAAATCCCATTCAAAATATACTCGATTGAAAATGGAAAAACGCCCGACTGAAGAAGCATTTGACGAGTTCGACCAATTATTGCGTGCTCCGAAAGGTACAGGAAGGAAAGCTCTCTATGCATGCAATGACCTCTTAATGGAGATTTGCCGATTGAACAACAAAGACAACCAATACTTCACTCTCACAATTTCTCTTCTTAATCGCATGATCGAAGAAGCTGGGATATATCCAGACCAGTCTACTTACAGTACCCTAATAGACTACTGTTGCCGTGTTAAACAGGTCGACTGTGCATTTGTTCTTTTCGGGCGGTTACTTAAGGACGGGTTTAAATCTAGTACTTTTATATCGAATCGCCTTATGAAGGGTATTTGTGTCAAGAAAGGGCTTTCGGACGCCGTAGCCATGGTGTTCGAGAAAATGCCTAAGACGGGGTGCAAGCCCGATGTGTTTTCGTTTAGCATACTTTTGAATGAGATATGCGCAAGAGAGGAGTGGAATATGGTCGAGGCGTTGCTTCGTGAAATGAATGATCTGGGTATTTCGCACAATGTCGTGACGTATAACACCCTTGCAAAGATCTTCTGCAAACAAGGGGCGATGCAAAAGGCAGAGACCATGATTCGTGAAATGATTTCTCGGGGAATTCAGCCCGATGTAGTGACTTATAGCACGCTCGTGAATTGCTTTTGTAAAGAAGGGGCAATGGGGAAAACAGAAGAAATTTTGCGTAAGATGAATTCTAGGGGAATTCGGCCGGATGTAGTGACTTATAACACCCTCGTGGACGGCTTCTGCAAAAAAGGGCCAATGGAGAAAGCAGAAAAAATATTACTTGAAATGATTTCTAAGGGAATTCGGCCGAATGTAGTGACTTATAACACCCTTTTAGGTGGCTTTTGCAAAGAAGGGGCGATAGGAAAAACAGAAAATATGTTAAGTGAAATGATTTCTAGGGGAATTGAGCCAAATGTAGTTACTTATAACACCCTCGTGGATGGTTTCTGCAAGAAAGGGGCAATGGAGAAGGCAGAAAAAATGTTACTTGAAATGATTTCGAGGGGAATACAGCCGAATGCAGTTACTTGTAGCACGCTCGTGACTGGATTTTGTAAAGAAGGGTCGATGGAAAAGGCTGAAAATGTGTTGCGTGAAATGATTTCTAGAGGAATTCAGCCGAATGTGGTGACTTATAACACACTTATGAGCGGCTTTTGCGAAGAAGAGGCAATGGATAAGGCAGAAAAGTTGTTGCCTGAAATGATATCTAGGGGAATTCAACCGAACGTAGTGACTTATAGCATACTCGTGGACGGCTTTTGCAAAGAAGGGGAAATGGAGAAGGTAGAAAATATGTTACATGAAATGCTTTCTAGGGGAATTGAGCCGAACGTAGTGACTTATAGCTCGCTTGTTGATTGGTTTTGCAAAGAAGGAGCAATGGGGAAGGCTGAAAGAATGTTACTTCAAATGCTTTCTAGGGGAATTCAGCCGAATGTGGTGACTTATAACTCGCTTGTCGATTGGTTTTGCAAAGAAGGGGCAACGGAAAAAGCAGAAAGCATTTTATCTATAATGATTTCTAGGGGAATTCAACCGGATGTAGTGACTTATAGTTCGCTCGTGAATGGCTTTTGCAAGGAAGGGGCAATCGAAAAGGGAGAAAATATATTACTTGAAATGGTTTCTAGGGGAATTCAGCCAAATTTAGTCACTTTCGCACCCTTGTGGATCGCTTCCGCAAAAAAGGGGCGATGGGAAAGGCAGAAAAGAAGTTAAGATGAAATGATTTCTAACGGAATACGGCTGCCGGATGTAGTGACTTGTAGAACGCTGGCCTTTCGTAAAGAAGGGGCAATGGAAAAAGCTGAAAAGATCAAGGGTGGTATGATTCTTGAGGCAATGAATTGAGCCGAGTTTCTTTTAGAATGATTGTGAGTGGCTCTCGCATACACGGGGCAGTCGAAAGTGATTTTGGTACGAAGGATAATTCCATTTCAGATTTGGCGTGACTTTCAATGTTGCGCACCATTTCGAAGGATTTTTTATTTCTTCTGATTGTGGTCTGTACTTTTGTGGGGAAATTAGGGTTGTTAGAGTTTCTTTATTTTTTATTTTTTTTCTTTTGCAAAAAAACAACTGCTTTGAAGCTTGATCAAAATGATTATTTGGTGTATCCTCCCAATTTTACTATGTTGTATGGATACACGGCTATTGTATCGGATATGACCGTACGACAATTTTCAAAACATCTAGGATACTGATAATTGAGGTGCAATAATGTACAATATATTAATATTAGTACGTGTTAATTGACGTGTCAATTCTATTAAACGATTGAATTCAATCGTTAATTAAGTCAATTAATGATATTAATCAACTCACTTAACTTTCTCTTTGCTACCTCGTCAAAAGACTACCTCATCAAAGATATTTTTTTGAGTTTCAAGGGCACCATATCAAACCTCTTGTTTTATTTTATATTTTCAATTTAAATAACTCAATATTTATTTTAAATTTATTTATTTGTACAAAAAATAACCAGTAGTTTCAAACATTAAATCGAAAAATTATAAATCAGAACTCCAAAATCAAAACAAAACAACAAATATATAAATATTCTGCTTCAATCATTGTAGTAACTAGTAACCATTACAAAATAAAAGTAACATGTAATCCCAAAATCAGAAACAAAACAATTATAAATCATCTATTTTTTTTTTATTAAATATAAATCATCTCTTTCAATCATTCAATTTATAAATTCACATTTAAGCCTTTGGTCTGATCATCCTAGCCCTGAGATCAGCAGAATCAACCTCTGCAACTCTGTTAGCAGGTCTGTAATATCCAGTTAACGGGTCGGGTACCCACGAATCCGTGTCTGAACCCGTCTTCTTTCCTCCCAATAACTTTGCCGCAGTTACTTTCTCCTCAGATTTGGGGATTCTTCTTGTGGACTCTGCTGCAGCAGCAAATCCTCTCCTGTTAAACAAAATCAAACAAGTTCAATTCGAATTCAATCGTGAATACACATTTTCTTGCATTTTGATGCAAAATTTTAGTTACGAGCAGAAAGAAATTCGATTTTAAACACATAATAAGAACAAATAATACCTTGTGGTAACGAAGGAGATACTGTCAGAGAGAAGAGTCTTGAAGAGGGAAGAACTAGAGAGAACACGAGCCATTGTTGCTGGATTGAAGTTTCTGCTTGAAATCTCCACTCAAATTACTAAATTTATTAAATTGGAGGTGTTTCTAACCTCCACTATGTTTTTTCAGGTGAGGAAAAAAGAGAAGGTTTCATGGCAATTTATAGACGATGAGAAATAAAAGGAAAGCGGCAAGAAAGAATGTAGGGTTTTGAACATGTAATATATTGTATGGACATGATCTATACCATGTATCATATGAACCAAGCCAAATAAAATAAAATGTATTTAGTAATGAACTTTAATAAATAAAAATAGCTGAATTATACAATGTATGTTTACTTATATTAATTAAATCAGAATTTGTCAAGTCAACGGATATAAATTGAATATTTTATAATATCATTATTTTTAGTTTTATTTGTACAAAATCAGTAAATTATTTGACAATTCCATACTATTTTAGTTGAATGTTTCAAAAATTAAGATAACCTTTTTGTAAGATTATTGACGAATTCAACACCAATATCAAAAAATTACAAAATTAACACTTTTGCGAGCGTGGTGGGCATTATTTTTTGTGTCACCCATGCCGATGCTAATGAGCAGTCTGACCCAATAAAATAGGATTTTTTTAGCACATAACTAAAAAATTATGAATACTAAAAGAATTTGAATTTTTAATAGGCTCGAATCACATGAATCATTTATGATTTCAAACGTATTGATAAACCTAGATTGATTTTTACATCATCGTAATTCTCAATTTATTTCAAACATATTGTCATATTGATAAACCTAAAAAAAAATCTCCAACCTTTTTCTTATAATTTTTTTTTCAATAATTTTCTACCTCGTACTTACACGCATCGATAATATTCAACGTGTCGATCGAGAATAGAAACCACTAATTATTCAATTTTATTCAAACAAAAATACACAATGGTCCACACATTTAATACAAACACCAGTTTAGGGAACAACACTTGAATACCAATTCAATATAGTAAACAGCGTTCGGCGCAATTTCCGCTACGCCTAACTGGAGCCATCCGTTTAGAGTGCGGTTCACGATACAACTCCAGAATATATGTCAGCGAGTGAACATAGTTTCGTGGCATGTGGAGACTTTCTCTGGTGGACGTAACTTTAGAACTTGATTGGTATTGCAATTGGAATTGGAATTAGCCAAGAAACGTGAGAGAACTTTCTCTCTCCAGCCACTTGTATATATGCTAATATGCCCTTAATATAAATGATATCTTTGTTTTAAGGATGTTAATGGCAAATGGAGAGTTTTAAAAAGTAATGATAGGGACCACGAATTTGATCCCAAGAATTGATCACGAATGTCACGTGGCAGATATTTATTGGGTGCATTAAAAATTGTGCAAACATTCATCCAATAGCTGTCTGTCACGTGACATTCGTGATCAATTTTTGGAACCAAATTCATGATCTCTATCGTTACTCGTTTGAAAGGGTACGGGTGAAAAATGATGATTCAAGGAATCAGGAGAGGACTACAAACAAACAGCTGGATTCGGTTAGATCCGGGGAAATCAGTCACGTGTATTACTCTTTGACCTCTTTGGGAAGCGAAGAGACAAATTCTTCTTGTTGTTTTTACAATTACACCCCTACTTAAGTTTTGTAAGAATTTTAATGGCCAAAATATCTGTTTTTTTTAATAAAAAAAAATGGAGAAGGCTAGGTGTTTCATTATTTTTTATGTCTATCAGATTTGAACCATAATTTTTCACTAAATGTGATTTTTTGTGTCTCACACACAACCAATTAGGTTATGTGACTCACTGACCAAAATATCTATCTTCCATCGCATCTGATTTTTCAAATAAATGCTTTCATATATAATTTTCTTGGTTGTTTTTGAAATATACATTTTTTAGGAGGAATGATATTTTTTTTAAAATATATGATTATTTTTTTTTTCTAAATACAATATAAATTTGGTTTATACTTTATAAAATATATATTTTAGATGTACAATATATTTTATATATTTTTTAAATGCGTGATATTTTATTTTTACATGTGATATACATGTTTGAATAACAAATATATTTTTTTAAATGACCATACTGTTTAATACTTGACCCAATTGAACTTGGGTTTGTCAAATTTAACTTCTCATGTCACGTTGCCGACATGGCAAAAGCGATTTCAAGTTTGGACGAAAAAGTATCTTTTCATTTCAAATTTTCAATCATCTCCATTTCATAAGCAGTGCTCCCTGCTCACAAGTCACACCATTATTATTTACTTGAATCATGAATGTCAATGTGTTTTGTCCATATGTTCTCACTTCTCTCAAGTTTTGAGGGCACCGGAGAAGATTAAAGGTATTTTGCAATAATGCAATGGAAGTAGATTGTTATCAAGTTGTAATCCTCAATTTATAAAATAAAATATCATGATTCACGGAATCACGAGACGTCTTTAATTTGGTAAACTTTTGAACAAATTGCGTGAATTAACTTTTTAAATCATGCAGCTCTAGCTGAGGTGATTAATTTTGAGGTTACTTCTTTTGGTCTTTTAAATTCATGACACGTGACCAATGATCTCTTAATCTAATGACGAAGTGTCCAACACAAAATATTCCAGATAAAAAAAATTCAATTATTAATATCACAAATGAAAAATGAAACCAAAAATATCTATGATTCATAAATTAAGTTTCACTTAAAAAAAAAAAATTCATGACGGATGACAAACAAGGATATGGGGCCAGGTTTGAATTAGACGAAAAAGAATTGTTTTTGCACTTAACTCAAACGCATTCTAGATAATTTGTATATTATTCAAAAAATTGTATTCTAGAATTGTTCACTGTCCGGTTACCCGGTGTCTTTTAGCCCCACGCTAGCTCTATTCTCATTTATATCTTTTTTTATATTATTTTTTATATTTTTTATACTATATTGATAAAAGATATATAGTTATTTATTTCGTTATTTATTATTGTTTATAATTTTTTCTATTATTTTCTATATATTTTTTATATTGTGAATTAAAGATATGTTGTTATTTATACTATTTTACATTTTACTATATCTTTTGTGTTATGAATTAAAAATCTTTTGTTATATATACTTTTGTATTATTATTTACATTTTTTTTATATACTTGGGTTAAAGATCAGTTCTTATTTATACATTTTTACTTATTATGAATTAAAGATATGTTATTTATACTTTTTACTATTATACCATGAAATTAAGATATACGAATACTTGTTATTTATACATTTTTCCTATTTTATGGATAAAAGTACATTGTTATTTATATATATTTTCATTGTGAAAATGTATAAATGTGAAGGTGAAATGTATAAAAATAATTATTTATATTTGAAGGTCGGATTGTATATTGGACCATGTGCTTTGCTATTTATACTTTTTAGGCACTGCCCATAAAGCGGTCGTTCGTCTAATTTTTTATTGCGTTTTTTTTACTCATGTGCTTTATCACGGGACGCGCTACGATCAAAGACAGCTTGCAGGACCCGGAGTGCAATAGTAGCGGCGAAATTCATATTCATATTACTTCAAATTGTATGATTTCATTTTGAATCATTCCAATTTTGGATACTTCTCTCTTAATATTAAAAAATTGGATACTTTTCCTGGCAGAATTTGAGAACGAGTATGATGCTTCTTGAATCATAATTGCCAAGCAAATTAACTTATTATTTAATCCAATCATGTTTAGGTCAAACTATATAGCCAAATTTTAAAATATCTAGTAGTTGCGATAAAAGAGGTTGAAGATTCAAAAATCATTGGCACAAATCGATGAGAATAGTCTTTCATTTGTTTGTTATAAGAAAAATTTCCTAACATAAATTTTAAAAGGAAAATTTTCAAAAAACCTCCTATCATTTTTGGATATTCTAAAAAAACCCCTATTTTTTTGGAAACTCCAAAAAACTCTCTCTACCAAACTTTTATTTTCAAATACCCCCCTATAGGGGTTAAAACTAACCATAGAAGGTGTCAAAATTTTTTTTGTGACCAAAATAACTTTCTATTTTCATTTGTATATTTTTGTTATTTTTTCATTAATTTTATTAGTTTTAAGAAAATTCATAAATATTTTTGAACATGTAGTGATTTCACAAAAATAAAATTTTTAATGTTGTGTTTGTATAATTTTAATATTTCATTTATTATTCATGAAAAACTAACATCAGATAATAATAAAATAAACACCTTGAAAATATATTGATATAAAATATTTCTTTTATCATCTAGTTTTTCTTTTATGTATTTTTTTAATAGTTTCATGATATTTTAATTTTTAAATATTTGCAAGGTGTTATTTTAATATTTTTGTTCATCTTATTATTATTTTATATTAGTTTTTTAGAAAAACATATAAAAGTCAAATATATATATATATATATATATATATATATATATATATATATATATATATATATATATATATATATATATAATGTATGAAATATTAAAATTATATAAATATAACATATGATAATTATTTTTGTAAAATTATTATGAGCTAACAAAAATATAGGATTTTTATAAAATTAATAAAATTAATAAAAATAACAAAAATATCTTTTAATTACCACATATGTAAAAAGAAGGGTATTTTGGTCATAAATTTTTTTTTAACATCATCCATGATTAGTTTTAATTCCATAGGGGGTTATTTGAAAATAAAAGTTTGGTAGAGTGAGTTTTTTGGAGTTTCCAAAAAGATAGGGGTTTTTTTAGAATAACCAAAAAAGATAGGGTTTTTTTTGAAAATTTCCCATTTTAAAATACCGAGTAGTTGCGATAAAAGAGGTTGAAGATTCAAAAATAATTGGCACAAATCGATGAGAATATTATTTTTTTGTTTGTTATAAGAATATCATTGGCACAAATCGATGAGAATATCATTGGCAAAAATCATTGATACAAATCGATGAAAATATTATTTTCATTTGTTTGTTATAAGAAAAATTTCCTATATATTCGAGGCCTCGACACATTGTCGACCCCCCTTCAAAAACAAAAAAAAAATATTTTTTTTCCTAACATAAGGAAACTTCTAACATGGTTTATGAACAAAATAAAAAAATGACCCGCTAATTATCGCGAGGGTATTGGCGCCTGCCCGGTCGACATCAATTAGACGACAACGCGTGATTTTTGTTACGATGTTGTGTTACTAAAATAATATATTAAAAAAAATGTGATAGAAGTAAAGCTAAAAAATGTTACTAAAAATATATGTGGTCATACATAAAAATATATAAAAAGAACTATTAAATTGTACTTTAAATAATATGTATCGAGTTTTTTTAGAAATGTATAATTCTATTAAAAAATGTATAATAGTCATGTAAAAACACATATTACTATTCAAAAAATTATATTACACATCTAAAATATTACTTAATTAAATGTTTAAATAACTATTAAAAATGTATAATGGTTATGTATAAAAGTTTATATATAAAAATATACATACTAGATATTTTCAGAAAAGTTTTAGTTCTATGCAAAAGAGGTATAATATAATATTTATGTAAAAACAATGAAACATACTGTTATTCAAAATATATCACACATTTAAAATATTATTATTCAAAAAGATATAGTGTAGTAAAAAATATATATAAAAAAAAAATTAGAACACATTTTTATTCATAAAACTATATCAAACATTTTAAAAAGGGTCTAGCGCAGCTTCAAAAAATATATCATACGTTAAAATAATATATTTCAGAAGCTATTAACCAAAATGATCGTATTACAAAAAAATATACCATGCATAAAAAATATACAATATATCTAAAGAGATAAATTTTATACAAAATATGCATTGTACTTGAAAATATATATATATATATATATATATATATATATATATATATATATATATATATATATATATATATATATAACGAAATAACACACAACTAAAAATATATATGAAAAACATTCATTTGAAAAAAACTACATGGAAAAAAAGTTATGATTAGGATACGTAAAATTTTGTTGACTCTTTACCAGCAAGGACCAATTAAGGCATACATAAAAATAAATTGGATCATTGTAATAAGTTCAAAATTCACATTACAGTTATGATTAGGATACGTGATAATTCAAATAAACAAAGAAATAAATTTGGAACCCAAATAATGTTTGCCAAGAAATAAGTATTAGTACTTATAATCGAGATTTCGTAAGATCAACACCAGCTCCCTGTATCAAATTTCACATTTTCATTAGTCATAAAGAAATAACAATAAATACAAAAATCAATTTTGCAAATTCTGCAATTTATGACTTGATTAATTTCTCTTATTTATAATTTTTTTAAATTTGTTATTTTTATTACCGAAGATAATCCAGATATATCCTTGAGATAATTAGAGGGCTCGAATAATTTTCCATATTTGGTGGACAAAGCTTCAAGTCTTTTATGCACATAATTCATTCCCAATGAATCGGCCCAAAACATTATGCCTCCTCTGATAATTAAAAAATAATAATTCAGTTCTGATGCTCAAAATATCAAATTTACCCTTTCAGATTCGGAAGTATCAAATTTAACCTTCCAAAATACAGAACATAGCAAATTAATACCATTTTCAACCAGAAATAAACTGATGTTTGCAATTTTGAAAGGACAAATTTGATATTCTAAGTTCAGGGGGTTTTATGAAAAACAAACCTGTAAGAAGGGAAGCCCATGCCCAAAATGGACGCAATATCTAAATCCGAGGATTTGATAGAGATCCCCTCTTCAAGTATCAAACAAGCTTCATTTATCACTGCGAATAATATCATCTCTAATATAGCCTTTTCACTTATTTTTGCCACCTGTAAAGGGCAAAAATTTAAATTTTACTCGAACCTTTATTGGTATGCAAAGATTCAAAGAACAAAGCACAAGAGCAAAAATAAAATGAAATTCTTTCTATGCCCATCCAAAGAATAATAAAATAAAGGACCATATAAATAACTGCGCAAATATATGTACCACTGAAAAATCTCTAAGTATCACATATACCCATTTAAAATACGAAATATCATGAATATCCGAACAAATCATTGGGAATCTTTAAGTATTTCATGCACATTTTGGAGGGGTATATATGATATTTTGAGATTTTGTAGGTGTACAGGTGAAATACCCCATACATACCTCAGGGTCAGGGGCAAAACTGGAAATTCTCCTTGATTTGGGAAAAGGTCCCATTGACATGCCAAATTTGGCAAGTATTCTATCAATCAAGTACGAGTCCACGCCAATATCAACAAGAAAGAGAGCCACTTGAGTGTAAGGGACAAACATTCTATTGACAGCTGTGTAATTTCCAAGAACAATTGGGGTTTTTTGCAAAATTTTAGCGAGATGTAGCAAGTTGAGCACCACTTGTGGGGACGTTTTGGGTGTGCGTATTATTTCCAAAATTGGCATCTCATCTGCTGGCCTGCACAAAAAAGAAAATGTGTTTCATTAGTTTTTGTCACTTACCTATAAATTAAAATTAAATTAAGGTTTTATGTTGTAAGGGTACAAGTGACATTTTGAGATTTTGCAGGGGGCAATAGGTAAAAAGAAGTTACCTCACGAAATGGGCTCCGAGAATACGATCATGTGATGAAGTCTTTTGGCCAATAAGATTCAAGTCTATGTTTGAACTGCTCGTCGCAAATATGCAACGCGAAGAGCAACATTTCTCGAGGTCACAGAAGATCTTCTGTTTCACCAACACATCCTCTTCAACTGCCTGTCAGACAAAAACAAAAAACAATAAAAATTAAATTAAATTAAAGTTAGTCGAAGATGCTAAAACATTGAATATACTTGCCTCGATAATGATGTCTAAATCTCCAAATTGTTCGTAGTTAACAACACCATTGAGTAAATTTAATGCTTTATCAAGCCTTTCTCGAGTTAAATTTCTCTGTAAGTTCTCTAAAATCACATGTAAAAAATAATTTTAATGTTTTGCAGGGGTGTAAACGAGAATTTGCCTAAAATAAAAGATAGGGGTTTTGCTAACCTCTTACTCTAACAAGAGAAGCTTGTAAGAAAATATCATTTTTCTCTTTCAAAATTACGGGGAAATTATGTAGTATAAATAATGTAGCAATACTTGTCCCCATTAATCCACCTCCTACTATACCAACCTTTTTTATTTTTCTCGGTACGAGACCCATATCAGTTATACCTGGTACCTGTGAAATTAATCCAAAAAAACATATAATATCATAAATAATGGTTTTTTAGAGGGTTTATGTGCAAAATCCACTAGGAATTACATCACCTTTGAAGTGGCACGTTGAGCGAAAAAGAAATGCATCAAGCTTTTGCTAGTCTGAGAATTCTGAAGCATTTTTGCACATTCCCCCTCCTATAAAAAAAAAATCGCAATTAGTACCATTCTTTTGCACGTTAATAAATTCATTTTAATCAAATAAATACCTTAATAAGACCAGCTTTTGGTCCCGAAACAATACCTTCTTCAACAACATCAATACAAACTAATGGATGTTCGAGATTAGCGTCTCGTTTTTGCACTTTGGTCCTTGCAATTTTGAAAATTTCACGGGCCTCTTTAACCGTTGGTAATTTATCGTTTCTGTATAGACTCTTGATCCAAGGCTTTTTACAAGTGGCAATTTCTAAAGCCAACGAACGAGCGGTTGAGATTAGATCTTTGGAGTCCACTATGGCGTTGACCAATCCGAGTAGTTTTGCTTCTTCTCCTTTTATCGATTTTGATTGCTTTAAAAGATGGATTTCATATTAGATTAGGACAAAAAAAAGAGAATCTAATTATTTAATTAAAAATTCAAATAAAAATAAAAAGGAAGAAATTACGAGCATGATTTCGAGGGATTTAAAAAGGCCAACAAGGCGAGGAAGTCTTTGTGTACCGCCCATTCCAGGAATAATACCGAGTTGAAGTTCAGGTAAACCTAATTGAGTATTTGGAGTACATATTCGTCCATGACATGCCTATCTAGAGAAAATTTTATATTACAAATTTACCCCTGATAAAATGAAAAATAACGTTTATACCCTTGATGAAAGAAAACGTACCATTGCGATCTCTAGACCGCCACCAAGTGCAAGGCCGTCCATAGCACTCACAGTTGGTTTCTTAGCACCTGAAATTTTTTTTTTTTTTTGAGTATCTTGCAAATATACCCTCAAAATATTAAAATGCAGATATTTGTGTGGATAGTGATGTGATTGATTACCCTCTATGTAATCATTGAGAAAATCATTTGGTGATATGCCAAGCTTCTCTTTGGCGCCTAATAATAGTATACAAGGAGAGAAAATAATTGTTAGTATAAGCGAAAAATAAGGATGTATAAATTATAATTATGAAAGAAAATAAGTAAAGAGTTTAGAAATTGATTACTGGTTCCACTCTGAAATGCATTTATATCGAAACCTCCACAAAACCTCCCATTTGCACCTGGTAAAAAAGATAATATACCGATTCATTAATATGATTCGCATTGAAGGGTTATACGTGATATTTCGAGATTTTTCAGGGGTACATATGAAATATTGAAATTATTTCTAATATATACCTGTGAGAACAATAGCCCTCACATCCTCTCTTTTTAATGCTTGCTCATAATGCTCCTTTAAGCATATTAACACTGCAAAAAAAAAAAATTAAAATAAGGATATACATACCATAAATTGGCACCGTACTTGTACTGATCGGTACTGGCAGGTACGTGACATGTACCAGCTGGTACCCTTTTCGACAGTTTATTAATTTAGTGATGACAGAGATAATTTAGTGAATTGCGAAACTAAAATTGCAAGGGTAGCAAACAAACAAAGTGAATCAATTCACAAAAGGAAACCTTATTGGTAGTTGAAAATTGTAATTGGACCAAATTAGATCTCAAATTCTCCATTCAAGCAAAATTGAAACTCAAATTCTATTGTAGACGAGTAACACAACACCGTAAAGTTGGTATTTATGAATATACATCTGGATTAAATCACAGTCAGATTGTGATTCAGACATATATATACATAGACAAAGAAGATACCATAGAATGAAAATCGCTAATCTAGATGCAAGCGAGTGGATTTAGTGTAAATGAATTATACCGTCGAAGGAGAGAGCATTGACAGGAGGGTTAACAATGGTGATAACAGCCACTCCGTCTAATCCCACATCCATTTCTGCTCGTCCTCTCGCCATCTCTCTCTCTCTCTCTAGATGAATTGAAATGGATCACCGAGTTCGAATCTCTGTAAAGGGAATACTACTCTACTGCTCACTAATCACTAATCACTAATCAGTCGCAGTCCCTACGAATTTTATGCCCTTCGAAAAGAAAATACATGGGGCGGTCCTTCGGCAAGGGAATTAGCAAAGGGAATTGTATATCAATTAACTATGGGAAATTTTGAAAAAAAAACCCTGACTTTTCTGGATATTACAAATAACTTCTTATTTTTTTGGAAACTCCAAAAAATCCCCTCAAACCAAACTTTTATTTTCATATATCTCTTATGGGGATTAAATTTAACTTTGGATGAGATTAAATATTTTTTGACCAAAATATATTTCTATTTCCATATTTGATTTGTTAAAAAATACATTTCGTTATTTTTTATTAATTTTAAAAAATTTCATAAATATTTTTTAACACATAATAATTTTGGAAAATAATTATTATATGTTATAGTTATATGATTTTAATATTTATTTATTATTTTGTCATAAAAATTAACATTAAATAATAATAACATTAAACAATATTAAAAAAACACACCTTGGAAATATTTAAAAAATAAAAGATCATGAAACTATAAAAATACATATAAAAACAATGAAAATAAAAACTAATTGTTAAAATAAAAATCTACCGGTATAATCTAAGGTGTTTTTTTATAACATTGTTGTTTATTTTATTATTATTTGATGTTAACTTTTTTGAAAAAAATAATAAATTAATATTAAAATCATATAACTATAACATATAATAATTTTTTTTGTGAAATTATTATATATTAAAAAATATTTATGAATTTTTTCAAAATTAATAAAATACAACAAAAAATAATTTTTTTAACAAATCAAATATGAGAATAGAAGGATATTTTGGTCCAAAAATATTTAATTCCATCCAAAGTTAAATTTAATCCTCATAGAGAGTATTTGAAAACAAAAAAATCGATTTGAGGAATTTTTTTGGAGTTTTAAAAAATATAAGCTTTTTTTTTTGCAATATCCAAAAAAATTATGAATTTTTTTGAAAATTTCTCATTAACTATTAATTGTCAAAGTGGAATTAGCAAAGGGAAATCATACTATGCCCCAGGATTCCCCACCACATCCTCTTTATTCTAAATTGTGATGGAGTATTTCTTACCACGTATGTGTAAATTTTTTGAAAAATAATCCGCTTTTCGAAAAGCATTAAAAAACTAACCTAAATACGATTAAGAAAACCAGTATCATCTGGTATTAAAAATCCAGTAAATTAATTAGATTGATACATCAGATTAAACAAAGAGTAGACATCATCAGATTTTATAGATCCTGTCAAAAAAACTTATCAATTAATTTTTACGTGTTCTCAAATTTTAACCATTACATTTTTTATATGGTAGTTAACATGATATCTAACACGTGTTTTATAATTAACAAATAATTATATATAATTAAAATTCATTTGAATTCATATTAAGTTTTTTAATTATCATGTTAATTAACTAGTAATTATACACAATATATATAATATATTCTCATTGCATGATCGACAGCAAGATGATGATTCGTAATATTTGTATTAAAATAAATTAAACTAACTATACGACATGGATACTACTATATTTAATGTATATCATGCTGTGAAACCGGGTATATAATACACGTTCTGAACAACTTGGAGAAATACAAAGCAAGCCTAATTTCCTTTTCTCAGCCCATTTTTCCGACATTCTTTTTTTTGAGAAATACTACACAAGCCCATTTCCGACATCTTCTTCTTCGTCTTCTTCTCTTGCGCCGACCTAAGCTGTGAGAAAAAGAAAGAAACAACGAAACGAGAGAGAGCGTCTCTACATCTCTGTACTTGTGTCGTTGCCAATCATGTTCAAAAAGTACTCTCTTTCTCTCTATATATATCGATTATATATAATCTTTCCCTTATTCATGCTCGAAGACTTCAATTATGATGCCCTTTAAGTAAATCAGAGTAATTTCAAATTAAACTGATATAATTATCTCGTTTGATGAGAACTCAGTGATGTAATTTCGAGAATTTGATCTGTATATGTTTTTCGTCCACATTATTTGCCTGATTTGTCAGAATTATTGCTGTATTGTATAACAGAAAAAAAGTTTCAATTGATCTGCAGATAGTGAAATTTGAGTTGAATAATTAGGCATCTTTGTTGAAATTTCTAATCTGTGGTCTTTGAAACAGGAATATTAAAAACTTTCCATAGTAGCTGTATATTTGTCCTGCTTAATAATTTGCGATTACTAAAATTAATTTCATTTTTTTTTCTGTTTTGTGAATACTAAGATTCTCTTTAGATGAAATATCAGCACAAAATCAAGTCAAGGCGTCTGTTCAGAGAAGGATTCGGCAAAGCATTGCAGACGAGGTTTTATTTTATTCTTCTTTCTTTTCATGAATAATTGAATGGCATAATTTCATCAGAACACCTATAAAGCATCAAATTTCGTGTATATCCTCGCAGAATTTGGGGCTGATTGAAGCTTAACCATAAAATCAAAACCTAGTTTCACAATTGTTCAATTTATATTTATATTTTAATTTGTTTCTCTCAGTACCCTGGACTCGAACCGGTATTAGAAGAGCTGATTCCTAAAAAAGTACCTCTCATCGTTACTAAATGGTATGCTTTCTTTCTCATCTACTTTTCGATAAATTATCATAGATTCCTTTTTTAATTCTTAATATTTTTTTTGTATAATATCATTTCAGCCAAAACCATTTGAATCTCGTGGTGGTGAATAACGTGCCTCTATTTTTCAACATACGAGACGGTCCTTACATGCCAACTCTGCGTCTCCTCCACCAATGTACATTACGAATTTGATATTTTTTTATTTTGTGTTTTGATAAGGGCAAATTTGATAATAAAGTATTTGTTTGATTGTTATTTCAGATCCAGAAGTAATGAAGAAGTTTCAAGTGGATAGAGGAGCGATAAAGTTTGTTATGTCTGGCGCTAACATCATGTGTCCTGGTCTCACCTCGCCAGGTGGCGTTCTCGACGAAGACGTACCTGCCGAAACACCTGTGGTAAAATATTTTTCTTTCTTTTTCTCTCTCTCTCCAAGTAGGATCTCTGCATCGATATCTGTGCACAGAAATAGTGTGTCTTTGCACGGTCGTTGATGCGGATAATTTTACCCTTCTGAAAATACAATGATATTTGTACTGTTAGAATGGAGAGGATTAAATTGGGGCTTCTTCGTCATTTGAAATAATTTTATTTTTTGCAAGTTTCAGAAGGGTAAATTTGATAATTTGATTATTTATTATATTCAAATTTGCAGGCAATAATGGCTGAAGGAAAGCAGCATGCCCTTGCGATTGGTTTTACTAAAATGTCTGCCAAGGACATGTAAGTTAATTATGTCAATATTATTTATTCACTTGCAAAATAAGATATATTTCATATATATCCTTGTACGATGTGGGAAATTAGAAATTTCGCATTTACCCCTCTCCTTTCCCGATTTCTTCAAATATTCTCTAAGCTGAATATTTAATCAGTTGTGAACATAGAAGTTAGAAAGGAGGAATAGTAATTTGGGAATATTTGAAACATTACAAATATAAAAATTAATCCCTGAAATATTGTTGTGCTTTTTTATCATAGACCCACAAATATTCTCTAAAATAACAAAATTTCGGTAAAGACTAGGGAAATTCATAGTATCACAAAATAACATTAAGTTCACAACTTATCAAAGTGCTTCATGAATAATTGCGACTAGAATTTTCAACTTAAATTCAGACTCAATTGGACACATTTTTCGTGACAAAATTATTGTTTTTTTTTTAATTGGCATAAAATATATATCTGATGAAATAATTTGCAGTAAGAACATAAACAAAGGGATTGGAGTTGATACAATGCATTATCTTAATGATGGCCTCTGGAAGGTACAATTTCTCTCCTTTATTTCATATATATTTTGTTTTCTTATTTATATATTTAATTTGCATGAATTAACTCAATTAAAGGTCAATTTAACTCTTAATTGGTGTGAATTTTTGGCAAGAGTTAACTTTTAATTGCATAAATAAGCCTCAATTAAGACCCTAATCCAAATCTTTAATTTCTCTTTGTTCCTTCATTGTAATTTTTATTTTCTTTTTCGTATTTACAGATGCAGCAAATTGAATAAGCATGGAAGAATGGAATATTGAAATATTTGAGAATGAAATTTGCATGTACTTTGTTAGAGAAGTTACTAAATAGTATGTTTTGAGATGTTATATATTTTCAAACTATTCCTGTTTTGACTTGATTTTGTTGAATTTTGTGTTCCTAAATTGAAACTCTTAAAAGTTGTTCGGTTACCGTTCTGATAAATTGAGTCTAAATTTTCAGCACATCTTTTTCATTAACAAAAAAAAAGAGTTTTATTTTATACTTTGGTACTACTATATTTAATTACATAAAATTCGCTAAAATTTAACTTCTAATTATTTGACAAGAAAAGGCACATAATACATATTACAAGAGCGCTTTGTAAATTTAAAAATTCTGTAAAAGCAAGCGAAAACAAGAAGTCTAAAAAGAACGGCAAATTGAAGATTAAATAAAATTGGTTGAAATCAACTCGAATTCAAGAAAGAACACAAGAAATAGTGTTAACTTATTACCAATTAAATCTACAAAAAGGAACAAAAAAAGGAGAATTTAGGGAGACTTTTTGAGAATCTCTTCTGAAGGAATTTCGAGTGTAGCTCCTAAATGGTCTTTGCTCGGCTTCACCTCTGTACCAATTAACAGTATGTATGTTACAAAACAAACAAATAAAAAGAGACAAATATTAATGCGAAACAAATAGATTATCTAAAGGTGGAGCTAATTAATTCGAAACAACTGGTACCGAACATATATTGGTTACGTACCAACGAGTACAATTAATTTCGAAACAGTTTTTTTCTTGTTTGGACAGGAAATTAAGAATACCAGTGATGAAAACAAGGTAGAATTGAGTACAAAATGTTACATTACACAAAATAGGTATGATTATCTCACGAGATGGATTTGGGCAAGCAAATATATTTCTGGATAGGAAACAAAATTGCAACTCTTTGCTTCAGATTTCAATGCTATTGAATGAGAATAATGGAGAATAAGGTTTATTCCCGTGTTTATTTTGTGAATCGATACTCGTAAACATAATTAATTTGCGAATTACCATAGGATCCAGAAGAGGTGAGCTTGGCTTGAACGATCATGTTTAGTATGAAATGAGATGCCTCCTTGGCCTCGTCTATGAGGCGGCGTACCTCCGCCTCAGCCGTGATCCGTCGGTTCTCGTCAAATCTCCGGCGAATCTCCGTCTTAGACTCATCCAGCATCATCTTATCTCCGGCGAAAGATCGTCGCGTTGCTCGCAGTAGCGCTCTGTACGCCGCCATCGCTTCTCCAGTCGCCATTTATCCCACTCTGTAATTTTTCGCCTTACAACTTGTTCTTTTGATCTTGCAAAAAAGAAACAGATTTTAGCGTATTAAAAAGTCTGTAAATACATAGGTCCAGTTTTGCCCAAAATATAGAAATAAGCCCAGTACAGATTAAAAAAAGAAAGGAATTCCTCACAAAAATCCTAACTTTTTTTTGGGATTTTTTAAAAACACGTAACATTTATATTACCTTAAAAAATCCTATAAATTGATTTGAATTCTTCAAAAAATCCCTACAAAAACTAACTTTAATATTCCATCCATTTCTTGTTTAAAAAATTCCTATAAATTGATTTGAATTCTTCAAAAAATCCCAACAAAAACTAACTTTAATATTCCATCCATTTCTTCTTTTTTTAAACAAAAATACTCTTATTGATTTTTTTTTACATTTTTTTATTCAATATAAATCAATAAATACATAAATAAATTAAATATTTCACGTTATTATGCTAAATTTTTTTCAGATGTTATTTTACAACCCACTATTTCATTTTACTATTTATATATTTTTTTAAATTTTTCACATGATTTTTTTTATATAAGTAACATATAATAAATTATAGAATAGTATAACCAATATCATAAAATAATATTATGAAATATTAGGTTGTAAAATATTATTTATTTATTAGGTTATAGAATAAATTCAATTATATAATAAATTGTGAGGGATATTTTGGTAAAAAAAAAATTTGCATAGAAAGTTAAGGATAACACTAGTAGGTGATTTTGAAAAAATCAACTAAATTTATAGAGGTTTTTTGAAGTAATTTAAAAACTATGGGGCTTGAGAAATCTTCAAAAAGTTTGGTTTTTTTTTTGAAGAATTCCCCAAAAAAAAAATTGAATTTCTAAATTGTTTGTTTGTAATTTGTATTTTTAAAAACCGGACCGGACCGGATCGACCAGTTCACCCAAAAAATCGGGACCGAACCGGGTCGACTGGTTGACCCAAAAAATCCGGACCGAACCGGATCGACTGGTTGACCCAAAAAATCCGGACCCAGTGAAAAGAACGGGGTGGGTGAATCAATAAACCGTATATGCTGAAGAACCAACCAAATCGGTCGATTTTATCAACAAAAAAAAACAATACGGATCAAACCAGTAAAAAACTGGTCGATTTTTTTCTTTTCCGACTCTTTGTTTACGTGAAGATTTGTCATAATTCAAATAAACCACAAAATAAAGTTACTGACATATCAACACATTCTAACTGGTATCATAATTCTCCCTCTCATTAATTTTAGAATACAAGGGATATGGTGAGGCCACGTCGGCGGGTACTGTTCATCGGACACTGTTCACTCGACACTGTTCATTACTGTTCAACCGAGTATTGTTCATCCCGGTTACTGCTCATGTAATTTTTTTTTTTTTTTGAATTTTATTTTATTTGACATATATCTTGTGTTCTAAATAAAATATTTGAATTTTTCATCGTATTAATAAATATAATTGACATATGTCTTGTGTTCTAAATAAAATATTTGAATTTTTCATCGTATTAATAAATATAATTGACATATGTCTTGTGTTCTAAATAAAATATTTGAATTTAATAAAATACTATTCACACAAATACTTTTTGTTAGCCTCAGCTGGTATTATTTTTTTTTTTTTTGCTTATTATAACAATTTTGATTGGTACCAAGCTGCGTTTTTTTGTGCTTATTATAATATTTTTGATTGGTACCAAGCTGCGTTTTTTATGTTTTTTTGTTTGTCTTTTTCAGAATTTTATTTTATTTGACATGTTTTGTATTCTAAATAAAACATTTGAATTTTTCTTTTGGAACATATGATATGTTTTGAGGAGGAAAAAAATTTGCATTTATTGCATAATACTTGTGACACTATTTAATATCAGATTTTTTTTTTAAATTAACATTTATGAAAATTACTTTTGTTTTATACTTGTAACATTTTAGATAAAATTATTATTTTATGATCATAACACATTTTGAAAAATCGCAGCGAAGCACGAGAAATATTTCTATTTTCTTATCAAATAATATATCAAATAATATATCCCGCAGCGAAATAATATATCAAATAATATATAAAATTATTATTTTTGCTAATTATGTTATTTCTTATCAAATAATATATCGCGCAGCGAAGCGCGGGCTATATTCCTAGTATTTTAAATCCTTCTAGAGCGGGTTGTGGGCCTAAAAAAATGCACAAAGAAAAATAAACTAAACATTAAAAAAAGTGGGTTGGAGGCTTAAAAAAATAGAAGTGAAAAAAATATATAAATTTAAGTGGGCTGGACATAGACGGAATTATTCGGTATTTAGACGGGGTTAGACGGAATTCAGGCTAGACAGAAACTAATCGGGCAGACCTGAGTTTTTGGACAGCGCATAGCGCATAGGAGGCGCCTAGGCGGCCGCCTAGACCGATTTTTACAACCATGCTTATACTCATGCTCGTTACTTTCTATTTTATTATGTTTGAATAATTGGATTGAAATATTTATATTTTTGTGTCGTGTGATATTTGAAAATTACGTTATTAGATATGACAATTTTTTTTTGATTTTTTTCAAACTAGAAGTCGAATCGGTTTACCGGCCAGTCCGACTAGTGAATGATGATTCGAGATTCGACCGGGTCGATATCCGGTTCGATTTTTAAAACATCGAGAAAAACCAAAAGAATGGAGAAAGAGAAGACGATGTCCTTTATCAAGACTCCTTAAGTAGATGGACTCACTTTCGAGGTAAAAAAATAAAATAAAATAGCACTTTCCTAAAAGGATAGAAAAATAAATTAAAAATAATAGACAATTAAGAAAGTTGTTAAATTCATTAAAAACTAATATACTCTCTTGGTATGTCTTCTGAATCTCTGATTAATATTTCTCGTTTAAATAATTTTCTTTATGTGTATGTGATTGTTTTTTTAGGTCAAATCTTTTTTGTGCTTGATTTTTAATTTTTTATTAATCGCTCATATTGATTGCGACCTCAGCATTTACCGCAATATTTTCTCTTTATATATATTTTTCTCGTTATTTGGTGTTCCTCTCTCAAATCAAAAACTTTACAATTAGTTGCGATACTTAAAACTCGGACAAGACATCTACCCGGTCGAGTCTCGGGTCACCGGTCCACTGTTCGGACCGACGAGTCAACCGATTGGACTGCTGGTTTGAAAAAATAATTAAATTTGTCGTATCAAATAACGTAATTTCCAAATATCACACACAAAAACTTAGATATTTCGTTCTTATTATTCAAACATAAAAAGATAGAAAGTAATGAGGATGGGTATAATGACATTTATAAATTATTACATATGTTAAAAGTAACAAATAAAATTCCTCTATGCTTTTCTCCAAAATAATATGATAGTAACAAAACTCCGTAGAAAACTCTACACTATAATTTGATTAAAATATAAATTAAGGTATAAATGATAAAGTAACATACTCTAAATACTTTAAGGGCTACAAATGAAATTTTACAAGGGTATAAATGATACTTTACAAGGGTATAAATGATATTTACAAATTACAGGGATATAAATGATAATTTACAAGGGTATACAAATATTTGCAAATTAAAAAGGTATAAATGAAAATGATATTTAACAGGGGTATACACATATTTACAGATACTTGAGTCATATGACCCCCCCCCCCCCCACACCCCACCACCCCCCCCCCCCCCCCCCCCCCCCCCCCCCCCCCACCCCCCGCCCCCCCCGGGGTGTAAACGGTTCGGATCCGGTTCGGATAGTGGTCATACCAGATCCGGATCCGGATTTTTGTCCGGATACGGATCCGGGTATCCGGATTCGGTTCGGATATCTCGGATACGGATACGAATCTGGATATTATTCGGATAGTTCATACGGATATTTTGTATGTACCATAACTATCTATTTTACCAACGAATCTCAAACAATATCAAAATAATACTTAAATAATACATAAAAGGCCATAATTATTTAAAAACATAATAAATTTCAAAAACGGATATCCGTTTTTATACTGTTATTCGGATCCGGATCCGATCCTTATTATCAAAACCAGATCCGGAAAATTAAAAATTAATTATATATTAATTAATTGTTAATTCTGATTTTTCAAACAGACCCATCGTCAGTGAAATTTTCATATTCTCTAATTTGTGTTATGCATGTCTTTACATTATCCAATATATTATCGGTTTCATAAAAATAAAAATATTGAGTACGCAAATAAATGATTATGAAATCGAAAAAGAAACGTGCTTAGAAAATTTCATATTTTCGAGTTTGTCTTGTGCATATCTTTACATCATCTAATAGTTTACTAGTTTAAAAAATTGAAGATATTAAATACGTAAATAAATAAATATAAAATATAAAAAGAAAGGAACGACAACAAAATCAAAAGAAGAAAAAACTAGAAAATATGTCAATAGACTACGCGCGAGAATCAATCTAGTAATATATATTTTGTAAAACACATTAAAATGTATGCCGTTCATGATTTTGTTGTCTTAATTTACATCAAAAATAATGATATGATCACGTAAACGGATTACAAATTTGTTAATTTATCAAATATTTATCTAAATAAAGCAAACTTATTTATTATTTATGTTAAAAAATTTTGAACAATTTATGTCGGTCCCATCATGCTACTTGCATCAAAATCCTCGGAATGAAACAAGGTAATGTTAGTACATCAAAGTCCCTCTAATCAAACACGCCCACAATCAGTCAACAAGATATATCCGCTTTCCCCTTCTTGCTTTCTTCTCGAACGAACGAAATCTCCAAACAAAATCTCAAACCCCCCCCTCAATTGATCTCCATTATTGAGACAAAACCTAATTCACCACTCAGCGATGCAATATTGCCCATCAATTGCGGATCGATGACACCGCGAGCTACCAGAAATCCGAAATCAACCTTAATCGAGTCTGTGGCGCACCAGCTCCATTTATGGACACCGTTTCAGCTTCACCACCAAGCGCTAACTTTAGATGGGCACACCTCAAAGCCCTACTTTTTCTCCACGAAGAAGCCTTGCCGGTCTGATAGGTCCACCACTCCGGCGATTGTACCTGATCCACTGCTGGATCTGTCGAGATTGAGTTTGCGTGAGGATCCCAGTATGGCTTGTAGGACCCGCGAGGATGTTTTATCGGTTCAAGGTATGGATTTGATTAATATGAAGTTGAATTGTTATTAGTAGCTCGATTGGATAGAAAGGGAAGTCACAGATTTAGTCACTTTTTCTTCATTTTATTAGTCTTATTTGGATTGTAATTGCACGATTGAACTTAAATCTGGTTAAATTGAGAATAAATCGCATAGCTAACAACCAGATTCTTCTTGAATTTCTTGAAGAATGGAATTGCTAATTTCCCTAATTTTACACAGAGAGTTATAAGAAGTGGTTTGCTAGAAAACGAAGACGCAGGGGGTCTCGATCCGTATCTGGCCGGAGCAGCGACAGGAGCGTGACACGCGTCACACTGATGTCAGCAGCGACATGCTCTGACTCTAGTGGTGAGCTTATGAGCTGGGGATCTGATGTCAGCGAGGTACGGATCCCGAGGCGCCAAGAAGGGAGAGGAGATAAAGAGAGAAATGCTCTAGGGTTAGGGTTTGAGAAAGAGGGGGGATTAGGGTTTGAGAAGGAGAGGGGAGGGGAGAGTAAAGGAGGAGGCGAGGGAAATGAATCCGGGTATGGGAGCGAACCGGGTTATAGAGGTGATGGTGAATTTGGATATGGTGATGAGTTTGATGATGACGATGAGTTTGATTCTGGGCGTTTCCTGTTATGGGCTGATCGCCGAATTGCGAAAGGTATATATATATTTTTCTTTTAATTTTGTTGGTTCACTCGTTAAGTTATTTGTGTGTGTAAACAAAGAAATGGCCTAGAAAACTAGTAAACAATTTTTTTTCAGATGCGAATATGAGAGGAATTGAAGGAGAGAATAAAATCGGGGAACTGAAGAGTCATCACAGGTGTAGGCGCAAGAAGCATGATTGGCGTGTAATGGCTTCTTAATATATTATTAATATTATTGTCTTTTTATATATTGATTGTAGTTATATTTTAGCCCTTGTATTGATATTACACTAGCATAACGCCTGCGCAATCGCGCGGATGTGTTTGCGTCAAGGAAGTATTTTTGGGTTTTGGTTGAGTGTCTTGCATTTTATTGGATTGGTGTGAAAGAACGTGGTTGGATTTATATATTCGCACAAGTTCAATTTTTATCGATCATAATGTTATGAGTTAGTAAGTGTTGCGGATTTGGTACAACGTTTGTTTGAGAGAATTGGTGGTAATTAGTCGTACTATGACAGGCCCTGAAAGCGTTTTGTCTATGGATTAAACAAAAGTTCATCGTGTTCATACACAAACATTCAGTAGAAACAAAAGTACGATAGCCGTAACACATAGTTGCATTAAGATATTCAAAATGTTTGCGTTGGACATATTTTTGCGTGAACGTCCCAAGTATACGCGGATTCTTCATGCGTTGTCTGATTTTAGCCTGAAAGTGTTGTTGGATTGAATTAGTTTAAAAAGTGGTTATATTGTTGTCTGATTCTGGCCTGAAAGTGTTGTTGGATTGAAGTAGTTTAAAAACTCGTTATATTATTAGTAATCGATTTTATTAGTAATCGATTCATTTCGTACCTGATTGCTAATTTCCTGGATGCTTGTCATCTCGTTGATGGGTATATGGTTGTTTCGTCGCTTTCGTCTTTTTTTTCCTTTTCCTTTGGCTGCGGAGCTTTTTGGATATAACAAAATCGCAGTTAGTATTTGGTTATTATTTTCTTTTTGTCTCATTGGAAACTTTTTTGTATACCTTTGGACAATTTGTTTTATCCATTTAGAATCATGTTTTCTAGCAACACCAAAACTATATCGATCTTATCGATATTATAAATAGCTTGTGGGCCGGAACTACCTTAATTAACTTTGATAGCTAAGAATAGTTCTTGGACTAAAAACCAAGTGTTGGACACGAAGTTGGTAGATTCGGGACCCGAGGTTATGTCTTTAGAGAAAATCGGATTCGATAAACTTGAGAAAGAATCGAACAATATTACATGCCTTGTGTTGGCATGTATGTACGCTAAATTTTCAAAAAGGTTTTGAGAATTCGGATGCATACGAAAATAAACGCAACGCTCAATAAATTGTTTCAAGAGCTAGAGCGTGTTGAATGGTTCAATACGGCTCAGGTGTTGGTTAACTTTGAGATACCGTGCGGGTCTTTGATTAACACTCACATGTTGATGGTAGGAGATTTGATCTTCGTGACCAAATATCATATGTATTCGATGGACAAGTCGATCCCTAATTTGCATGAGATGCAATATAAATTTGAATCAGAGATGTTTGAAGCATCCGGGGAATCCAATGCATAAGATGGATGTCCTTAAAATTTAAGTACGGGATCGAAAGAAATAAAGGTCTAAGGGCAGTTTTGGCAAGTCGAAAGAAATAAAGTCGAACTCACACTTTAGATACCCGCTGTCCCCGACGATCTGTCCACCGTACCTAGACTCAAAACATTCAAATAAAATGGTTAGTCACGGGTGACTAGTGTGTGAGTTTTGAGCCTAGCTTATTAAGATCGACCTTATGCATGGCTAGACAAAAATCTCGCTCCTAAATAATCATAAACATAATTCATATTCTGAAATCATATAAGTATATAAATACTTCTCAAAGTACCTGTCCCGACTTTTCGAAGTCAAAATCACTTACATTCATACATAATCATATACATACTAATACTTTTACCCGGGGGAGGGGTGCTAATAATAACTCTCGACTGAAGTACCAACCCGAGTTGATAGCGAATCACACTTGGGCTGGTACAAAACAAAAGGGGAACACATCCACCCGACGACTGGATATCCTTGCGCCACAGCCAAACCCCTCATGGGTCGGGACTTTACACTACATCAAGTTAGCTACCCCTTTCCCTCAATAGAGTCTCTCAGAGTCCCTTTCTAAAATCGCAAGTCCCAGCTTACGCTTTAGACAAATTAAAGTCATACATACAGAGAGCCTCCCGGAGACCCTCTCTAAAATCGTAAGCCCGGCTTACGTTTTATCCAAATAAAATTCTACATATATATAGATGATCAAATCTACATAATATACATTTGGTTGAGGTAACACGGTTTTTAAAGTAAAATACGGTTTTTCAAGCAAGAACACTAGATTATCATGTAAGGTCTAGAAACGCTCATAATTGGATTCTTAATAAGAGAAAAGTGAGAGTAACACTCACCTAATGGAAAGAACTCGATAAACAAGAGATTAATCGAAACCGCAGAGAAAATGGAGTGAAAATAAAACAACTCGAAACTTGGAAGAGATTCTTCTTTTGATCTTGCCAACTCGCACAACTCAACCTCATAAAGATTATGACACTTTTCGTTTTGCGAAATTTTCTCTTTTCCTTGACCCTTCCTCTTTTTCTCTGTTCTTTTCTTAGGATTTCATGAGTGTTAATGGATCATGTATGGAAGGGATCTGAATGAGGATGAGGTGGTAGGCGCCCAATTATTGCATGGGTGAGGTGGTGGCACCCAAGCCATGCATGTGATGAGCTGGATGGGCAGATTTCATATATAACCCTCTAAACTTTAAAATTTGCATACCATTTAATCTACACCTATAAATGGTCTATTTTGCAAACTCTATTTTGAATATTATTAATGGGTTAATACTTTTGCAAATAAGACCCTATCATATATTTATTTAAATAACCATAAAAATAAAATTACAATTATACCCTTTCGACAACTTTGACGCATAAGAATCAACAAATATATTTATATTATGAACTTTTAGGAATAATAATCAACAAATATCAAAACCCTATTTTTGATATTTATTACACGGGGCATAGTTAGGATGCACAAACGAAATTTGGATCATATATGATATGGTTCGATACCGAAATCCTAAAAAATGGTCAAGAGTCGAATTTGATGCAATTGGATTTATCCTACCTAAATAGTGAGATTCCATTTGTCGGCCAAAGTCACTTGTGGGAGGATCACGAAATATGGGTCTTTAAGTGTTATTAGATTTAGAATCCCGAATCAATATTAGGGTTATTGATTTGATAAAAGTAACATATTTCATATCATCATATAAACATATAGAATAAGTTCGCACGTGTTAGTATCAATCTCATTTACAAATATTTTTCGTTGTAGCAATCATGACATCAAGCAACACCAACTCCATGTCGATAAGATCAATCTTGAAAAAGAAGAAGCTAGCCGAAAATATCTATCTTGACCGACACTAAAAAACCTAAGTCCTAAGAAGACACATGATCTACTTCTTGGTTGAAGTTTATTTGAATTGTACATTTGAAGATAAGGAAAATATCCACACTCTAAAACTTTGAAAAAGGAGAAGTCATTATCTTTGTATAGTTTGTGATATGGAGAGATAGGAGACATAGAGGAGGGAATTCTATTAATGACAAAAATGGAGCTCTAAAATATTTCTGCCAGTATCTTAATGGAATGGAAGCATGATTGATGACTGGGAGACTGAATTCAACAATGTGTCTATGTTTCTTCTCTGATATGTCATATTGTTGAGGAGTGTAAGATAAGACTTCGTGAGAATGATTTGTGTATACTTTTTGAGAAAGAAATATAATGTGCCATCATCTTATTGTATTTGTTTGATTGTGATGAGAGAAGATTTTTAACCATGAGCTCAAACTTAGAGAAGATAAGAAGAAGTTCATTTTTTGTTTGAAGGAAGTAGATCCAAGAATATTTGGAGAAATCATCTATGAAGTGTACATAGTATTTATAACCACAAGATGAGACAATAGGAGATGGACCCCAGAGATTATAATATGTACTAGTTCAAGAGGAGAAGAAGTAGAGTAATCATTCAACATAAAAGGCAGTCTTTGAGCTTTGCCATTACAACAAGCAGAACAAAAAGACACAGAAGATAAAGGAAAATTTTCACATCTAACCAAGTTAACAAACTTTATACACGAAATAATCAAGTTTTCAAAATAATTCTCAAAATGTCTTTTGCGAGGTTCCTGAAGGAAATACAGTTGCAGATCAACTAGTAGATTGTACACATGAGGGTAGATGAACGTACGCGTTCGTCGGAATGATTGGATGCATAATAAGATTATGCAAATATCTCAGAAATTACATAGTCCGTCATGACGCACAGTAATGTTTTTTCTGTAGGAGTCAATCTGTGAGTATACAGTCATGACGCATCATATTGTGCGTCATGACGGTAGTGCGTCATGACGCACAGAGTGTCCGTCATGACGGAACACTAGTATAACGGCTATATCCAAGTAACCGTGACAGGTGCGTCACGACGCACCATATCGTGCGTCATGACGCACAGTGATCCGAATTCTGAATTAGCAGTTTTGATACTATTAATACCCCATTAACTCCAGATCTTAATATAAGATCTGAGTAACTCTCTTCTCTCTCACTCTGGCTTCCTGGATATTCTTAGAGAAATAAAGAGAGAAACTTGTTGGACAAGTTGAGAGATTTGTGATTGAATTTGAGCAAGCTTGTGGTGAATTTTAGGGAAATTTACCGCAACCGAAAGACGCGAGCTCGAGGTGGATACGAGTAGAGAAATCTCGCTTGAGATTTTCTGTTGTGATCAGTCAAGAGCAAGGTCGAGCAAGGTCGGAGACAAACCGGAGAAAATCCGGTTGTACACGACAAATCGGAGCTTCGAACAAGGTGTCGAATCGCGCGGGCGTGGGACGTGCGTGTTGCCGGAGTTGAAGCAAAGAGCAAAGCAACTACGCGAGGATCAACCCTTCACCGTGATCAATTTCACGTGGTATGATTCTCTATGAATTAAGAGTTAATTTCATAGGTTTAGTTGCATTTACATGATTTGTACGTTCGTGTCGTTGACGTGGTCCTCGGGATCGGCTGCGCGGGGCTCGGTAGTGACGCTGATACCCAACAGTTCCATATAGCGCCTGGCGAAGAACCATAGCTCGCCTTTCTTTAATTTTGTTTGTTAGTGTTCTGAGAAGTAATTATGTTATAAAATGAATAAAATGAAAAGAGGCGAAGAACCATACTACGCCTGGCGAAGAACCATAGCTCGCCCGGCAAGTAACCATAGCTCGCCTCATATTTCCTGTTATTTCCATGTTGTTTTAATTAAATTGTTGTTATGATGTTAATGGTGGTTATGTTAATTATTGTTAAAGAATTATTGAATAGGATATTTTATGTGAGTAGTTGAATAAAAAAAATATGATTTATACTATATTTCTTGTTAAAGAATTTATGATTTTAATTAAATGGACTAATTAAATTTATTTGTAATGATAAAAAATGAATAATTTCGTGTAATTGACACAAAAATTACTGAATTAATTGAATGTTATATGTGTCAGAATTCATTAAATAGATATAGAAGGGAATCAATTTTTTTTCTGAAAAGCAAAATTTGACAAGACCTTACACTGTGATAATTAAAGCAAAATTCTGAA
Source organism: Luzula sylvatica (assembly GCA_946800325.1). NCBI lineage: Eukaryota > Viridiplantae > Streptophyta > Magnoliopsida > Poales > Juncaceae > Luzula > Luzula sylvatica. The sequence goes on from OX326960.1 coordinate 44,235,585, forward strand.
AAGCAAAAATTAAAGGAAAAGTTATAAGATTTCCTGAAATTATACATATGGTTCAGGCTTTATGGTACATATGGTACATGTGGTAATTAAGTAAAAATTTTAGTGATATTAAAAGAGTTGCAAACTTGTTCATTTTCTCCATATTCTTCTTCTTCTTCTTCTTATTCTTCTTCTTCTTCTTTTCATGGCTTCCAAATATATAACCGACCACGTGACAAATCGTTATTTGTTTCGTAATACGATAGCCGGAAATAAATTAATATCAGGCCTTCCTCGGTTGCCCGGTACTAGACTGTTTTCATTTCGTTCCACCAAGTCGTCCAAACCCCAACACCAATTTTATCACCGCGGAATTGGAAAATTGTTTATTTCATTGGAATCTTAATTTCTTAGTAAATTTCAAATATGTTTATCATGATACTGTTGTGCGGTTATTTTATGCCAATGGTTACATAGATGGTCGTGGAAATTATAAATCCTACCTATTTGGGAAAGAAATTATTGTTTCTGAAAGTCTGCTACGTGATTTATTTGAATTAGGGGATTTCGGATTAGATGAATATGTTGGTGTGGATGAGGGTATGGTTCGGGGTGCTTACGTTCTATCGCCCCGTCCTTTTGTACTAATGGTAGATCAAGCAAAGATTATAAAAGCATGTCACGAAAAGTTGGGAATTCACCCATCCAACTTTGTTTTATTCTAGTTTTAGGGGTATGTTTGATATTATTGATCGCATCGTGATTTCACAAAAGCTTAACAAAAGTAACCTTATGAATGCTTATTATCTACGACACATATGGCATTTAGAAAAAAAAATCAACATCTCGTATGTCATTACGAATGGGATTGCCTTCAAGCTTAACAAGAGTATTACGAATGGGATTGCCTTCAAGGTGTTCGCTCTAATGTCTGTTTGAGAATTTCTAATTCAAAGCATGAATTAATTCGTAATTGATTTATTTATTGGGTTTTATTTTTCAGGATTGGAAAAATGAAAGGGTGGTTGCGAGATTTTGTGATAATACTGACCGAATCGTGATCGTTCAAGACGATGATTCTTCTGTTCAGAAGCAAAAGGTGTTCATATCATTTTCTGATTTTCAAATTTACCATATTTGCATGTTAATTATTGTCATTCGAGGATATATGATAAAAAAATAAAAATTCATTTACATGATTTTCTTTTGGGGGTATTTTTCAGGTGAGACAATTAAACAAAACAGTGGGAAAAGAGCTTGAATTCGGTGAAATCAGCTTCCATATAATCAATGCAAGGTGTATTAGTCATAAAACCTAAAATCTCCAAAACAACCTTTATCTTAAACTTACTCTATTCAATAATAATATTAATCACTCCTTTTTTTCTGATATAGTTGTATATGTATAATTCGAGCCATAAAATTGTTGGATGTTTAGTCGCGGAACCGATAATGAAGGTGCTTAAAGTTATCACAAATAACAATCCTCTAAATAATGTACCGAGTTTGAGTGGAAAGAATAAAATCATGAATTTTGCCAAATTTAATTACAAGAGGGAAGTTTTCAAAAAACTTATTATAATGTACTTTTGCTATGAATAAGCATTTTAATTATCCAAAAAAAGATCAAATCAAGGATATTATAGAACTAGATAATTGTCGGAGTATTAAGAATTTTATTTATGAATTGAACACATTATTTCGTTAGTTCGTTTATGACATAATGTTTATAATTGTTATGGAAGTTTAATATGTTCAAAAAGAAAAAGAAATTATTATTAAGATTCAATTATAAATTAATTAGTAATATATTATTAATCAAAAAGTATGCATAATTTTTTGTAAAAAATATAAGAAATTAAATGAAAAAATTAAGACGACTGTATTAAAGAAATGAAAAATTAATTAAATAACTTAGATATGCCTTTTAACTTTTCTCCTTGGCTTCAAGCGCTCTCTTCCATACAAACATGAATTATACAAAGGCAACAGTAAAATCATTATATTTTCGAAACAAAAATTTCATTCTCATACTTAAATTGGAATTCCTAATCTTTCTCGACAGATTCGTGATGCAATCCAGATCCAGATACAATTGATTTTCACCGTGCAATTTATAATCGTGGAACTGTTTTGGTAAATGAAATCTTTTCTACTCCAATAAAATATTTGAACTTAAATTAAATATGATCATCTTCATAATTCTTCACCGCATAATATGAGCAGCAATCTCCTAAATTCTTCACAAGTGGTATAGAACACATTCATAATGTTTATATTAGTTCCTGCAGTGACTTGGATTGGTAAAAATGATATTGCTCATATTGAAGGATATATGTGATATTATGAGATTTTACACGAGCATATGTAATTAGTTCTTATTGTGTGATTATAGGATATTTCTTAGTTTAAATATATTCTCTTTATTATTATGATTTTTTTTTTGTAGGTATCGTGTATTCTGTTCATAATAAATGTATTCTCTTTATTTCTCACTGAAGTTCTTCTGAATTGTAATAAATGAATATTTGCGAAAGGAACCATGTATTATTGGTAATTGCAAATAAGTCCCTGAGTTGTTGATTTTAATTTGATTATTGAGAAAATCAATTACAAATAAGATAAATGAACATAAATAATTAAAACACATTTGAATTACTAAATATTATATTCCGTAGCGAAGCGCGGATTATTTTCCTAGTAAATAATAATGTATAATACACATTTCATTTACTCAGAGCTACACGGTTTAGTCCAAAACATTATTTCTTCCGGAAAGCAGCAACTACAATTAGGTAAAGAAGTGTTTTTTTTGGCATTAAATGGCCCGCAGGTAGGGATGTAAATGGTGCGGGTAATGCCCGACCCGATCCGAACCGGATCCGTCTAAATATCCGGATCCGAATAAAATTACCCGGATTCATATTTTCGGATCCGGATCCGGAACAAAAAAATACGGTCGGATCCGGATCCGGATAATTATCCGGATCCGAATAGCAATGCAAAACGGGTACCCGTTTTTCCAAATTCATTATCATTTTTAATATATTGTTGGTATTTTAACAGTGAATAATATTTATAAAATGATGTATCATAATACTTATTTTTATGAACATTTTTGTCTAAATGAACAACGAAATGTTTCAATTTATTTAAACATTAATTGATCAATATATTTGAAATTTTACTTGAACATTCATAAATAATAATTACTGCAAATATAATTTTATGAGAAAAAAAATGTGTATGATATAAGTCCCTACATATAAAACTTAAAATATAAGTAATGTATTTAATTACCTATCAATAATTAACATATTGTTAATTACAAATATAACATGGTCTCTGCAAGCCATGGTCTTGTCAAAATAAAGAATTTAAGCCACGACCTATTGTTATTTGTAAAATATCATATAAGAATTTCCTTTAATATAAGAATTAAATTAAAATTTAAGAAATATATTTTGAATTGATTAATTAAAATATAATATTGTATACATTATAAATTATTAGTATCCGTATTCGCGCGACATAAATTATTAGTCAAACTCACGTTTTCATCATTTCGACCAAATTACTCTATTATATTCGACAAATATTTGAATTTAGTAAAGTATAATTATATTATTTATTACTTAAATATTATCATAATTGTATCATAAATATTTTGGTTAGAAAAAAATAATTAATTACATATACAATATATGTACTATCCGAATATTATCCGGATCCGTATCCGTATCCGACGATATCCGAACCGTATCCGTATCCGTTTAATATCCGAACCGTATCCGGATCCGAATCCGGATCCGACAAAAAACACGGATCCGGATCTAGTATGACCACTATCCGAACCGTTTACACCCCTACCCGCAGGCCAAATTTTTTTTTACAAAAGTCACCCTTGTACAAATAAATAAGTATTTTCCATTTCAAGTAGCTGGTAGTACTCACAGAGGTCAAAAGCCGAACACAAAGAATTCCATTCCTTTATCTTCTCTTCTCAATCATGTCTCCTTGCTTCCATCAGCTATAGAAAGATACGCAAAGATCTACAAGTGTCCTTTCTCATAATCCTTGTATACAGCTAGGGACAAAATATGATCAAATGTAGTCCTCTAAATACAGCAAACCTATATTTTTATTATTTGAAAATTTAATAAATAGGTTTGGTAGATTCAGAGTTTTAATTAGAGGAACAACATATTTCAATTTCTAGTTTTGGAAAAGTGAATTTGATTTAAATTCATCTCCTATATAAAATAAAAACTAAAGAATCAAAAGATTGCAAGAGTAATGATACATGTCATGAATATATGATCACGAATTGACCACAACTGTCACGTGGCAGCTGTTCATTGGCTGCATTAAAGTTGTGTAAAAGTTGTAGCCAATGAACAGCTGCCACGTGACAGTTGTGGTCAATTCGTGATTATATATTCATGGCCTATATCACTACTCAGATTGCAATGCCACTCTTTTCGCATATTCTTCGAACGAGAATTAAAAAAGGAAACAAAACAAAAGGTTGGCCAATTCAAAGGGGTTGAGTGTTTGAAAACACCAAGCAAGAGATTTATCCAAAATTTACATGTTTTTTATGATGATGATATGCTTAGTTGGTTAAAGAATAATTTTGTTTTTGGGGCATTTCCCATGCGGCCATGCCCCTATCTCCAATCTGGCATCTCAAACTTAGCGCGTGGGATGTACTTTTTGCCCTTATTAATTAATGCACAATATGCATGAAAATCTCATTTTGAGAAATGTTTCGAAGATATTTGACGGAAGAGGCCATTTACGGTGTCCACTGTCCACCCACGTCCTCAAAACTTTTTCAAATCTCATTCACCATTTTTAATTAACAAAGTAATGCAAGCAAATAATCTAACTTATTTCTTTATCCGCCCGTACAGCAGATGAAATAGAAGAATAGAAAAATAAAACACTGTTTTGTTTATTTTATGGTAAGTTGATATTATTACAAGAGTTAACATCACTTAACGGATAGTAAATTCAAGAAAAATTTATAAAAATAATTATTTCGTCCTCATTTATAATGTTATTATTTAGTATTCTTATTTATTAAGATCATTACATTCCATAAATTGTGCAAAATAATCTTTCATAAATATAAAATCATAATCTCTTTAATCATAAACAATTATAATATTTAAAAATAACTTGCACAATTCTTATTGAATCAACATATTAAAAATAATAATTTTTCAAATTTTAAGTTGGGTATCCTAGGCTGGCAAAAATCCAAATACAACTATTTTTCAATTTTGAAGATGGAATAGCATATTTTGTTTGATTTTTTATAATATTCACTATTAATAGAGTATATATGAGTAATATTATTTGTTTATGTTTTCGTATTTGTATTATTTTTTATATTAGGAATGATAATATATAATATTTACATACAAAACAATAAATAACAATCATCATAAATGAAAATAAAAATAATCATTAGTTTATTTTTTTTAATTATTGTTTGTTAAGTCATGTTATCTCTTGCAAAATCTACCTTTATTTTATTGAAATGCTCGGCAAACTCATGAAATAAGAATATTAGGCTAAAATATTAAATGATGACTAATTATTAAAATAACCCCTTTTCTATAATATGAATTATTAAAATAACCCCTACCTCGGTGACTTCTTTTTTATCTTTTCTACTGTGTAACTCTCTTCAACGATTTTTCCAAGTCTTCGAAGAGTAAGGCCGTTTGGCAAGCGGAATTAGTAGAGTGGAATTGGATTATAAGGAGGAGGAGTAAAAAGTTCTGGAATTCTTAATTCCACAGTTTGTTTGGATGTTCGAATTATAAGATGCTGGAAAATATAATTCTTTATTTGGTTGTTTAGACAATTTTGGAATTTTGGAATTTTTACTATTATAATAATATTACAAATTGTAAAGTAATTACCGAATAAAATGATTATGTTATATTTATTATATTTAACGTTCCATAATTATATTATAATAATATTAAATATACCGGTAAATTATTATAATATTATATTTAATCCATATAATATATAATAATATTTTATAAAATTAAATATAATATTATATAATTACAATGCATAACATTTATTATATATGATTACAATAATATAATATATATTTAATAAATATAATATAACTATTCTTTGATTATAATATTTTGTTATGCCTTATATAATAATAATATTAATATAAAATTAGTATATTTTTTTATAATGATATATATAATATTATATTTGTTCTAATGTATATTATTATATGAATGTAATATTTAAAATATTATTATTTTAATATTATAATAAAATTACTACATAATAATATTATTTTAGTATTTTTATTTTAGTTAATAATATATAATTTCATATTAATAATATGGATAAATTATAATATAATTATTATAATAATATATAATTAATGGATTAAATGTTAAATGAGTGAATAGAGTGTGTGGCCTACGGGTTTGTAATAAAATAAAATAAAAAAATGGAGATTGTGTTTGGAAGGGGGACTTTGAGCCCTCTCCGAATTTACTCAAAAAAAAAATATATAATTAATATGAATATACTGATTATAATAAAATACAAATTAATTTATATGGATATAATTATTATAAAATAATTATTTTATTATTATATTATAATTACTATTATATATTATTACAATAATTATTTCCCTTTTAAATATCCATGTAATATATTATTATAACGTACAATACTAATGTTATAATATTATATTATATCTATATAATTAATATAGTCATAAAATATTGTATCTATATAATTAATATAATATTTTTGAAATGATACACACACACACACACACACACATATACAATTAATATAGTAATAAAATATTGTATCTATATAATTAATATAATATTTTTGAAATAATATATATATATATATATATATATATATATATATATATATATATATATATATATATATATATATATATATATATATATATATATATATATATATATATGGGGATGGCTAAGATACTTAATTAAGTATCATGAGTTTGGTACTTAGGAATTTTTTACCATTAGATTTGCTTTGAGATTTGTGCAATTAATGATTATCATAAACAGATATGGTAATCATTAATGATGAGTATATATAGCATTAAAAAACACAAATCTCAAAGCAAATTCAATGGTCAAAAAATCCTAAGTACTGAATCCATGATACTTAATTGAGTATCTTGGCCATCCTCTATATATATATATATAGTAATAAAATATTGTATATATATAATTAATAAACTATTTTTATTATATTATAATTATTAAATATTATTTTAATTTTATGGATAAATAATTATAATATATATTTTATTTATCATAATATAATTATTATACATTATTACAATAATAAATAATACTATTTAATTATATGGTTTTATATTTATTATATAATAAAAAATATTAATAATTAATTTCCATTATTTGTTCAATTTATCAAATAATATTTAATGTGCAACTCTTTTTTTTTTGGTTTTCCTCCACCTTGGCACTCCCCAAATTTGGGGAATTATATTTTGGAGAATCTATGTGAAAGAGGAGATTCAAGAATTAGGTAATTCCACTATATTCTACTTGCCAAACAAAGAGTTATATAGGAGTGGGGAAATATAATGAAATTCCAATACAAATTCCATGTTGCCAAACACACCCAGAGAATTTATCATATATTTTTTTCATAGGTTTCAATTTTTGTCATCTAATTTTCGGAGCAAGTAATTTGGATTTTATTGGGTAATTGGAAACTATTTATTAAATTTGTAATTTTGTTATTTGTGGTCATTTTGTTCAAATACAATTCGTTGTAATTAAATAAAATTATTTATAGTTAATTAATGAATTACTATTAATTACTATTATGCTCAAATTGACTAAAAAACAATATACAAAATTTAGAAAATGAATTCATTAAAATTGTAATATTATTATAAAAATAAATTATACATAATATTATAAAATACAATTTATACATAATGCAACTCAAATATTAATCTCTAATTTATACATAATATTGTAAAATTGTAATGTTATGTATAAATATAAATTATTTATAGACTATAATATTATAAATTATATAAAACTATAATATTATATTAAATATATGTTATAATATTATAAATAAAAATATTTCTGGATTAGAAAAAGAGTGTTTTTGAGGAAAAACTTTTGAAAGTAAAAATAGAAAGAGAAGGAAAAAGCCACCTCACGTCACACAAAGAAAAACAATAATGTGATGGATTCTATTTCTCTGATTGTCCATATTGGGCCTCAGAGCCTGGTAAAAAAATTAATACAATATTAAAAAAACTCTTTCATACCTGCAAAATAAATTAAATTTTAAAAGTGATCTTCTGTTGTGAATAATATTGACTAAAGAAGTTCGGGTCAGCAAGGAAAATCCCATTGCTAGGCTTTGTTCCAATTGTTGGAATTGTTTAGTCAGTAGGATCTCTATTACGAGGATTTAGTTTTTTTTGTGGGAAATTTATTTTTATGCACATTGTTGTTGAATTATCCAAACAGAATGTTGTTGCTAACTATTCGATTTTTGATAAATTGTTCTTGTTTTTTTTTGTGTATTTTTTAATATTCTTGACGTTTGATGTTGTTTATAACTAATTCTTTCAAAAATCACGATTTTTATTTTGAGTAGTCTGAAGTATTAATTAGAGAATACACTCGATAAAATTTATTCGAAAATACTCAAAAAGTTGTGCGTCATGATTTCTATTTTGTGTATATTTGGATATTTCTGGACATAAATATTAAAGACATTCGTTGTAATTGATAGGTATTCAAATATTGCATAATTTAAAATGTTGCGATACACGAAATTTAAAATTACATTCATTGAATCATATGTCCAAATATACAAATGTTACAATACATAAATTTTAGATTGTTAATATCGTGCAATTGTCGATTCCACTTTAGATTGAGGCATCACCGTGTCATTTGTTTGTTGCAAAAAAAATCATGAAAAAAAATAAGTATTGAGTTGTTTTTTTTTTTAATGTTTAAGATATTTTAATCAGAGAAAAGATGGATTGAAATCTTAGTAAAAAAAAACAAAGAATAACAGGTCTCACCTTTTCAATCATACTTTTCGCTATAATGAATGGGGTCATTTTCTCCTGTAATTTGTGAAACTTTGAATAAATAATGAATATTAAAATTATGTAAATATATCATATAATAATTATTTTTTGAAATTACTATGTGTTCAAAAAATTATGAAGTTTTTTAAAATTAATAACACAATAACAAAATAAATTTTTAATTATCAAATATGAAAATAGAAGATCATTTTGATCCAAAAAATATTTAACACCGTCAGAAGTTAGATTTAACCCTTATAGGGGTATTTGAAATAAAAGTTCGGTCAGAGTGGTTTTTTTTAGTATCCAAAAAGTGGGCGTCGTTTTTTCTTACTAAAAACAGTCATTTAATTTTGTGGAACTTTAAATAATGAATGGATATTAAAATTACATAAATGTAACATATAATATTGTTATTTGATTTATTATTACTTGATGTTAGTTCTTCATGATTAATAATAAATGAATATTGAAATTATATAAATATAACGTATAATAATTATTTTTTGAAATTATTATATGTTAAAACAATATTTATGAATTTTTCAAAAATTAATAACAAAATAATGAAAATTGTTTTTAATTATCAAATATGAAAAATAGAAGGGGATTTTGGTCCAAAAAATATTCAACATCATTCAAAGTTAGATTTAATCCTTGTAGGGGATATTTGAAAACAAAATTTTGGTTATAGTGGAGGTTTTGGAGTATCCAAAGATTAAGGAATTTTTGTAAATATCCAAAAAGAGTTAGGTTTTTTTTTTTGTGGTAAATTCCGTTTCTTTAATTACTTCGGTGTCTGTAGAACATGCTTATAAGAAAAAGAAAGAGGAGAGAGAAATCGAGATATAATTTGTCTCAGCATGGCTCATACAAATGGTTAAATGTTGTTTTTTCATTAGTTTGTCGGGTGAATGATCATGTTTATATAAAAATGTTGATTGGTATTAATTCATTTGTATTATTGGATTGCCTGATCCAATGGAGGAGATTAAAAAATGATGTGGTATCATGAGAAATAAATTTTTTTGCAAGGATTATGGCATATATATATATATATACACGGTGTACAATCAGGGGCGGCCCAACATTTTAGAGACCCGAAGCCAGTTTTTTAAAGAGATCTCTTAAATTAATTATTAAAAGAGGCTAATATGTCACATGTGATTGTGTGATTTATTGGTTAAGACTCTAGATTGTTTTTTTTAGATCCAAAGTTCAAATTTCGTCAATCAAAATTTTTCATATTTTTATTGTATTTTGAAGAGAACAAATTTAAAAATATAGTATCTAGGGATTCGAACCAATAATCCGTCACAAAATAGATGATTATTGTACCAATAAATCACAAATTTTTTTATATTATGTGGTATTTATTGTAATTATAGTTATTTTCAATTGGATAAATTATTTTTTCGAAAAATTTAGATTCCTTAAAATTTTGAATCTCGAATTGTTGTCCTTATCCATGGACTGACCATGTATACAATCACTGATACACTAAAACAACGGGCATGTTTGATTTGAGCGGTTTTGATAACAAGGATATGTGAAATACACGTATTTCACTATCCATGTATTTGCTAATCCATGTGAGTTGATTGATTTGTTGTATTTGGTAATCCATGTTGGTTAATTCTAACCTAGAGGGGGGGTGAATAGGTAACCTAGTGGGCAATTTTCGACTAGGTATACAAATTATAAATGCGGAAGCTAATTAATGTAATTTGAATAAAGTAGAAAATACCAAACACTTGAACACACGATGTTTATTACGGAGTTCGGTAGGTGGTTGCTATGTAGCTTTAACTCACCATTTACTTGCTTAATCAACCGATTCGATTAGTTGCAAGTACCTACGTCTCCGGAAATGCATTGTTCCGTTTTGGGCTTTCGATTGATTTCCAACTCACTCGTACAAGTTTCTACTACGAACTACAACGTGATCGGTCACGTGAGTTGGGAATCGTATAGAAGAGAAGATTCGAAGATAGATCTTGGATCTAGAAGGTTGAATCACGCTATCAAGAGATTTGGGAATCACAACTAGGCGAAACCTTGTAATCGAGTTAGTTGGAATTCAATCGAAAGCAAAAAGAGGCGCAAGGCATTCCCGGAGACGTAGGTACTCGCAACTAATTGAGTCGGTCAATTAAGCGAGTAAAGGGTGAGTTAAGGCTACATAGCAACCACCTACCGAACTTCGTTAAAAAATATCTTGTGTTCAAGTGTTTACGGTATCATCTCATTTATATAAATTATTATTAATTCCGCATAGTAAATTAGGTAATTAGCTAAAGTAATTGTACGGTAGATTACCAAATTTACCCCCCTCTAGGTTAGAATTAACCAACAATTGGTATCAGAGCAAGGTACTAACCATCTCTTAGAGTATTAGGGATAACTTGTACTTAACGATCAAATGGCCGAACTTAACCCAGTTGTACAACCTTCATCATCTAATCCAATAAATACCATCCTTAAATCAAACATCTCAAACTCACGTGAGTTAGATGGAACCAATTGGAGTTCTTGGAAGAAATGCATGTTGAATGCATTCGCTCTCCAAGGTCTCGACAAGGTAGTGTTACGAGGCTTTGTTTCAATCCAAGATGTTGACAATGCCGGTAACATAACCTACCCTGCTCAAACTAGAGAAGATAGAACTAATGATATATATGCTCAAAACTTGATACTAAATAATGTGATTAGTTCTATCGGATCTCTAGTTGATCATTGTGAAAACTCATATGAAATGTGGCGTATGCTCAATGAGAGATACGAGGGAACATCTCAAATGAGGAGAACAAATATCATCGGCCTTGAACAAGAATTTAACAATCTCCGTATGATTGAGGGCGAGTAAGTTGACATAATTTGGGCAAAGATAAATGTACTTAAAACCCGATATGCCACCCAACATGCACCTCTCACCGATGATAGAATTATTGCTAGATTACTTCAAGCTATGGCCCGTAGTTGGGAATCTTTACGTGTAGCTTTAGGTACGGCGATCGCTTCACAAGATCTCACGCCCGAGGAATTGATAAGTCAATTTCGAAACTTCGAGATTCGACTCAAGCAACTCGATGAGGAATATGGAATCGCACCATCCACCTCTCGATCCAAAGCCGTCGCTCTGCCCGCCTTAAACGCGAGCAATGAGGAAAATGAGATAGACGACCTAACATTATGCCTACTAGAATGGCAAAGAGATGAAAAACGGTTGAACGAGAATCGGAAACAAAAGGGGCTAAAGCTCCATGGCTTTTGGTGCAAGAAAAGTGGACACATGATGGAGTCATGTTGGACACTACATCCCGAAAATTCCCGTTGGTCCAAACGGGATGATGATCAAAAGGATCGAGAAAGGAGAGAACCTCGACTCGAAAGGAGACACGAGGACAAGGGCCGAGAAGATCACCAAAAATATAAAGGTAATGAATACAAAAAGAAAAAGGCTTATAAAGCAAAGGTTGATTGTAGGTGGGGCGAAACGGATGGATCAAGCTCGTCATCCGATTCTGATGGTCCATCAAACCGAAACACCGCAAACCTAGCACTTATGGTGAGGATCGACCCTCTACCAATGAGCGCGGTGGAATCGGCAATTCAAAGTCTCCGAATTGAACGAGGTCCAACTCCGACACCTCGCAAACCCGCGGTCATCAACCTCGAATCGTCTACGCCCATTCCAAAATCAGCACATGACCAAAGTCATGAGGTACGTATAACCTCTATACTTAACGTAGAATCATTACATCGACCTAAATTTTCACCCGCATTCAAATTAGAACTTGAGTCATGTGACGAGTTCTTAAGGGATGATGAGAACTCTCAACAATATGAGGGTAAACTTGAGAGCTCGACACAAGCTCTCAAGGATAAGGTAGCTTCTCTTGAACTATCTATTTTGGCATTTAAATCTCAAATAAATGAATTTAAAGGTTTTTCAAAGTGTGAGTGTCAAGCTTTAAAAGGCGAGATTTCTCACCTAAAAGTCGAACTTCTAAATTCTAAAATTGAAAATGATTCCTTGAAGAAGGCTTGTGCATCCATTGCATCAAGTCCTCCGTCATTGGATGAAATTTTGAAATCGTCATTAATGGGACAAAAGCCCAATGACAAATCTGGTTTAGGATATAAGAAGAACAACGGTAATAAACCCGATTCTTCCAAATCCAAAAATCAAAAACCAAAATGGGAGAACAATCGAGTTAGTAGTCATGGAAATGCTTTCATGTACCATGATTACAACCAAGGTGAAAATGTGAAAAAGGAACAACCTAAACGTATTAATCATAATTATAGGAATAATCACCTCAAACAAAATTCACAACCTAGACGTAACAATTTGGGAAGAACCGATTGCTTGTTCAAACAGGGATCAAATGGTTACTTCTATGAAGTGACAAACTACACCGAGGCTTCGTATCAAAAAGGGGCTCCCAAACACTACACCAACACACAAAAACATTTTCAACCAAAACAAGTTCGATCAAACCAATTTCAATCAAATCAAACTCTTCAAATGCCAAAATCGATAATTCCTCAAAGAAGTGACTCAAATCAACTATCCAACTATTTTGTTAAGAGTTCTACAAACACCAATAGTCCAACCGTGGCCTTTTGTAATTATTGTTGCAATATTGGTCACATCTCATCAAGTTGCAATCTTCGCAATTCAAAATTGACATCTAACGTCATTTGGATGCGCAAAGATCGTCACACGATGGGTCCCTCTACCTCTTACGGTATAGGACCACCTAGGGCATAAGCCTAAATATGACTCTATACTCCCTCATATACTATACCATAAGCCAAATATTGAGGGGGAGTATAGTCAATAACAATTCATACATTCTCTTGATCCGGTATAGAGTCCAGTTAGTGATCACACCACAGTAACTTGTTCGTTCGAACGAACATAGTGTTCGTTCAGAACGAACATAGTGTTCGTTCAGAAGGAACATTTGAAAATATATGATCCTCATCAACCTCTATTTTGTGGTCTCATCACAGAACCAAGTGCGTTCGAACGAACCACTTTGTTCGTTCGGAACGCACTCACATCATTAATCTGCTTGCAAAAGAGTGATTGTTTTTACATGCTCATACATTCATAAAATTCATTTATTGAGGGGGAGCTCTTATTTCGGGGGAGCCTTCCCTCTCGGGAGTCTCATTGACCCTTTTGATCACTTTCAAAATGGGGGAGAAAACGATCAAACGGAAATTTCTCGATGAAAGGTCGAAACTCTCCAATTCGACGGTGTTTTGAAATTAATCAAAAGGGAGAGTTTGTTGGTTCAAATTTCCTAATGGTTTGATTATTTCAAAACACTGTCATTACTAACGTTTACATCGAGAAAATGTGTAGGATAACGCAGGTACGACACGAAGATGATGAAGAGCTTCGAAGTCACAAGAAGCACAACAAGAGAAGATTAGAAGGAAGGCCCTTGAAGCATATCAAGAATCAAGATGTCGAAGCCTTCCGTGAGTGGGATTCGCCACAAATAAACCATAGGTAGAAACCAAGTAGATCTCAAGTAAAAACATGTTCAAATAACAAAGAGTTTAATCAAGGAAGAAGTGCGTTCTAAACGAACTCCAAGTCTGTTCAGAACGGACTTACCACATATCAAAATACCATCTCTTGATTGAACCACCCTTGTCACAGGATTGTGTGCGTTCGAGCGAACAAACATGTACGTTCGAACGGACACTTAGAATATGTTCACCCACAATTTGAGTGCGTTGAACGGACTTTCATCACCGAACAAACAAAAGGCAATGTATAATTGAGTTCGTTCTGAACGGACTTTGTACGTTCAAACGGACTGACAAATGTACTTGTGCGTTATTTTGAAACGGCTAGTACAAACTACAAGTGCGTTCAGAACGAACATTGTGCGTTCGAACGGACTTGCAGTTTTCTGAAGGATTTCTATAGAGAGTATAAATAGAATCCTTCAAGGACCTTTCTCTCCCACTTCTTCACTTTCACACATTGAAATACAAAAGAGAGAAACCCTAAAGCTGTAATTATCTATATCCATTGATAGCTTGAGAAATCCTCTTTAGATCATTGATCTACTTTCAATATCCTCCACTAATCGTTTCCCACTCACGTGACCGATCATGTTGTAGCTCGATTAGTGAAAATTGTAATAGGCTAGTGCAACTACTTGTAAAGAACCTAAGCTATAGATCCATAGAAAGCGTGTAAATCGATCTAGGCGAAACCTTGTAATCGAGTGAGTTGGAATTCAATCGAAAGCCAAAAAGAGGCGCAAGACATTCCCGGAGACGTAGGTACTCGCAACTAATTGAGTCGGTCAATTAAGCGAGTAAAGTGTGAGTTAAGGCTACATAGCAACCACCTACCGAACTTCGTTAAAAAACATCTTGTGTTCAAGTGTTTACGGTATCATCTCATTTATTTAAATTATTATTAATTCCGCATAGTAAATTAGGTAATTAGCTAAAGTAATTGTACGGTAGATTACCAAATTTACCCCCCTCTAGGTTAGAATTAACCAACAGGTTGTGTCCACGCAGTAGGATTATTAGGAAATTTGTAGCGATCCGAAGGTTCGTCCAAAACCCAATTTTGGATGAGGGTAGGGTTTCTTCCACCGTGTACTTGAGAGTAATCCAATTGACCAATTTTCTTGTCGGAGTATCCAATTCGAGTTAGGTGTTCGGGAGAACCTAGGTTTGTGGGCTCGGTACGTCCGAGTTCCCATTTATCGGATGGAATGTCAATGTCGAATTGGTCGCATGCTAAGACAATTATGCTTCCATATGGGAGAGAGGAGACCTTGAGACGCATGATCGATTCCATGTGTTTGAGAATAAGGTTTGGAATGTTGATGCGATCTTCACTTGTGTACCATAGTCAATAAAGCAAGGTGACATTCCGTTTATCGAAATTCGCTTTGAGTTTAGAGACGGGGGTTAAGATGTTATTACCGATTTGCCACACGAAGCGGAGAGGGGCCGAGAGTTGAGTAGCCGTTGTAATGAGACCGTCGTTGGTGACCACCTTGAAGATGTCATTGTATACGGCGTCGGAGATTTGCTCGGCGCGGCTAATGTAGGTGAGTTCTCCATCATTCACTAAACCGAGCCATTGGCAAAGCGACTCGATGTTGATAGTGAGAGATTGTCCAAAAATGTAACTCTTGATTTCATTATCGTCATAGTTGAACACGGCATTTGCGTAGAATAATTGAGTCACTACCTCATAAGAAGCGCGATTGAGAGAGCATGGGCCGGCAATTTACAACTTATCTTCGATTGGATCGATAATTTCGGATAAGATAGGAATGTTCGAGGGAAGTTTATAATAATACCCGAGACTTGACGATTTCTTGGAGTACTTGTCTCGAAAACTAACTCCGGCGGCTGCATCTCTGAAAAGAAAGGTGTTGCCGGTGTCATGGAAGTCGAAACGAGGAGGTGGCCCTTTTGCAGGCTTGGAAGCAACCTTCTTTCCCTTGCGGCTTGTCATTTTAGCGAAAAATGGAGTGATTAGAGTGAGATTTTCGGATTTTCTGATGGAGAGAGAGATATTTTGAGCAAGATGACTGATTTAGTTGATTTTGAGGGTTTAAATAGAGAGGGTTTGAACTGAGGGTGCTCTAATGGAGTAGTGGAAGAGATAAAGTCGGTTTTGAGGGGTGAGAAGTGGAAGAGGTGGGAGTTATGGTGACGGTTTCGAGGTTATATGGTTTTTCCCGAGAGGTTCGTTCGAACGAATATGTATGGTTCGTTCAAACGAATGGGTTAAGCGTCAGTTGTCAGTACAGTTCGTTCGAACGAAGGTGGGTGGTGAGTTCGAACGAATGGGTTACTAGCCGTTACACATGGTGTTCGTTCGAACGAAGTTACAAGTTCGTTCGAACGAATATGGATCGTTCGGCCACACTGAGAGGTGATTTCTTAGGTTTTAGCTATATACTAGTTCGTTCGAACGAACATTAGGTGCGTTCGAACGAACCTAATTCTGGTGATTTTACTTGTTTTTGAAGACATAAAATACAAAGATGATTTTTAGGACATGCATGTATATGTCTATGTAATAATGCACCAAAAATTAGGTTTATGACCACAAACAAAATAATTTTAGATAGGTTATGACTTGCTAAAATTTTCGACAATCGATGCTTCAATGATCGTAAATGACAAAGTTTAACTTTTGAGATAGAGCATACCTAGTTTAAACCTTAAGACGGAGAATTGAGCGAACGGTAGGGGTTTGGTGAATATGTCGGCGATTTGATCGAGTGTATCCACCTTTTCGAGTTTAACGTCTTCTTTTTCCACGTGATCTCGGATGAAGTGATGGCGGATGTCTATATGTTTTGTTCTCGAGTGGTGGACGGGATTTTTCGAGATGCATATTGCGCTATTGTTGTCGCACAATATGGGGATTTTTCGAAAATGTAACCCGTAGTCGCCGAGGGTTTGGTTTAGCCATAGTAGTTGGGCACAACAACTTCCCGCCGCGACATATTCGGCCTCGGCCGTTGATAAGGCAACGGAATGTTGCTTTTGGCTTGATCACGAGACGAGTGACCCACCTATGAATTGGCAAGTTTCACTCGTACTTTTGAGGTCAACCCGAGATCCGGCAAAATCCGCATCCGTATACCCTATCAAGGCGTGATTACCACTATGGCCATACCAAAATCCCTAATTCGATTGTTCCCTTGAGGTACCTAAATATGCGTTTTACCGCGGTGTAGTGAGATACCTTAAGGTTTGCTTGGAACCGGGCACATAGACATACGGCGAACATTACGCCGGGTCGACTTGCCGTGAGGTAGAGTAAGCTCTCGATCATTCCTCGATATTCCGTTATGTCGAAAGCTTCGCCGTCCTCATCCGCATCCTATTTAGACTCCTTTGGTCATGGGCGTGTCGCCCGTCTTCGTTTGGTCTAGCTCGAATCTCTTGAGAAGTTTGCGAGTATATTTGGATTGATTTACGAAGATTCCCTCGGATGATTGTTTGACTTGAAGTCCGAGGAAGAAAGTGAGTTCACCCATCATGCTCATGGCGAATTCACTATGCATGAGAATAGAAAAATCTTCGGCAAGTGCCGGGTCACTAGATCCAAAAATAATATCATCTACATAGATTTGAATAAGTAAAATATAATTTCCCTTTTTACGTGTCAAGAGGGTGGTGTCGGTCTTGCCTCGCTCGAATCCATTGGTGAGGAGAAATGTCGATAGACGTCCATACCACGCTCGAGGAGCTTGCTTTAACCCGTATAGAGCTTTTGAGAGTTTGCACACGTGATTGGGGTATTTCGGATCTTTAAACCCCGGGGGTTGCTCGACGTAAACTTCTTCTTCGATTTCCTCGTTCAGAAAAGCACTTTTTACGTCCATTTGGTAGAGCGTGAATCCTTCGATGGCGGCGTAGGCCAAAAGAAGTCGAATGGATTCCAAACGGGCTACGGGGGCGAAAGTTTCTTCAAAGTCGATGCCCTCTTGTTGTTTGAAACCTTGAGCCACAAGTCTCGCTTTGTTTCGTACCACATTTCCGTGCTCGTCTAACTTGTTTCGATAGATCCACCGAGTGCCGATGATGGATCTTGTCATGGGCCTTGGTACCAAGGTCCACACTTTGTTTCGCTCGAATTGCTCTAACTCCTCTTGCATAGCCAATATCCAATCCTCATCGTTGTTGGCTTCTTTGAAGGATTTCGATTCGATGTGAGAGAGATAGGCGCAGTGAGCTACATAATTGTGGATACGTGATCGAGTTCGAATTCCATCTCTTGGATCCCCGACAACATTTGAGAGGGGATGAGCCGATACTTCCCGGAGAACTTCGGGAATTGGGAAATGAGTTTCGACTTCGCCTTCGTCTCGAACTTCCGGAGCACTCGCTTGATTTTCCACTTCATCGAGGGTGAGGTCTAGGAATCTATGCTCGAGTGATGTTGGTCTTTGCGGTACCTCCACATTTTCTTCTTCATCTAGTGTACCTACATTTTGACTACCTTTCTCGGCTTCTTTGTTAGTTTCATCAAAGTGTACATGAACAGACTCACATACTATCCGCGAGGATTTTATGTAAACCATATACGCTTTACTTGTACTTGAATATCCCACAAAAATTCCTTCAATTGATTTTGGATCAAGTTTGTCTATATTATTTGACTCATCTAAAATGAAACTTTTGCATCCAAATACTTTCATGTACGAGACATTTGGATTTCGTCCGTACCATAGCTCATAGGGCGTTTTCTTCAAAAATGGTCTTAGGCTAAGTCGATTAATGACATGACATGCTGTGTTAACCGCTTCGGCCCAAATATATTTTGGAGAAGGATGCTCATTGAGCATGGTACGAGCAAGTTCAATTAACGTGTGATTTTTGCGCTCAACTACATCGTTTTGTTGAGGTGTGCGAGGAGCCGAAAATTCACGTATATATCCCTTACTGTGACAATATTCATCAAACTTTGCATTTTTGAACTCACCTCCATTATCACTCCGAATAGTGACAATGGAAGTGTTTCTTTCGTTTTCGACAAATGTGCAAAATTTGATAAATATGTCACACGTTTCACTTTTATGAAGAAGATAATATACCCAAGTAAAACGTGAATAATCATCGACAATTACAAACATATACCTTTTATTACCTAAGCTGGAGACACTCATAGGTCAGCAAAGATCGAGATGGATGAGTTGAAGAGGTCGCTTTGTCGTGACGATGTCCTTTGACTTGAAATTCGAGGATTTTGTGTGCTTACCCTTTTCACACGCGTCGCATAGTCCTTCCAATTTTAGTTTATGAGAAGGTAACCCTCTAACAAGTTCCTTTTTGGATAACCGATGAATCGTCTCCATGCATATATGACCTAGTCTCCCATGCCATAGACGTGAGGTTGATTCCGAAGTGGTGAGACAATGGACTCCCGGCACGAATGATTTGAAATCGAAGTAGTACAAATTACCGTGTCGGGTTCCCTTGCACACCGAAATATTATCTAACGTTCGATCAATTTTACACGAGGATTGATCGAACTTTACACAATACCCGGCATCACACAATTGGCTTATGCTAATTAGGTTATGTTTTAACCCTACAACTAGGTAGACATTTTCTAAGGTCCAATTGGTGGTTCCTATAGAGCCGATACCAACAATTTTACCTTTTTGGTTTCCTCCGAAGGTAACGTCCCCTCCTTTGAAAGGTTTGAGAGATTTGAACATGTCTCGGTTCCAAATCATGTGTCTAGAACACCCACTGTCTAGACACCATTTCGATGACTTATTTGAGGAACTTAGGCACATCTATAAGAAATCCATATTAGTTGAATATTCATAACAACAAATAATCTAATATGAATCCTTATACTAATACTCCCCCTCAATATTTGGCTTATGGTAGTAGGGTGAGGGAGTACGATGTCACACATGACTTACTTCCTTGATGGTCCAACACCTTTTGAGGTGGAGGGACCCATGGTGTGTTTATCTTTACGCATCCACATAACATGAGAGTTATTTTTAGGATTGCGAAGATCGCAACTAGTGGAGATGTGCCCTAATTTACAACAATAATTGCAAAATGCAATTGTAGGCTTGTTGAAAGTCTCGGAACTCTTGACGAAATGACTCGAGAGTTGGTTTGGGTAGTTGTTCTTTTGAATTTCCGGTTTGGTCTGTTTTTCACAATAGTTTCTCGTTGAAAAATGTTTTTGTGTGTTAGTGAAATGTTTGGGAGCCCTTGTTTGATACGAAGCATTAGTGTTTTGCTTCACCTCATAGAAATACCCATTTGGTCCCCGTTTGAACAAGCAATCGGTTCGTCCCAAATTGGTACGTCTATAAGACGTAGTTTGTGTAAAATGATTATCCCTATTATTAAACCTAACATTTTTAGGTTGTTCCATTTTAACACTTTTACCCTTAGTATAGTCACAGTACATGAAAGCATTTCCGTGACTATTAATTCGATTGTTCTCCCATTTTGATTTTTGATCTTTGGATTTGGAAGGACCGGATTTATGACCGATATCCTTCTTGAACCCTAGACCCGATTTGTCATTGGATTTTTGTCCCCTTAATGACCCCTTTAAAACATCATCCAATGAAGGAGAGCTAGATGCATTGTTTGCACAAGCTTTCTTCAAGGATGTATTTTCAACTTTTAAATTTTGAAGTTCAACTTTTAGATGTGAATTCTCGCCTTTTAGGGTTTGACATTCACATTTTGAAAAATATTTAAATTCGTTTAGTTGTGCTTTATAAGACCTAACTGACAATTCTAAAGATACTACATTGGCCTCGAGAGCCGCTATCGTGCTCTCGACCTTACCCTCACTTTGATGAGGAAAATCGACGTCTCTTAAAAGTGCGTCGAGAGATTCAAGTTCTAGGTCCGAATTAAGTTTAGATAAGGAACATGCATTTGAGGTTGGCTTAATAAACTTAATTAAGGGGGTGAGATATACCTCATGACCTAGGTCATGTGTTGAGCTCGACGTAGAAGCGGGTGTAGAACCACTCGGAGAGTGAGGCGTGAGAGGTTCCGGTATTGACACTCGTTGGAGGAGCATGGCTTGAATTGCTTTCTCCACCACATCGTCCACCGAAGGAGTGATCGTCGCCATAAGTGCCAAGTTCGCGATTTCTCGATCCGAGTTGCACTCCGACTCGGATGAGGTACTTGAGGCATCTGACTCTCCTCATCGTCACTAGCATCTACGGCGGGCAGAGCAATGGCTTTGAGGCGAGGTGTTGAGGCATTCTCTTGATTTAGTTGCTTGAGCCGTGCTTCGAAGTTTCGGAAGTAACTTACCAAATCTTCGGGCAACATGTCTTGTGTAGCCATCATTGTTTCCAATGCCACCCTTAGGGTTTCCCAACTCGTCGGCATTGCTCGAATCAATTTATCTACAACTCGAGAATTTGTTAGGGACTCTCCAAGAGCGGTGAATCCATTTTTGATATGATTCATACGAGTATACATATCATCTACGGATTCACCTTCGATCATCCGGAAACTAACAAATTGTTGCTTGAGTCCCATTAGATTGGTTCTCTTCATTTGATTGTTTCCTTCAAAACGATTTAGGAGAGCGCGCCACATTTTAAACGATGTGTCACATCCGTCTACTAGAACAGAGAGTGATCCTACCATGTTAGTAAGAATTAGATTTTGGGCGTAAATATCCGAGGTTTCATTTAACGAAGACTCGGATGTTAATACGTCCTTACCGCCAACATCGGTAGTTGTTACGATTGTGAAACCAATCTCAACAACCGATCTTAGCCCTTGGATGGTGAATACGTTAAGCATGCACCTTTTCCAAATGTTCCAATTCTTACCATCTAGTTTGTCTGGATAGGTAATATGCATCTTGGGAGTGGTAGAGTTGGCCATGGTCGTATACAAGTCGTCAATTACTCAAAGAGACAGTTAGTATTTTACTCTGATATCAATTGTTGGTTAATTCTATCCTAGAGGAGGGTGAATAGGTAACCTAGTGGGCAATTTTCGACTAGGTATACAAATTATAAATGCGGAAGCTAATTAATGTAATTTGAATAAAGTAGAAAATATCAAACACTTGAACACACGATGTTTATTACGGAGTTCGGTAGGTGGTTGCTATGTAGCTTTAACTCACCATTTACTTGCTTAATCGACCGATTCGATTAGTTGCAAGTACCTACGTCTCCGGGAATGCCTTGTGCCGTTTTGGGCTTTCGATTGAATTCCAACCCACTCGTACAAGGTTTGCCTAGATCGATTTACACGTTTTCTATCGATCTATAGCGGGCTTTACAATCTTAGAACTAGCATATTACACGTTTCTACTACGAACTACAACGTGATCGGTCACGTGAGTTGGGAATCGTATAGAAGAGAAGATTCGAAGATGGATCTTGGATCTAGAAGGTAGAATCACACTATCAAGAGATTTGGGAATCACGGCTAGAAGTATTTCTCTCTTTTGGATGTTGAATGAATTTTTATAAAAAGTTGGAGAGAGAAAGGTATGAATGGTTCTATTTATATAACTCATAGAACCCACTCAAACTGTGTAAAAATTACCTAGTTCGTTCGAACGAACTGTTAGGTTCGTTCGAATTAACTACAATTTGAACTAGCCGTTTCAAATGAAATATTCATAAACACGATGGGTTTGTTCGAACGGACTCATAGGTTCGTTCGAACGGACATGGATTAGTTCATAGTTCGTTCTATGAATCTTGGAACGAACCATGAAGGTTCGTTCGAACTAACTAATAAGTTCGTTCGAACGAATATTAATTGTGTCTTGTTTTGGTATATTTTCTTACAACACCAGATCTTGGTTCATTCGAACGAACAGTATTATTCGTTCGAACGAACAGTATTATTCGTTCGAACGAACATGGAGTGATTTAGAGTTCGTTCTTTGAGTTGAACGAACCATGAATGTTCGTTCGAACGAACATATTCGTTCGTTCGAACAAATATTAATTGTGTCTAGTGTTGTCTATTTTCTCACAATACCAGGTCTTGGTTCGTTCGAACTGATGGTGTTCGTCAGTTCGAACCGAGGGTTCGTTCGAACGCACTGTGTTGTTCGTTCGAACGAACCATAATCTGGTATGGTGATTTTCCATTTTCCATTTCATCGTGTTTCGAATTTATCTTTTGATCTTGATAAGTATGAGATGTTCTTTGGAATACCTAGGGTTTATTTTGATGATCCCAACTCACAGAAAGCTTCGACGTCTTGAATTCTTCAATCATCTTGATGTCTTTCCTTTCATGAGTGATCTTCGCAATCCTCCACTCATGTTCCTTTTGATCATTCTTAATCCGTTGTATCTATTTCTCCTACAAGTTCGTCTTAACTGAAACCGTTAGTATTGACAGTGTTTTGATATAATCAAATCTAAGGATATTTGGATCAACAATCCATGTATATAAAATACTTTGTTTGATTCTTGGTACGAAATCCATGATTTTCATATTTTAATATTTAATCCTTTATTATATCATATTATACTATATTGTTTTATATTATATTATATTATATTATATTATATTATATTACTTGATATTATATAATATAATATTATATTACATTAAATTATACGATATGATATTATTTTAATATTATATGATATTATTTTATATTACATTATATAATACTTATAATATTGTGTTGTTTTATATTATATTATGTTATTTAATTCTTATTATATAATATAATATTATATTATATTATATTTCTTTAATTACTTTATATTATATTACATTATATTATTTGATATTATATTATATTATATTATATGATATTATATGATATTATATTATATTATATTGTTTTATATTATACTAAATTATACTATACTATAATATATTATATTGTTTTATATTATTTTATATTATATTGGTTTATTATATTACCTTACCTTATATTACATTATAATGTTTTATATTATATTATATTATAAATTATATTATTTCATACTATATTATATTATATTATATTATATCATATTATATTGTTTTATATCCTATTATATTATTTTATTTTATTTTGTATTATATATTGTTTTAAATTTTATTATATTAAATTATATTATATTACATTATATGACAGTATATAATATAATATTATTATTGTATAATATAATATATTTATTATTCATGAATATAATTTGAAAAAATAATATTATAATGAAATACATGAATAGCTATATCCATGTATTTGAAATATCAAAAAAATTGGTGTGTAACAATATCCATTTTTTTATTCATGATTTCATCCTAATTCACCAAATCAAACAATGAATTGTATTTGAAATCATTGAATCACGGAGGGTTTTTGGCAAAGACCTTGTACGGAGAGCTCCGAAAAAGAGCGATCCAACAAGGCAAACCCTAGAGGCGGCCGCCTCCCCTCCTTCTCGTGGATCTGGCCGACGGCTTCGAAGCTTCCTCCTTCTCTTTGGTCCCACGAACCCCTGAAGCACCGCCTCATCTAACCCCAGAAGCAGCACCTCCTGCTCGGTCCTCTCTCTGGCAGCGACGAACCCTAGAGGTAGCACCTCCTCGGTTGCGTCTTGATGTGGACGAATCCTAGAAACAACAATTCCTCACTCCTCTGTCTTTCCCAAGTTTGTCGAGAAAGGCAAAGGCTTGTGGGCACCGTGTCGACAGAGGCAACAACTTGTCGGCAAAGATAGACTTGTGGGCGCCATGTCGACGGAGGCAACAGTTTGTCGGCAAATTATTGTTGTTATTTTCTAAATCCAAGACATATAAACCATTTTCATCTAGAACATTACTAAAGAAAATGTCATTCTTGCGAATAAAACAATCATTAGTACCAATAACTAATTCATATCCATCCGCAATAAGTCTCGAAACAGAAATAATATTCCTACTCAAAGTAGGTACATAACAACAATTATTCAAAACTAAAATAAGTCCATTTGGCAAAGTTAAATCATACGTCCCTTCGGCTAATGCTGCTACTCGAGCTCCATTTCCGACGCGTAAATCAACTTCGCCACGAATCAACGATCTTCTACTTCTTAGGCCCTGCATATTATTACAAATATGAGTCCCACATCCAGTGTCCAACACCCATGATGATAAAGTAAAGAAATATGAATCGATAACGGAAATACCTGATGCCGGTGTGTCCGAAGAAGCGGTCTTTTGCTTGCTCTCCCTCAGGAAGATCTCGCAATCACGTTTCCAATGCCCCTCCTTGAGACAGTGGAAACACTTCTTGTCATCCTTGGCTTTCTTGCTCATTGGCTTAGGCGCAACCTTGTTGCCCTGTGCCTTCCTCTTCTTGTTCTTGTTCCCATTGTTTGGACTCTTCCCTTGAACCACCAATACCTCCGAAGTCCTAGACTTCATGTACCGCGGTTTCTGGTCACTTTCGAATGTTCTGAGCATTCCGAAAAGCTGGGGAATGGTCCTTGTCATGTCCGACATGTGGAAATGCGAAATGAACGAATCGAAACTCGGTGGCAGTGACAACATGATCAAATCAGTTTGTAACTCCAACTCAAATTTCATGCCAAGCCTCTCAAGATGATCGAAATATCCTTTCATCTTGAGAAGATGAGAGCTAACGGGCGTACCCTCTTGCATCTTGCATTGCGTCGCATTGCCAAGAGCTTGATACTTCTCCACCCTTGCTTGAACCTGAAACATCTCCCTGAGTTGTTTCATAATCTCGTATGCATCCTGTTTCTCAAACTGAATTTGATATTCAGGAGTCATAGTAGCCAACATGAGGCATGTGACATCATTCGAATCGTCCATCATGGTCGTATATTCGAATGTCTCATCCTCAGTTGCTGTATCCCCTGGTACAGGAGGGATAGGCGTCTCCAAGACATGTGCCTTTCCTTCCTGTCTCAGAACGAATCCCAGATTCCTCTGCCAGTCGAGAAAGTTCTTTCCGTTCATTCGTTCCTTTTCCAAAATGGAACGCAAACTAAAGCGGTTATTACTTGGTAAAGCCATTAAATCTACAAATTTTGAAAAATAATGTAATTAATAACGTGGTCTTTCATATATTAAAATTCATTTTTAAACAACTTGAAATACCCATTATTTTATCATTTCAAATAGCCCCCACTATTGAAACAGAGATTTGATACCTTAAATCTCATAATGGACAAGATCCCTATTTAACATACTTCTAAGGTGACTAAGGCCAACCACTCAGAAAACACGTCACGTTGGGTAGGACGGTGTCCAATCATCTCTAAGACGATTCTTGCTTTATTCGCGAGGTCCAGTATTGAGTCCAACTCAAAACCAGAGTATGTGTACCTCACTCCTTGCCCCAAATACTAGCCTAGCTAGCTAATTGGTCAAGTCCAAACCACAAATGGAGTATCATTCAATTAGCGAATTGACATGTCAGACTAAAGTCATGCAACACGTCAACTCCTAACGAATGCATGCCTTCAATGCTACGTATGTGAGAATCTGTGTCAGACTATGGCAATGCAACACAAATAAACAAATACTAGTTTCAAAGGTGCCATTTAGGGAGGCAAGTTACTTGATAATTACGTGGGAGGATTTTCTTTTCTTAAAATCATTTATTTAACTTTTATTTTATTCATGCATAAAAACAAAAACAAAACAAAATTGTACGGTATAGCATATAGGCCTTTTAGTTTTATGAGCAATCATAAAACCCTAAATTCCCAACCCTAAAACCCAAGATGATCTTGTGCTGTTCTTGAAGATCCAATCTTCGTGTTGGGTCGTCTTTTCTTGGAGATCCAATCTTCGTGTTGTGTCGTCTTTTCTTGAAGATCCAATCTTCGTGTCGTTTTGTTTTGAAGGTTCCTTTTCAAAAAACTAAATCTATTCTACTACAAATTGGAAGACTCACCGATCCCCATATTAAAATAGTTTACAATTTGGAAAGCTCACTGGCCCCCATACAATATACATACAAACAATCACAACAGACATACAAACAATCACAACACACATACAAACATTCACAAACAATCATCCCCGTTTTAGGCTATATGCTATACCGAATTGAATTTATAAATTGAAAATTTTAAATTATTGGGCATTTTTGACAGAAAAAAAAATTTGTTGTCCAGAATTTTGTTCGTACGATCACAACTCCAAGTTCGATCGAGAAACGTGAGAAAAAAAAATTTCAACTTTTTTTTTTTTTTTTTTTTTTTTTTGAAAATCTGTATTTATTAAAATATATTTAACAGATTCATTTTTCAACATATCCAATATGTCTTTATTACAATATATTCTAAAAATCCAATTTTTAACAGATCTAATCTGTTTTAAATACAAAATATATTCTGAAAATCTAATTTTTCTGAATTTCCAATTTTATTCTGAAAATCTAATTTTTCTGAAAATACAATTTAAACAGATCTAATCTGTATCAATTACAATATATTCTGAAAATCTAATTTTTACTGAAAATTCAATTTTCAACAGAATTTTAATTATGTAATTTTTGCAATTTAGCCCAAAAATTCTAAAATTTCTCAAATTATAAAATTCTAATCTACAAATCTGAAAATCTAATTTTCGATGGTTTTAACGAGCGTTTGCTCTGATACCACTGTAGGATTATACACACGAATTAGAGGTTTGCAGCGGAATTATTTCGTATGTATAACCTAATTCTACCCTGGATCACACTCGAAAAACATCGAAAAAGGAAGAGTAATCAGAATTTACCTCGTACAAGTTAGTACGTGATGCCTTCTCCTCCAGATCTCGTGAACCTTCTCCAAGGATTGCTCTTGCATGCACTCCCTCTACTTGTGTCCACCTCGATTTCGTCTGATCAGAACCGCCAAAACCGTTCTAGTCAGTTTTGCGATTATATCTCTCAAGAAATTACTCAGATCTCTCTTCTATTTTTCTCTAGATCTCTCTTTGAAACTCTGTGGGAGAAAGAAGAAATTTCGGCTGAATTAGGTCAGAAATTCGGCAGCCCCTTAGGAGAGAGAAACTCGAAATCAGAATTATATTTATAGGCAAAATTAGGTTAAAACCCTAGCTTTCGGATTGGGCCGAAATTAGTTTAAAACTCTAATTATCTGAATGGTCTGAATGGGCCCGAAATTAGATTAAATCATAATTATCAGAAATTAGGTTAAATCCCTAATAATATTAACGGCCCAATTCTGACTGCAGATTTGCCTACATAATATAAATTCTTCCAAGTTAATTCTTAAGCCATATTTTCTTTCAGGGAAAGGCATAGGTTTGTGGGCACCGTGTCGACGGAGGCAACAGTTTGTCAGCAGAGCCTTGCGGGCACCTTGTCGACGGAGGCAACCGTTTGTCGGGAAAGGCGGAGGTTGGTTGACGGAGGCAACCGTTTGTAGGGAAAGGCGGAGGCTGGTTGGCACCGTGTGGACGGAGGCAACCGTTTGTCGACAAAGGCAGAGGCTGGTCGGCACCGTGTGGACGGAGGCAACCGTTTGTCGGCAAAGGCAGAGGCTGGTCGGCACCGTGTGGACGGAGGCAACCGTTTGTCGGCAAAGGCATACGCTTGTCAGCACTTGAGTAAGTTCACGTCTTGGAAAGAAACTGTGTCGGTACAAGCGACTGGCTTGTCGACACTCGAGTAAGTTCACGTCTTGGAGAGAAATTGTGTCGGTACAAACGACTGGTTTGTCGGCACTCGAGTAAGTTCACGTCTTGGAGAGAAACTGTGTCGGTACAAGCAAAAGGCTTGTCGGCACTCGAGTAAGTTCACGTCTTGGAGAGAAATTGTGTCGGTACAAGCGACTGGTTTGTCGGCACTCGAGTAAGTTCACGTCTTGGAGAGAAACTGTGTCGGTACAAGCAAAAGGCTTGTCGGCACTCGAGTAAGTTCACGTCTTGGAGAGAAATTGTGTCGGTACAAGCGACTGGTTTGTCGGCACTCGAGTAAGTTCACGTCTTGGAGAGAAACTGTGTCGGTACAAGCAAAAGGCTTGTCGGCACTCGAGTAAGTTCACGTCTTGGAGAGAAATTGTGTCGGTACAAGCGACGGACTTGTCGGCACAGCTAGCGGGTTTCCCTAAACTTCATACATCTCTCGACGAGGCAGCGGTACAGAGGGGCTTTTCGGCAAGCCTAGCGAAGATTACGGCAGATGAGGTACATAAATGTGAAGCCAATTGCTAGGATCTCCATACTACACTCGCACATTCATGCTCTTTGTCTCGCTAGCACCTTCTCAATGCCTGATTAGCTATGTTGCGCGGATACTCTAAAAAACCGAATTTAGCCGTATCGTCGTATCCGTATCGTATCCTAAATCATATGTTAAATTGTCGTATCGTCGTATCCGATACGCGTCGACGTATTGCCGTATCGGCGTATCCGTGCAACACAGCTAATTAGTTCACCTACATACTACAGCTCATACATATTCCAAACTCTTATTTTAACTCAATAGTTTTGATTTTGACTAGAGTGTATGAGGGCCCTATCTATCTCTCCTCTTCTTTTTGTATTTTCTAATTCTTGTAATTGAAATTTTTATTAATTAATGCAAACTAGAGAGGCATTGTTTCTCCTTCAAAAAAAAAAACTTGCATACATGCATTGTAATTGTATTTGTTTTGATTAAATGAAATTTGGGTCACCAGACCTATTTTCCTTGAAAAAAAAATATTGACTAAAGAAAAGAGAATAATAATGTGATGGTAAGTTGGAAGTTGAGCAATAAATCCTTTCTCCCGAAATCTCTCTCGTGCTAACTTGTTCTCAGTTAAACTAGTCTTGTCGATGATTATATAAACCTTGAGTTACGAGAGATAAATATAAGTTGAATTTCATTGCTAAAACTGTCTTGTCATGACATAATGAACATCAAATCATAACGAAGCAATTCACTTCTAAATTTCTAATGGCAATCTTGTGAGACTAGGTTTCTTGCTATACTAAGTACTAACTAGTATAATATTGTTCGGTAAAAGAGCTATTTTTCTATAAATGGGAAAAATTATGAAAAGTAAATTTGTTTAGTTTTTTTTTACTCGTGATGACAAAAGTGTAACTCAAGTTCACTTCACTCCTCTCTCTCTCTCTCAATCACACATTCTCCCAAAAATAAAAATTAAATCCGTAGTAGGATCCAAAGTGAAATTTCAATGCAGTAATTGTTGATTAGACATTTTTCTTATCAAATGAGGTTGTTTCCTGTGTTGCACTGTGTTGCACTGTGTTGCACGATACGACTATTGATTTCGTATCGGATACGACGATACGATATTTTAACATATGATTTGAAATACGTTTTGGTTATGCCGATACGAAAAAAAATCGATTTTTTGAAGTATCACGCAACCCATGCTGTTTTTCTAATTCATAATTTGGCTTGATGTCATTTGTTCTCCTTAGGACCTTAACCCATTTAAACTCAATTCTTTTTTGTTTGTATTGGATTCCAATTGATTGCCTTGAATTATAAGAAGTTATAAATTCTATTACGTCTCCTTATAAAACTCACACTGAAGATGCCGTTAGCCACTCATCTCATTGATGAAAAATGTGATGAGCAACAGAGTAAATCTAGTATCCTTCCAAAAATAAAATAAAATTAAAATACTCATATATTAATAAAAATAGTTTTGAGGAATATATGACGATAATCAAAATAGTTTGTGAATACAATTTACCAATCCGACAAGTTCCACCAAGTGCAGAGCAGTGGAATAGCACCAAAGGAAAATTAGCAAATATCACAAAACTGCAAAAAAGTAAAAAAAAAAAAACTCACTTCATAGTTTTTTTTAGAAAAATATTGGACATACCCCCACCTTTCCTCCCCCACATCTTTGATAACGTGTATATGACTTAACATCTTAAAAATGAACATTTTAATTTATGATTTAACATCTTAATTGTATGTTCAATTATATATTAAAATAATTAAATTATAAATTAAGATGTTAAATTATGTTTTTGTGTATTAAATTTAAAGGTTTTAAATCCTATCCGCGTCATCAAGAATGTGAAGAGAGATTACTAGAGGGTTATGCCACTGTTTTTTTTTGTTTACCTAAATCCGACAAGCACAACCAAGTGCAGAGACGGGTAAGCAGAATTGCATAAAAATGAAGACATATATGGTGTACCCCGAATTTCACCAAAACATCCTCTATATATTAATTAACATCAGTACAAGAAGAACAAAAAGACTTCTCTATTTAATAAAAAAAAATAGCACGTCTTGGTTAACATACTAAACATTCATGCTAATATGTGTATATACATTAATTAACAAAATTGAAACAAAATTTATATCACATTTGCATATTAAGTTTTGAACTATTATAATTACTTTGGACATGTTAGATTTGTAGGATCTTGATATACATGCATATGTCATATATATGTATTTTGAAGTATTAAGTTGTTTTGATTATTTATATTTTAAAATTATGTATATAATTTTTTTTCCTTGATTCTTGATTCAAAATCCATGATTTTAACATTTTAATATTTTCACATTTAATTCCTTATTATATTATATTATTTTGTTTTATACTATATTATATTATGTTGTATTATCTTATTTTGTTTTATATTATATTGTTTCATATTATATTATATTGTTTCATATTACATTAGATGAAATGATATGATTTTATATGATATGATATTATATGATATTGTTGTATATTATATTATATTATATACTATTGTTTCATGTTATATTATGCCGTTTTATATTATATTATATTATATTGTATTGTATTGTATTATATTATATTATATTATATTATATTGTATTATATATATAATATTATTTTATCTTATTATATGTTAAATTGTTTTGTATTATATTGCTTATATTATATTATATTATAATAAACTATATTGTTTATATTATGTTATATTATATTATATTATATTATAATGTTTTATAATATATTAAGTTTTCCTACATCATAGTATATTGTTTTATATTCTATTATATTTAACTCAATTGTGTTATATGATTGTATATAATATAATATTATGATTGTATAATATAATATAATCATTATTTATGCATATAATTAGGAGAAATATTTTTTTAAGGAAATACATGGATAAATCATGGCCTTGTATTTTTTTAATACAACTTTTTCGTATCTCCGATGTTTTCGAAAAAAATAAATATTAAAATATTCAGATACGCCACGTGACGTATCCGATACATATCCGAATCGTATTGCACCAGTATCCGTATCGGATACGCGTACCCTCATGATATTTTTGTATTTTTTAAGTATCCGCGCGTAATATGGGTTTTAAACTTTTCCATGATTTTGACAGAATTAAAGTTTGTAGGTTTTATAAGGAGAAATACTTACTATCATTTGCTAATTTCACATTTAAGAGATGTTCAAGAAAAAAAATTCAATTTGTTAAATCTTAAAGTTCTAATTCGACTTGAAATTCTTTCTTCGAAACAATCCCTAAGTAATAGACATATAAATGTCTATAATTAAAATGTAATCATAAAAAACAATTGTATTTATAATTTTATGATAAAATTATTTCGATGATACGATATAATGACTAAGAAAATTACATAATGTATCGTTTGAAGAAGAAAAAAAAAAATAGGTACATATACGTGTGGGTAATTTATGAGTCAGAGATAAAATTCCCCAAAATAATGCACAAAAGACATTGATTTGATTTTGGGTCCTCTCTCTCTTGACGAGGTGGTATTGTATTGGTACGGTACTGAGGCCGCGAATTTAGGGGGATATCTCTCCTTTGGGACCCGAACATCATCTCCTCCCTTCTCCATTAATTTCGTAGGGAGAGAGGTATGCTATACTAGGAACTGTTAATTATACTTAAATAATTCATCGCTTAAGTCTTAAGTGCATTACTTAAAATTAATATTAAGAAAGAAATTTATTTTTGGCTTATTCAAATTTCATAATAAATGGAATACAAAATTCAATCAAGTTCCATCATTCAAATTTACTATTTTTATATTTGATTCAATTTGATTCTTTTATTTGTTAATTGATAATTGAACTGTTAAATTATGACGTGATAATTGATGACATAATTTTTTTAATGATGTGATAGTTTTTGATATTTTATGTTTGATGACGTTTCAATACAAATTATTTTATTAACAAATTTATTAAATATAAATATATTGTGTTTGTATGAAATTTGCAAAAAATATTCTTATTTTTATTTTATGATCTAAAAATACTAAAAAATTGTTTCGATTAATATATGCTATTTATTATTAAATATTTATGATTTTTTTAAATAATAAAGATTATTTATTAAAATTAAATATTATAAAAATAATATTTTTAGACGATATATAAAAAACAACTCAACATCGAAGGTTTGTTTGGAATATCTAAAAGGTGATGAGATTTTTTTAAATATTAAAAAAAAATACTAGAATTATTTTTAAGAATTCCCTACTATTTTTTACCTTATTTGATAAGTATATAAACTTGTGAAGTTACTTTATTATATTTCACTCCATCTTTTCACTCGTTCATTCACTCAGTCTCGAAAATAAATTTGCCACTATCTTTTCCACCATGATCTTCATTACAAATAAATAACTCTCTATACACCTCTATCAATCTATCATTCTATCTGTCCATCTATCATCCCTCCCTTACCCTACTCCTTGTGCATCACGCTAACTCCCCAATGTTTCCCCAATTCTTTGCAAAATTTCTTCAATGCCCAATTTCCCCACCCAATTAATTTTCTTTATTGTTGTAATTTAATTTTTGCATGTATACCTCAGATAAATGTGTAATATGTAAATGAATATATAGAACCTAAAAATAAAACAATGAATGCTTGTATAATTGTATATAACCGAAATTTTCATCTTTTTCAGATACAAAAATGTAAGTTTCGGATATCAAACGAACACACTGTAGTTCGGGTATTATCGTACGCGGATACAATTTTTTAGGATATTATAATCAATACTATAATATATGGGCGCTTCTATCATACATCATTTTCCTTATGATACACCAATTTTCAAGGATATTTTGAGTAATTATTCATTTATTAATATTTAAGGTAAGATCTTAAGCATATTTATCAATTAATGTTTGACTAATTTGGAATTATTTGTTGTTCATTTAAAGAGAAAATCTCCATAAAAGACA
The DNA here is from genome assembly GCA_946800325.1 of Luzula sylvatica. Lineage (NCBI taxonomy): Eukaryota > Viridiplantae > Streptophyta > Magnoliopsida > Poales > Juncaceae > Luzula > Luzula sylvatica. Next base: position 44,270,379 of record OX326960.1, read on the forward strand.
AATTTTATGATACACTTTTTTACAAATATAATTAATTACTAAAATATCCAAAATACCCTTATAAAAGGGTGTATGATAGAACTCCCATATATATATATATATATATATATATATATATATATATATATATATATATATATATAACATCCTTACTTGGCCAATGTAGTCAACGACGATTATTTCTCAAAATCTATGAATGAAAATGAAATTTCAACCGTATATATATGATCAATGTCACTTGAAAATGGTATACATTAAAGGTACACATGAAAGGTGCAAGTAAGAGTGTTAAAAGAAAAACCGATGGCATTTTATACGTCATATGGTTGCCATAGTGTTAATATTGTTCTTTGTGATATTGCGAATTGTTCAAATGAAGCAAATTTTTTTTTGAAGTAGTACAACGTTTTTATGTATTGTTCTCTTCGTCAACTCAACGATGGTCAATTTTGTTAGAGAGCGTTGAGAGACTTAGTCTCAAGCCATTATTCACAAACACGCTTCGAGAGTCGAATTGTGAGTATTAAGCCATTAAGGTATCTTGTTTTAAAACACGAGGAATGATTTGACTAATCTAGCAAAAAACAAGAAAACCGACCCAGTGGTAAAAAGCTAAACTCAATGGCTTGTATCTAATGAGTTTCGGACTTTTCATTTTTATTGAGTATTATAATTATAATTTGACACAACTTGTTGTAATTTGTTGTTAATACCGTCACTAAATATCTTCGAAATGACGATATTCACATTGATGATGTAACAAAAGAATTCGAAGGGTTTACTGGATATTTCAAGAGATATATAAAAGTGTTTGGGGGGTTGTGTGTGTGTGTGTGTGTGTGTGGGGGGGGGGGGGTGTGTGTGTGTGTGTGTGTGTGTGTGTGTGTTAAATGAAGCTAAAGAGATGACGGATGAAATGGAAATTAAGAATGACATCGTGGGAAAACGAAATAGAGTAAGAAAGAGGCATTTTGATGAGGATGAAGATAATGAAGGTGTCACACACTCACCTTTATAATCATTTAGATCGAACTACTTCCTATTTATTGTAGATCAATCAATCTCCTAATCCAATTCTTGATTCGAGCAATTTATAAAGCATAAAAAAATAAATTTTTGTTTGATTTCGAAAAGGCAAGTTCAAGTAGTGAATGCTTGGAGAATAATTGTATTTACATAGATTTTTGTTTTAAGCAAAATGGAGTTTCCGATGTCGATCACAATGATTTATGTTCGGAGTCGACATGCTTGAAAACCATATTGCCAAAAGATGTGAAAAAATCGATTGAAGTTCTTAATCATTTGGAACATATGGTCATTTTTTTCAAATGCTTTGAATGTTTATAAGGTACTTTTGACGATACCGGTTACCGTTGCGTCAGGAGAAATGAGTTTTTCCCAACTAAAGTTGATCAAAACTTATCTTCGATCAACGATGTCGCAAGAAAGGAGTTTTTGCTATTTTTGCAAATAATATAGCATAATTTGTTTTTTTTTTGTTATTTTGCTCAAAATAGTTTTTTTATTTTTCTTGTTTCATCCAATATATAAATGTTTAAAAAAATCCTTTTTTGTTAAATTATTCGACGAGAACATTAATTTTATAAATTTGATCATATTAACATTATTCACACAATTAATAGTTAACTACTATATAATTGACTTATATATTAATCAACAATTTTTAATCAATATTAACTAACTATTAATTGTATATCGGTTGTTAATTATCATGTTGATTGAGTGTGTTAATTAGGATATAGTCTTATAGAGGATATGGTGGTGAATTATGGGATTTTTTTTCATATGTAGCATTTTGAAAAACCCAATTTGCAAGAATAACTAGCAAAGTTCAAATTTGCAAATATAGTTTTTTTTGCCAGAGTCTCTGACGAAAGAGATTAGTCTTTCACCAGAGGTTATCGCGAAAGCTTTAATTATGATTTTTGCCTGTTAACTTGAAAAAAGTTAACTAAACCCATTGTCGCCAAGCATAGTCCCTAAACATTATTCAGACTTTTCTTTAAGATTCTAAGGACTTGTCAGACATGTTTTGGAATTACCAATAAAAAATAACGAAAAATTGATAGATAGATCCCTAGAATCTTACAGAATAGTTTCCTTAACATGGCCGATACCTGCACTTTCGCCAACAGGTCCGGCGAAAGTGAAATTCTTTTTCCTACTTTAACATGAAAAAATATTTTAAAAAATATTATTTCCCTTATTTGCAAGAAGGTTGGGCGAAATTGACTTAGTTATTTTTTTTTTCATGTTAACGTGCAAAAATCATGGTTAACCAATTTCGTCAGAATCTCTGACAAAAGAATAATCTCTTTCACCATAACATCTATCAAAAAAAGGTTGATTTGTAAATTTGAAATTTTACTAGCTATCCTTGCAAATTGGGGCTTTTCAAAATGCTATAAGCCTACATGTCAAAAAAAAAAAAATCAGATTATGGAGTCAGAATATAATTTTCCTAAAAACAGGCTCGGAATAGTACTTGCACTTGCACTGCTACATGAACTATTTTTTTTATTTTTTTTTATAATAAAAAAAGAACATTCGTATGTCATTCATCAATTGATGTCAATGAAAATTGAATCCATAAATTCTCACAATATATGATTGTTTCCATTTAATACTCAACCAACTAGACTATGAGTCCAATATTGAGTACCTAAACTACTTTTTCCGGGCTCGTAATTTAACTTATCTATCTTGTTCCCTTAAATCCTGCAGTCTTCAAATGGTAAGTATTAAAAATTGATAATTGATGATAATTCATTTTAAATCTCTTATTTTTCTCGTGAACTAGCTTTTTTCCCGCGCAATTGCGCGGGAGTCTTCGAATTTGTCATGATTTAATTTTTTCTTAATACGTAATTGCATACTATATTTCCGCACATTAATCCCCTAACATTTCTTAACATGTAGTGATTTTAAAAAAATGGAATTATTACATATTGTGTTTATATAATTTTAATATTTCATTTATTATTTATGAAAAACTAACATCAGATAATAATAAAACATAACAATAATAAATAAACACATTAAAAATATATTGATAGAAGAATATGTATTTAGAATCAAGCTCTTTATTTTCGTTCACCTTTTTTTTTTAATAATTCCATGATCTTTTATTTTTTAAATATTTCCAAGGTGTTCTTTTAATATTGTTGTTCTTCTTATTATTATTTTGTGTTATTTTTCAGGAAAAAATATAAAAACTCAAATATCTATAATATATGATTTGTTAAATGATATGAATATAACATATAATAGTAATTATTTTTTAATTATTATATGCTGTAAAAGAATTAGGATTTTTTAAAAATAATACAAAATAACAATTTATTTTCAATTACTATATATGTAAATTAAAGGGCTTTTTAAAATATCCAAAAATTTAAGAAGCTTTTGTAAATTTTCTATATTTAATTGAGACAAAAAAAAATTGAGTGAACTTGGTCCACGATGGACCAAGGATCATTTAACTTTTCAATTATAGACATATGAGTTGGTCCATGTAAACCCAGCCCATTTAAAAATAACAATTTATCATCAACTCATTATAGACATGGTTCAAATTATTCATTTGATAAAATCATATGTTGGTCCATGTAAACCAAATCTATTTAAATTTCTTGATCAATGCTCATCTAATGGTCAAAAATTAGTTGATGACGTGGAGTTATGTGGTGCTTCCAATTCTTGTAACTTTATACATATTAATAATATGTACTTTATTAAAGGAAAAAACATGATACTTTTTCCTTCAAAAAATAGCTAAAAGAGACCACTTTTTTTTCCACAAATTTAGCTTCCTAAGTTGTATTTCAAACTTGTAAGAAATGTACAACATTGTTGTTGTAACTTACAAAAGAACTGCGTTGCAAATTAAATAACCCTGTAAAAGAAGCTTGAAATTGAAAATAATCATGAGCGAATCCAACAAAGGTTGATGGTGTTAATAATGTACTGGCTCTAGATACAGGTTTGAGATATAGCTACAATTATGAGTTATCCTTGTTGGTTATAATTATTGCAATGATGTTTGGTGACGATATATACTTCAATGTCTTTTTGCTCCAAAACAAATCCTATTAAAGAAAATAAGAACATTATTTTCTATAACAGGCCTTCTCAGTCGAACATATACGACATGATAACTTCAAACTATCAACTCACGAGAAAATAAAAAAAAAAATCCCAATTTGTAAGAATAATTAGCAAATTTTGTAATTTACAAATTTAGTTTTTTTACCGGAGGATCTTGCGAAATAGATTAGAATGGATTTTGATGTTAATCAAAGTGTTTACACTTAAATTTTTTTTTCCGGATCCTTGGACGAAAGATCATGGATGTGATGTCATGTCACACCTCCCAGTCCCAGGTCAATGGAAAGAACGAGAAATGTCATTTTCATTTCTTTCGCCAAATCATCTAACGAAAAAACTATTTTTCGTAAAAATAATTGTTGCAATTTAAACATTTTTTGTATACTTTTAAAGTGAAAATTGATAAATTTATAAAGTAAGAAAGTTTTAGAACTTTTTAAGAACTAAAATTTAGATTTGTTGTTTCCAATTTTCAGGAATCATTTTCTCACTCAAAAACATCCACAATATTGCTAGTATATTTGAAATTTTTGTAAACTAAACACAAACACAAAAAAAATCACATATCCAACCATACATCGAAATATAAACAAAAGTCTACCAAACATACATCCAAACATAAACAAAAGTCTACCCAACATATTCAAACATACATATAAACACACAAAAATAACCAAAGTCTACCCAACATGTAGACATGATCAACGATGTGCACGACCACTTGCACCATGTCGGGATACGACACCACGTGCATGTCCACAATCAATTGCACGGCTGCCCCACTTGATAAGTGCACATGACCATCTCCATCGTCGTCTCCGTCACTATCAGAGTTCAAGAGATTGTCGACGTGGGCCCCAACAATCTCGACTGACAAATCTGCCAATGTCTCCATACCACGACTGCAAGATGCAATAATATATCTTCTAGTCCTCTTAAAGCTCTTCAGTAATGTGGGACCGAACGCAGTCCTCGCCTCGCCGATCATCTTCAACAATTCACGACCGAATTTCAAACTCTCATTGAGACGAGTTTCCTGCAAGTTTGAATTATTTTGTGTTATATCATTGGAAATTTCAAATACACCAACAAGAACGTACTGCAACGCATATGATAGTCTCAATGAGATGTCTTTAACAAACATTCGCGGGCACATCGTGCTTCGTGAAAGTCTGCAATCACGGACGACCGTGGATCGTAAACCAGCTCAAATAGCGTGCAAACTGACCACGCCGTACAAAGCAGATGCGGGGACGAGAATCTCCATAACTACATTCGATGTGATCCGCCCAAACCGGCCAATTTACCCCCCCCCCCCCCCCCCCCCCCCCCCCCCCCCCCATTGTTAATGACTACGCAAGACCATCTCGGGGTCTTAGGTGGAGGTATATCTTGAGAAAAAAACATATAATTAACAAATTGCAATACGTTTACTATAACAAAATATTTAATCAAAAAGAATACCTGAGCGAACTCGATTAATTGCGAGTACATACGTCTCCGGTGATGTTTTGCACATTTCAGGTTTTCTATTGAATTTTCAAATGAACACTTACAAGGTTTTGTCAAGATCTATTTACACGTTTCTATCGATCTATGACGGACTTTTTGAAAAAGAAAAGATTTTTGCGGTTTGGAGAAAAAAAAAGAAAACTGAACAAGAAGAAGAAGGAGGAGGACGTTGCATGTAGTTAATATACACCCTTTCGGAATTTTTTTGCACAAGTGCTTCGTCCAAAACTCAATTTGCAAAAATAGCTCTGTATTTTTTCAATTTGCAAAATTAGCTCTTTCGCCAGGTTGCTTGACGAAAGAAAATGCTCAAGACTCACAATGAAATGCATACACTCTTTCGTTGAAGGATATAACGAAAAAGATTAACAATGCTAAATCATCATTAACAGTCAGAATTTACCTTTAAGTTTTTTGCAATATCCTCTGGGGAAATTAAGAACTATATTTGCCAAGCTTGCTAGATATTCACACAAACTGAGCTTTCTGGAAAGCTACATGTGAAAAATTCTAATTAAAGGGCATTCTTGCATATATTTAATGTAACATTATTTGGAGGAAACAAGGTTCTATTTTCCCCTTAGCAGAACTGGCCCGACAAGGCCGTAGTACTTGATCCAGAAGCTTTGAGTTCTTCTCTTTCCCTTTTTGAATAAAAAATAGAAAACTCACAACTCCTTACATCAACAAATTTAAGTGTCACTCTTAAAGTCCTTTTGCTTAGCTCAAGCAAATCCACTTCCAGACTCTACCCTCCCCCCTCCCCCCTCCCTCTCTCTCTCTCTCTCTCTCTCTCTCTCTCTCGTTGCACTATATAAAGGAGGCATTGCCTATCATTTTTCTTCACGAACACAAAACACAAGTTCCATATATGCTCGTATCTTCTAAAGTCAAGTTTGGAGAGTAGGTCCTTGTTGGAGAAGCAGGGCACGTGCAAACCCTAATTTTACTCTCTTCTAGAGAGGAGTGTGAAAAACTCTTTATCTTTGCACGCGCTCGCCTTCTCCAACATGGCCTCCTCTCCTACGGGTCACAAATGCCGTATATCTATCTCTCTCTAAGTCGTAATATCTTTTATCTGCAATTCTATATGTGGGAGGCAATTTTGTGTTCTTTCTTAGTATAAGAGCCATTGTTTTGTTAACATTCATTCTTGTTTGGTAGGTTCATATTAGAATTTCCCTTGTCCTTCTATAATTAACAATCACAAAGAAATTTGCAAACGAAGGTAAAAATGTAATATTCTTAGGATATGTACTTATAAGTTATAATCAAAGAAATTTCCCTCGTCCTAACTCTTCTTTGTTTCTATTCTTAATCAAGGATTCAGTTTGGCGTGCTTTTTTGTTGTGAAATTCGATGTAAAGCTCTACTTTTTTAATCAAGGATTCTGGTTGGCGGACTTTTTTGTTCAAAATTTTGATGTACAAAAACAGTATGTTAAACGGATTATATTGTATATATTAAGTAAAATTTAAGTTTTTGACATGAGTTATGATGACTATGAGGCCTTGGTACCAAATAATATTGAATGTATATTGAAGCCATGCAAAAATAAATTTTATATTGAATTAGACTCGGTCTTCATGCACCACTAGAAAATTAATATATCTTATTTGATGTTAAACATCTCAATTGTTGCTGTATAAAAACCTAATCTAGTAAGCAAATCATGAATTCTTATTCTTATTTTTAAATCTATTATTTTTTTGTTACCGTTAACAGATCAGTATTAATTATACTATTATACGAATAAATTAAGTGAGTGATCAGTATTAATTATAGCTCGTCCAGCAAATCTGATCCACGCATGTAGAAACTAATTATTTAGAAGATGTAAAAAGTACTAAAAATACAGTCTGAACTCAATTTATTCAAAAAAATTTTGAAATTTGAACAAAAAGGTGGTGGATAAATGAACAAAGAAAGAGCAAAGCACACGCAATAAATCCTTTGGACATACAAAAGGAGACGAGCGTTTCACGGGCGCGTGAGAATATATCTCGTCCCTTTTTGCTTCTTAATCCCTTCTCCTTTTCCAACACACCCAAGACAAGAGAGAGAAGAGAGAGAGAGAGAGAGAGAGAGAGAGAGAGAATCACGGGGGGAGAGATGAAACGATCTTGGTGGAAGGGAGGTAAATATGATTGATTGATAGATGGAGAGTGTGGGTATTTTTCAAGGTTCTACTCTTTCGTAACTTGTTTACTTACTTAATTCCTCTAGATATATAGCTAGCTAGCCTTTACGTGTTCTATCTTCGTGGCAAAATGCAAAATATCATTTTTTAAATGCATGCTATTAAATAGGCAACATGACATGTTCAAATTCGTAACTTGAAAATGAAAATGTGAGTTTTCAAGCCCATCTTAAAATTATAATTCTGTCTTCTAATTAATTTTGACGTCCAACAGGCATATAGTTTATGTTTATGAAGAAAATACATATCGGGGTTAATTAGAAAAAAGGTGTCTGAAACCAACTTTATGCAAATTATATTTTCCAAATGTTTATGATAATGGGCCAATGGCCATGTCCATTTTTGTTCCAAATCAAAAGGGTAGCATTAGTTATGTTGTTTAGATTGTCCGTGTCGAATATTATACGGTCATTTGTATAGTATGAAAGAATTTAGTTAGAAATTCGGCCTACTTGCTGGGCCAGCCCAAATTGACAAAAAATTCGGGCTATTGTATAATATTAAATATCTAAATAAAATAAAATTATTGTATGATTTGTAAATATGCAAATACAAATAAAACTAACTAAAGGCGAATCAAAATTATTGTATGATTATGCTATCTCGAATTGTTCTTTCTTCTTGTTTCACTTCAGAGCAGGGTTCTAATTAAATTTACAAATGATTTAAAGAGTTGGATGAAATAGAGAAAGTGCCCTGGAGAAGTGAGACACTGATTTGCCCGGCAATGTCTTTGATCTGGACTTGTTCCTTTCATAATGCACTTCTATATCACGATACGTCGAATTCAAGTAACTCTCATCATTGAAGTGGACGATGCCTTCTGAAAACGTTTTAAAAATATCGGAGACCTCATCTTCGCTGTTTAGTTGGTGTACTATAATGCCCTTCTTCGTTAGTAGCGCTGCGTCATCTGCGTCGAATTCAAGTAACTGCCCAAATTTCCAGTTTTCACAAAGAATCCCCGAGTCTTGTACTCACTGCATGATCAATTGTTTGAAATTTGGTAAGCTTTTGGTGGTGCAGGAATGCGCGGTGGATAAAAGAAGAACGGTAAACGCGTAGCTATAATGACCTTCTCTTCTCCATCTTCCCTAGTAGTTCTTTTCTTTCCTAAATTTTAAAATGATACCAAACAAAATAGTAAATAAATATACAAAATTGCCAGATTGAAATGTTTTTTTTTTTTATGAACTATGGCAAGGCCAGGCTCTGAATTCAGGAAATAGCATTGATAAAAAAATCAATCACAGGATAGCAATATTTTTTTTGAGAAAAAACAGCATAGAATTATAGAACGAAGTTACGATAAACTTGAGTTTGCAATAGAAATGATAATGATTCGCCTACGACAAAAGGTTAACTAATTATACCAGTTTCAATGGAATTATGTTCCTCAATACTCGGCTGAACTGTTGTTGTTGGTAATTTTTGAGCTTTAACCAAAGAGATAAAATTTGTCATTACGATGAACAAGATGGTCACGGCGACAAGTACTTCGAAAGACACTTTTGTTATTCTCATTTTCTCGCAAGTTTATCTATAATGAAATAATTGACACAAGTAGCATTATATAGAGCAACAAAAATATCTAATAGGCCGGACCTAAGCTAAGATATCTTGCACAATGCTACCTAGGATATTCAAATTCGAATTATACTAGCATAAATATATATCATATTGGTTTGTGTCCATACAACTACCTAGTGTTGCATCATTTTACAGAATCAAAATTATCTACTTTTGCTATTGTCTTCTTCGTCAAAATAGAACATAACAAAGACTAAATAGTTACAAACAAAACTACCACTATTTTTCTTTGCTTGGTCTGACCTTTCTTCATACTTCGTCTTGATCGATCCTGGAAATATAATTTATGTATTATATATGTATTATATATTTTTTAATGTATAATATAATTTTTTAAATACAAAATATTTTTTATATAGATGATTTTTTATGTTTAAACTTTTACTTTTTAGAAGTATCATGTTTTAAATGCCTGATACTTTTTTTGTAACTACAAATCAGTTATACCTTTTATATACATAATATATTTATTTTCAATACAATATGTTTTATATCTTTTTACTAGATTTATATCTTGTTGTATAACAATTTATATATTTTCTTTTGGTTGGTGTGCGATAGATGGTCAAAATGATACAAAAATATTTTGTGAAAAGAACAAAAAATATCACAATTATGTCAGGATGAGTCATGACGGACCGGTATGCACAACGGACCGACTCACTTTACATTACCTCATTCGTTGTCTCGTTGTCGTCGTCGTGGATGTCCTTTACTTTCACCTCACTTTTGAAGGAAGTTTTTCTCCCATTGAGAAATCAAAGGTTTGTGTTTATGTTTCGAAATAAAGACCTCAGAAATTAGATGGTGAAAATATTATTTACAAATTGTCTAACATGCATACTATTTTTGTTAATTAGTTAGAAATCAATATAAGTTGAAAAATAGTCGCTAATTTTCTTTTACATTTTATTTTTGTCTGTTATGTAGAATTTTAAAGATATCGTACTTACTGAAATATATTTTTTTAACATATAAATATTTGTTCTTGGAGTTAAATTGGGTTTCTCTGTTTTTGGACAATGGAGCGGGATGAAAAGAAAAAAAAACCAATGGAGCTAATATCCCTTCAACCCGCTTTATTCCCCTTCTCTCTCATAGTCTCATTGACCCTTGCTATTCTATTTCTTTCTCAAATCATAACTCCACCGAATCGAAATAATATGGAAGTAGATTACCGCGAGGTATGTATTCAATGATTTTCTCGTCTTTTATGGTTTCTCAAATTTTAGAAAACTTGGCAACCCTGAAACTTGATACAAATTCTTGTCAAGTGAGAAAAATTTGTCTCCTCTGTTTTCTTATTATTTCTATAGAATTTTGGGTTTATTTTTCAATAATTTGCCATTAATTTGTAGGATTATGTGAAAAATTCAAGAGGGGTGCATCTCTTCACTTGTAGATGGTTACCTCGCTCTTCTTCCCCAAAAGCCCTCGTCTTTCTTTGTCATGGTGCTTAATTTTTACTGAATCAATTTTATGGGTATATTTGTCAATAGACTAACCATCACTAATTTCACTTCCTTAATTTTTTTTTTGCATCGTCGATTTTAGCTTATGGACTGGAATGCAGTAGATCCATGAAAGGTCCGATCTTTAAAACTATTTCATCTTCGCAACTTGTTTTTCGCAATTTTTGGGTTCCATAATTAGCAACATATGTCAAATTATATAATCAATGACAATTCAAATTCATTTTGTATGGTAAAATACTTGGCACTAATAAGTGGCGGATTTTTGACAAGATTTTTTGGGAGATAAAATAAAATACTGATTCTGAAATTACATTATGCGATTTTTTTGTGAGGGCAAAAAGTTAATTTCACAATGTTATACTAATAAAATACGCTGAATCACTAGATATACATTATTTGGCGAAAATTTTGGAGGGGCGACCGTCCCTCCTGGCCCCTACCAAGATCCGCCACTGCCAGTAATGATATGACCACATGATCCAATCACAAATAAATTAGGAGTTATATGTTTTTCTTTAAAATTACTTGTGTTAGTTCGTAACTGCGTATCGAAATCTAACGGACGAGATTTCTTGTAATGGCAGCATGCGCGACGGCACTGGCGACTTCGGGGTTTGGAGTATACGGTCTGGATTACGAAGGTCACGGAAGATCCATGGGCGCAAGATGCTATATCAGAAATTTCGAAAATATCGTCTCCGATTGCGATATCTTCTTCAAATCCATTTGTGGTAAGCGTTATTTTGTAACAATTTAATTTCATTTGCATAACTAATATATATTCTTATTCGTATGAAATTAATTCGAGACAGATCAGGAGGGGCATAGAAAGAAAAGCCGGTTTTTATACGGCGAGTCGATGGGAGGTGCCGTTGCCCTTCTTTTGCATAGAAAGGATGCAAATTTTTGGGACGGTGCCGTTCTCGTGGCACCCATGTGTAAGGTATTAAAATCAATTATGAATTTCATAGAAAAAATCCCAATTTTGTTCATTTGGATGTGTAGATATCGGAGAAAGTTCTGCCTCATCGAGTTGTAGTAAAATTATTCACACAATTATTTTCACCGGTACAAGATCTCATACCTAAATGGAAGATCGTGCCGACAAAAGACGTTATCGATTCCGGCTTTAAAGACCCTATCAAACGCGAAATGGTATCCACAACATTTCATCATTATTATTATTATTATGATATTATCCATGTATATAATTTTTAGATATTTTGTGCAGGTTAGAAGAAATATATGGATATACCATGACAAGCCTCGACTGAAAACCGCGCTCGAATTGCTAAGAGCGAGCACGGATATCGAGGAACATCTATTTACGGTTCAATTACCATTTCTCGTATTACACGGGGAGGCGGACATGGTGACGGACCCGGAAGTGAGTCGAGCATTGTACCAGCGAGCTGGCAGTTCCGACAAGACAATCAAGCTCTACCCAGGCATGTGGCACGCGTTGACAGCTGGCGAACCGGACGAGAACGTGGAGTTAGTTTTGGGCGACATCATCGCTTGGCTGAACGAACGCAGCATCAATTGGTCCTGCGAGAGGGTCTGTGTCGTGGCCGCGGACGAGCTGCCGAGCCCGTCTTCTTCGAAGAGCTGCCGAAAGGGGAAAGGCTTGTTCGGCGGCAAAGGAAGGTCGCAATATTCTTCAATTTGACGTATTCTTTAACAGTTGCAATTTTAATAATTTTAATGATGATTATAAGTTATCTTCGTAAAAGAATTACAACACTCAAACTTCAAAAATACAAAAAAAAAATGAAAACACATGACAACTCGATGTATTTAATAAAAAGTCTATAAATAAATAAACCAACAATAATCTAACATTACCCCTTTCAAGAAGATTGGTCGCCGAAAATACGTTTCCTAAAATCGGAGACCATCAGAGGAAGGCCTTGTTTGAGAGAAATCTTGGGTTCCCAGCCCAATAGTTGTTTGGCACGTGTAATGTCGGGCTTTCTCTTGTGCGGATCGTCTTCCGTGTTGGCCCTGAACTCGATCTTGGCCTCCTTGTCTATCGTATCCTGCACCACTTCGGCTAGCTCGAGCATCGTGAACTCGCCTGGGTTGCCTAGGTTGAATGGGCCCACGTGTTCTCTTTCCATTAGTTTCATCAATCCTTCTACCTGTAGAAAATAAAGTTTGAATTTTGATTAATACGTGTCATAATTATAAAAGATGAAAATATCGGATATATCCTTGTAAATACTTACCAAATCGGATACGTATTGGAAACTTCTCGTTTGTTTTCCGTCTCCGTATACCGTCAGCGCCTCCTTCCTCAACGCCTAATCATTGATAAAATTAATTTTGAGAATTGAAGGGCTATTTTGTAGTTTTTAATAGTGTAAGGACTAGATTGTAATATTACCTGAGCAACAAAATTGCTGACCACACGGCCATCATCAATGCACATGCGGGGGCCATAAGTGTTGAAAATCCTCGCAATCCTCACCTGAAATTAAGGCCCGTATTAATTCCTGTTCTTTTCCAAAACTATATTTTGCGGGCCAGCCCATTAAAAAATAATATATTACACATATCAAGGAGTAAATGTTTACCTCAAGATTGGCACCTCGATGGTAATCCATGGTCAACGTCTCTGCAGTACGTTTCCCCTCGTCATAACAACTCCTCACACCTGTCTCCACAATTTCACAAATGTTTAAGGGTTTCTATGCAATTTAAGTAGAAGAGAGGGTGGGTAAGTAAATGTACCAATGGGATTGACGTTGCCCCAGTATGTCTCGACTTGAGGGTGCTGTAAAGGATCACCGTACACTTCAGAAGTACTCGTTAGCAAAAACCTCGCGCCAATTCTCTTCGCCAGTCCAAGCATGTTCAATGTACCCACCACATTTGTCTTGTGCAATCGTACACAGTTAAGGAACTCAAAAAATAGATCTCCAGTTTTGAAAAAATTAAGAGAATGGATTAACTTTTGGAATTTCCTATTTATTTATATAAATGTATAACGATTTGTTTAACTTTGCCCCAATCTTACACAAACAGAAGGGCCGAAAGATAGATACAACTCAACCCAACAACTTTCAGTAAAACTGACATGTGCTTATCAACGTGCATCAACGTGTCAAGCAAAACCCAACTATATTCCCCCGTTTATTATCTCACAAGTTTCACTAACTTTACCCGCAAAATTACCTATATAATTTTATAATCTTGAGTTTGTTTGGATAGATTATAATTTAAACTATATAAACTAGTACATTGTATATTTCATACTAATACA